>CM040627.1:81411548-81435232 GCA_022817965.1 Solanum lycopersicoides | reverse complement strand
AATCTCACTACAACAAAAATGATTATTACGGCATTTAATTCTTAATTGCCGATAAATATGTATTCTTAGTATCAATTGTCACTCTTTGTATATGTCCCTAAAGCTTTTAACGACATTGGTTCTAATGACACTTAATTAATGCCGGTAAAGACTTTAGAACTTTTTATTAATATCAATATTTAATGCCGCTAAAAATTATTTTTGTTGTAGTGTCTCCTGCTACATTTCGTAAATATGAGTCTAATTTTATATTCATAGGTGTTTCTCCCGTTTCTCAACCACAAAATGATAGAATACATGAACGATATTGGCACAAAACTTTTGACATGTTTTCCTGGAACTAACATATGTATCAAAAACATCCCTTGTTTAGTAACATATAGGGATCATGATCTTAAATTAAAATGTCAAAAGGGGAAATTAAAATATTGCTAAAAAAGAAAAAAAAATATTTTTTAAAAGTACTAAAACAAAAAAATAGAACAAACAAATTGAAATAAAGGAAGAATAATTTAAGCAAACTAGCTATGAAAATAGAAGGAAAAAAATAGAACAAACAAATTAAAATAGAACTTGAATTTATTACGTGCTCTCTTTAATGGAGTTGATATGGAGGCTGCTAGACAGATCTCGTTAATATTAGGCCTCAAAGAGATACAAGGATGTGGAAATTGGGCAACAATGAATTATACATGGTGCAAAGTGTATCAAAACATCGCATCCAACTCGCAGGAACAACAACTTTGGAAATTCATCTGGAACATATCATTACCCCCCTAAGGTGCTTAACTTTATCTGGAGAGCTTTGAGAAATATTTCACCTATATGTGAGCAGAAGCGAAGCCAAAATCAATAAAGGGGTTCAAAAAGCTTTAGAAATAGACACATGAAATAGCTGAAGGGGGTCGACATCTACTATATATATACATATAAAATTATTTTAATCATATATAAATAATATAATATTTCGCCGAAGGGGTTCAGATGAACCCTCTTAGTACAAGGTGGCTCCGCCCCTGCATGTGAGAGACTTTCCAAGAAAAAATGTGTAGCTAGTTCAATTTGCCCTCGATGGTTGCAATTGTCGGGAACTGTGAAACATTGCTTGGTAGATTGTCAATTTGCAAAACAATGTTGGATTCAATCAAATTTTGGCTGGCATGATGTACTAGGAGATTTTGTGGCATGGTTTGAAGAGCAAAGAAAGCGCAATGCAAAAATAAAAATGGAGGAAACAATCATGATTTTGTGGAGCTTATAGGAAATCAGAAATAATTTATGTTAGAATAATAAACAAAATGTGTGCGCCCGCTAACACTTTGTACCATGCGAAGAAGGAACTGGAGCGCCAATTTGGGAGCCGAGATGACTGTTGCTGCTAAAAAAATGATAATTAAATGGGACGACCTCTGCATGATACAATTAAATGTAACACTAACCGATGCCTATTACGATATCAACATCGGTCTAGCGGGGATATGCATGTTGCTACGTGATAACTTGGGTCAATTTATTGTTGGGAAAATTTATTTTGTGGATGTGTGACAAGCCCGTTGTTGACCGGGATCATAGGGGTGCGTGAGACTCTTAGTTGGCTAAAGGACCAATTCAGTATAAGGAAGTTGGCTGTGAAAACTGATAATTTACTTGTGAAGAAAGCTTCGGAAGAAAACTTGGTGAATTACTCTTATTTTGATTTTTTATCTTTTTGTTGTAAAACTCTTATCAAAGAGTTACCTTTTCTCTCTTTTTTGACTGTTAAGAAATTAGCGAATCAGCTTGCTCATTGTCTTACTAGAGCATCTGTTTCTATTCCTGGTTCGATGGAGTGAGATATTAACCCTCTATCTCTCATTACTATCTCTCATTACTGATGTACTCATTTTCGATTTGAATAATACATGATGAAAGAACCATTTCAAAAGAAAACGGGAATTTTAGTCCCTATATTAAGGCTAATTTCTTATTTTAGTCCTTGTGTTATCTAACTTAGCACTATTGACCTTCAATTATATCAAGTGAGTGATTTTAATCCTTCAACTAACAGATCCGAAAAAGTTAACTGAGAGTTCACTGCTAAAAGGAGTAATTCGAGTATTTTAAAGTTATTGCTTGAGAAAATAGAAAACTTTTTAAAAAAATTATTCGCTGCAAATCTCCGTTTGTCGGTGTAAGAGGGAGGGTTAACGCCTATCTAGTTGGTTTTGTTGAAATTGCAGCTCAGATTGGTGAGCTTGTTCTTCAAGATAGAGACATGGAAGACTTAACTTGTTTTTCAAAAAGAGAGAATTCAAATGAAATATCCGAACTATCTTTTTTAGCAATGAACTCTCTGTTAATCTTTTTTGAATCTGTTAGTTGAAGGATCAAAATTACTCACTTGGTATAATTAAAGGTTAATAGTGCTAAGTTAAATTACACAAAGACTAAAATAAGAATATAGCATCAACACAGGGACTAAAAATGTCCTTTTCCAAAATAAAAAAATAAAAAACTCTACTTATATGACTAAATTAACAAATATTAATCCAGTAGTATATCCGCTATAACTTAGCAAAGTACTTTCTTTTGGTAATAGCATCCCACTTCTTTGCTATGGCAAGATTAAGGATCTGTTTGATCATGAGAATTATTCTCCGTTCTAGGAATTTTATTTTATTTTACTGAAAAATCATTATTTCGATCATGGATTTCAAATGTGACTTGACGTTAAACAGATTTTCCAGTTATTTATTAGCATTATTTTAGAAATTGATTGAGAAAAAAGGGGGAGATTATATTACATTTCTTCATCTATGGAAAGTAAGTGTTTTTGTTTTGCTACTTTTGACATATCAATGTTTAGACATCATACTTAACGCACCCTTTAAATTCACCTCATCTTGTATTTATGCCTTTCAATTTTAAATGTGCATGAGTATACACTTAAATTGTATAAAGTTAAATAAATAATTAAACACACACGTCTTACATGACATAATACTCGTAGGACGTCATGTAGGATGAAAAATTGCCATGTAGGATGTCAGATCGGACGTGCATGTTTACTTGTTCAATTACGTACAAGCTTAAGTGTCTACTTATGCATATAAAAAATTGAAGATCATAGACTATAAATGCATATTGAGACCAAGTTAAAAGAACATTTTTATATATTATGGCAAATGTAACATTCTTTAGTTGATTAAAGTTCTCAAATTGCTATTAGTTTGGCCCTACATTCCACATGTTTATCAAAGAAAAGGCCACACACAACTTGTGTGAGACTTGAGTATATATTTTCCCTGAACAGAATGATTTATTGATTTTGGTTGAATTCAATTTTTATAGGGTTGAAATGAATTGCGCTAATGAATGGGGGGTTAATAACTCGCCCAAACTTAAAAAAGGTTGGACAAATTGAGTTTCATTTTACCAGCCGTGTACACATAGGGGCACCAAGGACCATTACCTCCCTATTATGTCATCACTAATTAAATTAGTCACTAATTAGTTCATAATTCTACTTAATTTGGTTAATTAACCCTAAGATATGATGAAATGAAGTGACAATCCTCAATTAAGAAGAAGATAAAAGTGATAAATTGAGGAAGAAAAGGCTAATATAATTTAGAAAAATATCGAGAACTTATATTTGGCCCTCTTACTTCTTAGGCATAATGATACGAAGCCCATATTATCTCTTATTTACGTTTTCTAATTTCTAAAATGTCAGACAATTTATATTCAATAGAATGTTTGTGGGAATGATAATTAAACTATCCATCCCAAGCTTTACCTGGCCTGCACGTTCCTCCTCTAGCTGGTATCGGAACAACAACAATAATGAATTTAGTGTAATTTCACAAAGTAAGATTTGAAAATAATCAAATATTTCTTTCTCTAGGATTTATAATTAGTTTTAACACTATGTACGACACAAATTGTCATATAAGATGTTAGGTAGAACATGTGTATCTATTTGTTTAACTTTGCATAAATTTAAGTGTCTACTTCTACGTGCACACCTAAAATTAAATGAATTAAAGTAAAGTGAAACCAAATTAAAAAACACTTATTAGTCGAGCACGCTATTTGCAATAAAAAAACACTAACTAAAAATAGAAAAGTGCTTTAAAAAATACTCCCTCCGTCCATAATTGTTTGTCATGTTAAGGTCATGTACACCCACAAGGAAAATTTAATACAATGTGTAATTTGACTAATATAACTCTATCAAAAATATCAAAAGTCTATCTAACTTTTCAATTAAACTACACTATCATTAAGGGCAAATTTGAAAAAAAAAAGACTAATTGTTTCTTAGTTATTTAAATTAACAATTAATCTTGAATATCTATTTTTAGTATACCTGCTAAACAATTGTAGACGTAGGAAGTATCGACTATCTTCTTACTGACAGCACAACTAGGTACTACACTCAATTCGTAGTGCTGACACGTATGTATGGCTTTTGTAATATTCCATTGATCTCTTTATGCCTAGGAAGGCCAACAACTTTGAACCAATTAAGAAGCACAAGATTGAATTCTCAGAATTTAGGGATAATATAATTATTTGGTTGGCTCTTCACATTTACAATGAGCTAGCTGCTGTGTTGCATAGAAAATGACAGTACATAGAAAAATCACAAATTTACAGGTCAAATCACATTTAATCCTGACAATTATCTTTTTGTCTTCAAACTAAGCAAACATTTTCTTGAACGGCATTTCCTAATTAAGGACTATTCTATTTTCTTTGATTCTAATTTTATTTATTGATAACGAAAAAAAAGATAATATATATTTGGTGGTCATTCGTATATGTATCTCAGTCACGTAGTATAATTTCATGTAGAGTTTTTAAATAATGCGTGAATTAAGCATATCTTGAATTACACATAATATAAATTCTCACGTACGCAATTTGAGACGTATAGAAAATTCAATGCCAGAGTCCGTTCATATCTACCCTTGATATTTATACATATTCTGTTCATATCCATCGCATATCCAGTGACGGAGCGATATACATTTGACGGTATCGATCAACATTTTTTTTTTTGAGAAAATTATACTAACGTGGATAGATAAAAATATTTTTTTATATACATATTATATATTGATATTCTTTGACTTCTATTCAATCTATTTTTTTATATTTTGACATCTCCTAATAAAATTTTGACTCCGTCCAGTATATATCATATTCATAATGACTTAATTGTGAAAATTAGAGGGGGGAAGTAATTAATTGATGATAAGGGGTTGATTGATACGTATATGTTATTTGGGTTCTTCCAGAAAGAAACAAAACTAGCTAGCTACCTTGCACTTTCCGTACTCGCATTCCTACTTTTTTTTTCCTTCTCTCTTTTTGTTTGATTAGTGCGATTTTTTTATTAAAAAATGTGTGAATTTAAATATCGGTCAATTTGTATTTAAATTGTAGCAGGAATTAACAAGAGAAAGTCGTTTAAATGATAAACATTCTTCACTTCTAGCTCAAAAATTATAATTGAGTTTAAGTCACTAAAAAAATATCATTTATAATACTGACGGACTAAGATACAAATTATTATACCTAGTCGTTCCTCAAAATTTCACAATTTATACATATAACATGCACTCATGGCTAAAAATTATAAATAGCATAAATTAGCTAGTTGTCCAGAAAATGAAGTAAGAGGAAAAAAGGATGACAATAATGAACATTCCAAATAAGTTATAGTTTGAAGTCTAATTTTCATCGATAGTTACTCCCTCTATCTCGAATTATTTGTCTATTTTTAAATTTAAATTAACCCATAATTTTTAAAAATCATCTATATGTTCTGAACTCAACTTAAATTTTGAAATATTTGTTTTTACCATACTAAATATTTCTTTTAAAATATTCCTCCGTTTAAAAAAAAATAACCTTATTTTTTTTTAGTATATTTGAAAAAGAATGACCCTCTCTCTTTTTTGCAACACTTTAATTTTAACTTTCCATTTAACATATTTAAGACCACAAAATTAAAGACACTTTTATACATTTTATATAACTTTAATTTAGAACTACAAAATTAAAAAATCTTATTTTTTTTTTTAAAACTTCATTCCAACTCAAACAAATTCTTTTTTTAGATTGAGGTTGTACATAATTTATAGCAAACAAATACCCGCTAAATTGTTGGATATTTCCAAACTATTTGCTTTTCAAATTCACAGTATATATCTTTCTACTTCCCAACTCCCAAAGTACGACTGAACTCTCTCTCACTCACACAAACAGACAAACTCCAATGTGTTTCCACATCCCTTCTACTTCTCCGGCCAGAAAATGGCTTGGCTTCGTCGCCGCCGTCTGGGTCCAAGCCATCTCCGGTAACAATTACACTTTCTCAAACTACTCCGACGCTCTTAAATCCCTCATGTCCCTCACACAGCTCCAGCTTAACAATCTCTCCGTCGCTAAAGACGTCGGAAAAGCCTTCGGCATCTTCGCCGGCTTAGCTTCCGATCGAATACCTACTCCCGCCATTCTCCTTATTGGTTCAATAGAAGGTTTCATTGGCTATGGCGTTCAGTGGCTCGTTGTTAGTGGTCGAATTCAACCTCTCCCGTACTGGGTCATGTGTATTTTCTTGTGTATGGGTGGGAACAGTACGACTTGGATGAATACTGCCATTTTAGTTACTTGTATTCGTAATTTTAGGAAAAATAGAGGCCCTGTTTCGGGAATTTTAAAAGGGTACGTCGGTTTAAGCACAGCTATATTTACCGACATTTGCTCTGCTCTATTTGCAAATGACCCTTCATCTTTCTTACTTTTGCTTGCTCTAGTCCCTTTTGTTGTTTGTTTCACGGCTGTTTTATTTCTCCGTGAAATTCCACCTGCTTCTACCTCTGCTGAAGAGCAAGATGAAGTTAAATATTTCGGCATCATAAATGTTGTCGCAGTTTGTATCGCAATTTATTTGTTAGCATTTGACATTTCAGGCCCTCATGGCACTGTTTTTTCACAATTATTTACTGTTATATTACTGATTTTATTGGCATCGCCTCTGTTCATTCCCCTGTATCTAATGACGAAGAATTTTATTCGTTCCAATTCGGGGAATCTGGACTTTGAAGGTAACAATATTGCAACTGTGCCCTTTTTGGCTGAACAAATTGGGGAGAAGAAGGATGTTGGAGTTGTGCCGGTGCCGGTGATTGGAGAAGATCACACAATATTTGAGGCAATGAGGACTGTGGATTTTTGGATATTGTTTTTCTCGTTCCTTTGTGGAGTTGGAACAGGTTTGGCAGTGATGAATAACTTGGGGCAAATGGGGTTGGCCATGGGTTATGTGGATGTGTCCATTTTCGTGTCATTCACAAGCATTTGGGGATTTTTCGGGCGCATTTTTTCCGGATCTGTCTCTGAATACTTCATCAAGTAAGTAAACTAATCATTCTATATAACTTTGTTTTGTTGGTACATTAAATACTAATTTTATCTGTTTGATCGGATATGAAGATTAAGAAGAAAACTTTTGATACTAATAAGAGTGCATGCAATTAACATTAAGTGAAAGATTAGAAAAAGGATTCCATAAAGAACTATGGGTAATTTGTTTCTTTTGACGTCTTAATTGTATCAGTTGCATTCGTTTACTGATCTTAGTTTCTGTGTTTGAAGGAAAGCTGCAATACCAAGGCCTGTATGGAATGCAGCTTCACAAATTCTAATGGCTGTTGGATATATCCTAATGGCCATGGCTATCCCAGGATCACTATACATTGGGTCTATTGTCGTAGGAATTTGCTATGGAGTTCGTCTTGCTGTCACTGTTCCTACTGCCTCTGAACTCTTTGGTCTTAAGTACTATGGTCTCATCTACAATGTCCTTATCCTCAACCTTCCCCTCGGCTCATTTCTCTTCTCTGGTTTGCTTGCTGGTTTACTTTATGATGCTCAGGCAACAAAGACAGCGAGTGGTGGCAATACATGTATAGGTGCTCATTGTTACAGGCTCGTGTTCATAGTTATGGCTATAGTATGTATCATTGGATTTGGATTAGATGTCTTGTTATCGATCAGAACCAGGAGCTTATATTCAAAGATTTACGCGAGCAGGACTTCAAAGAAGTCTGCTGTTTTATCTTAATTGGTCTGGATTCTTTGCAGTGCGAAGTCAAGTGAGAGGATGGAGGGGGAAATGTATCCTGCTGATATGATATTCTGTTGCTAGCTTGTGCAAACTGGCAAAGTCGCGGTGTTTGATTAGCTTGAATTTATTGTCATCCTGCATATTGCATGAGTTAATATGTAAAAATATACTAAGCATTGTTTTCTTGCCACATTTAATTGGAAGGCATTACAAATACCATCTGGGATGATCAAATGACTTGTTATTTCCATGAGTAAATTTTTGACTTGTTATTTTGTCTTGTTAACCTTTTTGTTTTATTTGTTTTGTCTTTTCCATTTTAAACCTTTTTGTGAAGTGGTAATGAGTTGAGAACTCTAAACTATACTAACATGTTTTTTTGAAACTGCAACCACACATGGATGTAAATCGCATCAGGCAAGCTTTATGCGACAGATTCGACTCAGAAGGCATTGAGGGGGGATCGATCATCTGTATGGATAAATCACTCTCCAAACCAATTGAGTCATCCTTTCTTTGATTATAAATTAGGACAAATGATATGTTATATTTAATTGCCTTAATTGGTTTAACCTATATTTTCTTATCTTTTATTTCATTGATTCAATCTGACTAAAGTAATTATATTGGCCTAAATCGATTCACGGTCCACTTAATTAATTAGAGTGAGTTTAAACGATACGTGCGGTTGATTGTTGTAAGTTATGAAAGAAGTGAACAAGAAAACTATAGTCATGGTCCTAATTAGACTACAATCATGTAATTAGAACTTCATTTTATAGTTGATCATGGTAAGAGAATACATACAATAAAATAGGTATGAAGTTGTAACATAGAATCGGCTAAGAGACAACTGTTTATACCATCTATATATTGATTCATTTGTTCACTTTTATTTATGCAGTGTCTTTAAAAAGAAAAAAATACATAAATATCTCATAAACTTGACAATATAACTTACTTTAACACTTAAATTACATGAACATCAAGTATCCCTTAACATCTTTCAGGTTATTTTTTTTCCATCATGAGACTATAACACCACTCTCATCTGCCACATCGTAGCCACGTAAGTGTTACATCATAACCATGTAGGAACCACATCATTAATATTTTTCTTTTTACTTATTCACTATTTTTAAAAGTAGTTATATCAATTGATTAATTTATAAATGCATACTCTCAACCCTCTCTTTTTCTTCTTTCTTGTTGTTCACTATTTCAACCTTCAATACTTTCTTTTCTTCATCTTCACTATTCAACAATTTTTTTTAAGTCACTGTAAAGAAGAAAATTCACATTATCTTCTTCGAACCTTCCCCACGAATTTACACCCATTTAATTATTGAGTTTGAGCCTTTTTCCCTTCCTATGTGGATGAATAAAGGTCCAAGGTTTTGGGTCTTCCATCCTATCCTTTGTCGATAAAATTAGCCCAAATTTGACTATCCCTTTTGCCCATAAGCCCAATATTATGGTGCATATGTAAGACTTTATTTTAGGTCTTATTTGAAGAGAATCACAAGAGTTTTGTGAGCAGCTAATATAGAGAGAAAAGTGAGAAAGTGCAGATTTTCACACAAGTCATATCAGTCAATTTCAAATCGCGATTCCCGCTTCGTTTCTTGTCTGATTGAGCTGATTTTAGGGTAGCGTGTTCCTTTCAACTAAATCTTTGATTGGGAACTGAGAGAGGATGATTTGGAGTCCTGTAGCTCCAGATTTTAGCTCGTGAAGAGTAGCTGCGATTTGGGTATTTTAGTTCCTTTTGTTTCTCTAGTTGTTGGTGCTATTTTGTATTTGTGTTGCGCATTGTTTGACACTTTGTTGGTGACAATTTTGGAGGACACTTTTGTAACTCTTGTTGATTATAGTGGAGCTTTGGTCTTATGGTTTTTACTCTTCACGCCGAAGAGGTTTTCCACGTTAAATTTGGTGTCTCTTGTTGCTTGGTTGGTTTAGTTTGTTGTTCAAACTATTTTATTTTTGTATTATTATGTCTTCTCTTGGTTCAAATAGAAGGGAAAGTTTTGACTTGGATTTTTTCCACTATCGCCTTTGTCGTGCACATCTATTTTGTGTTTGCCTTTCCCCACATTAATACCATAACATAAATTTTTAATTTGTTCAACTGGTACTAGTTCACCTTAGCATTTTTTCAAATTATGTCTGTGGTCGTTTACGCGCAAGCTGGTCCATAGAATTAACCATTCCTCCAATCTTCATGTTGGTTTCATGTTTCGTCTTCTTTGGGGCATGTGTATTTATGTCCTTGTGGTTTCCATCGAGAAAAGAAGACAAAATTTGTCATATCAAACCTTAGACTCTCTGTTCAGTTACATACCACTTAACTACTTAAATTCAAAGCTTTTGCACACTCATCTATTCAGGTAATTGTTGCTCAAAATCTATGATAAATTTGATATTCATTTTAATTATATTATCAAATTAATTAATTTGATTCAATCTCTTTGCTTGCTTTTGAAAGTATCATTGTCCAAATAATATGCCTCCAATATATTGTACATTTTATATTGTTCATTAGGTATGCACTACTCTTTTGTCCTTGGCTGGTAAACTTTGTCTATTAATGTTCAAAAAGTTAAAACTGTGTCTATCAATCAGAAGAGGGTAATGAAGTTACAGTAAGGCTAAAAGATATTTTATGGTAATGGTCAATGTACTAAAAATGACAGTGCCATACATACTAGTAGTATTAGAAAAGTCACATTAGCTTGATCTTTAATAATAATATTTTTTTATGTCTATCTAGTGATATTAAATTAATGTGCTATAAGGTTTCTTCTTGATAAGGACACAATAGTAATAGCAGAAGACCAAATGAAATCAGATGGATTTGCAGCGAATTTGTGGAAGCTATACAGTATACAGCAGGTGCAAGGAACTAATTGTGTGTTAGAATCATTCCTACTCGGTCTGCAATAATTGTATACCAAATTTCAATAATGTAACAACAACAATATGTGGTGTTCCAAGCCCTTCATTCACAAAGACATTTTGGCAGTACAAAATTCTGAATTACAACTGCTAGTTACATGATTGTCTCAATATTAAGTGAGATTTTATGGATACTGATATATGATCAATTCATAGTTCCATCTCGAGGTGTATAGACCAAGGTCTGTACGATGTTGAATAATCGAAAGAATGAGACACATACAACAATATAAGGTGTAAACATCGTAGCACGTGGTGAAACGATCAATGTGTCAATGAAAGAATGGTTGCCTGCTTCTTCATTGTGCAAGACCCCGAAAGGTTAAAATGACTTTTCAATGGAATGCCCTTTGATCTTTTACTATTTCTTGATGTTTCGATCAATGTTGTTACTTTAGCATGTTACTAATAACCATGAGAGATTCGACAATGCAGTACATGTCTAGGAAAACAGTTGATATGGAACAAATAGATTAGAGTAGAAAGGGAAAATGATTAAAATGAACAATTCAACTTGTATACATAAGCCGGCTATTACACTCGAGTGTAATTGTGTGTATAACGTTAAACATGAACTCAAGTTTATTTCTTTAAGAGGTTGAGGGATCAAATAAGTAACTATCGAAGTAGTGAATGATGTCTGGATATTGTGAGTAATAGTGTCCTTAAAATAGTAGTGAATTCATTCCACATGTGATTGAATTCCTATGTAGGACTTGTAAAACCTTAAAGGTAAGCTTTCACAGGTCGGACGCACTATTTGTCGTATGAATTGTGTGTCTGATTGATGTTGTGTTGGCTTGAGTCTTGTCCATCATGTGCGAAGTGGGAGATGTAAGTTTTGGGTCATGAACCGTCCATGTGGACCGACCAGACCCAATATGTTTTGCCCCGTCTAATTTAATTAATTGCATATTAAAAGGATATTGGAGAACAATTATAATGTAACTGTTCAACCTCCCCTTAAAAGACCCCTAGTGGGAATCACATTGGAAAGTGGTGAGAACGTGAAAACGTTAAAGGAGAAGACAGAAAGAACATAAACAAAACCAGTAAACAATATCACTCTTAGATCAAAGACATCCAATGAAAGAACATTTAGTTTGTGAATTAAACATTGTTTCCTAGTGAATCAAAGAGGGACTTGAAGTGCAATCTTGTCGATGTAGCAAAATCAATGACTTTCCTGCAAGTTACAAGGTACGCATCTTATTTTATCTTTAAAATTCCTCCAAGCGCTTTCCCGTCTTACCACAAATTATTGAAACAAGACAATTTTGAATCAATTTTAAATAAATCAAAGAAGACAGAAAATAGACAATCTCTAGGTTGATAAACATAATACTTTCCCTTCAACATAATCAAGGGACTCGAGGGGTACCTAATACCTTTCCTTCAACATAATTCATTACTCGAATTTCTAGTTTGTAGATCAATAAAATAAAGACTCGACTTTTTTTGTATTAGAGATTAAATAAGGTAACTTGGAATACTAAAACTCAATTCCATGTGACACCTCTAATTTAATAAATAATCTTTTTTCAGAATATCATTTTAATTAGAAAAAATAGGCATATGACAAATTTATCAATATTTTTAATATATACCTCAAGAGAATTAGATCAATATTTAATTCGGATTACATGAAAAAATATGTGACAAAAAAAATAACAGGACGGGTTGATAATGTTTATATCCTCATGTGGTGCTTCCTTCCTAACATCATTAATTAACAAGTTATTAATGGGACATAAATACAAGTAAGAAACCTAACTATTGTTTCTCTCTTCAAAAAAAAAATAATGATGATAATTAAGGAAGTCTGTACAGAAGCAGTAAAATGAAAATTATCTTAGTTCAATTAATGCATTAATTAACTCTTGGCTTACGTTGCAAATTTAACATTAAAATTAAATCGTATTTATGCATAAATTTTATAGAAATTGTTGAACAAACCGTTAAACAATATGTTGATGCTAATGAGGAGAAGTCCATTATTTTGGACCTTTTTTTTGTTCCTCTTCTTTGCTACCTCTTCCCTAGCTAAACACCATGGTATTTTGTTTTTGCCTTTTCTTGTTTCGATATGTTTTTCATATCTTGAATTCGTCTCTTATTTTTCTATTTTTCTTTCAGTCGGGAATGTTTATGACCATTCGGCTTGGACAGAGGTATTAAAGTCTAAATAAGTTGGATCAACTATATATATGAATCATCAGTAATCGTTTTTATTTAAATTTAACTCAATCTATAATAGATATTATGTATATTTTCTAAGAAGTTATAATGCAAAAAAAAAAGAAAATATTCTTTGCATGAATTATAATATTAAAATTTAATCATGTCATGGTTTGTTGATAGTGTCAAGCAGAGCCAGTGGCAGCACTTTACAATGGAGGAATATTAAGAAATAAACTTCCTATGTATCAACCGGTCAAAGATATCAATGGAGACATGGTTAATTCACCTACTTTATCCTTGGAAAATCTCTCTAAAGGATCAATTTATTCCTTCTCTAGTTAAGTTTCATATATATATATATAGATAGATCAGTATTATCGTTATTACTCTCATCGTTATTGTGTTGTTTGAATGATTTTATATATTTTTGTTGCTAACATATTACTCCTCCCGTATCATTTTTTTAGTCTATTTCAAAAGAATGTTATACTTCTTTATTTAGGAACAATTTACTCCCTTTCTTCGTCCACTTTTATTTGTCAATTTTTAACATATTACACGGATTTTTTTTTTATTATTTACCCTCAACATAATTAGTCATTGACAAACCATTTTTCAAGTCCATTGAAACTAAACATCATTCGTTTTTTTATTATTTCTTTAGGGAATATGAAGTTAATTGTGAACTGTCAAAAGTGAATAAAGGAGTAACTTATTTATAGTCAAACAAATGTTATGACTTGTTTTAAATCACCCATTTTGATTAATTTTTTCTTAAGCTTCATACCTTCTCAAACACTTTCATATAAATTGAAACAAAGAAAAAACGTCTTTAACGTAAAATTGGTATTTGTACAGGTTGGGTGAGAGTGAAAAATGTAGATTCTGCTTTAGTAACAGCTACAGTAAAACCAGACAATAAATATGCAAAATGCATAGGAAGTGTTATAGCCAAGAAAGGCTGTTGGTCTTTTCTCAAAGGTGGTTTCCTTTGGGATTCAACTTTCACTTCTTCTGAGATTGATTTTCAGGTATTTATTTATATCAAAACACATGTTTTTACCTTGCTATATATTTTCCAAGTGAAAAAAACTGCGTATACTTTTGCAGAGTTCAGATCGGGCTAAAAAGTTCGTGGAGATAGAGATTATTTCTTATTCCTTACAGCCATTCACCGAGAGAGAATGGAAATTAAATCAATTTGATGGGATAAAAAAGGTAAGAACTAAGCACAACATTTACAACTTATTTGACTCAATTAAGTTATATAGTAGTAGTAATTATGTAGTTGTATCTCAGGAAAGGAAGCGCGTTGCTGCGATACATGTTGTTGATAAAAATGGATCAAGGGTGCCAGGAGCAGCAGTTAAATTAAGCCAAATCGCAACGGATTTTCCAATTGGAACTATGATATCGAGAACCATTCTGGACAATTTGCCTTATCAGGTCTGTTTTTTTTCCTTTTGTTTGTTGAGGTCTGAAAAAATTTGTTACATTAATGAGAGAATAATGTTATTTCAGGAATGGTTCCTCAAGCGATTCAAAGCAACCGTTTTTGAAAATGAGCTAAAGTGGTACAAGACAGAGCCATTACCTAGACAATATAACTATACTGTAGTGGATGAGATGATGAGATTCGTTCGAAAAAACAAACTTATAGTTAGAGGACATAACATGTTTTGGGATGACCCTACGTATGTACAAGATTGGTTGGAAAACATGACGGCTCCTCAATTGCAAAGAGCGATGAAATCGAGAATTAAAAGTGTGATGAGTAAATATAGAAATGAGTTTTTTCACTGGGATGTGAACAATGAACTCCTCCACTTTGATTTTTATGAGAAAAAACTAGGACCTAAAGCTACTTTGGATATGTTCAAGAGTATGCAGCGCGAAGATCCACTAGCAACTCTGTTTCTCAACGAATACAACATTGTTGAACGTTGTGACTCGAAAGCCAATGTGGACAGCTACATTGATAGGTTCAAGGAACTCAAGAAGGGTGGGGTAAAAGTGGCTGGTATTGGGCTAGAGAGTCATTTTTCTGCACCAAACCCCGCTTTCATGAGAGCTGTTCTAGATAAATTGGCAACCCTAAAGCTTCCTATTTGGCTCACGGAAGTGGACGTTAGCAAAATGTATGGACAGGAAGAACAAGCTGTATTCCTCGAGCAAATTTTGCGAGAAGCATTCTCACATCCAAGTGTGAACGGGATCATGCTTTGGACAGCTCGTAGCCCAGGAGGTTGCTACCAAACGTGCCTTACAGACGAGAAATTCCAAAACTTACCAACAGGGGATGTTATTGACCAACTTGTACTAAACGAATGGACAACGGGGACTAAACGTGGCAAAACAAATGAGTTTGGTTCCTACAATTTTCGAGGTTTCTTAGGCGAATTCAATGTTTCAATCATTTACAATCGCAAAATCGTTAATTCTACCTTCTCACTAGGCCATGGTGTCGATACTAAGCACATTACGATTCATGTTTAGTCCAATCTAGTCAAAGTATAATGTACCTCTCAATAAATTGAACAAGAATTACTTTACTTTTTATGTACTAATTTGTATGCTTAAACGAATTAGATTTAACTCATGCTTATCATGATTTTTATCCTGTTGGAATGTATGAGCTCACCAATCAGTCAAGTACAGGGGTCCCTTGATTCAGCAAGAACATTAACTAAGAATATGCATCACTTGTTTCGATGGGACCAGGTCTTCAACACAGTTACAATAACAGACAGTAAAATAATTGCTGAAAGTAAAGTTTGAACAAATAACTTTACGTTGAAACCTTCTTGCTCAAGGGAGTAAAACCACAACCTGTCTCAATAGGACTTTTCGAACTGCGTCTCACTAATCTTCTCAAAAGGAAAAGTAAAACTAGTTTTACACCAAGAGACTAGCCTGCTAATCTCTATGCTAAGTAATACACCTTATCACTTAGACGAGCTGAAATAGATACAATACTACGCACTATACTAATCTTCACCGATTAATAGAGATTTTCTAAGCGGATACCACCCCGCCCACTAAACCCCCACCCTCTGGACGATTTAGATTTTGGCTAAGCAACAACAATGTTGCCCACTAAATCACCTAACTCTAGATGACTTAGAATTTTAGAAACCGAAATAAGATATGAATCCTTTATAGATTAGGATCAGATTCATAATGTAAGCACACAAGACACAAAGCTCTAAATACAACAAAGACTCTTCTTTACTCTATCAGGTCCCTTTGTTGAGTTGAGCAATGTTCTTCCTTGAAGATGACCTTCTTTTCAAGCTTGTGAATTTTTAGAGAAAATCCAAGTTTAGTTTGTCAAGTCTTGAGTTTGTGTTTGTTAGAAAGAGATAATATAAATCACCACAAACTCGTTGAGACCATCCCATTGGCTGAAGGCCTGCAATTAGAAAAGTTGTGCACCTACCGCATCAGAGGTGCCAGCTTTTCTGACAGCTGTCTTGTCACCTTTTCATATCGCAGTCTTGCAGGGACTAGGTTCCTTGCAAACTTCTTTATCAGTTCTTGAAAAGGCTTGTTGGCTGATTTCCTTCTTTGGATGAATGAATTTATTTGTTGTTTGTCATGTTGACTAAGTCAACCATAAAGAGTTATTGACCGTTGGACAAACACCCTCCTCCATTTTGATTGGTGTAGTACGTTGACGCCTCACCAACCTCTGACATGACAGCTTTACAGTTGTAACCCATTATGCATCTGATGGAGAGAACTTTGCCTGGGACCAGGTCCCTACATTTGTGAGATACTGAAACATACAATCTCGTCCACTCTTCTTATTGTTGTAGGACACTACACTTTTCACCTACCACCTGACATGACAGCTTTACAATTGTACCCCATTTGTATGTGGACGAGAGTACTCTGCTAGGGACCAGGTCCCCGCATTTGTAAGGATCATCAAAACACCTAGAATATAACATTTTCCCCCTTTTTGATGATAACACACAAATATAACTCACACTGAGTTTATCATTCATTTCACAGTCAGCAGTCTCAATAACAATGATCTGGGTCCTTGTTAGATCCCTAAGTTTGTTAAATCATCAAAACTTGTTATCCGCTCAAACTAACATATCCATTTCAAATTTTGAGATTACTATCTATAGAGATTATATTTCAAATTAATTTTCACAAAGTATACACTCTCAAATACCATCTTTGGTTTCATTTGGTTTTGCCTCACATTTGCTTAACCTCGTGTCACTTTACTGAAGAAAATTTTTCTCCTCCGCCCCCATCTCGCATTGTCATCTCTATGTACTTCATGACTAGTAGCAAGAGTAAAACATGCCTAGTTAGAGGAAAATCAACCGACTAGGTATGTTTTACGCTTGATACTAGTTGGCTTAAAGCTATAATTATTGATCATGACGAAAATGATATAACCACAAATTTATCATTGTGAATTGTCAATTATTTTGAATTATAGCAATTTTTACCTAGCTTTCAAATATATAAATTTCATATTAAAAACATGAAGATTTCATACTCAAACTCACAATCAAATATAAATTATTTGATTCTTAAATTCAAATAAGGTCACATAAATTAAAATATATGGAGCATTTTTTTAGAGGGGGGGGGGGGCTAGATGGATGCAGAGGTGACTCAATATACATGGAGGCCTATGGCAAGATTTTAAATAGAGACCTAAAATCTAAATAAACTATCATATTTCTTACACTTTTTAGATGTAGACTATTACTTAATTAAAAAATTTAATAATAAATGATTTCCTAGGAAAAAATTATTCCAATCATTAATTTTAGGTAAGATTTTATCCATTGTTGAAAAATGTCATTTCACTAAGACAAATCATTATTTAAATTGTTAAGATGATTCTATAAGTAATTAATTGACAAATTTTAAACAAAGATAGGAGTGTTAGAACCATAAAATATGATTCGAAAAGTTGATAAGTTGGTCCACACTTTAATATGCTTGTTGTAATACTTGAATATTTAAAAAGTTCTAATAAAATAATATGCAATTCATTTTGTTTAACACTTTTTGACTAATAATTCATATTTTTGACATAGTGTTATACTAACATATCGACTTTTTTTTAAAAAAAAGAGAGTACAAAAGAAGTAAAAAAAAGAATAAAATGATGTAAAAAATAATTCACTTTCTTCAATATTTTTCAATTATTGGTTCATATTTTTAACAAAGTTCTACTCTTAACTTATTTAAAAAAAAAATTGAAAAAAATGAGTACAATTTTATTAAAAGAATAAAATAATATAAAATATTAGCTGAAAGAATATAAGAAGGCGAAATGCCATTTTCTTAATTTCCTATTTGAATGGTGTTAAAAATAAAATAATATATTTTTTTTCAATTTTTTTTTATACTTTTTATCATAATTAACCAATGTTTTCTATAAAAAGAAAGTTAACATATAATTTATTTATGGTAAAACTGAGGCATATGCCTTATCTTTTAGGAAAAACTGCATAATTGCACATACTTCACAATCATATTTACTATTGCTATTTATACTTTTAAAATATTATGTATGTTACCATTAATTAAGAGTTTCTTAACATATATTAAGGAAGAAGCACTTAAATATACATATTTTTGCTACCAGATACACCAAAATAGGAAAAAAGATGAGCAAGATTGGGGAGAGAGTCGAGCAAGATTCGTATGCATCTCAGATACATGTATCTGCATCTAGCGAGATTCGAATGTATCCGAGATACCAGATACATAGGAGAGAGGCGAGCGAGATTATTTGTTATGTATCTCAGATACATGTGAATCCACTCGATAAAATATATTTAGAACAAATTTGACCTCATATATATACATACATGCATTGTATCTGGACGTACCTGAATGTATATGGACACACACAAAATATGGTAAGATACATAATAATTCAAAGTAGAGTATATCTAAATAAATAACTCATAAACTAGTGGGATTAATGTAAGTTTTTCAATATTTTATAGCATCAAGCCGACCCAAGATGAATGGGGTTATCACAGGATGGCCTAAATATATCAGTCAAATTCAAATGGAGGACTTAAATTTTATTTTATTTTAATGAAGTGTATTATATTATGGTCCATTTGTTTAGTCGTTCTTAAGACTAGGGCTGAACATGAAACACCGATAATCGAATTACGAATCTAATAATTTTTTTTGGTAATTTGATGTTCGATAATACGGTATTTGGTATGGTATTCAGGAGTAAAATTTTAGTATTATGGTATTCAGGTTTGGATTTGGTATGAGACATTAGTACCATTTGGTATTCGGTATTTCGCGAATACCAAATTATTTACTTAATCAAGGTCATATATTAACATATTTATTACTCCCTTCGTCCACAATTGTTTGACAGGTATACTAAAAATAGATGTCCAAGATTAATTGTCAATTTAAATAATCAATAAATAATTAGTCACTTTTTTCCAATTCTACCCTTAATAATTACTCAATACTTAATGATAGTGTAGTAGTAGTTCAATTGAAAAGTTATGTAGATTTTTTATATTCTTGGTATAGTACGGTTATATTTGTCAAATTACATCTTGTACTAAATTTTTCTTGAGGGGTATGCATGACCTTACCATGACAAACAATTATGGACGGAGGGAGTACTCATTAGTACATGTTCAAAGAGAAAGTTAAAGAATAAACATAAGAAAAATTCAAATATGTCTTTTAGTTGTATCGATTTATTTTCCCTGATGTTTTCTTACTTATTGATCTTTTATAATATCGTGGATCCACATTAAAAAAAAGAAAACAATTGGAGAAATAGTATTAACTTTGTAATACAATCCGGCTATAACTTCAATACGGTATTTACCGTTTATACAATCGGCTCCACATTACCATTTGGAGAAATAGTATAATTTACCGTTTATCGAATTACCAAATCGAAATTTAAAAATTTGATATTTGATATCTATTTTACCTACCAATTACCGAACTCAAAATTTGAAAAACACAAATCAAATACCGAACGCCACTCCTAATTCAGACATCGTATTCTAAATTAGTAAAGCTTCTAATAATATTGTTCTCTTATACAAAAGTCTATTTATTTTTTTACAAATAATACTCAATATTGTTCTTTTTGAAAAAATAAATACTTATAACATATTATTTCTTAAAGAATTTTATGAAGCCCCTCAAATTAGGAGATTTAAGGGTACTGAGGTTTGGGTTGGGCCGTTAATGTTGAAGCAAATCATGTGCATATGGGAAAGTAATATTATTATTTTTTCTCATTTTTACCTTTTCCTCTCATTTCTTATTTTCTTTTTTAAAAAAGTTCGTTTCCTTCTTTCTAAAATGTAAAAAATTAATGATGGCAACTAATGTTGGGAAAGACAAGGCACTAACAAAGAATGCCTGACAGGATAACAGCGGAAGAATACCCAAGTCTATACTTTCCCTTTTCGATTTGAACCAAGAGAAGACAAACAACCACAAGCAATATGATAGTAAGGCAGCAAGTAATTCAACCAAACAAATTTAACAAGGCAATAATAAACCAATCACACAAGACACCAAGATTTACGTGGAAAACCCTTCGATGTGAAGAGTAAAAAACCACGGGACCAAAAACTCCACTATAATCACCAAGAGTTACAATATTGTTCTCCAAAATTGGCCACAAAACAAATGCCAAACAATGAGCAACAACAAAATAAGATTGCACCAAATCTAGAGAATTAAAGGAGCAAAATCACCAATTTCGCAGCTACTGTTCACGACAGCAAAACTGAAGCTGCAGGTCACCAAATCCAACTCTGTCAGTTCCTAATCAAAGATTGAGATGAATATAATATGCTGTCCAAAAATCAGCTCAATCGGACAAGAAACGAAGCGGGAATCGCAATTTGAAGTTGGCTGTTAGGGCTGAATTTTGACTACGAAAAAACTGCTCTCTTTCTCTCTTTTTGGCTGCTGAAAAACTCTCTTTTTGTGTATATGAATATAAGACCTGAATAGGCTTATATTTGCCTCATAAGAATGGGCCTATGGGCAAAAATGGGTTGGTCCAAATAGGGCTTTTATTTATCCACATAGGAAGGGAAAAAAACCCATAACCCAACAATTCTCCCCCTCACGACTATGTGGAGGAGACCGCCATCCCGGCGACCATGCAACAATCTTCAAACTTCCCTCTTGGCAAAGCTTTAGTCATCATATCGGAACCATTGTCATTTGTATGAATCTTTTCAAGCTCAAGCAACTTAGAATCCAACACATCTCGAATCCAATGGTATCTCACATCAATGTGTTTAGACCGACCATGGAACGTAGAATTCTTGCCAAGATGTATAGCACTTTGACTGTCACAATAAAGCACATACCTCTCTTGAGCACAACCAAGTTCCCCAAGAATCTCTTCATCCAAAGCAATTCTTTACAAGCTTCAACGACAGCAATAAGCTCAGCTTCTGTAGTAGATAGAGCAACACATTTTTGCAACCTAGATTGCCAAGACACAGCTCCCCCTGCAAAAGTAACCAAGTACCCTGAAGTAGACTTGCGAGTATCAACATCACCAGCCATGTCTGAATCAGTATAACCACAAAGAATAGGCTTCCCTGTACCAAAACACAAACTCAGACTAGAAGTGCCACAGAGATATCTCATAACCCACTTCACAGCATTCCAATGTTCTCTTCCCGGATTAGAAAGAAAACGGCTAACAATCCAACAGCGTGAGCAATATCCGGTCTTGTACAAACCATCGCATACATCAAACTACCAACAGCTGAAGCATAAGGAACTTTCTTCATATCTTCCTTCTCATCATCACTAGAAGGACACTGTTTCGTGCTCAATTTGAAGTGCATAGCTAAAGGTGTACTGACAACCTTAGCTTTGTCCATGCTGAATCTGCGAAGTACTTTCTGAATGTACTTCTCTTGTGATAATACCAATTTCTTGGCCTTTCTATCACGGACAATCTGCATGCCAAGAATCTGCCTTGCTGGTCCTAAGTCTTTCATAGCAAAAGACTTACTCAACTCTTGCTTCAACTTCTGAATCCTGCAAGTATTATGACCAACAACAAGCATGTCATCAACATAAAGCAACACAATAATAAAGTCACCATCAGAGAACTTTTGCACAAAAACACAATGGTCTGAAGAAGTCTTCTTGAAGCCCTGCTGACTCATAAAAGAACCAAACTTCCTGTACCACTGCCTGGGAGCTTGTTTCAAACCATACAAGCTCTTCTTCAATTTGCAAACATAATTCTCTTTACCCTTGACTTCAAACCTTCCGGTTGCTCCATATAAATTTCTTCATCTAAGTCACCATGGAGGAAAGCAGTTTTAACATCCATTTGCTCAACCTCTAAATCTAGACTTGCAGCCAAGCCTAGAACCACACGAATGGATGACATCTTCACAACTGGAGAGAATATCTCATCAAAATCAACTCCCTTTTCTGATTAAATCCCTTGACAACTAATCTAGCTTTGTACCGTGGAACTGGATTACCATCTTCATGTTTCACCCGAAAAACCCACCTGTTTTTCAAAGCTTTTCGGTCTTTAGGTAACTTAACCAAATCAAAGGTATGATTATCATGCAAGGATTTAATCTCATCTTCCATAGCATCAAACCACCTTTCTTTTTCTTCACTTTCCATGGCCTCATCAAGACTCTCAGGTTCTTCCCCGTCAGTCAAGAGTACATACTCATTGGGAGAATAACGAGATGAAGGAATTCTCTCTCTACTAGATCGTATGAGAGAACTCTCTGGAGCATCTATAATTGGTTGTTGGACAACCACATCATCTTGCACTGGAGCATCAACAACATCATGCCGTTCATTCTGAACATGATCACCATCTTCATTATCAACTTGATTTTCATCATTATGAAGATTTTCTTCCGGTGCAATAGTCAAAGGAACTGGATCAACATCAACTAAGCTCTCACTACTCTGAAAATCAGCCTTGTCAGCTTTGTCAAAATCTTCAATTGTTTGGTCTTCAAAGAACACAACATCACGGCTTCTAACAAGTTTCTTCTCAACAGGATCATAGAAACGATAGCCAAATTCATCTTGACCATAACCAATGAAGATACACTGCCTAGTTTTAACATCCAACTTTGACCTTTCATCCTTAGGAACATGTACAAAGGCTTTACACCCAAAGACTCTAAGATGATCATAAGAAACATTCTTACCAGTCCAAACTCTGTCAGGGACATCACCATCTAAAGCAACAGCAGGAGATAAATTGATAACATAAGCAGCAGTATTAAGTGCTTCTGCCCAAAAGGAATCTGACAGCTTAGCATCTGAAAGCATACATCTAACCCTCTCAACTAGAGTTCTGTTCATCCTCTCTGCTAAACCATTTAACTGAGGAGTCTTTGGAGGAGTTTTCTGATGC
>CM040627.1:81367629-81410548 GCA_022817965.1 Solanum lycopersicoides | reverse complement strand
CTCACATGGCTTTGGGAGATGCCCTTTACAAACTCGATAATTCACTCTTCCAATTACTCTCTCTTTCTTTTTAATTGAACCTCATAAGAAGTCGGTATTTTTTGAATTTGCATTAAATAAGTTTTGCTTTTGTATGTATTTCTTTCATTTACAAAAAAAAAAAAATGGTCTGGTTTGATTTAAAATGAAATTTAAGAAAAGAAAAAAGATTTTTTAATTTAATGATTTTAAATTAAAGTTATGTCAAATGTATCAAAATGTCCTGTAATCTTGTTACGTTAAACATGTCACCTGAAAAGTTAAAGTTAAAGTTTTACAAAAAAAAAAATAATATTTTTCAAACAAACTAAAAAGAAAATGGTACCATTCTTTTTTAAATGGAGGTAATAATAACTTACTGACATTAGTTATAAATTTTGTTAAAACTAGACATGGAGATGAAGTGATGAAGAGAAAGCAGAGAGAAAATTAATGGAGAAGAAACTGGATTCTCAATTCTACAAAATCCAATTGCTATACAAGGCTGTATATATATATATATATATATTCCATTTAATGAATACAATATTCCATTTACGAGATCCTTCGAGACTGCACTGATGATCCAGGATAACACTACTACATTCACTCGTTTCTATTGTTGTGCCATTAGACCTTCGTACATATCCTTCTTGCAAGTTTCATCCACGAAGCCAATTTTATTCTTTCCTAATAGGACAATACACATTGATTTGATCCAGATAGTGTAATTTTCCATTCCTATGAATACGCATTGAGCTAGATTTACCCTAGAAATATCAAAATTTTGTAGAAACAATGGATCAAAGACTGTATCTATATATATATATACATATCTTAACGACTCAATACTAAAAATCTACTTCTAACTAACTATATGAAATTACCAATAAACCACTAAGTTAGTTATGCTCTGTTATGCGAGCTGTCTTCTTTTGATGTTAGCCTCATGTTCTCAATAAACTTAATACGATGAGCTCGATTGAAAAAATTTTATTGAACAAGAAATTATGCACGTCAATTACTCTTTTTTATGACAAACTTCATTCAAAAGGCGTTAATAGGAGAATTGAGTCAATAGCTCTCTTCTATATTCTACATTATTTCGACACTATTAATCAATAGTGGAGAATTAGTTTATCCCAAAGGATCTCGATGTTCCTTTGGTTCACATGATCAAGTAAGGACTCAAAATACAAAATAAAATAGTGATACAATATGTGTTGTGATAGAGGGACCCGAACCACGCTAGAATGACAATAATAATACTCGAGACCATTGTTTAAGCGTACTTGTGACCCAACTTTCATTTTTTCTCAAATCATTTTGTCATAATTTTTGCTCTTGAGTAAGGAGGAATAAATCACGTTCAGTAAAGGGATGAGTCGAATCATTGATTCTCATGGAGATCAACAATCAATATCGAGTCGTTGTCAGCTTGCTTCAATCAGCTTCAAGAGAGACATTATGACTTAGGCACGTGCTAATATTTTATAGTCTTTAAGTCAGTCTTTGACTTCTAGAAGTCTTTGGCAAATATAAAAAATAATTTAACAAGTTACAAAGTGTTTGACAAGGTAAAAATGACGTAAAATAAGTTAAAATGACTTAAAATAAGTCAGAAACCAAAATTAGGTCTCTCCTACTTTTTATTTTGACTTAAAAGTCATTTTAGTTTGACTTTTTATTTTTGACTTAAAACTACTTTTTTTAAGACAATTCAGACAGACTCTTAGTGTTAAGCACATAGTCACTTCATACCATGTCTCTATCTTGGTTAGTGTCTTAGTTTAGTCCATTAAATCATACCCATTAGTTATAACTTACACCATCTGTCTTTAATCTATGTTCCATAAAAAGGTTTAGGGATCAAACGAAACTCGAAAGTCGAAACCTTCTTAACTTAATAGTAAGAAAAGGGAAAAGGGCAATGCTTTTATAAGAGATAAGTGTCAAAAATACACCTACACTATATGTTTTTTTTTAGTTTCATACCTAAACTATTGAGAGTGTGAGTTTCATACCTAAACTATCATTTTTTTGTTTGAGAAACAAATCTCAGTGGTGTGTGTAATACACTCTCTCTTTTATTTGAAATAAACCTTGACACATGACATTTTACATGAAAAAATCATTTCACCTTAACAAAATTAAATAACAAACTATTATTATTAATTAAAAATTAAAGATTAAACTATTACTATCTATATAAAATAATTAAATTATTTTTCTTTCCCCACTCCATCACGTCACGTACCCCCCTTCGGAAAAAAACACGCACTCACCCCCCTCCCCCCCAAAAAAAAAAGTGATATTATTTTATTTTAAAAAAATAAAAAGTCTACCCCATCATGTGTAATCCTTCGATCCTAATTTTTATTCTATTTTTTTTATATATATGTTTCTCATTTTTGAGTTAGATATGTATGTACATATATTTTTAGAAAACAAATTTCTATTAGTGTAGCAAATATAACAAAAATAAGTAAAAAGTTAAAAAATGTCTTGCGGCGACAAGTAAAAAATATTTTTGATGTATATATATCTAACAGAAAATGAGAAAAAAATTAGAAGCGGAGGGTTAGATGGGTGGGTAGAATTATATTTTTTTTAAAAATAAAATAATATCTAAATTATTATTTGGAGGGGGGAGGAGGGGGGGGGACGAACTGAAAAAAAAAAAAAAAAATTATAAAAGAAATTTAAACAAAAAAATTTTTTAAAAAATGGCCGTTGGGGGTGGGGGGAGAGGGGGTGGGAGGAAGTGATGGAGTGGGTAAGAAAATATTTTACATTTATTTTATAAAAGAAATAATATTTTTTTGCATAATAATTTTAAAATTTTAACTAATACTAATAATTTATTTATTTTTTGTCAAGATTTAATATTTTTTCATGTGGAGTGTGCTGTGGTAATTTTTTTTTTAATATTAGAGAGAGTATATTATACACACCATGATGAAAATTGTATAAATGAAAAATGTGTGTTTTTCAAACTTAAAAGTGATACTCCTTCCGTTTAAAAAATGATGATCTAGTTTGACTTGGAACGAAGTTTAAGAAAAGAAAGAATGTTCTAAATTAAAGTTATGTCAAATGTACCAAAATGTTTTTAATTTAGTGGTCTTAAATATGTCACGTGGAAAGTTAAAGTTAAAGTTTTGTCATAAAAGGAAATGGATCATTTTTTTTTGAAACAGATTAAAAAGAAAATAGGGACATTCATTTTGAAATGGAGAAGTAATTTTGATATAAAATTTACACGGTTAATAGTTTAAATATGAAATTTAATAAAAGTATAATTTAGGTGTATTTTTTAAAATTTATTTCTATAAGAAAATGAAACATGGAAAAAGTCTAAAAAGTTACTGAAGTGAACTAAATATTCTCACAAAATTGAAGATCCAACTCCTTCAACCAAGTTGCATACGTGATGTCAGAGAAATGATACGAAAAGTTAGCAGAACCAATACAAGACAAAAACAAAATTCACACCAACAACAACAAAAAATTACTACTTTTTCATGTTTTATTTTGTACGTATTAGTTTTTTGTTTTGAAGTGCAAATGCTATACCTTTTGTTATTCTTTATTTTCTGCTTCTTGCATAGATCTTTTAAATTTAAATGGTGTGACCTAGAGTAATCATTGATTATTCTTCATGTTATGATAGTCATACATGATGAGATTGGATTTCTTTAATATAAATTCATGGTAATTATTGATAGTGGCTAGCTAGAAATTTTACGAAGGATATTCAATATTTGTATAGATAAAAAAATATAATTTGACGATGGGTGCATTAAAATTTTGAAATGAAACTACTTAACATTAATAATTATTTTTTTAATTAAAAAATATATTAAATTTTTTAAAATTAATCCACGTAAAATTTAGTTTGAATTTTTATATTTATTTAATAGGAAGTGAATGAAAAAGAAAAAAGAAAAACATAAAATTCAGTTTATAATAAAATCAATTTTATACTTCAAGATTTCACCAACCTTTGGTGACTTAACAACAAGATATGAAAATTGAAGAGTGAAATCAAAAGATTTTTTTCTAAAAAGAAATTTTATATAGAGCCTTTTTCACTTTTAGTATCTTTATAGAAACAAATTTAGAATTTGCTTATTAAATTTAAATTAAATAATTACTTTTAAATTTTATTTAAAAATTTAGTGAAAAGAAAAAAACGATTAAAATTTATTGTTTACCATGCTTTTTTTGTTATTCATAGATAATATGATTTTTGAATTGTTGAAAAAATAAAATATTTAGTAACTATTATTAGGTCTCTTATTAAGATTTTTAATATATAATATACCATTGGGCCAAAAATCTTTAGTGTACTTAAAGATGTCCAAAATATGTTATTTAACAGTTTAAAATATAATTTTACTTATATATACGATGTAATTTTCTGACGAAAAGTGTACAATTGAATACCCGTACCTCCGCCCCTGATTATTGATTATGAAACCAAAAAAGCTGTCAATGGAATTATTAGGGGGGGGGGGGAAATATGAAAACATCCTTTGTGGAGCGGACTCATAAAAAGAACATACTATTAATGTTTAAAGAGAGAATATTTTTGCATTCCAATCCTTATGTTATGTCACGCTTTGCAGACAAGACATATATATTCTCATGGGACATAAACATTCTCTGATGGTTTTTGTCCCCTTTGACTACATCTCTGTTTCTTTGTTTTCAAATAAAAATAGTTGTACTTATTAACTTTACGCTTGTCTCAATTATTTTATACTATATCAATATTAATATGGACGGAGTTAATGTACCAAAAGAAGTTCATTGGAACTTTCTTTGTCGAAAAAAAGGTTAAAATTATTTTATGTATAGTAAATGTTGAATCCTCAATTAGCTTTTTTGTAAATTTGATTTTTTTATGCATTGAATCTAATATGTTAAAAAAAGAATATCATACTTTCTTATTTTGAAAATAATTTAAATTTAAATGAGTCATTTTTATGATTAATAAGATGATTTATAGCCGGACAAACATGAGTTACTTGTTTTATCATACTGAAATTAACAGGGGAGTATACATCATACTGTCTGGTTGGTGAATTCAAGAAGGAATTAAAACAGAAAACCAACATGAAAACAGATGATTAACTGGTAATAATGAAATGTTTTAGCTGTAAAATTTAGACTCTTTAGTTGATTGTTTACCACAAAGAGCATGAACATTTCAGTTGTTGAATTTGAACATGTTAATTTAGGAAACACTACACAATTAGACATATTTTAGTGTCATATATATTACTTATTATTTATACTTTTAAAATATTACATATCTTATCACTAATTAAGAGTTTTCTATTACATGTTGAAGAAAATATACTTAGAAACATGTATTTATGCTATCCGATACACTAAAATAGGGAAAGAAGCTAGCTGGATGGGGAGAAAGGCGAGTGAGATTCGGACACCAGAATACATAGGAGAGTGGCGAGCAAGATGTGAGAGAGGAGAGAGAGATTTGTTATGTACCCTAGATACACGTGAATCCACTTGGATACAATGTATCTAGAACAAGTTACACCTATTTTTCACCCACTTATCTTGAGATACATGTATCTAGTCACACCAAAATTTGGTAAGATACATAATACTGCAAACTAAAATTTATCTAATTAATCAACTCTTAAGCTAGTGAAATTTATGTAAGTATCTATATCTATTTATGTACTGCCAAATTAGTACTTGAAGATCTGAGTTTAGATATTATCTCAGAAAATCACCATTCTTCTTGATTCCCCAAAAATATAAAATTCAGCATAACAAAGAAAGTGACTTTGTAAAATAATAATTATTAGTTGAGTGACTATTTAAGAAATCAACTCAAAATTTAAACCATATTTATGATTTTAAGGATGGTGCAAGAAAAAGGTGGATTAGTATTGTGATTAAGAACTCAATTAGTTTCAATAAGAACAAGACATTTAAAAATCAGGCATGAGTATGGTATTAATGCATACCAGGGCAACATAATAACGATACACAATGATACTGAATATAAAAATGGAATGAATATGTTATCACCTAGCATGGTTTAAATTAGATTAATATCCACTCACAATGATAAAGATGATCTACTTTGTTTCCAAAATATCACCTGGTTGATGTACATCTTTTCATAGGATTCTAATATTTTATGGACTTATAAGATCATTTGGCACAAACTGCATGAAAAATGTTTACAAATGATTAAAGTTGTATGATGGGGTGTCACTTTTGTCCATTTGCTTTATTTAACCTTTATTATGAATAACCAATAGTGTATGCCACTTTCCTTTTCATGTACACAAAATGAATTGTTTCCTACAACATCATAAACTAATTCATAAGTAATGATTAGCAGCCTAATGCCTTCGAAATTGAGCAAGATTATTTCGAGCGCCTCAATAATTTTGTTCATTTAGACAATGAATACTATACATTTTAATAGCAAATATAACTTATTTCTTTACCTTAAGAAACAAACAAGAAATATATCAAAAGAGACATAATAATTCAATGTAGTTCAGTCTATCGACCTAATCCACAAGAAGAGATGAGCAATCCACTATAGAAAAAAAATAAGGAATATATAGGGAAATAACCTCACACAATTCACTCGGAATAAAAAGAGATTCACAGGTAACATTTATGTCTCACATTGACTATATTAAGTACTCCACATCCTTTAAATCCTTAATCTTTTTCCTCTGTCTATAAGATGACACAAGGTTATGCAAATATGTAAGGCAAAATCAAATGAAACCAAAGATGTGATTTGAGTGTGGAGATGAAAGTGAACTACACAATTTGAAATATAATCTCTATGGATAGTAATCTCAAAATTTGAAACAATATCAGGACTGTGAAATTTAGTTTATGTTCAAGCATATACAAATTAAGTGAACTTATTGTTGTTTAGTATTTTTAGAGATGGATACATTATAATTATAATTATTTAGACATAAACAGTAATGTGCTTAGTCTCGACACCACGTCCTAATGAGAATGTGGAATTGGCTATTTTACGATTGTAAATGACTGTAACACTGTATTCGCCTAAGAATCCTCTGAAATTGTAGGAACCAAACTCATTTGTTTTGCCACGTTTAGTTCCAGTTTTCCATTCTTTAAGTAAAAGCTGATCAATGAGATCCCCAGTTGGCAAGTTATTGAATTTTTAATCAGTAAGGCACATTCGATAGCAACCTCCTTTGCCAAGAGCTGACCAAAGCATTATCCCATTCACACTTGGATGTGAGAATGCCTCTCTTAAAATTTGCTCCAAGTATACAGCTTGTTCTTCCGGTTTATACATATCGTTCACACAACTTCCGTGAGCCAAATGGGAAGTTTTAAAGTTGCCAACTTATCAAGAATAGCTCTCGTGAAAGCAGGGTTCACCGCGCTAAAATGACTTTGTAGACCAATGCCAGCCACTTTAATCCCGCCCTTCTTCAATTCCTTGAACTTTTCAATGTAATGTCCACGTTGATATTCGGATCACAATTTTCAATAATGTTGAATTCATTGAGAAACAATGTCACTTGTGGATCTTCACGGTGAACTTTCTTGAACCTATGCAAGTTAGCTTTTGGACCGAGTTTCTTCTCATAAAAATCAAAATGGAGGTTTTCATTGTTTATATCCCACTGAAAAAACTCATTTCTGTATTTACTCATTACACTTTCAATTCTTCCATCTATCGCTTTTAGTAGCTGAGGAGCTGTCATGTTTTCGACCCAATCTTGTATCATTATAGGGTTACCCCAGAACATAGTGTGTCCTCTAACTAAAAGTTTGTTCTTCTTAACAAATTCCATCATCTGATCCACTACCGTATAGTTGTATACCCCAGGTAGTGGCTCTGTCTTGTACCACTTAAGGTCATTTTCAAAAACTGTCGCTTTGAATCGCTTGAGGAACCATTTCTGAAATAACATTATTATTCTCTTTAATTAGTATGACTATACTAATTGTGTCTTTAAGAAAAATGAAAGAGACCTGATAAGACGAATTCCCAGAATGGTACTTGCTATCATATTTCCAAATGGAAAATCCGTTGATAATTGGTCTACTTTGACATCTGCATTAGGCAAATTGTGTCCATATTTATCTACAACATGGATGGTTGCTTTCTTTCCTGAAGTATAATATAATATATAATTAGTGAAATAATGAAATTTGGATAATTAACTTAATTAATTCCATCAGTCAAAATTAATAATCTTGCCGTGTTTATCCCTTCAAGTTGATTTAATCTCCATTCATCCTCTCTAAATGCTGTAACGAATAACCACTAATCTCCATTTTCACTTTTTTGGTGATACATCTGAATTCTACAAGAAATGATGATATTTTTTCTTTTAACCATGTAAAACAATAATGATATATTCGTTTCACAAAGAATGACTTGATACAAGTTTTAAGACAATAAAAAGACTTTTGAATCTTGTAGTCTAAATTAAAGTTATGTCAAATATACAAAATTGTCCTTTAATTTTGTGGCCTTAAACATACTATGTGGAAAACTAAAATTAAAATGTTATAAAAAAAAGAAAGAGCTTATTCTTTTTAAAAAGACTAAAAAGAAAATAAGATCATTCTTTTGGAAACAGAGAAGTATATAAAGAGATCTCTGCTTATTAAATAACTTACCGTCAAAAGTATGTGACAAGATTTTGAAGGTGAATCCCAAAGGAAACCACCTTAAAAAAAGACCAACATCCTTTCTTGGCTACAACAGTTGCTATACATTTTGGATATGCATCTTCTACCACCAATTTAGCTGTTATAGCAGCAGAATCTTACATTTTTCAGTCTCACCCATTCTGTGAAATACCAATTTTATATATCGATCGTGCATTGGTCGAGTAATTTTACTATATTATAAAGGAAAATGCATAAGTATCCCCTCAATCTATGCCTAAATTCAGAGACATACTTATATTATACTAAGGTCTATTACCTCCTGAACTTATTTTATAAAAATGTCATTACACGTTAGGCCCAAATAGTGTCACGTAGACCCAAAAGGGATAGAAAATTATTCATAAAATAATTTGGAGGTAATAGACCTTAATATAGTATAAGTGTGTCTCTAGGATTTCAAGCATAGGTTGAGGAGTACTTGTGCATTATCCCTATTATAAAAGACAGTTAAAGTGCCGAACTAGGCAGCAGACAACATGTCTGCTTTGACATTTTAGAGGGTGTTTCAGAAAATTCACATAGAATTAATTAAAACAATATATTGTAGCAGCAATATAAATATTAGATGGGACTTGACCATATTCTCCTTTGTTAGCTCATCAAAGACATCACAAATTCTATTCACAAAATTCTATTTCACAAGTGTTGCTGCCGAAACAAATTACGTGTACTTCATCCGTTATTATTGTTCTTCTAAATTGTTTCTTTGTTAATTTGTAAGCAAGATTATAAATAAATTATTATGGAGTATTTCATATGTTGTTTTTCCCCCCTAAATTGGACTTAACATGAGCTTAAAAAAAGAAAATAATAATTAAATTTTATAATTTAAATAAAATTATATATGAAATATATCAAAATATTATTTTGATTTGTGAGTAGGTAAATATGCATGTAAGGTCATTTTAGTTATTTTGTGGTTCCACCGTTTAATTTGTTGTCTTATTTCTAAGTTTTTGTATATTTAAAAATTACCTAAAGTTATTATAAATAACAATAATTAAAAGATAATATAAAAAATTATTTAATTTTTAGAATCTATCTGTGCTACATAAATCGAAACAAAGAAAGTAATGTGTGTTATTTGAAAATGACACAAAAAGTATTATAAACCTCAAAACTAATATTTTAAAATATTTTCGAAAACATATATAAAAAAATGGCCGGATCTTGAAATTTTATTTGTAACATATAAATTGGAACTAAAGAATAATATGTATTATTTAAAAAGTACGTAAGAGGTACTATAAATAATAATTAGCAACTCTAAATATTTAAAAGATATATAAAAAATTGATGGACTTTCGAAATTCTATTAGTGGCAAATGAATTGGGAAATAAGAAGATAACATATAGGGTGTGTTTGGTATGAAGGAAAATGTTTTCCATGGAAAATGTTTTCCTAGAAAATAAGTAGATTTTGGACTTATTTTCTCATGTTTGGTTGGTGAGTAGAAAATATTTTCCGGAAATGATGTTTAGTGTTTAATTTATGAATGAAAAATGTTTTTGAGAGACATCTTTTATTTTTATTAGAGTAAAAAATAATTTATGAAATTGATATTTTTTTAAAATAATTTTTTTTTGGGGGGGGGGCAGGGGAGAGGGGTATGAGTGAAAAAATAAAATTTTAAAGTTGATAATATTTTTAAAAACAAAATTAATTTTTTTGGGATGGGGGTGGGGAGCTGGAAGGGGGGTAGGGGCTGGCGGGGGTGGGTGGGGTGTAGGAGTTTGAAAATAAAAATTCGAAGTTGAAAATATTTTTTAAAAAGCAATTTTTTGGGAGGGGGTAGGGTTGGGGGGCCTGGCCGGGGAGGGGGTGGGGGGGTCAGGAATCGGGTGAAAAAATAAAATTTTGTAATTGAAAATATTTTTTTTAAATTAATGTTTTTTTCAAAAAAAAAAATGTAATTTGAAATTGGAGGAGAGTTTTGGAAAATGTTTTCCTTAATTTTTGAAGGGAAGTCATTTTGCTTAATTTTGTGGAAAATGAGTTGATTTGGAAAACATTTTCCAAAACTTTTGTCCCAACCAAACATGAGAAAATTGGAAAACATTTTCCAGAAAATGTTTTCCTTAATACCAAACACACTCATAATATTTGAAAATTACATAAACGATACTATAAATCATACTAATGTACCACTTAAGATATTTACAAGACATGTGAAACATTTGGTTGACTTTTAAAATTACGTCAATGGTGCATAAATTGAAATAGAGAAAATAATAAATATTATTTAAAAACGATATTAACATTAATATAAATTGCACTAACTAACAATTAAAATATTCAAATATTAAGACGACTCTCCAAATTTCATCTATTATCACATAAATTAAAAGAAAAAAATAATAATATATATTGGATCCGTGCTTGCACAGAATAGGATGTTTAGTAATAATAATAAGAAACTTAACCGGAGAAGGAATAGATTGAGCCTCGAGAAAGATTTTCCAAGGGAAAAGTAGGTGAATAAACCTCGTCCCCATTGATATCATTGGTAAGGTTATATATAATATCTTTTTTTTCCAGTATTCCTCCTTTGTAAAGTGGCAATTCCGGTACCGCTCAACACTGTCAACATTAAACTTTTTGTATCAATATATCATGTAACACTAATTATTATTTTTTGCGACGATAAATTTTAATGAAGAAACATGATCGATCACTCATAATTTTAAGTATAGTTATTGATGTACAAATTAGGATTGTTTTTAGTACCTCTGTCCAAGCCGAATGATCATAAACTGGTACAACTGAAATAAAAAAAGTGAAATGAGAATAAATAAATCAAAGACATTCCAAGTCGTCAATTATTTTTTACCTAGTAGTGGATTCAAACATAATATAACTATTTCAACTATACATAAATAAAAAAATGAGAAAAAAAAATTAAGAATAAGAAACCTTTGCGTTTAGCGTGGGAAGAGGTAGCAAAGAAAAGGAAAGGAATAAATGTCCAAAATAGTGGACTCCATTCACATTTTAACGTCAACATATTGTTACACTATTTTTTCAACAATTTCTATATAATTAAGGGATAAATACCTTTTTTTTTCCTTGTTAAATTTGCAACGTAAACCAAAAGTAATTAATACATTAATTGAACCAAGATAGTTTTTTTCTTCTTTTTCCTGCTTCTTTACTTTGTGTCCATTACTTTAAGGAGAGAAACGAAATTTTAATCTCTCACTTGTATTCATGTCTCATTAATAACTTGATAGTAAATGGTAAGGATATAAATATTATGTTATATCTTGTTTCATTCATTAGATATATTGTGCAGGAACTTTTAACTCCTTGGAATCTTTGTCACATATTCTTTTAGAGTTTTGGACTAAATTCATCCCTTAACTATGACTAAGACTTAGATTACATCCTTGTACTATAATAATTAACAAGAAGCATCCTTTTAGTATTTAAAATGTAACAAAATTCAGTCTTCTGACTATTTCTGTTAAAAAACTAACATTGATTTTTCAAAAAGTGATTTTCTCTCCCCTATCTCCCTATTTTGCCCCTCTCAAATCTGTCCCATTGTCTTCCATATTCAGCAACAACAAGAAGGAATTGAAACTCCATTTTTTTTGAACTTCACAAAATAATTTAGATCTAGAACACTTTTTTTCCTCTTTAAAAAAAAAAAACAGGGCAGAGAACCATACACAAATAAAGAATCATTGAAATTTTTTAGTTTTTTTTATTCGAAAATATAAGCAATTTTCTATTTTTCAAACTAAAGCATCTTCATTCTTTTAAACACAAGATATTGTGGGTTGCTACATAATAACTAATCGGAACCATATCGCTTCGAAGTTTAAGTGATTTATTGTCCACGCTCAATTATGGTATTATCGATATTCAAGTCATTTTAAGCATTTTTTTCCTTTTCACATCTTGAGGACTTTAAACTACCAAATAACCACAAAAGAAGCAAAAAAAAAAAGAGCAACAAAATGGTAAGAAAAACAACTTAAACCTGCAAAATTGCAGAAAAACAACAAAAAAAACTTGGTAAACCAACAGCAAAACAGCAAAAAAATGCCCTCTCCTTCCCCCCCCCCCCCCCAAAAAAAAAAAAAAAAACAACATTACTGAAAAGAAGAAAAATACTCATGATTTTAGTAAAATAAAAAGCTAAAGTAACAACAAAGACACCACAAAATAAGCAAAAAACAGCAAAGTCTAGTGTCATTAAATCATCATAAAGCTAAAATATTTTTCTTTAGTTCCATGCACAGAACATAACAAATGAAAGAACAAAAACTAGTCACACATATAAAAAAAAACAAAGATAAAAATATATTTTCTTCAATGTTGCAACTTCATAGAGATGGAAAGCTCTGACGTTGTTGACTGGCTTGAGATGTACCTCTTCTAACCTGAAATAAGAAATTAAAATATTAAATATGAATATAGTTATACAAGTAAGCTACCATAAAAATAACTTAAATATGAATATTTGAATATTCTTACAGGTAGCTTTTCAACATTTTGACAACTTGGTGCTTCCTCGACCATGATGGAATCCAAACTACGAAGGTAGTCCGACGATTGAATTTCAATGTCATCCGAAGAGAAGCTACAAGTTCTACTGTTGTGGCCGGGTTTACCACATTTTCTACAATCAACTGATTTTTATTTCCGTTTTAACTTCATCCTACTAGCCCCTGGCTCATCATTTTCTTTCTTTCTTAATTTTTGTTTTTTTCCTTTCTTCTTATTATTCAAGTAAGAAGGTGGAAATAGTGGAGTATTCGGTGACTAAGGCCATAAATCAGGGCCATTCATGGGTAATATTGAAGCTTCATAAATTTTTTGATACGTATCAACCTTGTAGCAATCATCAGCATAGTTTAAAACCTCATCATTTTCAACCAAATCGAGGATATAGCATGTTTACAAGGAACTCCTGATAATTCCCATTGTCTACAACTACAGGTTCTGTTATATAAGTCAACAACCCAATTATCACCTTCGACAGACCCAATCACCTCATAGTTCCACATGTTCGACCTTTTGGGAATATAATTAGCAGCTTTCTTCATAGTTTTGGCCAACTTCTTCTTAATATTAGGACAAATATCATTCAAATTCCATTTTTCAGCTTTCTCCCTATTAGCATTAATTTTTGTCATGAGTAAGTGCCTAATGGTCTCCAGAAGTTTAACAATTGGTTTATCTCTTGCGTCGAGAATAAACTTATTAAAAACCTCACATTGGTTGTTCAAAAGAATGTCACATTTAGGAAGAGGCGAGAAATGTGATCTTGACCATTCACTAGGCACTTTAGCAGAAAGCCATGCATAAGCATCTTTATCTAATTCAAACAAATCAGTCATACAAGCATCAAACCTGTCAACAGTTGTTGCTGAAGCTGCTTTCCAAAGAGCATTTTTTAAAGCCATTCCAGAATATCCAGCTCTCTTGAAATTGCTATGCAAATATCGCACACAAAATCTATGAGAAACACCAGGCAACACTAAATCAAAAGCTTCAATGAACCCTTTTTGCTTATCTGACATAAAAGTCCTCAAGTATTGCTCTTCAATCTCAAGATCATTCATCAAGTAGGTTAAGAACCATTGCCATATTTCCTTATTTTCTTTCTCGACTATCGCATAAGCTATTGGAAAGATGTTATTATTTCCATCCAAAGTAACAGCTGATAGCAATTGTGCCCCATACATAGTATTTTTCAGCCAACATCCATCGACCTCAATAATCTTTCGACAACCAGCCTTAAATCCTGCTTTACAAGCTGCAAAACAAATATAAAACCTCTGAAATCTCATTGGCTTATTTGGAATCTCATTTGGAGTTAGTTTCATGAAAACAGAAGTTCCAGGATTGGTGCGAACAATTCATTGCAATAATTCCATAATATGCCAAACTGATCATTTATATCTCCGTCGATCATTGCAATAGCTTTTTTCTTTGCCCTTCTTGCTTGATGCATACTCACATGCAACTTTAATTCCCTACTCAATGTATCCCTGAATTCTGATGTTTTCCAGTTCTTATTTGATTTAACTCTATCAACATACTTCTTTGCAATCCAACTAGAATTGATGGTTTTGTTGTTATAGTTCCACCCAAAACAAGTATGCTCGGAAACATACGTCTTGATTTGAAAAGTACATATATCCCTTTGCATTAGATATCCAAATATCCTCCACTTACAAGCATTAGTTCTGCATTTGGCCCTAGCTCTTTCTCTGTCATCTTTGTTCCACCGAATTGACTTTCCTATTTTGGCTTGACTTGCAACCACGGCTTCCTTGAATTCCTTCTTGTTACCAAATACCATTCCTAACTCTAATTCAGGATTAAAGGCACCTATTTTTGGGTTGTGCTTTGGAAAGTTACAATCTTCGAATTCAGAATCGCAATCGCTATTCAAACTCTTTGTATCATCAAAATTTACACAATCTGAGTCACCCTCCTTATTTTGCATCTTTTTATGCATTTCTTCACTAACATAATTTTGATTTTTGTCACTTTTCTTCTTTTTCACAGTTATATCGATCTCAAAAGATTCAACAGAAGGATCAATATTTTTTGAAAATAACAGATCATCCTCCTTCAAAGAATAGTCAGAATCATTAAAATCCTCATCGTCAAATTCATCACTCTGTGCCTCTGTGTCATTTACCAGCAAAGAATTCTTTTTCATCTCATTGCCACATTGATTATCATCATGATAAAAATTCAAATGTTCAAAATATATCTCAACTACTCTGTCCTTTGGAATGCAAGTAACAACTTTAGCGGCTTCCATATTACTCCCCACTAATCGAACCTTATAAGAGTTTAAACCATACTTGTGCCAGAATACCACAGATTCCTTGTCATAACCACATTGTTCCGCCATATTCTTAAAATCTATTAGATTAATCATTGCACTGTTCACATAGTCAAAATATTCGATTTTTTCACCTATGTAGACTCTTGTCGAACTACGCACATATGATCCACCATGATGTACTTTAATTGTGAAAAATGATGACTCATTCATAGAATTTGCATATATACTATCAAGTAACCAACGACGTAAAAACTGTTATTTTTTCAAATATAATATAAATCTGAATACAAAGCCAACAAAGAACTACAAGTTCATTATAATGGATATCCAGAAAACAAAACTTTATATATCAAATAAAAAACTTAATATAGCTTTTTAAAATCAATAATATTTACAAATCGATATGAAAGGCATTGTAAATTATATTAAAAATGCTTAAAATATCTTGAATATCGATAGTACCATAGTTGGGTGTGGACGATCGACCGCTTAAACTTCGAATCGACATTGTTCCAGTTAGTTGTTGTGCTGCAACCCACAATATCTATTGTTTTTAAGAATGAAGATGTTTTAGTTTGAGAAATAGAAAATTGCAAATATTTTTCGAATCAGAAAAAGTAGAAATTTTCAATGATTTTTATTCCTTTACCTTGTTTGTGTATCGCCCTCTGGACAGTTTCAACTCTTGTTGAAGAGAAAATTTGTTCTTGATCTTGATTATTTTGTAAAGTTCAGAAAATATTCAATTTTCTTCTTGGTGTTGCTGAATATGGAAGACGATGAGACAGATTTGAGATGGGCAAAATAGGGAGATGGGAGAGAGAAAATCACTTTTTGGAAAAGCAACGTTAGTTTTTAACTGGAATAGACAGAAGTCTGAATTTTGTTACATTTTAAATACTAAAAGGATGTTTCTTGTTAACTATTATAGTACAAGGATGTAGCCTAAACCTTAGTCATAGTTAAGGAATGAATTTAGCCCAAAACTCTATTTTTTTTACATAAAATTACTTAATTTATTTATCTATGGGAGAAGTCAAGCTTCTACTCTAAATAAAAAAAAATCTAACTAAATAATAAGTATTATAAATGAAAGCTTAGAACAATATACTATGATAATAAGAAGTATAGAGAAAGAGAAATTTTTTCTTATTCAAGTGTGTCTTCTAAATGGTGAGTGATATCTCTATTTATAGTGTTGAGATATGACTCCCAAAAGTCATCTAAATCACGATACATAGTTATCCTACAAGTTCTTATCACCTTGGAAGCACTTATACATGAATCCAATTAATAGTTGGATAAATCTAATGGACAATCCACATATATAATACAATGGATTTATAACACTTTCCCTTGGATGGCCATAAATAATGTGCCTCGTTAAAACCTTATTAGGAGAAATGTAACAATCCTAAAAAAATGAATAAGCTAAATGTTTAAGGTGTCAAGAATGCTTGCGATTAGACCAAGGTTCACACGGATTGATACGCGTAGAACCAGACCTCAGAACCCTTACTACGACCAAGCCAACTAACTTGGGGAGTTAGTTGAGCTTGGAAAGGTTGTAACCAACCAAGTACGGCTCTCGAAAATGAAGATTTAATCGAAGGAGTCTTTACCGGACTTAAAAAGAAGAAATTTTAAGTTTTGAGGGTCTAAGGGTAAAATGGTCTTTTACCATGCTAGGGGTAATATCGTAATTACCCTAAATATATAATTAATTAATTATTTAATAAAGTGGAGGGGCAATTTGGGGAGAGAGAGCCGAAATTGGTCACTTGAAATGAAGTCTTGCTCCACCCGGGTTCGAACCTAGGTGGGAGCAAGGATTTAATATGATTTTTTTATTATTGGTGAATTAATTTAATAAATTTATAATTAATGGCTGATGTAAAAAGGAAAATCAGATCTTATTATTATTTATTATTTATTTACTTATTAATTAATGTTTTTTTTTTAAATTGACTAAGTCTTGCCAACTATCCTAGTTTTAAGATGCACTATCTCACACTATCTCTCTCCCTCAAGCCTAAATCTCTCTCTCTCATCCAAATTATTTTTCTTGGCTACAAAAACAGAAGATAAAAACATTAGAAAGCAATCAAAAGTTCTCTAAACTCAAAGAACTTACAAAAAAAAATATACAAGCAAGCAAGATAACTTAAGAAACGAAAACTTTGCATCATCTTCTCGACGGGTTTGTGTTGAAGGTTTAGGGGAGGAGTTTGGCAGCACTTGGAAGGTGTGGAAAGCTACAACAAGGTATGGGTTTTCTCTCTTGAAATCCTTTCTCCAAGAGGAATTTCTTTCTACAAAAGTCGACATATGATACTAGGGTTGTCCCCTTGAACGTTGAACTCTTTGTCCCTAGTCTCCTTCCGATTTCAATCTAAATTAGTTTAGAAATCAGGTTGTTGGTATGGTTGCTGGTAGATAAGTGTGAAATATGATGTTCCTTGTGATTTTATGTTTGGAAATAGCAAGCATGTTCAATGATGTCAACCGAAAATGATGTGGTGCAATGTGTAAAATATTTGTTGTTGTTCTCCGTTTTGAAGTCTTAAAATGGCTTGTTTGATGATTGAAATTATTGTGCATAAGGTGTGTAAATTGTGATGTTAAATAAAGTGTAAGGTGGCTGGTCATAAGTGGAAAAATTTAAGCTAAAACAACAATGAATCTACACCTAAGAATGTGTTAAACGAATCATGAAAGTACCTCAAAACGAACGTATGAATGTTGTTAAATAAAGGCTAGAAAATTTAATAAAATTTCCAGCACTTGTTATGGAATTTTCGGCCAGAATACTTAAGGTTGAGAGGTTTAAAAATATATTTAAAATATGTGAGGTCAGTGGGGATTGAACCCAAGTCTCACTACATGAAAGCTGAAAAAAAAAAAAGAGGTGTGGGATTCGAACCCACAACCTCTCGGTCAAACAAGAGAGTAAGAGGGGAATTTTAAATTAATAAAAATAATGGGAGGAGTGGGATTCGAACCCACCACCTCTTGGCTGAAGAAGGAGACAAAGAGAGAAATTAAAAAGAAAATAAAGTGAGGCTATGGGGGCTCGATCCCACAACCTCACTGCCAACACTTAAGTAGTTAACTTTTAAATGAAAATGAAAATAAGGAGGCTGTGGGGGTTCGAACCCACAACCTCTAAGTCCCAAGCGAAACAAAGAAAAAATAAATAAAGAGAGGCTATGGGGGTTTGATCCCACAACCTCCTGGTTAAGCCGAAATGGACAAGGAAAATAAATGGGAAAATAAGAGGGGGTTGTGGGGGTTCGAACCCACAACCCCTCGGCCAAAGGAGAGAAGTTCTAGAGAAAAGGAACTAAAAAGAAATGTTGATGTTGGGGTTCGACCTAGGGTCCCAATATCATGAAGACTAAAAATAAAGTCAAGGAAAAATGTAAGTATTGTCCAAGGGATTCGAACTTGGGTTTCCTTGCTCAAATTTCCGTATTGATACATAAATCATACGTAAATTAAATGTTCAAGAATAATGCCACCTACTTAGATCAAAATCGATATCTTGGCATATATATAAGATACATAAGTCTTGTACTACATAATCTTAGGAAGATATGAGTCACTTAACGAACTATGAATGAAGCCTCATGGCTTGTATGTATAGACCCATAAGTCTAGCATACGCTTAAAAATAAGTGAACCTAAGATGTATGTAAAGAAACGAAGAAACCCTAGAAGGGTTAAGTAAGAGTGTGAAATACGCAAATGGCCAAGTACATGGCATATGATGAAATAAACTTTCACGTAAAATGGGGTGAGTAATTATGAAGAGCAATTGTGCTAATGTTAATGAATGTGGTGACAACATGATATGAGGCTAATGTAAAAGATGAGAACAATCTCAAATGAGCCTAAGTAATTGTTACCAAAACGTACTCACCTATGAGAGTGTAAAGTTAATGAAGAGACCAGTCTCTATGAACACTCTAATAAAAGTATTGAGATTAACACACTTAATACTAATGATGAGATGAGAAATCATCTATTGAGCTATGATGTCCTCATACTAGAAGCCAGCTTCCATGAAGTATGAGTTGAATGTAATGGAACTTTATACTGAGCACCGATAGACTAGCTATGAGCGGTGATGCCTTCTTTCGGGAAGGACGGAGGTTCACGTAACTCTCATGAGATGAGACTGTCCGGTTTGCCGGGTATGGATCTCCTTATATATCCTGGTCTTCGAACCTATACTGCCAATATAGGGATCTGGCGGGGTTAAATTCCCATGTACGCTAGCATGTTTTGGGTCACCTTGGCCGGTGATTCCACCTCTTTTCGGTGTGGAGGAGACACTGGATTTCATGATGCTCACATGATCTATGTCGGTTAAAGTTAAAATTCCCAATTAATGAATGAGGTCAGCCTCAAATGAAGCACATAATGAAATGAATGATACCAAAGGTGTTAGAATAGGATAATCAAAAGGTGAGTTAGATTCAAGTAATGACATTAGGTCATTCTTGGTCATTGCACAACGAACCTAATGAAAGTCTTAAACTACATCCTAGGTATAGCTGGTGTTTACACTGGCCTATGAACGAAATGAAATGGAGTACGTATGAATGAACGAAGCATACTCTGTGTTTGCTAATGAAGACTCTCTAGTTGAGGTCCCATCTGTTGAGCCCTCATTTCTGGGATGTCTTAATGTTAAGTCCATGATTCCGAGGTCTCATGGCATATGAATGAATGATATTAAAGGAGTTATGTGCTACATACAAAGTGTGTTGTAAGCTATATGATATGTGCTACGTGTAAATGTTATGTGTTGTTTGCAAATGTGAAAAGTATGATGATGTATGTTATTCTCAGGGCATAAGCTTCCTATTCCAAATCTGGAAAGCTCACTGACTTTCCTAATCCAAATTTGAAAAACTCATTGACTTTCCTAATCCAAATTTGGGAACCTCCTAATCTCAATTTGGCAAGTCCACTGACTTGACTTCCAAAAATCATGTCATTAGGAAAGAGCTATTCTTTCTCATGCATGTCCTTGGTGTGTGCTTGCATATACCCATACTTAGTACAAGTGTGTACTAACCCTATACATCTATACTATTTTAGGTGCAGGCACAGGTAGGCGATAGAGCTACAGGATCATTGTTGCAGCTATCCGGACGTCAGCATTCATACGGAGTTTGGTAGGTCCTCATGCTTTTGAGGATGCTACTGTTTTACATTCCAGCTTAGTTTTAGAGTTGAGCTAGTGGAACATGTTCCACTAGAGTTTCTTTCCTGTTTTGATTCACACTTTGTATTGGACCGTTTTGGCAATTATACAATTAAGATTTATTGAACTATTCCTTTCATTTGATTATCTCTTAATGTTAGATGGTTGATGGTGAACAAATTACGAATGTATTAGAAATTTTTAGTAAGCAATCTTTAGAAACAAAAAGTTTCAAATTTTCCGCTAAAATCAACCTATGTAAAGTAAGAATGACGTAAGTAGGCTTGTCTGCGACCTCTGAGAGGTCAACGACGCCGATCTCGTCTGGGGTCTAGATTCCAGTCGTGACAAGAAATCCAGTGGGCAAAAGCCTAGTTAAGAAAAAAGAGTACACACATCTCATAATACGCTTTAAATGTTGCCTCGTTAAAAAACCATATAGAAAAATCCAACTTGGGACAAAACCATTGTTAAGGAAAAGAGTACAATGCGTATTCCACTCCCCCTAATGAAAGTTTTACTTGATATCTAGGAGACGACACATTTCAATCTTGTATCTCAACTTCTCACGGATTTGTTGAACTTCTATCTCACCATTTTGTTGAAGATTATATGTGGAAAAAAAACTTTGGTGAAACATGCTTTGTCCGGTCTCGTTTGATGTATCCTCCTTTCAATTGAGCTATACATGCAACATTATTTCCGTACATTGTGGTTGATATATTCTTTTCCAAAGAAAAACCACACATTCCCTGAATATAATGTTCATTAATCTCAACCAGACACACTCTCTCGACTTGCTTCATGGATGACTATTATTTTTGCATGATTTGAAGAAGTGGCTATCAACGTTTACTTCATTGATCGCCAAGATATTGTCGTGTCTCCACATGTAAACAAATAATATGTTTGTGATCGAGCTTTAAGCGAATTAGATAAATACCCTGTTTATGCATAACCAATCATTTTTCACGAAAGGTTTGGGTGCGTTTCCTGAAGACAAAAGGTGATGCTTTTGAAGCATTTAAAGAGTGGAAGATTTTGGTTGAAAATCAAATGGAGAGGAAAATCAAGTATCTTCGCACGGACAATGGCTTGGAGTTTTGCAGTGAAGAGTTCAATGATTTCTGCAAGGTTCATGGGATCGCAAGGCATAAGACGGTCAGGCACACACCACAGCAGAATGGAGTTGCCGAGAGAATGAACAGAACTCTTCTTGAGAAGGCTCGTTGTATGCTCTTACAAGCTAAGATGTCCAAAGTATTTTGGGCTGAAGCAGTTCATACTGCTTCTCATATTGTCAATCGGTCTCCAGCATCAGCGATTGACTTTAAGACTCCGAATGAGGTCTGGTCAAGTGAACCCTCTAACTATTCATACTTGCGAATATTTGGGTGTCCAGCTTATTATCATGTTAATGAAGGTAAGCTTGAACCAAGGGCTAAAAAGGCCATATTCGTAGGGTATGTAGATGGAGTAAAAGGGTACAAACTATGGTGTTTGTCTTTACTCAAATTTGTTGTTAGTAGAGATGTTACCTTTGATGAATCCTCTATACTTGATCCTCGTAAAGTTTCTGTGGAGTTATCTAGAAACGAGAACAACGAGCAGGTGGAGCTACCGGTGGAGCTTACCAAGGAACGGGATCAAGAGACTCAAATTGATGAGTCAAAAGATGCAGATCTTAAAGAACTTGCTTCCAATGAACCATACACAATTGCGAAGGGAAGGGACAAAAGGCAGATACGGAAACCGGAACGTCTTATAGAGCAAGAAAATCTGATTGCACATGCGTTCGTAGCTGCAGAAGAAGAGATTAAGGATCTCGAGCCCTCTTCGTATGTTGAAGCAACTTCTTGCAAAGATGATGCACAATGGCAGTTAGCCATGATGGAAGAGATGGAGTCTCTTCACAAAAATGATACATGGGTCTTAGTTAAAAGGCCAAAGGGGAAGAGGACAGTTGGATGCAAATGGGTCTACAGAAAGAAAGAAGGTATTTCAGAAGTGGAAGATGCTAGATTCAAGGCGAGATTAGTTGCAAAGGGTTTCAGTCAGAAGAAGGGAATTGACTACAATGAGATCTTTTCTCCAGTCGTGAAACATAGCTCAATTCGCGTGCTACTAGCATTGGTTGCACAATTTGATTTAGAGCTTCAACAGCTTGATGTCAAAACTGCTTTCTTACATGGTGATCTAGAAGAGACAATCTATATGGATCAGCCAAAAGGTTTCCTAGCTGAAGGAAAAGAATACCATGTATGCCAACTGAAGAAGTCTTTGTATGGTTTGAAGCAATCCCCTAGACAGTGGTACAAGAGGTTTGATGCATTCATGACTACACATGAATTTTCGAGGAGTGCATTTGATAGTTGTGTGTATCACAAGAAGATGTCTGGTAACTCTATGATTTATCTATTGTTGTATGTTGATGATATGCTTATTGCTGCTAACAACATCACAGAGATAAATATTTTGAAGAAACTGTTGAGCAAGGAATTTGACATGAAGGATCTAGGAGTTGCAAAGAAAATCCTTGGAATGGAAATTTCAAGAGAAAATGGTGTTGTACATCTTTCTCAGAAGAGGTACATCGGAAAAGTTCTTGAAAGATTCAATATGCATATGAGCAAGCCTGTAAGTACACCGTTAGCTTCTCATTTCAAGCTTTCAGAGTTACAAATGCCTCAATCAATGGATGAGGTGGAGCATATGTCAAAGGTTCCTTATGCGAGTGCAGTTGGTAGCATTATGTATGCTATGGTATGCACACGTCCAGATATTGCCCAATCTGTAAGTGTGGTAAGCAAGTACATGGCAAATCCAGGAAAAAGGCACTGGGAAGCTGTCAAGTGGATATTGAGATATCTCAAAGGAGCTCCTGATGTTGGCCTAACCTTTCAAAAAAGTGAAGGTATTTCAATTCTCGGTTATGTTGATTCTGACTATGCAGGGGATCTTGATCGAAGGAGGTCCACAACTGGATACATCTTTACTCTCGTTGGCAGTGCCGTTAGTTGGAAATCGACTTTACAGTCGATTGTCGCTTTGTCTACAACAGAAGCAGAATATATGGCAGCAACGGAGACAGTGAAAGAAGCTATCTGGTTGAAAGGTTTGGTGGCAGAATTGAGTTCAGTTCAGCTTAAATCAATTCTAAAATGTGATAGTCAAAGTGCTATTCATTTGATTAAAAATCAAAGATTTCATGAGCGCACCAAACACATTGATGTCAGATTTCATTTTATTCGAGATGTCGTAGAAAAGGGAGCTATCAAGGTTGAGAAGGCTATCACAGACGATAACGCTGCAGACATGTTGACCAAAATAGTCCCGCTTGCCAAGTTTGCACACTGCAAGGACTTGGCGGGAGTATGCATCAATTGATGCAACTCTAAGAGAACAACTGCTAGGTGGAGCTGGTATATTCAACAAAGGTTTGATTCTTCTTGTTTCTTACAATGGGATTGCCCAGTAAGCTTAGAAGTTTTGGCCGGAGTTGTTTATATGTATGCTTGGAACACAAACCAAGGTGGAGATTGAAAGAGTTGGTTTTGGTTCTTGTGGAATCAAACTAAATGGAAGATGAATTAATATGAATATTTGGTAGGAAGATAATTAGTACAAAATTCAAGTCAAAGATTGTATCTTGGTAGGTGAAAGTTAGGCAAACCATAAAATGGTTTGCTATCTTAACCTTGACAATTTTGACACATAGTGATGTCATGGATGACATCAATAGGATGAATTTATTCCTATAAATAGGTAGCTCTTAATTCATTTTCAAATCATCCTCTCACTTGCCTTCTCACCTTCTAAGGCATTTGTGTTTTCTCTCTTGTAGTATTTCACTTGTATTCTTTGTAGAGTGAAATAAATATCAGTGCAGTTGTTCTTTGGTGGACATAGGATCATTTTGATCCGAACCACGTTAAATATTGTTGTTCTTTCTTGTTCTTTAGTTTCACGTTTCCGCTAACAGCATTATCCCATTCACACTTGGATGTGAGAATGCCTCTCTTAAAATTTGCTCCAAGTATACAGCTTGTTCTTCCGGTTTATACATATCGTTCACACCAACTTCCGTGAGCCAAATGGGAAGTTTTAAAGTTGCCAACTTATCAAGAATAGCTCTCGTGAAAGCAGGGTTCACCGCGCTAAAATGACTTTGTAGACCAAATGCCAGCCACTTTAATCCCGCCCTTCTTCAATTCCTTGAACTTTTCAATGTACATGTCCACGTTGATATTCGGATCACAATTTTCAATAATGTTGAATTCATTGAGAAACAATGTCACTTGTGGATCTTCACGGTGAACTTTCTTGAACCTATGCAAGTTAGCTTTTGGACCGAGTTTCTTCTCATAAAAATCAAAATGGAGATTTTCATTGTTTATATCCCACTGAAAAACCTCATTTCTGTATTTACTCATTACACTTTCAATTCTTCCATCTATCGCTTTTAGTAGCTAAGGAGCTGTCATGTTTTCGACCCAATCTTGTATCATTATAGGGTTTCCCCAGAACATAGTGTGTCCTCTAACTAAAAGTTTGTTCTTCTTAACAAATTCCATCATCTGATCCACTACCGTATAGTTGTATACCCCAGGTAGTGGCTCTGTCTTGTACCACTTAAGGTCATTTTCAAAAACTGTCGCTTTGAATCGCTTGAGGAACCATTTCTGAAATAACATTATTATTCTCTTTAATTAGTATGACTATACTACTTGTGTCTTTAAGAAAAATGAAAGAGACCTGATAAGACGAATTCCCCAGAATGGTACTTGCTATCATATTTCCAAATGGAAAATCCGTTGATAATTGGTCTACTTTGACATCTGCATTAGGCAAATTGTGTCCATATTTATCTACAACATGGATGGTAACACCACGCTTTCTTTCCTGAAGTATAATATAATATATAATTAGTGAAATAATGAAATTTGGATAATTAACTTAATTAATTCCATCAGTCAAAATTAATAATCTTGCCGTGTTTATCCCTTCAAGTTGATTTAATCTCCATTCATCCTCTCTAAATGGCTGTAACGAATAACCACTAATCTCCATTTTCACTTTTTTTGGTGATACATCTGAATTCTACAAGAAATGATGATATTTTTTCTTTTAACCATGTAAAACAATAATGATATACTCCGTTTCACAAAGAATGGCTTGATACAAAATTTTAAGACAATAAAAAAGACTTTTGAATCTTGTGGTCCTAAATTAAAGTTATGTCAAATATACAAAATTGTCCTTTAATTTTGTGGCCTTAAACATACATGTGGAAAACTAAAATTAAAATGTTATAAAAAAAAAGAAAAAGCTTATTCTTTTTTAAAAAGACTAAAAAAAAAATAAGATCATTCTTTTTGAAACACATAGAGTATATAAAGAGATTTCTGCTTACTATATATAACGTACCGTCAAAAGTATGTGACAAGATTTTGAAGGTGAATCCCAAAGGAAACCACCTTTAAAAGAAGACCAACATCCTTTCTTGGCTACAACAGTTGCTATACATTTTGGATATGCATCTTCTACCACCAATTTAGCTGTTATAGCATCAGAATTTACATTTTTCAGTCTCACCCATCCTATGGAAATACCAATTTTTATATATCGATTGTGCATTGGTCGAGTTATTTTACGATATTATAAAGGGAAAATGCATAAGTATCCCTCAATCTATGCTTGAAATCTCAGAGACACATTTATATTATACTAAGGTTCTATTACCTCCCTGAACTTATTTTATAAAAATGTCATCACACGTTGGGCCCACAAAATAGTGCCACGTAGACTCAAAAGGGGTAGAAAATTATTTACAAAATAAGTTCGAGGATAATAGAACCTTAATATAGTATAAGTGTGTCTCTAGGATTTCAGACATAGATTGAGGGGTATTTATGCATTATCCCTATTATAAAAGACAGTTAAAGTGCCGAACTTTGCAGCAGATCAACATGCCTGCTTTGACATTTTAGAGGGTGTTTCAGAAAATTCACATAGAATTAATTAAAACAATATATTGTAGCAGCAATATAAATATTAGATGGGATTTGACCATATTCTCCTTTGTTAGCTCATCAAAGACATCACAAAATTCTATTTCACAAGTGTTGCTGCCGAAACAAATTACGTGTACTTCATCCGTTATTATTGTTCTTCTAAATGTGTTTCTTTGTTAATTTGTAAGCAAGATTATAAATAAATTATTATGGAGTATTTCATATGTTGTTTCCCCCCCTAAATTGGTCTTAACATGAGCTTAAAAAAATAGAAAATAATAATTAAATTTTATAATTTAAATTAAAATTATATATAAAATATATCAAAATATTATTTTGATTTGTGAGTAGGTAAATATGCATGTAAGGTCATTTTAGTTATTTTGTGGTTCCACCGTTTAATTTGTCGTCTTATTTTTAAGTTTTTGTATATTTAAAAATTACCTAAAGTTATTATAAATAACAATAATTAAAAGATAATATAAAAAAATTATTTAATTTTTAGAATTCTATCTGTGCTACATAAATCGAAACAAAGAAAGTAACGTGTGTTGTCTGAAAATGACACAAAAAGTATTATAAACCTCAATAACTAATATTTTAAAATATTTTCGAAAACATATATAAAAAAATTGGCCGGATCTTGAAATTTTATTTGTAACATATAAATTGGAACTAAAGAACAATATGTATTATTTAAAAAGTACGTAAGAGATACTATAAATAATAATTAGCAACTCTAAATATTTAAAAGATATAGAAAAAGATTGATAGACTTTCGAAATTTTATTAGTGGCAAATGAATTGGGAAAGAAGAAGATAACATATAATATTTGAAAATTATATAAACGATACTATAAATCATACTAATGTACCACTTAAGATATTTACAAGACATGTGAAACATTTGGTTGACTTTTAAAATTACGTCAATGTTGCATAAATTGAAATAGAGAAAATAATAAATATTATTTAAAAACGATATTAACATTAATATAAATTGCACTAACTAACAAATTAAAATATTCAAATATTAAGACGACTCTCCAAATTTCATCTATTATCACATAAATTAAAAGGAAAAAAGAATAACATATATTGGGTCCGTGCTTGCACATGATAGGATGTCTAGTAATAATAATAAGAAACTTAACCGGAGAAGGAATAGATTGAGCCTCGAGAAAGATTTTCCAAGGGAAAAGTAGGTGAATAATTAAAAACACCATTAATGGAGCTTGAACATCTTAGTTCTATGCAGAAAAGAAGAACATACTTGAGAGAATTAGAGAAAATATATTGAGAGAGTGCAGTTACATTATTCACTCATATCAATTCTGTTAAATTAGTAGCACTATTTATAAGCTACAATTTCACAACTAACTTCTGACGCATTATAACTAACTTGCTGACTAGACTAACCATGGTCACTTGCTAACCTTATGCTCTAGTTAACACTCCCCCTCAAGTTCATGGTTCAAACAAGTTCATAACTCCCATATTGCCTAGAAGTAGTTGATGTTGTGCCTTGCCCAGACTTTTTGTGAGAAGATCAGCTAGTTGAGCCTTTGTGTGAGTGAACTCTGTTTTAATCAAACCTTGACAGATCCTTTCTCTTACAAAATGACAATGGATGTCTATGTGTTTGGTTCTTTCATGAAAGATGGAATTTGCAGCAATCTGGATTGCAGCTTTACTGTCACACACCATTTTTATTGGTAGTTCAATACTGACTCCAAGTTCCTTGAACAGACCTATAAGCCAAGTTATCTCAGCTGCACAATTGGCCATACTTCTGAATTCAGCTTCTGCTGAACTTCTGGAAACAATCTCTTGTTTCTTTGACTTTCAAGAGATCAGAGAACCTCCAAACTTAACTAAGTAACCTGTGACAGATCTCCTTGTTTCTAGACAAGCTCCCCAGTCTGAGTCACAATAAGCAAGAAGTTGAGTAGAGTCTTCTGCTGGCATTAGTAAACCAAGTCCTGGAGCTTCTTTTATGTACCTGACCACCCTAAGCGCTGCTTCCATATGAGATTCTTTGGGGCAGTGCATGTATTGACTCAACATTTGAACTGAAAAAGCTAGATCAGGTCTGGTCATGGTTAGATATAGAAGTCTGCCTACCAATCTCTGATATCTATTTGGGTTTTGTAGTATAGGATCTGCACCTTCATGTGGAAAACACTCATCATATTTAACAGAGGTCAACTTCTGATTTTGTTCAAGTGGAGTACCTGCAGGTTTGGCTCCCCCTATGCCACATTCAGCTATTAATTCGAGTGCATACTTTCTTTGAGACAAGTGAATACCTTTACTGGACCTTGCCACTTCAATGCCTAGGAAGAACTTGAGTTCCCCTAAGTCTTTCATCTTGAATTGTTTTTTCAGATCACTCCTTGTATCATCTATAAGGCTTTGATTGCTGCCAGTAATCAATAGATCATCTACATAGACAAGCACAATGGTTAAGGCACCTGCAACTTGTTTGATAAACAAGGAATAGTCATAGTGACTCTGATGAAACCCCAAGGACACCAAGGATTCAGTTAACTTCAAGTTCCACTGTCTAGGAGTCTGTTTAAGACCATATAAGGACTTGTGTAGTTTGCAGACCTTAGTAGGAAACTCCCCCTGTCTAGCAAATCCAGCTGGAATAGACATGTACACCTCTTCCTCAAGATCACCATTAAGAAAGGCATTATGAACATCCATCTGATGAATACACAACCCTTTAGAAGCAGCCAAGGCTATAAGTGTTCTAACAGTGACCATCTTTGCAACAGGACTAAAGGTTTCACCATAATCCAAACCTTCCTTCTGACTGAACCCCTTAGCAACCAACCTTGCCTTCAACCTCTCAACCTCACCTGTGGCCTTGTACTTTACCTTGTACACCCACTTGCAGCCAATAGGTTTCTTATTAGGAGGCAAAGTTACCAAACTCCAAGTGTTGTTTGCTTCCAAAGCAGCAATCTCCAAGTTCATGGCATGAACCCACTGAGGGTCAAGAGCAGCCTCTCTGTATGAAGAGGGTTCAGTGATAGCTGAATAAGCAGAAATAGTGGAAGAATAAGAAGGAGAAATGTGTGTATATGACATGTAATTGGACAAGGGAAAGGAACATGTAGTGTTGTTGGATTTAGTAACAAAATCCTGAAGCCAAAGGGGTGGTTTACTATGTCTGGAAGATTTTCTTTGAGGTGCTGCAGGAGGAGGTTCATTGACAGGACTGGAAACAGGTGGAGAGGAATGATCATTTAGGACAGAGGAGGAAGGAACATTATGAGTAAAGGAAGGTGTTGGTACAGAAGTGGATAATGGAGGGGGAGGATCAGGACAGATATAGGTGAGCACATGAAAAATAGGATTAGAGGAAGACTGTGTGTCATTAAAGGGAAACACTTCTTCCTTAAACACAACATGTCTGTTTACAAAGAGAGAATGAGAATGCAAGTCATAAAGGATGTAACCTTTTTTTATAAGTGAGTATCCTAGCATAACAGCAGGTACAGCTCGAGGAGAAAATTTGTCAGCTATGTTGGGGCTGGAAGCATAACACAAGCACCCAAAGGTTCTTATATGAGACAAAGAGGGAGGAGTAGAGTAGAGAACTTCAAAAGGGGACTTGTAGTGAAGTGATCTGGTAGGGAGTCTGTTGAGTAGATACACAGAAGTCATTACACATTCTCCCCAAAATTTTAGAGGAACAGAAGCTTGAAATCTGAGAGCCCTTGCCATGTTTAAAATAGTTCTATGCATTCTTTCAGCAACACCATTTTGCTGAGGAGTGTAAACACAGGTACTTTGATGCAAAATTCCTAGAGAAGAAACCAGAGTTTGAAAGTCATGACTAAAAAACTCACTGCCATTATCAGTTCTGAAGATCTTAACCTTTGTATCAAACAAGTTCTGAATCTGTGCAAAAAAATTTCTCAGAACTACTATAGCATCAGATTTAGAGGCTATAAGAAATACCCAAGTAAATTTGGAAAAATCATCCACAATAGTTACGAAAAATCGCATGCCATTATGAGTAGGGATTATATATGGTCCCCAAATATCACTGTGCACAAGTTCAAACATGACTTTAGAAGTATGAAAACTTTCAGAGAAAGGAAGCTTAGTTTGTTTAGCTAAGGGACAAACAGTACAAGAAGAACAATCAGTATTGTCCAAACAAGAAAGTATAGATGACTTCTTTATGATGTCTACAGGAACATGGCCTAATCTTCTATGCCACAAGGAAATATGATCACCAGAACCAACTGTATGATAGCTACTGCCTGAAGAATGAGCAGGAGATATGCAGTCTAGACCATCCTTGAGCTCTAAACCATCCTTGAGAATGTAAAGACCTTGATCCTCTCTACCAATCCCCTTCACCTGTCCACTTGAGAGATCCTGTAAGACACAAAAGTCAGGAAAGAAAGCTGCTACACAGTGAAGTTCTTTGGTCAGTTGAGAAACAGACAAAAGATTGCACTTAAAATCTGGAACAAATAGAACATTCTTAATAGTGTGACCTCCCATAACAGTTGAGGTACCAACATTTGCAACAGATACTACTACTCCAGTAGGCAAGTTAACCTGCATTCTTTCTGACTTTGGAATTTTTTCAGTTTTGTCTAACATATCTGTGTTGGAGGTCATATGATGAGTGACTCCTGTATCTACAATCCACTCTTTAGCTACATATTTTGAAATCAAAGCAGATAAAACACTACCTGCAGTAGCTGCTTTCACTGAGTGCTCTCCTGCACCTTCACCTCCTTTGGACAACATCTGCAAGATCTGATTGTACTGATCCTGAGTAAAGAAGGTTGCTGGGGTTGAGGGAGTTATAGTTGGAGTGGCACTGCCATTAGTAGATGAACCTGCAGACTGAGACACTTCAACCTGATTAGCATAAGAACCAGTAGTTGCACCTTTCCTTTTTGATCTCCATCCAACAGGATATCCCTTCACTTTGAAACACTGATCCTTAGTGTGACCTCTGAATCCACATACTTCACACAATATAACAGGTTTTTGAATCTTCTGTGATTTATAAGGAGCTTCAAATTGACCTCTTCCTGGATTGCCATCACCTCCTGGCTGATAGCCAAAATTAGGTGATCTGGAGGAAACATCAAACTGACCTCTTCCTACATGATTATCACCTTTCTGACTAAACATAGCAGCACTTTGAACAATTCTAGGATAGGAACTATCATGAGTGATCAAGTTTCTTTGACTTTCATGATCAACAATGAGAGAAAAAGCTTTGTTTAGACTAGGAGTGGGACTTTGCATAAGGATCTGTCCTCTCGCTGTTGAATATGACTCATTCAGTCCCATGAGAAACTCCAACAATCGTTGATATTCACGATGCTCTTTGAATTTTACAGATTCAGCACACGAACACCCTGGACAAGGCATAATTGAGTCAAACTCATTCCATAAGCCTTTGAGTGTGGTGTAGTAATCTGTGACTGACATAGTTCCTTGAGTCAGACTGTGAATCTCCTTGTGCAGTTGAAACACATGAGCACCATTGATTTTGTCAAACCTTTCTTTCAGATCACACCAAACTCTATGAGCATCTCCACTATAAACAATGCTACTAAGTAAACTAGGTCTCACAGCATTCATAATCCAAGACAGAACTACAGCATTGTATTTTTCCCAAATATCAAACAGTTCAGGTGCAAATTGAGTTTTAGGAAACCTTCCATCTATGAATCCTATTTTACTTTTGCCTAAGAGGCCTATACGCATTGATCTACTCCAAAGTGCATAGTTCTCTGATACAGTAAGTTGAATAGAGATTAGGGAGCTACCTGGAGTATCATTTGGCTGGAGATACAGAGGATGGTTATGATCTATTATTGGAGCTCCATAGTTAGGCACTCCTGTTGATGTATGTGTTGTGTTTGCAGGTAGATTGTTGGTTTGTGATTCAGATCCAACTGTAGTTGTATTCATCATTGTTTCCAGCTTCAAATCTTAATCTGTAATCAGAATACTCACTAGCGATTCAAACTGATTATCCAGTCTTGAACCTGAGCAAAATAATCTGCTAACAAAGCCGCAACACACAATCGATTAACTAGCCAGAGACACGTACTGGCTCTGATACCATGAAAAACACCATTAATGGAGCTTGAACATCTTAGTTCTATGCAGAAAAGAAGAACATACTTGAGAGAATTAGAGAAAATATATTGAGAGAGTGCAGTTACATTATTCACTCATATCAATTCTGTTAGATTAGTAGCACTATTTATAAGCTACAATTTCACAACTAACTTCTGACGCATTATAACTAACTTGCTGACTAGACTAACCATGGTCACTTGCTAACCTTATGCTCTAGTTAACAAATAAACCTCGTCCCCATTGATATCATCGGTAAGGTTATATATAACATCTTTTTTTTTAGTATTCCTCCTTTGTAAAGTGGCAATTCCGGTACCGCTCGACACTGTCAACATTAAACTTTTTGTATCAATATATCATGTAACACTAATTATTATTTTTTGTGACGATAAATTTTAATGAAGAAACATGATCGATCACTCATAATTTCAAGTATGGTTGTTTTTAGTACCTCTGTCCAAGCCGAATGATCATAAACTGGTACAATTGAAATAAAAAAAATGAAATGAGAATAAATAAATCAAAGACATTCCAAGTCGTCAATTTTTTTTTTTACCTAGTAGTGGATTCAAACATAATATAACTATTTCAACTATACATAAATAAAAAAATGAGAAGAAAAAAAATTAAGAATAAGAAACCTTTGCGTTTAGCGTGGGAAGAGGTAGCAAAGAAAAGGAAATGAATAAATGTCCAAAATAGTGGATTCCATTCACATTTTAACGTCAACATATTGTTACACTATTTGTTCAACAATTTCTATATAATTAAGGGATAAATACCTTTTTTTTTTCTTGTTAAATTTGCAACGTAAACCAAAAGTAATTAATACATTAATTGAACCAAGATAGTTTTTTTCTTCTTTTTCCTGCTTCTTTAATTTGTGTCATTACTTTAAGGAGAGAAAAGAAATTTTAATCTCTCACTTGTATTCATGTCCCATTAATAACTTGATAGTAAATGGTAAGGATATAAATATTATGTTATATCTTGTTTCATTCATTAGATATATAGTGCAGGAACTTTTAACTCCTTGGAATCTTTGTCACATATTTTTTTACATAAAATTACTTCATTTATTTATCTATGGGAGAAGTCAAGCTTCTACTCTAAATAAAAAAATCTAACTAAATAATAAGTATTATAAAAGAAAGCTCAGAACGATATAATATGATAATAAGAAGTATAGAGACGAGAAAACTTTTCTTATGCAAGTGTGTCTTCTAGATGGTGAGTGATATCTCCATTTATAGTGTTGAGATATCACTCCCAAAAGTCATCTAAATCACGATACATAGTTATTCTACAAGTTCTTATCACCTTGGAAGCACCTATACATGAATCCAATTAATAGTTGGATAAATTTAAGTAAAAATTAAAGAAATCCCATAGTGTAAGATAAGAATTACAACCTATCCCAACAATTTTACATTTTACAGAAAATTCCTTAAAAAGGTCAGCGTGTGATACATGACTACCATCTGATACATAGTAAATGATACACAGTAAATAAATAACTGTTGAGCTAAAAAAGAAAAAAAATCATAATAATTAATTTTGTTGTGTCAGTTAGCTTAAGTTACGGCTAACTGATCCTAAATACTCCATATCTTAATAGGTAATTGATTAACACGTTACAAATTTCAAATTTCAAATTTCAAAATTATATCATCTACATTGACGAAAAGGTTATGAACATCCATTGAAAAAGTGAGAAACTCGAATAAATTTCTATTTTTTTCTGCTACATGATGAATATATCAATTTTACTGAGACATTCAGGAATTTGGGTCAGCGAAGTGCAATATGAAAGTTACAAAAGTGATGGAATTAGTGTTGGACAATCAATTTCGTTTTTGAATCTCAAAGCAACAAATTGCAGCCGAGTTGGATATCGATGTATCAAGGAAAAACATTGAAAACAGTAAATGTAATGGCGAAATATAAGACAAAGAACAACTTTAATTGCAAAGTAAAGAGATCTGATAAACAAAGGTATGAGAGTGTTTGTAATTTGTAGATCTTTAAATGGTGATACAATTTTTTTGTTTGAATATCTGATACATTATGAATTAAAAAGTCTGTGATTAAGATTTTTGTGTAGATGCTGAATATGATTTTTGGTATATAGAGTATTTGTTGATACATTAAGTGAATATGGTTGTAACGTTACTGAATTTTAGATTTAGTATTAGTTTGTTAATCGTTGATACATTGAGTGAATCTGTTTTAATAAATAATTAATTAGTTCTTAAATATTATTGATACATTGAGTTAACTCTGTTGATACTTTAATATACTACTGCTGAAACAGTAATCATAAAGCTGATATATTACAAAATATTGTGATACGTGTAGAATTATTTTTGGTTCTTGCATTGCAAAAACAGAAAAATAGCCTCTCATACAAGGGACACATTAGGGAGAAGATTTGAGGAGGTATTGATTATAAACCCGTCTAAAAGTTCAAAGATAGAAGTATGTATCATGATATGTTATTTATATTATATGTATCTAAATCATTGATTCATTCTATAGTTTGAACATGATTTCTTTGAAATAATTGTATATTTTACTTTTTTAATGTACGCAGGTTGTTCCATCATCTGAATTTATTTTCTCGGTTTATGAAGCTGGAAGAGGATACATTGTTTATCTTGAGCGAAAAGTATATTGTTGTGGAAGATTTCAACTAGATGAGATACCTCGTGCACATGCAATCGCTGTTTTAAAAGAAAAGAATGTCAAAGATTGCATCCATATTGCTCTGATTACTACAAGCCTGATGCATTAGCAAAAACATATGAGATTCCAATGGTATGAATGTCAGATAAGAAAGATTAGTCAGCTCCTGAGGATGTGGTAGCTGACACTGTGTATCCACCTAGATACAGACGATTATCTGGACGACCAAGAAAAAGAAGAAGAAAAAAATATAGATGAAAAGATTACTGTGAACATAAATTCTTGTGGACAATGTAGACAAGAAGGACACAACAGGAGAACTTGTACTTTCTTCCCAAAAGAAAAGTGAAATAATTGTAATTTTTTTAAGAAATGAATATTTTGTTGAATAATTTCACGTAAACATTTATCATTTTAAGTACTGTTTACATTTGTTATTAATCAGTATTTGTCTTGAAAAAAACACTTGATTATGATTGTGTTAAATAAATTTTAAGTTGCACTTATAATTATAAATACGTTGTTATGAGTTTTGTTGAAAAATACTTATGTATCAATATTAATTTTGTTTAATAAACTATGTTATGCTCTTATAATTATAAATAAATTGTTGAGTAACATATATGCTAATGTATCATGTGTATTGGATAATGTATCATGTACATTTAATTTGATAACATTTGTTAAGGTTACTGTATCATTTACAATGACTATATATCATGTATCACATAATATATATTAAGTATCATGTGTGATAATTTATTTGATACATACATTAAATAATTATTTTTAGCACAACTATTGGATTTGTATTGAAAAATACTTTTGTATCAATATTACTTTTGTTAAATAAATTTTGTTATGCACTTATAATTATAAATAAATTGTTGGGTAACGTATATGCTAATGTATCATGTGTATTAACTAATGTATCATGTACATTTAATTTGATAACATTTGTTTAATTATAGAAATTTGTAAATGAAGACAAATATACATTCTAAGATTAAGGAACAAACTATGTTTGACATTAAAAGTCAGACAAAATAAGTTTTTAGCGAAACACTCCAACACTTAAGTTAATGTACACTAAAAATTGTACTAACTAAAAAACATTGTCTATCCATCGATATACAGAAACTATTCCAGATTAACTAACGCATCATGATTTGGTGGTGTGAAATGACGCCTAGGCTTTGATGGATCGTCATTATCACTAATATATCCTTCTGCGGCCTTTTAACTGCCATATTTTCATAGCAAAGCTGCATATCTTGAGCAGAGATAATCAGATCAGAAAATATCAGATTGGATTGAAATTTCATCGCTAAGAAATTCAGAAAACGCGGCCACAAACAATCCACAATTCCTACAAATGCAGAAGATACATCAACAACGAATTGAAAATATACTTCTAAATAAAAGTTTATAAAATTTACAGTGTGTCACTTTCTTGATGAATAGTGTCTTGTGCATATTCAACAAGAAAAGGGTGCTTTGATTTCAATAAACTTCCAATTCCTTGTCCTTATAAGTATCAAGAGAGAACCAGTTAGTTCGCTCCGATTGATTAAAAAATCCACTGTTCTAGAGGTAATTAGGCAACATTAGAATAATTTTTTAATGTCACTCGACTAAATTTTTCTCCTTGATCCATATGTTGAGTCGTAAATACGTATTATCCTCTTTTTCAAAACAACAACGATCAATATCCAATGAAATTATCCATCACAATTCACCGGAATGTAAACATCATCTACTGAATGCCATGGTAACCTAGCCGGAATCTCAAATCCATTAATTATGTATAAACATCATACATTCTGAATATATTTATAACTTTATACATTGAAAAGAAAAATTGACAAATAAACAAAAATTAAAGACATAAAAATAGCATAAACATGATACATGTTGAATATATTTATAACTTGATAATTTGAGAAGAAAAATTGATAAAAAAAAATTATGAACTGAATGGAAAGCATGATACATAAAATAGATATAAACATGATACATGCTGAATATATTTATAACTTGATACATTGAGAAGAAAAATTGATAAATTTTTGTATCAGTTAAAAGAAAGGCTTGAGAAAAAATCCATGAACTTTATAGATTTGTATCAAGTATATGCCATGGTACTGATACATCGTGAAGTTTATAAACGTATCATTTATGTTCTGATTGATTGAGAACATAACGAAAAAATTGGGGTTTTAAGTATCAAATATTAAATTACATGATGATATATTACAATATAATAAAACTAATCTATCAGTAATGTGTCATAAATTCAAATTAACAACCGATTCAAAGTTTGAGCAACAAAAAAACACAAAAAACAGATCAAAACTCATTACCTCGAGTAGATTCGAACGAGAAATTGGGGATGATACTTTTTTACTCATTTTTTAGGGGTTTTCCCAATCTTTGCTTTTGAAGAAGAAAACACATCATTCTTCACCTTCTTGATACTCACCATTGGCCATAACTAGAGAATCAGACCATTTTTTCGATCTATTCTCAACCCAACGTACGTCTTCATGTTCATAAACACGATTAGTGTCGGATGACATTATCTGAATAATACCTAAGATGAATGAAGGAGGATCCTTCATAAACATATCAAAATTTTGATTCTTTTTAAAAAAAATTATGAGCAAAAGAAATGAAATAGAAACATTACCTAGAGGAATGGGAAATTCTTTGACTGGAGAGAGAAAAAAAATTAAAATTCAAAATTAGAATGATAAGATCATGGGAGAGAAAATATGGCGTGATTTCAGGAGTGAAATATTGGAGAGAGAAACATGGGTTAGGAGATGGAAGGTTATGTATCTGGGAGTTGAATTTAAGGAGTAAAAAAGGAATTTTAGTAATATTTTAAAAAAGAAGGGAATAATAGAAAATAAATAAACTAATGATGTATATAGAAGTAATTTTTTCTAAATTGTGTAATGGACAATCCACATATATAATAAAATGAATTTATAACACTCCCCCTTGGATGTCCATAAATAATGTGCCTCGTTAAAACTTCATTAGGAGAAACCCAGTGGGTAAAAGCCTAATTAAGAAAAAAGAGTACACACATCTCATAATACGCTTTGAATGTTGCCTCGTTAAAAATCATACCAGAAAAATCCAACTTGGGACAAAACCATTGTTAAGGAAAAGAATACAATGTGTATTCCACTCCCCCTAATGAAAGCTTTACTTGATATCTCGGAGACGACACATTTCAATCTTGTATCTCAACTTCTCACGGATTTGTTGAACTTCTATCTCACCATTTTGTTGAAGATTATATGTGGAAAAAAAACTTTGGTGAAACATGCTTTGTCCGGTCTCTTTTGATGTATCCTCCTTTCAATTGAGCTATACATGCAACATTATTTTCGTACATTGTGGTTGATATATTCTTTTCCAAAGAAAAACCACACATTCCCTGAATATGATGTTCATTAATCTCAACCAGACGCACTCTCTCGACTTGCTTCATGGATGACTATTATTTCTGCATGATTTGAAGAAGTGTCTATCAACGTTTGCTTCATTGATCGCCAAGATATTGTCGTGTCTCCACATTTAAACAAATAGTATGTTTGTGATCGAGCTTTATGCGAATCAGATAAATACCCGCATATGCATAACCAATCAATCTGACTTGGATTCATCTGAATAGAATAAACCCATGTCCATGATCCCCCAAAGATATTAAAGTATGTGTTTAATACCATTTCAATGACTCTTTGTTGGGGAGGAACTGAATCTTGTCGTAGACTTACTGCAAAACAGATATTTGGTCGAGTATTGTTAGTAAGGTACATTAGTGCCCCCACTGCACTAAGGTAAGGAGTTTCATCACCAATAAGATTTTCATCCTTCTCTTGAGGTCGAAATGGATTTGCATCGATGTCAAATATCTTAACACAATTGGAGTACTCAATGGATGTGAGTTATCCATGTGAAATCTCTTTAATATCTTTTCTGTGTGTGTTGATTGATGGACAAGTATCCCATTTTACGAACTCTCAATCTGTAGGCCAATATAAATTTTGTCTTGTCCAAAAATTGCATTTCAAATTCCATTTTCAGACACTCAACAACTTCTAAAAGCTCTTTACGAGTGTCAATGATGTTCAGATCATCAACATACACGATTATATAAAAAATTCGGATTTCGACAATTTAATGAAAATGCAGGGGGAAAATCGAGTTATTTTAGTACCCTTTTTAGCAAATATTCACTCTTTTTTCTCCTTTTAAATGATACTCCTCTTTCTCATATTAGTTGACCAACTTTCTCAAAATAATTATCTCATATTAGGTGACCACCTTACTAAATAAAGAAAGTATATATATTTTCTATATTACGTACGCTTGCAATTAATTCCTTTTAATTAAAATCGTTTGCAGTTGTTTGTAAAATTTCTCACAAGTTTTTTAAGGGTGAATTAATAAAATAATCTTCTTATTTATGATAATTTTTTTAATATGCGTAAAAAAGTGATACATAATGATGTTGAATATAAAAATTGAATTGAAAATATTTATAAATCAAATTAATAAAACTTTAAAAATGAATTGAAAATATTGGTATTACCGAACGAGAGGGGGGGGGAGGGGAATTAAAATTTTTGCACCACCCCATTACCATCTGCCCATCCCTATAAACTAGTACTCCTCCGTCCACTATTGTTTCTCATGATTTCTATTTATAGAGTCAAACTATAAGAACTTTGACTAACATTTTAAGATGTATTTTTAATCATATTGATATACAAAAAATTGTATTTTATAGTACTTTTCATATAGATTTTGAATATCTATTTTTAAAAAAAATTATCGAGTTAATGTAATCTCTAACTTTAAAAATTAGTCAAATTGACTTTCGAAAAACGCAACATGACAAATAAAATGGACGGAGGGAATACTATTTTATTTCTCCATCATTTCTTCTTTGCTCAGCAAGAATCAAGAATCCAACCATCGCTACTCCTATCACAAAAAAAACTCATTACCTACCTGTACAAAATTAGTAGAAAAAATTACAAGAATTTACAAATCACTCCCATCAAGACCATCCATTTTAGAAAATCAGTAGAAACACACACACAAAAAAATAGAACTTGATGAGATTTTCAAGAAAGTAGTAGAACCAGAAGAAAATGTATCAATTGAGCTTTACTGTGTTACAACAAGTGAGAAAAGTTATGATTTTGTTCCAAAGCAAAAAACAAAAGTAAGAGGTTGTTCAGTAGATTGAACTTGATAAGTCTTATCAAGTTTTAGATGGGTAATCCAATCACAAAAACCCCATCACCTACCTGTACATAATTAATAGAAGAAATTACAAGAATTTACAAATCACTTCCACCAAGACACAATAATACACAATGATGTTGAATATAAGAAAGTCATATATCTTCTTATTTATAATTTTTCATCTCGTGCACCAAACGTTCATTTGGTGTGTCAGACGTTCATCTTGTGTGTCATGCGTGCATCTCGTGTACCATACGTGCATCTCATGCGCACAATCTTCAAAATAAATTTGCTTCATCTTCTTCGCACAATCTTCAACTGGTTGAATCTCCATCTTTAAAATCTCATCTATTAAAATCAATGTCAACACAGAAAACCTCTTTGATATAACTTTTCAAACAAAAATCTTCATCGTTGTCAAATATGTTGGTTAGAATTGTAAGGATGGTGGTTCAGAATTGAAATTTTTGCACCACCCCATTGCAATCTGTCCATCCTTATAAACTGGTACTATTGAATTTCTCCATCATTTCTTCTTTGCTCAGCCAGAATCAAGAATCCAACCATGGTTACTCCTATCACAAAAAACTCATCACCTTTCTGTACAAAATTAAAAGAAAAATTACAAGAATTTACAAATCACTTCCACCAAGATCATTCATTTTAGAAATTGAAGCTTCAATTTCTGTAATAAAATCAGCATAAACACAAGAAAAAATAGAACTTGATGAGATTTCCAAGAAAGTAGTAGAACCAGAAGAAAATGTCTCAATTGAGATTTACTATGTGTTATAACAAGTGAGAAAAGCTATGATTTTGTTCCAAAGCAAAGAACAAAAGAAAGAGGTTGTTCAGTAGATTGAAGTTGATAAGACTTATCAAGATTTTGATGGGTAATCCAATCACAAAAACCCCATCACCTACCTGTACAAAATTAATAGAAGAAATTATAAGAATTTACAGATTACTCCCACCAAGACACAATAATACACAATGATGCTGAATATACGAAAGTCATATATCTACTTATTTATGATTTTTCATCTCGTGCACCAAACGTGCATCTGGTGTGCCACACATGCATCTTGTGTACCAAACGTGCATCTCGTGCGCACAATCTTCAAAATAAATTTGCTCCATCTTCTTCGCACAATCTTTAACTGGTTGAATCTCCATCTTCAAAATCTCATCTATTAAATCAGTGCTTCGACACATAAAACCTCTTTGATAAAACTTCTCAAACAAAATTCTTCATTATTGTCAAATATGTTGTGATTTATTTGACAGTTTTATCTACAAATGGCTTGCAGTCTTCTTATGGGACGATGACACCGTCATATGTCATATATGGGTATGAAGGGAAGAGACTTGGAGAAATAATGTAAGTTGTTGCTGTTAAGATGTATGTTTGATGGAAGCAATGTTGTGGTTTTGCTCAATTTTTCAACTCTCAAATTCATATACAATATGTTTTTATGTGATCGCATATTTTATAAACAGCGTGGGAACTAAGACGATGTACTAATCACACTCAATTTAATCTAACTGAGCATCTTGAAAACTACCTATTGTCATGACCCGTTGAAAACACTTTTTTAATCCTTTCTAGTCTTGTGCATCTCGTGTGCTAAATGTGCATCTCGTGTGCCACGTGCATCTCGTGTGCCACATAGTTCTTTCATCCGTTTTGATTGTTCTTTCCTGATCAGAGGGAGGGGTGAGGTGTCCAGGTGGAGGGGTAATTTTTTTTTTTTGAAAAACAGATTTTTTTTTTGTTTTGGAAAACAATTTTTTAAGGGTAGGTTGGTGAAAGGTGGGGTGGGGTGTCTGTTGGGAGGGGTAAATTTGTCTTTTTGAAAAATAAATATATTTAAATGGGTTAGAACCATTTTTTCCAAATCATATTTGATCAAATCCATATTTATCGATATTATATTTATATTCAATCCATACAAATCCAATCCAATCCAACTATTTACCACATATTATTATTGTTTCTCATTTTACCTGTTTCCTCCGATTTCTTA
>CM040627.1:81220408-81366674 GCA_022817965.1 Solanum lycopersicoides | reverse complement strand
CCACCCCTACACATAGTTGATCATGTGAAATTAATATTGTAAAAGGTAATTTAATAATAATGAATGTTGACTCGTTGTTCATATCACTACAAAAAATAAAATAAACAGAATTTTTTTTATACATTATTTTGGAAGGTTATTATTGAAACTAACATAACAAAGATTAATACAACTTGCTAAAGTATTTTAAAAATATAGATATCAAACAATATGTTACTTGAATTTGATAAATTGATATAATAAGATTAAAATAGTTGGTTAATTAGTGTTTAGCGTTTGGAAATTTGAAGAAGACACAAAAAACAAATAATGTTGTAGTTTACACATTTGATGTTGTGAATTTGAAATTTCCCAATATGAACAAAGTTTCTATTTTTGGAAAGATTACATAAATATACAATTTAAGATATTATTAATCTCTATAAAAAATTCATCATTTAAATTATTATTTTTACAAAAATCCCCTTCTCGAAATATATTTACCTTGAAAAAGGATTAATTAATTGCTTAAATAATTAATTTCAATTATTCCATGTTCCATCATTTATTGAACGTAACATTGAAACAGTGTACCAATGACTTTTATAAAATGGAGCGGAAAACATTGTTTATGGATAATATAAAGCTGTACACCATTTGAATGTTTAAGAGAATTTAGGGTTTAATTTCCCTACTGCTTACTTTTTACCTTATGTTTGGATTAATGACCTTGGCAAAATGATCGATTTTCCATTTTTATTTGTACACATGTAATGTTGTTGTGAATCTGAATTTCTCAAATGTGAACAAATTTCTATTTTTATTTTTTCTTCTATGCCTAATTGCACTAAACTCTCCTTTTGTCCAATTGTATTTAAATCTTTTTCTTCTTTTTGGTTGTTAAAATGAGACCGCATATTTACGGGAATCATGTCAAACTATTCTTAACCCAATAAACTTTGGAAATTTACATAAAATATACAATTTAAGATATCATAATCTCTAAAAAATTCTACCATTTAATTTTTTTTTTTACAAATCTCCTTTCAGAATATATCCCTACTTCTCGTATATATTCATCTCCTTCGGATACAATCCCTCTGATTAATAATGTATCATTTAACAACTTTTTGAAAAAGCTAAAAAAAAGATAGTTTGAGAGCAATGAAAAAACTGAAGGATTTTTGTAATTGGAAGAAGCTTCCGTGATAAAATATATAAGATTTTGTACTTTTATACATTAAACTTTAGGCTAAATGATTGAATTTCCATTCTATTAGTAGATTCTTATGAGATGGAGTATAATTTGATATCTATGCAGAGCTAATAATAATATGATGTAGACCAATTAATATATTTTTTCTCAATTCAATTGCACCTAGTTGTTAGAAAAAAGAATGATGATAGTATTAAAAGATTCAAAATATAACATTTTGCTTGTATATAGTATTGGTAGAATTTTCCTCGTAGTGCAATGAACTATTAGACTTTAATTTAGCATTAAAGTTCTAATAAATTATTTCAATTTGATATTTCTCACATGACTTTGCTGCTGTTGCAAATTCATGACTTATTTATGTTTGGATTAATGAAACCTGTACAAAAATTCTATTTTTATCGTAACACAATGTGATGTGTGATATTATTGATTCTTCATATATTAAAAGGAGTAGGTAAAATGTTCTTACGTGTGTCAGACCACAAGATAATTATCTATATATTTCTCATAAGAGAAAGTAATAAGTAAGAAATTGTTAATTGGTCTGTGCAGCACCACAAAAAAAGATGTATTTAATTTTATTAAATTAATGTTAAAATAATAAAAATAAAATAAAAATTGCAAACATTACAAAAATAACTGTTGAAGTTCAAGAATCAGTTTTACAGCTTTAAAAAAAGTAACAAAAAATTTTAGTTACACTTTAAACTTTTACTGGTTTGTTCAAAAAATATTTTTGATCTTTTGATTTTGTAAGTGTAAAAATTATGAGATGAAAAAATATTGAATTTGATAATGAATTAGTTTGTCATTTCTATTTCATAAATAAAATTAATTAATTTAAAGGTTTATTAATTAATTAATCTAAATTCTTTTTATTCTTATATTCAATTAGAAGAATTAAAAAGTAAAAAAGAAAAAGATAAAATCTAAATAAATTTCATTGTTTATGAGAACTTCCCGGGTGTTAATATCTTGAAATTTACTTAAAAATATATGAACTACTAATTTAATTGAAATCTTGGAAAGAAAAATATAGTGAAATTACGATGTTTTTTGCAAATGATGTAACCATCTTTTGTTTTTTAAATGTCCTGTATAATGAAAGGCACCAGCCTACCCATTTATCCATTTGCTTCATTTCATTTTATATAATCTCTGTTTAAGGAAAAGTTTTATTCCTTTTTTAGTATTATCTCATTCTATGAACATTCGATTTTGTAAGAGTGAGGAAATTCATCTTAAATCGACAGATGTATTTGCTTGAACCGAGATGAATTATCATATGGCAAAGTTAATTTAAAATCAAGTTAGTGAAAAGCGACTACAAGTAATGTTGTTAAATTACATACCAAAAATTTAATGTTACTTTAGTTTAGAGGTTCTATTGTTCTTTCTTCAATAAAAACTATAGTTTGGTAAGGTAAAGGATATTATTATTGGATAGGACTATGGGTTATATCATTTGATGTTTTATATTTAATTAATATTAGTTATTGTTAATTATTATTGAAACATCACTAATATTATTTTATGATTCTTGCAAGACTTCTGAGGATGATCGTGAATTTGCCATTAACATATGTAAAATGTGTTATTAATTTAGGGAATGATGTGTGTTTTATGAGTTCCAATTTCTCTTCCCACGTTGTTTCTAAAATATCTAAAATGAATTTGATTACGATATATAAGTATCTATATATAGTTATTTGTTATTCAACGTAATTGTCATATGCATTTATGTGTTATTTTTGAAGTATTTGAGTGGGTATTAAAACTATCCTGGTTGGAATTGTTCACAAATAACATACCAAAAATTGATTTAGGCTTTATATTACGGTGCTGATTGTCTTTTTCTCTAATAAATATACGTTTTGAATGAAAAAATTATGGATTGTTTGAAGGGGAAATGGTTATGTTCATTGTAGTTATTTTTATAATATAACTTAGTAGATATAAATTATTAGGGATGATATATTAGTAATTGAAATTAGATGAAATTATTAAAGACATGGCACTTAATAGTTCATTTTATATTCTTGCTAGTTTGAGTTGTGATGTGATTCTTCCCTTAACTCATTGGAAAATGGTAAAGTTAAAAGGTGGTGTTATACTCAATGTTCTTCTTCTTCTTACATATAATTCTTTAGTATTGTGATTCATGTAAAAGTCATAATATATAATAATAATATACTAATTGATATATATAGGATAATATAAAATATAATAATAATAATAATATAAATATATAATAAAGATATAAAACTCTCAAGGCTAAGATCGTGCATTTATAATTAATATATGATATAATTAAAATTGAACTGAAATTAAATTTTAAGTACTAAGAAACATAATAATATGATAAATAAATCAACGAAAAGGGAAATAAAATTTGAAAAAACGTTTTTTTGATTTTTTTTTTTTAGATGAAGCCTAATTCTCCCACGTTTTCTAGAGAATACCAAAAAATACGATATATGAAAAAATCCAAATTGTACAATCTTTCTATATTTAAGAATTAATATTAGAATGTTAACGTATAGGATTCTTTCTATCGGGTATATATAATATATCTTGACTATTTAATAATGAGTAAGTAAAAATGAGTAAAAAAAGAAAGATTAGATCGAAAAAAAAGTTCCATTCTGTATCTATTACTTCCATTTTAAATCTAAAAAATTTATACTAAAGTTGATAATCAAAACGGTTGTAATGATTTAAATCTATATAAAAATAGTATTGATTGAAACCCCTTTGTTTTTTATATTTTCTTCTGCTTGGATTAAAATGCAATCACCTACCGCATTGTCCGTGTTTATTTCTTTCGATTCTATATCAGTGTCTTTTTTTTTTCCAGAAATTTGTTTTCAGTGTTTTGTTAGTATTTATTCTTTAATAGAAAGATCTATATATTCTTTTGATTGGAGAAGAATAGTCGCGTATTTCTTATTCTCATGACAGAGATTTATATTGCGTTCAACCGGCCGATTATTATCATTATTGCATTAGATGGTACTTTATCTTAGTATTTGAAAATACTACCAGTGGGAAGGTTAGTTTTTTAATTTAACAATCAAAGAGTAATGATTATACTTATTTACTGTAGGATATTTCCTTCTTTTCTTTAATATAAAATATTAGGTTGAAGGAATAAATTAATAGGTTTTAAATTGAGGAATACGGTCTGTCTTTGATTCCGTTTATATTGGATGTTAAATAAATACTAGTATTATAATTAATATATAAATATATTCTTTCATATTGATATATGCACTAAATTATTATGATCTTTTATTGGTGTTCATCTGGTTTTTGCTCTAGTTTGAGTTGGATGTGATCCCCCACAACATGGAAAGTAAGTTGAAAGTGGTGTTTATTTTCTATCTATAATCAATTTGCCTTTCAGTTTATATATACTTAAAAATTCAGAGATAAGAGTTTAGGATATAAAATATAATTAGAGATATATAAGTAATATTAATAATTATAGTAGCATAATAAGAATATAATAAAATGAATAATAGTATATAATTGAATCGATATAATAATAATTGGGATAACAATGTATAGTTTAAAATCTGCATATATTGCCTTTCACGAAAAACTCTTCTTCTTTATTGAATTTTAAAAATTTAATTGAAATATAATATTCAAAATATAAGGTCAAATTGTTAAAAAAATAACAACATTAATAAATCTATATATCTTTTTATTATATCAAATATGATTGAATGTAAAAATAGTGTCAAGAATCAAAAGCTGGAGGTTGTATTATATTAATTATACATTATTAAAAACTGTACGAGAATTGTGATTAAAAGGGAAAAGACATGCGCTTGTTGATAGGGTCGTCTAAAGTGAATTTTTCAAAAATAATAATATTTTTCTGTTTATTAACTTAACCGTAAAGAAAGAATTGAGGTTATAAGCTGATTGTGCATCTAATACATTGTTTAAAAGAAATAAATAAGGATAAACTTACCTAATCAATAAAAGAAAATCTATTAAAATGAAGTAATTTTAGTTTTTAAAAAGTAAAATGATTTACATGTTTTTTTTTCCAAATTAAATTTACAAGCACCGTAATGCATATTTAGAGAAAAATGCAAATTAAGCTATTTTTGGAATTTTTGAATTTTTATGGTAGTGGTTATCTAAGAAAGTTACTTTGCTCATCGCTATTTTCTCTCACTTGCTGTATACAGTTTACAGTAGATTAAAGTTAATTTTATAAAAAAATAATTTGATTTTGATTTCTTCTTCACATTGTAGGGATGTTGTTAAATGTTATTGTTGAATTCTTTTTCATACTCTAAATTAATTTTTTGGAGCGAATGAGGGTAAATTATTTGATGGGCTAGCCGAAAGAAAAAATAATTATATTTGTAAATAAAAAGTAAAAAGTTCAAGATTTCTTATTTTCTTTTTTAAAAAAGTTCGTTTCCTTCTTTCTAAAATGTAAAAAATTAATGATGGCAACTAATGTTGGGAAAGACAAGGCACTAACAAAGAATGCCTGACAGGATAACAGCGGAAGAATACCCAAGTCTATACTTTCCCTTTCGATTTGAACCAAGAGAAGACAAACAACCACAAGCAATATGATAGTAAGGCAGCAAGTAATTCAACCAAACAAATATAACAAGGCAATAATAAACCAATCACACAAGACACCAAGATTTACGTGGAAAACCCTTCGATGTGAAGAGTAAAAAACCACGGGACCAAAACTCCACTATAATCACCAAGAGTTACAATATTGTTCTCCAAAATTGGCCACAAAACAAATGCCAAACAACGAGCAACAACAAAATAAGATTGCACCAAATCTAGAGAATTAAAGGAGCAAAATCACCAATTTCGCAGCTACTGTTCACGACAGCAAAACTGAAGCTGCAGGTCACCAAATCCAACTCTGTCAGTTCCTAATCAAAGATTGAGATGAAGATAATATGCTGTCCAAAAATCAGCTCAATCGGACAAGAAACGAAGCGGGAATCGCAATTTGAAGTTGGCTGTTAGGGCTGAATTTTGACTGCGAAAACTGCTCTCTTTCTCTCTTTTTGGCTGCTGAAAAACTCTCTTGTGTATATGAATATAAGACCTGAATAGGCTTATATTTGCCTCATAAGAATGGGCCTATGGGCAAAAATGGGTTGGTCCAAATTGGGCTTTTATTTATCCACATAGGAAGGGAAAAACCCATAACCCAACAATTCTCCCCCTCACGACTATGTGGAGGAGACCGCCATCCCGGCGACCATGCAACAATCTTCAAACTTCCCTCTTGGCAAAGCTTTAGTCATCATATCGGAACCATTGTCATTTGTATGAATCTTTTCAAGCTCAAGCAACTTAGAATCCAACACATCTCGAATCCAATGGTATCTCACATCAATGTGTTTAGACCGACCATGGAACGTAGAATTCTTGCCAAGATGTATAGCACTTTGACTGTCACAATAAAGCACATACCTCTCTTGAGCACAACCAAGTTCCCCAAGAATCTCTTCATCCAAAGCAATTCTTTACAAGCTTCAACGACAGCAATAAGCTCAGCTTCTGTAGTAGATAGAGCAACACATTTTTGCAACCTAGATTGCCAAGACACAGCTCCCCCTGCAAAAGTAACCAAGTACCCTGAAGTAGACTTGCGAGTATCAACATCACCAGCCATGTCTGAATCAGTATAACCACAAAGAATAGGCTTCCCTGTACCAAAACACAAACTCAGACTAGAAGTGCCACAGAGATATCTCATAACCCACTTCACAGCATTCCAATGTTCTCTTCCCGGATTAGAAAGAAAACGGCTAACAACTCCAACAGCGTGAGCAATATCCGGTCTTGTACAAACCATCGCATACATCAAACTACCAACAGCTGAAGCATAAGGAACTTTCTTCATATCTTCCTTCTCATCATCACTAGAAGGACACTGTTTCGTGCTCAATTTGAAGTTCATAGCTAAAGGTGTACTGACAACCTTAGCTTTGTCCATGCTGAATCTGCGAAGTACTTTCTGAATGTACTTCTCTTGTGATAATACCAATTTCTTGGCCTTTCTATCACAGACAATCTGCATGCCAAGAATCTGCCTTGCAGGTCCTAAGTCTTTCATAGCAAAAGACTTACTCAACTCTTGCTTCAACTTCTGAATCCTGCAAGTATTATGACCAACAACAAGCATGTCATCAACATAAAGCAACACAATAATAAAGTCACCATCAGAGAACTTTTGCACAAAAACACAATGGTCAGAAGAAGTCTTCTTGAAGCCCTGCTGACTCATAAAAGAACCAAACTTCCTGTACCACTGCCTGGGAGCTTGTTTCAAACCATACAAACTCTTCTTCAATTTGCAAACATAATTCTCTTTACCCTTGACTTCAAAACCTTCCGGTTGCTCCATATAAATTTCTTCATCTAAGTCACCATGGAGAAAAGCAGTTTTAACATCCATTTGCTCAACCTCTAAATCTAGACTTGCAGCCAAGCCTAGAACCACACGAATGGATGACATCTTCACAACTGGAGAGAATATCTCATCAAAATCAACTCCCCTTTTCTGATTAAATCCCTTGACAACTAATCTAGCTTTGTACCGTGGAACTGGATTACCATCTTCATGTTTCACCTGAAAAACCCACCTGTTTTTCAAAGCTTTTCTGTCTTTAGGTAACTTAACCAAATCAAAGGTATGATTATCATGCAAGGATTTAATCTCATCTTCCATAGCATCAAACCACCTTTCTTTTTCTTCACTTTCCATGGCCTCATCAAGACTCTCAGGTTCTCCCCCGTCAGTCAAGAGTACATACTCATTGGGAGAATAACGAGATGAAGGAATTCTCTCTCTACTAGATCGTCTGAGAGAACTCTCTGGAGCATCTATAATTGGTCGTTGGACAACCACATCATCTTGCACTGGAGCATCAACAACATCATGCCGGTCATTCTGAACATGATCACCATCTTCATTATCAACTTGATTTTCATCATTATGAAGATTTTCTTCCGGTGCAATAGTCAAAGGAACTGGATCAACATCAACTAAGCTCTCACTACTCTGAAAATCAGCCTTGTCAGCTTTGTCAAAATCTTCAATTGTTTGGTCTTCAAAGAACACAACATCACGGCTTCTAACAAGTTTCTTCTCAACAGGATCATAGAAACGATAGCCAAATTCATCTTGACCATAACCAATGAAGATACACTGCCTAGTTTTAACATCCAACTTTGACCTTTCATCCTTAGGAACATGTACAAAGGCTTTACACCCAAAGACTCTAAGATGATCATAAGAAACATTCTTACCAGTCCAAACTCTGTCAGGGACATCACCATCTAAAGCAACAGCAGGAGATAAATTGATAACATAAGCAGCAGTATTAAGTGCTTCTGCCCAAAAGGAATCTGACAGCTTAGCATCTGAAAGCATACATCTAACCCTCTCAACTAGAGTTCTGTTCATCCTCTCTGCTAAACCATTTAACTGAGGAGTCTTTGGAGGAGTTTTCTGATGCCTAATACCCTGCTCTCTGCAATATCTATCAAAAGGACCAATATACTCACCACCATTATCTGAGCGGATGCATTTCAATGTCTTCCCTGTTTGTCTTTCAACCAAGGCCTGAAAACTCTTGAACACATCAAGTACTTGATCCTTGGACTTCAAAGGAAATACCCAGAGTTTGCGAGAATGATCATCAATAAAAGTCACAAAGTAAAGTGCACCACCATGAGATCTTACCTTAAAAGGACCACACAAATCAGAATGTACCAACTCCAGCAAATCAAGCTTTCTTGAAGGCGGATGACTCTGAAAAGAAACTCTTTTCTTTTTACCGGCTAAGCAATGAACACATTTCTTCAACTTTGCTTGTTTCACTCCAGAAAGCAAATTTTTCTTAGCCAAACTATCAATCCCCTTCTCGCTCATATGACTCAGCCTTCTATGCCATAACTCTGATGAAGTATCATTCTCCACCAAATTTACTGAGTCTCTGGACATGGAGCCCTGAAATACATACAAGTTAGACAACTTGTCACCACGGGCCACAACCATCAAACCTCTAGTAAGCTTCCACTGGCCAACACCAAGTGTATTAACATAACCCTCATCATCAAGATATCCCACAGAAATCAAATTCAAGCGAACATCTGGAGCATGCTTGACATTATTGAGAACTAGTTTGGAACCATTGTTACTTTCCAAACAAACTGTCCCAATGCCAATAACTTCAACTTCATGATTATTGCCCATTTTCAACGTTCCAAAATTACCTGGAGTATAAGAAGAAAATAATTCCTTCTTTGGCGTGACATGAGAAGTAGCACCAGAATCCACAAACCAGCTAGACTCATCACGAACAAGATTAATGGCATTTGCATCACAAGAAACAAGAAGATCATCATTAGCAACAACAGCAACACGATTTTCATTATCGCCTTCTCTCTTTTGTTGTCTCATATCTCTCTTGTGCTTGTAACAATATTTCATGATATGCCCATTCTTGTGGCAATAGTCACATGTAATATTCTTGTATTTAGACTTTGACTTGCTTCTACTTTTACCTCTATCATTCTGACCTCTGGACTTGTTTCTCCCCCTATCTTCAGTAACCAAAACATCGGAGTGTGAAGCTGAAGAAGATGAGGCTTGAGATCTTCTTCTCATTTCTTCATTCAAGACACCACTCTTAGTATATTCCATGGTTACAACACCACTGGGAGCAGAATTAGTCAAAGAAACTCGAAGAGTTTCCCAAGAGTCTGGCAATGTATTAAGAAGCCAAAGTCCCTGTATCTCATCATCAAACTTTACACCCATTCCGGACAGCTGATCAAGAACACCTTGAAAATCATTAATATGATCAGAAATAGGAGTGCCCTCTTTATACCTGATATTCATTAATTGTTTCAATAGGAACAACTTGTTGTTGCCAGTCTTCGAAGCATAAAGTGTCTCGAGCTTGTCCCACAAACTTTTGGCATGTGTCTCATTCACAATATGATTTCTAACATTATCTTCAACCCATTGTCTAATATAGCCACAAACCTGCAGATGCTCAAATTCCCATTCTTCATCATTCAAAGACTGAGGCTTATTAGAAGCAAACACAGGTAAATGCATCTTCTTGACAAATAGAAGATCTTTTATCTTGCCTTTCCAAATATGATAGTTACTACCATTTAAACACACCATTTTGCTCATATTTGCCTCCATCATTCAAAACGACAATCAACAATAACCAATGCTCTGATACCACTTTGTTGGGAAAGACAAGGCACTAACAAAGAATGCCTGACAGGATAACAGCGGAAGAATACCCAAGTCTATACTTTCCCTTTTCGATTTGAACCAAGAGAAGAAAAACAACCACAAGCAATATGATAGTAAGGCAGCAAGTAATTCAACCAAACAAATTTAACAAGGCAATAATAAACCAATCACACAAGACACCAAGATTTACGTGGAAAACCCTTCGATGTGAAGAGTAAAAAACCACGGGACCAAAAACTCCACTATAATCACCAAGAGTTACAATATTGTTCTCCAATATTGGCCACAAAACAAATGCCAAACAATGAGCAACAACAAAATAAGATTGCACCAAATCTAGAGAATTAAAGGAGCAAAATCACCAATTTCGCAGCTACTGTTCACGACAGCAAAACTGAAGCTGCAGGTCACCAAATCCAACTCTGTCAGTTCCTAATCAAAGATTGAGATGAATATAATATGCTGTCCAAAAATCAGCTCAATCGGACAAGAAACGAAGCGGGAATCGCAATTTGAAGTTGGCTGTTAGGGCTGAATTTTAACTACGAAAAAACTGCTCTCTTTCTCTCTTTTTGGCTGCTGAAAAACTCTCTTTTTGTGTATATGAATATAAGACCTGAATAGGCTTATATTTGCCTCATAAGAATGGACCTATGGGCAAAAATGGATTTGTCCAAATAGGACTTTTATTTATCCACATAGAAAGGGAAAAAAACCCATAACCCAACAATTAAAAGACCATATATAATTTTACTACATCTTAATAAAGTAAGCATTCACATATGTTTGCATTGTGAATTTCAAAAGGCAAACAAATAATTAAAATTTTCTATTTTTTTACTCAAAATCATAGCACATGCATGATTATATATTTTTTTTTAAATTCTATTTTACTCAAAACCACAGCACATGCATGATTATATATTAAAAAGCTCCTATTTTGTTCAAAATCATAGCAAATGATTATATATTATTCTTGATCATGTATAATATACTTTGCAATTTTTACAATCCTTAACTTTAGTTATTAGATGATTCAAAATAAAGATTAATATCAAATAAAAATAATTATAACATATTTAGTATAATTAGATTTTAAAAAGTAACATTAAATGTTAGATCGTGTTAATTAGGCCAGGACATTCAATTTTACCAAACATTGTAGAATAATATATTTTTTTTTAAATCTATTTTTCCCCACTCGACCAAACATACTAAAAGTTATTTATTTTGTACCTACAAAATGATGAAAAAAATATTCTTCTTACCAGATAATAGTTATCCAATCAACATTGTACATATGTAGACATTTAACCCTCTATATAAACCTTGGTAAAACAAGAAGTAAACCATCTTTCTCTCTTCAATATTATTACTTACTTCCTTTTTTACTTTCCAAAAAAATGAGTCAAAATTTTGTATTTGTTTTCACTTCAAAACTCAAAAAACTTTCAAGAATATTCCTACTAAAATGTTTGCATTTCCTAAATAATACAATAGAGTTATGGCTAAATTTTCATTTGAATAAGAATAATAAGAAAGAAATGAGCCTACAAAACATTACTCAACCTCTTTCTCATGACCAAATCAACAAAATTGTTGAAGGCATCACTATTTTACTTCCCGGGGTACTAGAAAATGTACTTTCTGGAACTAAAACTACGTCGTCCCACGATGAATTTACGCATCATAAGCTCTTCATTGGAAGTCTTGGAATTCATACTACGTCTGAGACTCTACGTCAAATTTTCTCTGCCTACGGAGAAATCAAAGACGCGTTCGTGGTTAGAGACAAATTTGGTGTGAGCAAAGAGTATGGCTTTGTGATTTTCAAGAATGTTAGGAGCATGTTAATGGCATTGATGTTGGGTTATCCCACATCAGAAGTGGAAGGGGCCGGTGGTCAATTTATAAGTGCGAGGGAAAGCCTCAACCTTTGAGCTAGCTTTTGGGTTGAGAAAGACCAAGACCACCCAACATTGGTATCAGAGCCAAGGTTTTATCTGAGTATGCTCTGTGGTTGCAGCATAGTCTGAACTTCCACATCAGAAAATATTTACTTTGATTTGCGATAACTATATTTTTGGGGGAAAACAATGGAAGCCAACACAAGTAGAATGGTTACTTTGAATGGTGTTAATTATGCCATTTGGAAGGGGAAAATGGAAGATCTGCTTTATGTTAAGAATTTTTTACAAACCAGTATTTACCACTGTAAAGCCTGATAATAAAACAGATGAAGAGTGGAATCTGTTGCACAGACAAGTTTGTGAATTCATTAGGCAATGGGTCGACGATAATGTGTTGAACCATATTTCTGGGGAAACACATGCTCGAACTCTATGGGAGCGTCTTGAAAGTTTGTATGCTCGGAAGACTGGCAACAACAAAATGTTCTTAATAAAGCAGATGTTGAGTTTGAAGTATCACGATGGTTCTCCGATGACAAACCATCTGAATAATTTTCAGGGGATCATGAATCAATTATCTGCTATGGGCATCAAATTTGATGAAGAAATTCAAGGCTTGCTTCTACTTGGTTCCCTACCAGACTCTTGGGAAACATTTAGAACGTCATTGTCAAATTCTGCTTCGGATGGTGTGATCTCTATGGATTCCGCCAAGAGTAGTGTCTTGAACGAAGAGATGAGAAGAAAATCTCTAGGTTCTTCTTCGTCTGATGTCCTGATAACTGGCCCCAGTGGGAGAAACAAAACTCGTGGTTCTCAGAATAGAGAACAAAATAGGAGCAAATCCAGAGGCAGACTTAAGGATATTGAGTGCTATCATTGTGGTATGAAAGGGCACACGAAGAAGTTCTGCAGGAAGTTGAAGAGGGAGAACAAAAACAAAGAGAAAACTAAAGAAGATGGCAATGAAAATTGCCTAGCCACCATCACCACCGAAGATCTTGTTACCGTTCTTGATGCAGACATGATAAATATTGCTTGTGATGAGTCAAGTTGGGTTGTGGACACTGGTGCCGCATCTCATGTGATATCAAGGAAGGATTTTTTATCCTCCTATACTCCTGGTGATTTTGGAACCTTGAGTATGGGTAATGAGATTGTTTCTAGGGTGGTTGGTATTGGTACAATTTGTTTGGAAACTAGTGTTGGAACTAAACTAGTTTTGAACAATGTGAAACATGCTCCTGATGTTCGTCTGCACCTAATTTCTGTTGGTGTTTTAGATGATGAGGGATATGTTAGTACCAACGGTGATGGAAAATAGAAGTTCATTAAGGGTTCTTTGGTCGTGGCTCGTGGTAACAAACGTCGTGGTCTATACTGTACTACAGCCTCTGATTTTGTTGATATGGTGAATGCGGTTGAGAACGATAGCTCTTCAACATTATGGCACAAGAGGCTTAGCCACATCAGCGAGAAAGGACTTAATGTTCTAGCCAAGAAGAAATTTTTGTCAATTTCAAAAGTGCTAAATTAAAAAATGTGAGCACTGCTTGGCTGGTAAACAAAATAGAGTTTCCTTTAAGTCCTACCCCCTTCGAGAAAGACAAGTTGCTTGAGTTAGTGCACTCTGATTTATGTGGTCCAATGAAGACAAAGACATTGGTGGTGCACTCTACTTTGTCACTTTCATTGATGATTGCTCGAGAAAACTTTGGGTCTATGTCTTGAAGACTAAAGACCAAGTGTTAGGTGTCTTCAAGCAGTTTCAGGCTTCAGTTGAAAGAGAAACTGGAAAGAAACTGAAATGCATTCGTACTGATAATGGTGGTGAATATTGTGGACCATTTGACGAATACTGCAAGCAACAAGGTATTAGACACCAGAAGACTCCTCCCAAGACTCCTCAGCTTAATGGTTTGGCTGAGAGGATGAACAGGACCTTGATGGAAAGAGTTAGATGTTTGCTTTCTGAAGCAAAGTTGCCGAACTCATTTTGGGGTGAGGCTTTATTGACCGCTGCACATGTTATTAATCTATCTCCTGTTGTTGCTTTGCAAAGTGATGTACCAAATAGTGTTTGGTTGGAAAGGATGTTTCCTATGACCATTTGAGAGTATTTGGTTGCAAAGCTTTTGTACATGTGCCAAAAGATGAGAGGTCAAAGTTAGATGCCAAGACAAGGCAATGCATCTTCATTGGATATGGCCTAGATGAATTTGGTTACAGGCTATATGATCCAATTGAAAAGAAACTTCTGAGAAGCCGTGATATTATTTTCATGGAGAATCAAACAATTGAAGATATTGACAAAGCGGAGAAGGTAGAATCTTCATGTTTTGATGGTATAGTTCATCATGATGACGTTCCTCACACAAATGTGCATGATGTTGTTGGGCTTGATAATCATGGTGACGCCCAGAATCATATATCGAATCAACATGTTGATGTTGATAATAACAATGATATTGTTATTGATGATCCTGTTGCTTATGAAGTTGTGGACGAATCAAATATTCCGCTTCGGATATCCACAAGACAGCGGTTTCCTTCCTCCCGTTATTCATCCAATGAGTATGTGTTACTCACTGACGGGGGAGAACCTGAATGTTATGAGGAGGCAATGGAAGATGAGCACAAGGATCAATGGATTGAAGTCATGCAAGATGAGATGAAGTCTTTGCATGAGAACCACACTTATGAGTTGGTAAAATTGCCCAAGGGCATGAGAGCTTTGAAGAACAAGTGGGTGTTCAAAGTTAAAGTTGAAGAACACAACTTGAAGCCCAGGTACAAAGCTAGATTGGTTGTTAAAGGATTTGGTCAAAGGAAGGATATTGACTTTGACAAAATATTTTCTCCTGTTGTGAAAATGTCCTCGATTCGCACAGTTCTAGATTTGGCTGCTAGTCTTAATTTAGAGATTGAGCAGATGGATGTGAAGACGGCTTTCCTTCACGGTGACCTAGAAGAAGAGATTTATATGGAACAACCCTGGGGCTTCAAAGTAGAAGGTAAAGAAAATTTTGTGTGCAAATGGCCTAAACAAGCTCCTAGACAGTGGTACAAGAAGTTTGAATCTGTTATGGTAGAGCAAGGCTATAAGAAGACTTCTTCACATCATTGCGTATTTGTACAAAAATTTTCTGACAATGATTTTATCATCCTCCTGTTGTATGTGGATGATATGTTGATTGTGGGCAAGAATACTTCCAAGATTGACGAGCTGAAGAAAGAGTTGTGTAAGTCTTTTCTATGAAAGACTTGGGTCATGCCAAGCAAATTTTGGGCATGAGAATTACTCGTCTTAGAGATAAAAGGAAGATTTATTTATCCCAGAAGAAGTACATTAAACGTGTACTGGAGCGCTTCAATATGAAGAATGCTAAGCCTGTTAGTATACCTCTTGCTGGTCATATGAAGTTGAGCAAGAAGATGTGTCCTACAGCTAGGGAGGAAAAGGAGAACATGACCAAAGTTCCATATTCCTTCGTCGTCGGAAGTCTAATGTATGCAATGGTGAGCACTAGACCTGATATTGCTCACGCAGTTGGTGTTGTCAGCAGAGCTCTCGAAAATCCGGGAAAAGAGCATTGGGAAGTTGTGAAGTGGATACTCAGGTATCTTAGAGGTAGCTCAGATGAATGCTTGTGTTTTGGAGAATCAAATCCAATCTTGAAAGGCTATACGGATTCTGATATGGCAGGTGACCTTGATAACAAGAAAATCCACTACTGGATATTTATTTACTTTTTCAGGGGGAGCTATATCATGGCAGTCAAAGTTGCAGAAGTGTGTTTCACTATCTACAACTGAAGTTGAGTATATTACGGCTACTGAAGCCGGCAAGGAGATGATATGGCTAAAGCGATTTCTTCAAGAGTTTGGATTGAATCAGATGGAGTATATTGTCTATTGTGACAGCCAGAGTGCAATAGACTTGAGCAAGAACTCCATGTACCATGCAAGGACAAAACACATCGACGTTAGATATCATTGGATTCGTGAGGAAGTGGAGAGTGAATCATTTCACGTCAAAAAGATCCACACAAGTGATAATCCTGCAGATATGATGACCAAGACGATATCGAAAGACAAGTTCGAGTTATGCAAATAACTTGTGGGTATAAGATCTCTCTAAAAAAGATGAAGATACCTTCTTCGAGTAAATGGGACTGGAGGGGGAGATTTGTTGAAACCATCCCATTTTTTGGTCAACTTTAGCTATTCAATTGCTACAAGCAATTGTTAAAAAGGAATAGTAATTGGAGTTGAAAATAAAAGATTTGGTGGTTGGCAAATTGGTAAGATTTGCAACCATTCTTGACTTTGCTATATTTACCTATGTCATTAGTGACATAGGCATGGTTTTATCCTTCTATAAATAGAGCATTCTTGATCATTTGTAGAACACACCAAGTTAGAGAGAAAATCCATTTTGAGAGCAAAGTGTGGTATTCCATAGACTATACAAGAAAATAGTCTGTGAAGAAAAATAGAGTGTGAGCGATATTTTAGTAAGACGGAAACCAAAAGAGTGTTGTTCCTTTTGAGTTTGTAGTAGTCACTTTGAGTATTGTATTCGTGACTACACAGTGTAGAATTCCTTACTGTAGTAATATCAGTTGATCCTCTTGGCCCGTGGTTTTTTCCCTTATTCAGAAGGGTTTCCACGTAAAATTCTTGGTGTCGTCATTTTCCCATTTTATTTCCATTACTTTTACCATATATATTTTTGTGCTTGTCCGCGTTTTCCCTACAAACTGGTATCAGAGCCCAGGTTCTCAACAAGTCTCAGCCCACCGGGAGAAACTGGGTTGTCGCTCTCTCCAGCCCAAGGCCCGATGTGTGAAGGGGGAGATTGTTGGGTTATCCCACATCGGAAGTGGAAAGGGGCTGGTGGTCAATTTATAAGTGTGAGGGAAAGCCTCAACTTTTGAGCTAGCTTTTGGGTTGAGAAGGCCCAAGACCGCCCAACATTGGTATCAGAGCCCAGGTTGTCAACAAGTCTCAGCCCACCGGGAGAAACTGGGTTGTCGCTCTCTCTAGCCCAAGGCCCGATGTGTGAAGAGGGAGATTTTTGGGTTATCCCACATCGGAAGTGGAAGGGGCTGGTGGTCAATTTATAAGTGTGAGGGAAAGCCTCAACCTTTGAGCTAGCTTTTGGGTTGAGAAGTCCCAAGACCACCCAACAATTGAAAGATCCATATAAGAGTATTGATGGTAAAATTACTATTACAAAAGTTGCTAGATCGAGAATTAGAGACATAGAGGACGAGTCTGTACGTACTATTTATGTGTCCAACGTGTCACATAATATGTGTCAAAGTAAATTGTTGGAGTACTTTTCGTCTTATGGTGTTATAGAAAAAGGTCCATTTGGTTTCGATAAGGAAACAGGAAAATCAAGAGGCTATGCGATTTTCGTGTATAGGACGCTTGTAGGTGCGAGAGCAGCAATTTATGAACCTAACAAGTGTGTTGATGGACACAATTTGACATGTGAAATGTCCATTCCAAAGACAATGATGAAAAATCCACATGTTGGTCCTAATTTAGATTTAGATTTTGGACCTGGTCTCCATGACCATTACAATAATGCAAGATCAAGGTTCGATGGTTGTAGCTCGAGTTCAGAAGTGTCACAAGTTGGTACAAAATATGCCACTTATCAAGGCGATGGGCAAATGTTTGCATATAAATGTGATTGCAGACTAGGCCTCAATCACTTGGGATTTGTGCTTTATTCTAACATGGACCACAGATTATAGCATTTGGGCCTCAGAATTTCCAAGGCACAGGCCATTATGGTTTGATGGTTCATCTCTTTAGCCCTATCAATTCCATATGCAAGTTAATTATCAAGAAGCTACATTCACTTACAAGCCAAACTTTATTTTCCTCTTATTTTGCAAGCTATATATGAATGAAGTAGGTTTATTTAACATATAAAGTGTACTTGCTAGGTAGTTTCCTTTTTGCAAGTCGGGAAGAATCTTGATTATGAAGTCTTATTAATGTTTTAAGTTTTTAATTAGCATCTTGTTGCTCCAAACTGTCTCAAAATATTTGTAACTTTATATTTCATGAGAGTTAAACTATGACAGAATATCTAGTGTAATCTCACAAGTGAGGTCTAGAAAGAGTAAGGTGTACACAGACTGTATCCTACCTTGTGGTTAGAGACAATGTTTCCAATAGACCATTGACTCAAAAGTAATTTTATCGAAGCAAAATTGCGCATATATAATATATGGAAACAAAACAACAATATCAATTAAATAATTTAATATAACATGTCACTTTGAACGAAGTGAAAACCCAACGTGCCTCTTTAAAGGCGGACAACTCAACTTAAAGTTTAACGTGTCACTTAGAGAGAGGTGACAACCCTACACGTCTCTTTAAACGCGGATGACCTAACTTGAAGGTAATATGTCACTTGAAGGGAGGTGACAACCCAACGTGTCTATTGAAAAGAAGACAATTCAATTTGAACTAAACAAAGTCACTTGAAGGGACGTGACAACCCAACGTGTCTATTGAAAGGCAGACGATCCGATTTGAACTAAACATGTAATTTTGAACGAGGTGACAACCCAACATGTCTCTTTGAAAGGGCGGAAGACCCAATTTCGAACTTAACATGTCACTTTGAATGAGGTGACAATCCAACGTGTCTTTTTTAAAGGTGGACGATCCAATTTGAACTTAACGTGACACTTGAAGGGAGGTGACAATCCAATGTATCCTTTGAAAGTCAAACGAACTAATCCTAAGCTTAACGTGTCATTAGAAGGGAGATGACAACCCAATCTTGAACTTAAAATGCAAGTTAAAGTGATGTGACAACCCATCATGTTTCTTTGAAAGGCAGACGATCCAATTTGAATATAATATGTTACTTTGAACGAGGTAACAACCCAACAAGTCTCTTTGGAAAGCGGACAACCCAAATTGAACGAGGCCTTCAATTTTAATTTATTTTTTGAATGAAGTGTATTACAGTCAAGCGATTCAAAGCAAGAAAATGAGCTCAAGTGGTTCAACTATACCATAGTGGATCAGATGATGCAATTCTTTTGGAAGAACAAAAAACCATTCGATGATACAAGATTGGGTTGAAATATAACATAACGCCTCCTCAGTTGCAAAAAGCGATGGATGGAAGAATTAAATGTGTAATGAGTAAATACAAAAATAAATTTTTCCAATTTTTATGAAATAAAGTTGATTAATTTATTCTAGAATCACGAAATACGAACTATAGCCTTGGCAACTCTTGTACTGTTTTATGTAACAGAAATTCAAACATTTGGAAAAGAAGCAAGCTTTGCAGTGCCACAATATAATGGCCACCATGAACTCCAACATCTCTAGCAATTCTCATATATCATTCACTACAACTTTCAACAACGATGACTCGTTAGGTGGTACAACTACGCGATCACTGATAGTCACTCCTGTTGGTTGTTAGGTCTTGCAAACTTTTTGAGCTTCTCCCTAAGGATTGTAAGTCTATGTGGTAATTCCACCGCCGTTATTCTGAAGTAAGAAGTCATAGGCGACGGTTATTAGTCCGCCCTTACAACCTTTGTTCTGCGTAGAGCAATCCAATCGTTATTGTTCCTGTTGGATAGAATGAAAGCATAATGCCCAATGTAAAATGTGGCCCAATAAACTAAGATGAGCCCATGTAATTAGGTAGTTATAACTATAAATATCTCCAATGTACTCCTAACAGAAGCTAAGTTTTCTTCTCTCTATACTCTTTAGTTCAACGAAATATTTTCTTCTTCCTCTCTTCCTCCTGTATATTTTTCATACTTCACCTCATTCTTGAGGATCTTGAGGTTAACAGTTACTCAGTTCATGGTATCAGATCCACGGCAATCATCTTCCAATCAAGGAATTCAATTCAATTGAAGAATTGAGAGGGGACTCGAGGATTTCAAATTGAGAGGAGATTTTGAAATTCCAATTTGCTACAATGAATACATTGAAATCCCAGATGAGTTTCAATTAACAAATCGTAGAAGTTTAACTGTGTAGTTGAAGTGATTGTTAAATTTAATTGCTCAATATTGTCAGATTATACTCTTTTATAAGCAATTGCTAAATTTTGTTGCATCGAAGAACCACTTTAAAATTTCTTTTTGATTGTAAGGTATTTATGAGAAGTCCATGCATTTAAAGTTGTGTGTATAGCTTGAGAAGAAAAATCCAAAACTGTGCGGAGAAAGTTTTTGAAAATCTCTTAGTTTGCGTAGCCAAGAAAAAATGGTTAATGAAGTAACTGGAAATACTAGTACTAATACTGGAGTTAATCCTACTGTTAGAATAGGAATAAGTATTTCTTACTTAGAATAGGAGTAGAAATAAGAATAGGAATAGGAATTCTAGTTAGTAGGAATAGGAATTCTAGTTGAAAAAGGATTCCAATGTAGTGTCTATAAATAGGGTCTCAATGTAACAATTTAGATATACAATTCAATAATATTTTCTCCAATATTTCTCACATGGTATCAGAGCAGTGCCCGTATCACCCGATGTTGGGGGCCCCCGAAATTAAAAATTGCCCACGCACCAGATGTTAAGCACTGGGCGTGAGGTGGGGTGTTAAAGAATGACAAAAGTCCCACATCGGTGGTTAATGAGATGGATGGACTCCTTATAAGGCTTGGGCAATCCTCCTCCCTTAGAGCTAGCTTTGGGGGGGTGAGTTAGGCCTAAGACCTAATTTCACATGTGCCTTTGTGTCGTCTTTGTCCTCTGTTTCCATTCCTAAGACTACAGGTGAAGCACTTTCTCATTCTGGATGGAGGCAGGCTATGGTTGATGAGATGTCTGCTTTACATAAGAGTGGTACTTGGGAGCTTGTCTCCCTTCCTGCAGGTAAATCTACTGTTGGTTGTCGTTGGGTTTATGCAGTCAAAATTGGTCCAGACGGTCAGGTTGATAGACTTAAGGCTCGCCTTGTCGCCAAAGGGTATACTCAGATATTTGGGCTAGATTATAGTGACACTTTCGCTCCTGTGGCTAAAATAACATCTGTTCGTCTTTTTCTATCTATGGCTGCCGTTCGTCATTGGCCTCTTTATCAGTTAGACATAAAGAATGCTTTTCTGCATGGTGATCTTGAGGAAGAAGTCTATATGGAGCAACCACCTGGTTTTGTTGCTCAGGGGGAGTCTAGTAACCTTGTATGTCGATTGCGTAGGTCACTCTATGGTCTGAAACAGTCTCCTCGAGCTTGGTTTGGGAAGTTCAGCACAGTAATTCAGGAGTTTGGCATGACTCGTAGTGGAGATGATCACTCTGTGTTTTATCGACATTCTGCACCAGGTCGATGTATCTATTTGGTTGTTTACGTTGATGATATTGTTATCACCGGTAATGATCAAGATGGTATCACCGATTTAAAGCAACATCTTTTTAAGCACTTTCAGACTAAAGACCTTGGCAGATTGAAGTATTTTCTAGGTATTGAGGTTGCTCAGTCTAGATCAGGCATTGTTATCTCTCAACGCAAGTATGCCTTAGACATTCTTGAGGAGACAGGAATGATGGGATGTAGACCTATTGACACTCCGATGGATCCGAATGTTAAACTTCTTCCAGGACAGGGGGAGCCACTTAGTAATCCTGAAAGGTATAGACGACTTGTTGGAAAGTTGAATTATCTCACAGTGACTAGACCAGACATCTCTTTTCCCGTGAGTGTTGTAAGTCAGTTTATGACTTCCCCTTGTGATAGTCATTGGGAAGCAGTTGTTCGTATTCTTCGATATATAAAGTCAGCCCCCGGTAAAGGACTACTCTTTGAGGATCAAGGTCATGAGCATATCATTGGATATACAGACGCTGATTGGGCAGGATCACCCTCTGACAGACGTTCGACATCCGGATATTGTGTTTTAGTTGGAGGTAATTTGGTGTCGTGGAAGAGTAAGAAACAAAATGTTGTTGCTCGATCTAGTGCAGAATCAGAATATCGAGCAATGGCGATAGCAACTTTTGAGTTAGTTTGGCTCAAACAGTTACTGGGAGAACTAAAATTTGGCAAAATTGATCAGATGGAACTTGTGTGTGATAATCAAGCGGCTCTTCATATCGCATCAAATCCAGTGTTTCATGAAAGGACTAAGCACATTGAGATTGACTGTCACTTTGTCAGAGAAAAGATACTCTCCGGAGATATTGTTACAAAATTTGTGAAGTCAAATGATCAGCTTGCAGATATGTTCACCAAGTCTCTTACATGTCCTCGTATTAATTACATCTGTAACAAGCTAGGTGCATATGATTTGTATGCACCAGCTTTAGGGGGAGTGTTAGAATAGGAATAAGTATTTCTTACTTAGAATAGGAGTTGAAATAAGAATAGGAATAGGAATTCTAGTAGGAATAGGAATTCTAGTTAGTAGGAATAGGAATTCTAGTTGAAAAAGGATTCCAATGTAGTGTCTATAAATAGGGTCTCAATGTAACAATTTAGATATACATTCAATAATATTTTCTCCAATATTTCTCACACCTACAATTGACTATAATCATCCACTGTATCTACAGTCCACAGATGTAAGTGGAGCGTCGATTATCTCATTTCAGTTGAAAGGCAATGAGAACTATATAGTTTGGAGTAGGTCTATGAGGATTGCATTACTTGGAAGGAATAAGTTAGGGCTGGTTGATGGTACTTGAAGAAGGAGTCATTTCCTGAGAGTTTAGGGCATCAATGGGAACGTGTGAATGCTATAGTATTCTCATGGCTAATGAATGTTGTGGCTAACAGTGTGATTGGAGGTGTGGACTATGCCACTAATGCACAGGCTGTATGGAAAGATTTAAAAGAAAGATTTGAAAAGGTTGATGGTTCTAGGGCATTCAATATTCACCAAGAGATTGCTACTTGTACTCAAGGTACTCAGTTAGTGTCTGAGTACTACACAAAGATGAAGGATTGTGGGATGAATTTAGTTCTATGATCCCTGCTCCAAGTTGTAACTATGAGAAATCCAAAGACTTTGTCATCTATCTTCAAAGGCAAAAATTATACCAGTTCCTAATGGGACTAAATGAGTCATATGCTCAAGTTAGAAGTCACATTCTGTTACTTAGTCCTGTTCCAAATATAAATCAGGCCTATGCTATGGTAATGAGTGATGAAAATCAAAGGACAATGTCTGTTGCATCTAACTCAACTGGTCTCTTAAGTGCAAAGACAAATAAAAGTCAAGGTATGGGTGATTTTGATGCATTAGCTATGTACTCTAGAGCTGGAAGTTCAAGGCCTAAAAGAAAGTACAATCCAAATTACAACCCCAATGCCTTTTGTGATCATTGCAAGCTCAAAGGTCATTACAAGGTGGATTGCTATAAATTGATAGGGTATCCACTAGATCATCCTAAATTTGGTCAACATGAGAAGTATGAAGGTAGACAAGATCAGTTTGCTAACAGGTTCAAATACAAAAGAGGAGAAGGTCCTTCTGCTTATAATGCAGCACACAACGCTGTAGTTCAGGACTCGCATCAATCAACTCAGTATTCACTTCAGAACCAAATCCGCAACTACTATGGTCCAGTTCCAGTTCCTAATGTTGTTGCAAATTCACTACAGGATGTTCCCTTTTCAGGTTAATACAGGGTGGATGATGGACCTAGGTTTACTCAGTCTCAATATGAAAACATATGCCACATGCTGGACAAGAATCAGACGAATCAGATGCAGGAACAAAGCCACATAAATACTACACACTCAGTAAATATGATAGGTAATTGTAGTGCTCTGCTAGTCACAAATAGTCCACCTAATTGGATTATTGACTCAGGGGCTACAAATCATATGACTTCTGATTTGTCCATGCTAGACACTAACACACTTTCACTACCTACAAATTCAAAAAAGGTTGTCTTACCAAATGGTGAACAAACCAAAGTATCTCATATAGGTTCCAGCAGGCTATCATCTAGCAGTAATATTCATAACGTGTTTTATATTCCTCAATTTAAATTTAACCTATTATCAGTGTCCAAGATTACGAGACAACTAAATTGTTTTGTGAAATTTTATCCAGATTTCTGTATTTTTCAGGATCTCTTCACTGGGAAGGTGAAGGAGATTGGTAAAGAAGTGGGAGGTCTTTACTATATAGAAGGACTCAGTATCCCTAAAGCTCAAGCAACTAAATATGGATTAACAACTGCGAATGTAACTACTACGGAAGATATTGGTTTGTGGCACAAAAGAATGGGTCATGTGTCTGCTAGTACTCTCACTAAAATAGTTCCAGCTAGTAAGTCTAATATAGTAGAGTCGTTAAATAAATGCAATGTATGCATTTGTGCTAAGCAAGTCAGATTACCATTTCCTTTAAGTTAGTCTACTACTAGTAGGTCGTTTGAGTTAATTCATATGGATGTCTGGGGTCCTTATAGGACTGCTACTAATGACGGTTGTAAGTTGTTTTTAACTGTTGTGGATGATTTCTCAAGATTTACCTGGATATTCCTATTCAAGCAAAAATATGATATTTTCTTGCATATTAAGAACTTCTTGATGCATGTTAAACTCAATATGATACAACTGTTAAGACTATTAGAACATATAACGGAACAGAATTTGTAAATTCTATATGTCATGATTTATTTACTAACTTAGGTATAATTCATCAAAGATCTTGCCTCTATACACCTCAACCAAATGGAGTTGCTGAGAGAAAGCAAAGACATATCCTTGAGGTGACTAGGGCAATAAGGTTTCAAGCCCATGTTCCCATCATATTTTGGGGACAATGTGTAAAAGCAGTTGTTTATATCATAAATAGGTTGCCTTCACATGTTATAAATGTTTTTCCCCTTTTGAAAAGTTACACAACAGGAAACCATCACTTATGCACCTAAGAATTATAGGTTGTTTATGTTTTGCTAAAGTTTTAAATGAAATAGACAAGCTACAATCTAGATCTAAACAGGTTGTACACATGGGGTATTCCGAGACTCAAAAAGGTTATATCTTATATGATCTATCCACAAAGTGTTTTTTTTGTCAGCAGGGATGTGGAATTTAAAGAAAATATCTTTCCTTTTGCAAATGCTACTTCAGGTTTGCATACTCTATTTCCTCAACCTGAACTTTATCATGATAATGATCCTCTGTTGTCTATTACTATTAATCCTTCTACAAGTTTGCAGCAGCTCGCAAGTTCAAACAATGATACTTCAAGACCTGCTGATGTTGCAGAAGTACCACATATGGTGCAACCTATAGCTGAACCTGTGAATCAACCGAGTCAATCGATATCTCAACTGAAATAACAATCTGCATCTCAATCAACAAGGAGGTCAACCAGAAGGATTCATCCACCATGTTGGATGAACGAGTTTGTCTCTCTAACTATTGATAATAATGCACCTTATGCACTATCAAATTATATATCTTATGATCATGTTCATCCTAAGTATGCTGCATTCATATCTACTGTGTCTAGTGTTACTGAACCCTCTACGTATGCAGAAGCTATTAAATACAAGCAATGGGTTGAAGCCATGAAACTTGAAGTAGATGCATTACAACAAAATAACACATGGGACATAGTACCACTACCACATGACAAGACCTCAATTGGCTACAAATGGGTTTACAAAATTAAGTACAAAGCTAATGGAGAGATAGAAAGATACAAAGCCAGACTTGTAGCAAAAGGCTACAGTCAACAAGAAGGAATAGATTATCAAGAGACATTCAGTCCAGTAGTAAAAATGGTAACGGTCAGATCCATATTGGTTATTATTGTCGCTAGAAAATGGCACATACATCAAATGGATGTATACAATGCCTTCCTTCAAGGTGATTTATATGATGAAATATACATGGACTTGCCACAAGGATTTCAAAGTCGGGGGGGATTGAGACAAGTATGCAGACTTAAGAAATCCTTATATGGACTGAAACAAGCACCACGACAATGGAATGCAAAGTTAGCAGAAGCACTACTAAGGTTCAACTTTATGCAGAGCCAATATGACCATTTTTTATATACCAAGAAGACCGAAATGGGACTCACAGTTGTGTTGGTTTATGTAGATGGTATGCTTATCACTGGAAACAACTTACAACTGATCAAAGAAACAAAAATGGCTTTACATTTAGCTTTCAAAATGAGGATTTGGGTGAACTGAAGTACTTCTTAGGAATAGAGTTCGCAAGAGCTCAAACAGGAATCATAATGCATCAAAGAAAGTATGCCTTAAAATTGATCTCAGAAACAGGACTCAGTGGTGCAAGGCCAGCCAATACACCTATAGACAATAACACCAAACTGACAACTAAAGAATATGAGCAACACTTGAAGAATAAGACAGCAGAATCAAGTACTGAAGCAGTAGATGAAGTGATAGAGGATCAGGCAAGATAGAGGATCAGGCAAGTTATCAGAGATTAATTGGAAAAATGTTGTATTTCACTTAACAAGACCTGACATAGAATATAGTGTGCAAACACTTAGCCAGTTTCTACAGCAACCAAAAAGATCACACATGGAAGCAACTCTCAGAATAGTCAGGTATATCAAACAACAACCTGGCCTAGGAATTCTCATGTCTAGTAACAAGAAAGACACAATCTCAACATTTTGTGATGCTGACTGGGCGTCGTGCTCCTTCACAAGAAGATCAGTTACAGGATTCATTATAAAACTAGGTGATTCACTCATCTCATGGAAGTCAAAGAAGTAAATACGATTTCAAGAAGCTCAGCAGAGGCTGAATACAGAAGCATGGTAACTACAGTGTCTGAACTAACTTGGTTAACTGGATTAATGAAGGATCTTGGAGTGCAACTACAACTACCAGTATGCATTTACTGTGATAGCAAGTCAGCGATTCAAATTGCTGCCAATCCAGTGTTTCATGAAATAATGAAACATATTGACATTGATTGTCATTTCATAAGAGAAAAAATTCAGAAAGGGCTAGTCAGAACAGAGTATATATCAACCAAAGATCAACCAGCGGATATTATTACAAAAGGCTTAAGTAGACTACAACATGAAGTTCTCATGACCAAGCTAGGAATGTTTAATCTGTTACCACTCCTAGCTTGAGGGGGGCTGTTGGATAGAATGAAAGCATAAGGCCCAATGTAAAATGTGTCCCAATAAACTAAGATGAGCCCATGTAATTAGGTAGTTATAACTATAAATATCTCCAATGTACTCCTAACAGAAGCTAAGTTTTCTTCTCTCTATACTCTTTAGTTTAATGAAATATTTTCTTCTTCCTCTCTTCCTCCTGTATATTTCTCATACTTCACCTCATTCTTGAGGATCTTGAGGTTAACAGTTACTCAGTTCAGTTCCAAAAGTGAGATTAGTTCGTTGTTTGCAATTTGATATGCCCTTTCTACAGCCGCAGCCGCAGAAATGCCCAACAACATCCACATACACCTTGATCCTTGATTCTTGTGACACTGCCCCTTTTTCTCTAGTCCATGCTAAATGAAACTTCAGTCACACTATCATATTTAAAGGACGTTGTTGTAGCTGCTGTTGATTCTTGTTGGGATAATAGTAATGAAGTGTCGAGCCCCATAAATGATGTTCTAAATTCCTCAGTGGTTAGATCAACATATTTATACATGGCTAGCTTATAACGCTGAGTTCCTTTTTTGTTGAACGTTTGATGAACTCAACGTTTTCCTTAAATGTTTTGAAGCGATGTTCCATTTCTATATCATCTTTGTATACACTTCCATGATGAGCCATCCATTTTTCATGTCTTTCAAGCATGGGTAATTCTTTTAAGTCGTGGGAAGTTACTATAAAGGGACATATATGACTAAGAATGAAAAAAAGAACAAGAACAATAATATTCTTGATTCAAAATTTGAAAGCCATTGATACTAAATGTAATTGAAATATTTATTCAATTATTGGAACAAAGTTAAAAACTAATATGGAGGCTGAGTGAATTAGCACATATGATTTAACAGAGTCTATATTAGCACAATATGGGCAGCACAAAAAGGATTGAAAATGTCTCTCAATTAGATTTATTTTCAATGCTAATATAAAATATTGATACAAGAATATGAATTTATAATTAATTTAATAAATATGAAACTTTAAATAAGATGATGACACTCAATTATTTGAGAAAAGAGGTATAAAAAGTGATAATATAATTTTAATAATAAAACATGCAATTTTAGTAATGATTATAAAATTGTGACATAACCATAACAATAATAATGATAAATAGTCGTTGTAGTAAGAATAGTTGTGGAAAAAGATAAATTGACAATAATAATCTAGAAGCTCGAAAAAAGGGAATTAAAATAAATGATGGTCAAAATCAGTTGTCAAGACTCATTTCTCAATTCACACCTTAAATCCAACTGATTTTGCCTTACATATTTGCGTAACCTCGTGTCACTTCATTTCACCATATACACAAAGGAAAAATATTAAGGATTCAAAGGATGTGGGAGAAATTACTATAGTACATGTGAGACACAAATATTACGTCAACGTTTGTGTGAATCTCTTTTTATTTCAAGTGAACTTTATGAGGTTTTCTCTCGCCATTTTGTACTCCCTTTTATATAGTGGATTGCTTATCTCTTCTTGTGTATTAGGTCGATAGACTGAACCACATTAAATTATTGTGTCTCTTTTAGTATATTTTTTAGTTGCCTTGTTACTCATGGTCTTTCGAGATTTGCATTGTTATCTTCTGGCACGTGATTATTTTGGTTCTAACAAGTGGTATCAAAACGAGGTTATAAAGAAGTGTTGATCTTAGCTGGTACAATTCTAGCCACAACATATATGACAATAATGAAGATTTTTGTTTGAGAAGTTTTATCAAAGAAGTTTTCTGTGTCGAGACATTGATTTAATAGATGAGATTTCAAGATGGAGATTCAACCAGATGAAGATTGTGCGTAGAAGATGGAGCAAATTTATTTTGAAGATTGTGCGCACGAGATGCACGTGAAGTACACGAGATGCACGTTGGTACACGAGATGCACGCGTGACACACCAGATGCATGAGTGGCACAGGAGATGCACGAGATGAACGTGTGGCACATGAGATGCACGTATGACGCACACGATGCACGTGTGGCGAACGAGATGCACATTTGGCGAACGAGATGCACATTTGGCGCACGAGATACATGCATGGCCCACGAGATGCATGTATGGCACACGAGATGCATGCGTGGAACATGAGATACATGTGTGGCACACAAAATACCCGTATGACACACTAGATTCACGTGTGGCGCACGAAATACCCGTATGATGCACTAGATTCACGTGTGGCACACGAGATGCAGTGTGACATACGAGATGCACGTATGACGCACAAGATGTAAGTGTGGCACACGAGATATACGTTTGGCGCAAGAGATTTGCTTTTGTTTTTTCATTTTTGGGGGGTTATCTAATTTCTAAGTTTCAAATTTAGGTGTATTGACAAAGTAGATGAATTTGGTCAAAAGTTTAATACAATTGGCAAAAGGAGAGTTTGGTGCAGTAGAATAGAAAAAAAATAAAAAAAGAAATTAGTTCACTTTTAAAGAAATTATTATATATGTGTCCGCGTGTTGCGCAATTGAATAAAATGTAACAATTTTATAATTTAAAATAATTAATAAAATATGTTAGCAATTAATAATATATTTAAGTTGTTATATAATAATAATAATAATAATTAAAAAATACAAATTATAAACTTATTTATTTGAGCTCATTTAATATTTAATAACTCATTAAATATTAAATACTTCAAATATTTTTACTTGTATGTACTTTATTCTTTTCATATCGTTTGAATGTAAAATTATGTTAGTAATTTATTAGTTCTAACAGATTGTCCGTTTTTACAAAATTTAATTTTAAATAAATTAAAAAGAAACAATATTTGAAGTAATTTTAAAAATAGTTGTTTCTTTTGGATATTTGTAAATAATCAAAATGGCTGATTATTATTTTTAATGTTTTAAAATATATTTTTTTATTTATTTATTTTTATTTTTTATATTGTCATTGTTTTTATTTTATAATGTTTTAAATAATTAATTTTCTTTATAAAGTTAACCTATTTTAATCAATTAAATGCAATGCTTGTAAGTTAGTGGGTGTGTAGTGGGATCTATGAGACGTAGGTTTGTTATCTCTAAAAAACGTTTAATTGTAAAAGATCACAATTCAATTATTTTATCAAAGCATGGGAAGTGGTAACCAAAAAAAGAAAAAATGGTAAGTAAATATTTTTTTTGAAAAAAGTTATATATCTAATGGCTTGTTTTAAATTCACGTTAATCTAATTTAAATTTTTGTATGTAAATAATTTTTGTGTATTGCATAATACATATTTATATTTATACTATCCTATTTTTTAGAACTGTTTTAACATTATTTCTATTTAATCATAAAAATTACTTTACAATCATTTTTAAAAATAAAATAGTATAAAATTATCATTAATAATGATAATTTTAGTATTTTTTAGAAAATTATTTTAAAAATAATTTGTAGTATCCTATTCTTTAGAACTATTTAAGATTATTTCTATTTAATTATAAAAACTACTTGAGTAATTTCCCTAGATAGTCACCCATGTTTGAAAAATTATTTAGGAATATCACTTATGTTTGTTTTAGGACTATAATATCACCCAACTTTACCTATTTTCCTCAAACTATACTTGACACAAAAAATACATTACTCTCTCCTATTAGGATGCCATGTCACATTATTTATTTTTTTATTATTAAAGAAAATATGTTTTTTAAACCTATTTAAACGTTAGGTTGCACTATGTTTTTTTAAAAAAATATTGTTTTCTATTTATGTCTTTTGAAAATGTTTTGTTCTTTAGATATATAAAGATAAATTTTAAAAATGAATGAAAAAAAAAGTACCCCATTTCTATAACTAACTAGTAATGGACTGTTTTAACTATTTTTTAAAAATAAGTTTTTAATTTTTTAATGACAATTATTATTTTTGACTATAAGTTTTTTAATTAATTTTTTAAATAATAATTATAATTTTTTTATGGTGCACTTTTTCTTCTCCTATTTAGATAGATATTTCTACATTCCATTTTGTTGGAGCATTCCTTAAAATCACTGAAAGTGTGCTAAATATAAATATACATTACAATTTTTTTTATAAAATAATTCAATTTTCAATTTTCATTTTTTAACCTTATAAATTGAAATTTGAAGCATTTAAAGATCTTTCATTTTTTTTCCTGTAATAGCCATTACCGTTTTTATAAAAAAAAAAAATAGTTCAATTTCATTTTTTTCCTTTAAAATTGAAATTAGAGGCATTTAAAAATCATCCATTTTTTGCCATTACAGCTTTTTTTTCTATTTAAAATAGCTATATTAAAATTCCTGTTTTTTAAATTGTATTTCTAGAGCATATTTAAAATGTTCTTTTGAAAAATTAAAATTCTTGAATATTTGTGGTGTTGACATGTGACACTTTTTACTTCTCCTATTATATATAGATAGATTTTTTTAAAAAAAAAATAATTAGACAAACCTACATATTATACCCAGTAAAAAAAGAGAAAATTACGCGGATAAGCAAATTTATACTATTTAATTACTTATCATAGCTATAGTTTCCTATAATTACCACTCACGACTAACATTATACATTAATTACATGAGCTGACTTCGAGTTTGTATAATTAGTCACGTTTGTATATGTATAATTCGCCAAGATATACAAATAAATATGTATAATATACAATTTTTTAGCCTATATACATATACAATTCACCTCTCTCCCACTCTCTGTCCTCTCTCGCTCGCCTCTCTCCTCCCTCTCTCAATCTCGCTCACCTCTTTCCTCCCTCTCTCAATTTTGCTCGCCTCTCTCCTCCCTCCCCAATCTCGCTGCCATTTATACAAATATATATGTATAATATACAGTTATATACAATTATATACATATATAATTCACCTCTCTCCCACTCTCTGCCCTCTCGATCTCGATCTCGCTCGCCTCTCTCCTCTCTCTCCCAGTCTCGCTCTCCTCTCTCCTCCCTCTCCCAATCTCTCTTGTCATATATACAATTACATATGTATAATATACAATTATCTAACCAGTATACATATACAATTCACCTTTCTCCCACTCTTTTCCCCCTTTCTCTCCGAGTCTCGCTCGCCTCTCTCCTCTATATAATATGTAGCTACAAATTGTAATTATCAAACTATAGCTATGGAGAGTAATTAATTATTTTTAAGTGGCTATATGTGAAAGTTTCCCTAAAAAAAATTACATTAAGAACTGCAATATGAGCTCCTCCGGTTCTTCAAGAAAATATGTGGGTTCCTCCGGTTCTTTAGAAGTTAGAAAAATATTAATAATAAGTTAAAAAATGTGACATGGCACCCTAGTAGGAGAGAAATAATATATTTTTTTGTGTCAAGTATATTTTTGAGGAAAATAGGCAAAGTTGGGTGATATTGTAGTCCTAATACAAACATAAGTGATATTCCTAGGTAATATCCCAAACATGGGTGACTATCTACTAGGGAAATCACTCAAAAACTACTTTACAACCATTTTAAAAATAATATAGTAAATAATTATTTATATCGATCATATATAATTAATAATTTTATTATTTTTTAGAAGGGCAAATAATTTATGTTTAATTATAAAAATGATTTTAAATTATTATTATAAAAAAATGAATCTTCTTATTTACAAATAAAATAAAATAGTGATTAATGTTAGGTACTTTCGAATTCAAAAGGTTCAAACTATTCTTCATATTTTTAAATTCATGTAAAACTATAATAAAAATGATTTAAAATAGAGTGAGTATAAAATAATTTATAATAATACAAATAAGTATTATATATATTAAAAAAATTAACAGAAAATGATAGCAAACTCATTAAAAAAAAACATAGAAAACTCATTTGATCTAATGAATATAAGTACATAAAATGAACTAAAAAATCACAATATGATATTATTGATCTAAGAATCACATTTGCAGAAGATTTTGACCTTGATAAATATTGTTTTTCTTTTTCTTGAACTTTTACTTCTTTATTTACAAATATAATCATTTTTTCTTCAGCTAGCCATCAAATAATTTATCTATTCGCTCCAAAAAAAATGATTATAAGAAGTATGAAAATAATTAAACAAATAACATTACACATTTGAAGAAGACTAAATCAATTATTTTTTTAAATTAACTTTATGTATGTATGTATAGAGAATTCAGAATAGAGAGAATGGATAGAGCAGTTTTTAATAACCACTATAAATTCAAATTTAAAAAGTAACTAATTTGTCATTTTCTCTAAAATAGCATTACTTGATTGGTAAATTAATTTGAAGAAAAAAAAAACATGTAAAATCATTTTTACTTTTTAAAAACTAAAATATATCTTCATTTAATAGATTTTCTTTTATGTGTAGGTAGTTTTCCTATTTATTTATTTAAAATGTTTGATGCACAATGCTTATTATTTTTTTCTTACGGTTTAAGTTATAAAGAAATATTATTATTTTTTGAAAATTCCTTTAGAGACCTATTCTTTTTTTCCCTTTTTCAATTCTCGTAAGTTTTATACGTGTTAATTTAAAAAAAATACGTTTTGATTTTGACACTTTTTACTTCTCATATTTTATATATAGATATATAGATTATTGTTGTTATTTTTTTTAACAATTTAACTTATATTTTTGAATCTTATTTCAAAATACTAAATTTTAAAATTCAAATAAGAAAAGAGTTTTCGTGAAAAGTGATTAGCAATTTAAATTCATTGTTATCCACATTATTATTATTATTATTTTTTCTTTTATTGCTACTATTATTGTTTATTATTATTTAAATATTTACCTCTTATTTTTAAGTTATTTATACTGAAAGGCAAATATGTATAGATAGAAAATAAACACCACTTTCAATTTTACATTTTCATGTTGTGGGGATCACATCAACTCAAACTGCAAGATATAAAATAATATTAGTGCATATATAATAAAGAATTATATTTATTATAATACTAGTATTTATTATAATATAAATAATCAAAGACGATCCGTATTTTTTTAAACAATAATTTTTCCTTCAAACTATATTTTTATTAGAAGAAGAAGAATAGACCGTAAATAAGTTAATCATTTTTTGATATATAATTTAAACAATTCCTGGATAGTTTTTCATACCTAATTTTAAATTAATGCATATGATAATTCACCGATTGAAGCAATACATCTGTTCATTGAAGATGAATTTCTCACGCTGAAAAATGATTGTTCTAAAGGATAATATTAACAAAATGAATAAAAAATTTCTGAAAAAAAAAAAAAGACATATATAGAATGAATAAAGCAACGGACAAATGGGTAGGTGGTGGTTGCCTTTATCATAGGAATTCAAAAACAAAAGATGGTTTCACATATATATATATTTTTAGATTTAAATAAACCGTATTTGATTATCCTTTAAGTAAATTTTTAGATTTAAATGGGAAGTTAGATAAACATAGAACTTTTTCGATTCTATCTTTTTGTTTTTTACATTTTATTTCTCTTATTATTATATATAGAATAGAAGATTTAGTTAATTTAATTATAAATTTAATTTAATTCTTTAAAATTGAGAAGTTGTAAATTTTGGATTTTTCCATAATATGTATTTTTTTGTTTTTAGAAAACGTGGGAAGTTAGGCTTTTTAAAAAAAAAAAATCAAAAACGTTTTTTCAAATTTTTTCCTTTTCGTTTGTATTTTTTATTTATTTTTGGTTTCTAAATTAATTTAGTTAATTTAATTATAAATTCAGATTATTATTATAAAATGCACGATTTCGTTGGATGCTTTTTTTATAATTTGTATTATTATTATTATTATTATTATTATTATTATTATTATTATTATTATTACTATTATTATTATTATTATAACTTTGAACATATAGATTATATGTGAAGAAGAAAAAGAAATTGATATAACACCACTTTCAACTTTACATTTTCATGGTAGGGAGATCACATCAACTCAAATCTGCAAGATATAAAATGATATTAGCGCATGTCTAATAATTTATTATATTTATTATAATTATAATTATAATTATAATTATAATATAAATAATCAATGACTATCCATTCCTTTTAAACAATAATTTTTTCTTCAAACGATATTTTTATTAAAAGAAGAACAATAGACTGTAAATAAGTAAATCAATTTTTGGTATGTTATTTGAACAATTTCCGAATAGTTTTCATACCTAATTTTAAATAAATGCATATGATGGTTGAAACAATTTTAAATTTTGTACGTAAAACGTGGGAAGAAATTGATATAACACCACTTTCAAATTTACATTTTCATATTGTGGGGATCACATCAACTCGAATCTGCAAGATATAAAATATATTAGTGCATGTTTAATAATGAATCATATTTATTATAATATAAATAATCAATGATTATCCATACTTCTTTAAACAATAATTTTTCCTTCAAACTATATTTTTATTAGAAGAAGTACAATAGACTGTAACTAAGTAAATCAATTTTTGGTATGTAATTTACACAATTCTTGGATAGTTTTTCATACTTGATTTTAAATTAATGCATATGATAATTCATTGGTTGAAGCAATACATCTGTACATTGAAGATGAATTTCTCACTCTAAAAAATGATTGTTCTAATGGATAATAATAACAAAATGAATAAAACTTTTCTTAAAAAGCAGATACTCCATAGAATGAATGAAGCAAATGGATAAATGGGTAGGTGATTGCCTTTATTATAGGATTCAAAAACAAAAGGTGGCTACATATTTGAAACAAATTGTATTTTCACATATTTATTTTTTTCAGATTTAATTAAACCGTAGTTTATTATCTTTTAAGTAAATTTTCAGATTTAAACGAAAAGTTAGATAAACATGAAATTTATTAGATTTTATCTTCTTTTTTTTTACTTTTTAATTCTTCTATTATATATAGATAAAAGATTTAGTTAATTAATTATAAATTTAATTAATTCTTTTATTTTATGAAAGATGAAATTAATTATTATAATATTATTTTATTTCTCATATTTTTTAATTCAAAATCAAAAGAATGAAAATATTTTGAAACACAGTAAAAAGTTAAGGTAACTATAATTTTTTTATTTTTTTTTTAAAAGCTGTAAAAACTGATTCTTGAATTTTCAGTTATTTTTGTAATGTTTGCAAGTTTTATTTTTTATTTTATATTTTAAATGTTGTAAATCATTTTTATGGATTAATGGATGACCATAACTCCTTGGTTAATTCTCTTCTTTATGAGTAGTAATGTTATTGATAATGTGGTCAAATGGATGACCATAACTCCAAGGTTAATTTTATCCTTTATTGATAGTAATTGTAATGACCCGCTAGGTCGTTTTGAGCACTAGGATTATTTTGACTCTCCCAATAAAATTTTAAGTAAAATTTTTAAATTATTCGATAACTACGATAATCTGGTTAATGAAAATTTTATTAAATAATTAATATAATTAATAGTCGATGGGCCAAGTCCATGACTTATTAAATTCTTTTTATCACCTGGCCCACATAATTAGAATAAGTTAGAGGGGTTTAATATTTTTTTAAAATCATAAACTGAATAAGTTGAAAGAAAATAAGGGCACATAACTTATTGGCGAAGACGTGGGCTGCTCGATCAGATTTGCAGGTGAGTTGTTGAAAACTTTTCAAGGTGTTGTAGGTTTAATTGCTAAGTTCAAAAAAATAAAATACTATTATATATATATTAAAGTGTTAAGGATTTGGAAATTTGCTTACTTTGGCAGTGAATGTGGCATAGTATTGTTATTATATTATTAAATGGAGAAAAGGAATTGATATTAAGGGGTCAAGATTGAGTTGAATTATCTCTATTGTGTTCTTTAATTATGTTGGGGTAACGAAGTAAAATTTTTCTTTATGAAATGAATATTTAATTAGATTGGGTGATTTCCTGAAATTTGAGGCAGTAGGCTATTGCTAATGTTGGTCAATCATAATTGTTATGTGACTTAGGTTTAAAAAGAAAAGGAAAATAAAAAGGGTATCAAGGTTTTGGATTTCTCTCTCGTCATTGCAGTGTAGCGTAAGTTTTCTCTTGGAATATGAGACGATTTTGTTGACTTGTTGTGTTTATGTGATTAAGTTAGATTTATAAATTTGTGTTGGTAAGAGTTTGGCTTAGGAATAAATATATAAATAAAATTAAAGGAACTAAAGTATAGTAGTTGTGGAAGTTTAGAGTTTTTGTTAATTTTCGCTTAGTTTTTGTTGCTATTCTTGTCCCTCGCTATTAATTTGTAAGTCTAGTTTATATGAACACTATTAGGGTATGTTATTTAGTGTATTAAGATTTAACTCTAGGCTTAAAATTTAGGAATATGAGACTTGATATATTAGACGACATCAAAATTTATGAATTTAATTATATACCATGGATGTTAGTTTTGGTATCATTACGTTGAATGAGTTTTGGGGTTCGAAATAGAGGTATAACTCTATTGATATCTATAGATTTGTTTGCTTACGAATAATGCATATGTGATAGATGGTGAACGTCTTGAAGCTTTACAAAAGGAAAAGGCAAAATCTTGAGGATTTATGGCACATGATCAACATTCGAGGTATGTTAAGATTTTTAGACTTGTTGAAGGACGTTTTCCTAATTAAAGATTAAAAAAAATGAAATCAACAAAGGGGTAAGGGCGAAAGATAGGGGTCTCGTATCAATGGTGTGATGGGCATTGGTACCAGTATCAGTGTTATAAAAGGGAAAGTTACTACTATGGAAATGTGGATTGTAATTTGAGAATGCCAAAGTATATGGGCATTAGTTGATATATTATTGACTTGAAATCCTTGTGTGATTGTGTTTTCTTTATTACACCCGTATAGTTGTGAAAATTGAGGTGGTTATGTATTACGCTGATATTGACTGATTGAGGTGCATCATCATCCCCTTATTTGAAATAATATTGTGCACATGCATTGAAATGAGATTGAGTATAAGTTGGGCACGTAGAGATCGTCTGTGCTGGGGATGGTGAGATGTAAAGATTATAATTTGGGCACGTGGAGATCGTGCGTGCGGAAATTGTTTGATTTTATGATAGTGCGTTGAGATCGTCCGCACAGACACGTGGAGATCGTCCGTGTCGGTATATGGACCTCGCGAGTCCCCCATGGGTCATGAACTCTCGATGTTTTTCCGAGGAGTATCATGTATATACGGTTGAGAGAGTACTGGGTATTCTGATGCATATCATTCATGGTATCATATTGCATTGCATCTCATGACATCCTTCATCCTTGATGATTATGTGTTTCATTTGGTGGTTGGAAGTTACTTGATGGTTGATTACCTCTATTTGATGAAACTTGACTGGTAAGTGTAATATAAACTTGTATAATTAAAGAATTGATTTTTCTTACATAAACTCCCGTCACTACTTCTTCGTTGTCGGTCAATGAGATATACTGGGTACACGTGGTTTCGTACTCATACTACACTTGCTGCACTCTTTTGTGGTGCAGATTGGATTTCAAATTCGGGCACGTTCTTGGAGCTGGAATATGAGTTTGGATTACTTGGAGTTGTGGTGCGCTGCTTGGGATATTTTGCGGCCCACACCTTCAATCTACCTCTATTTATTAGGTTGTTTTGGTATTCTGATAGGATATTGTTATGTGTAGATTTTCATAGGACTTGTATCCTATTGTAGAAGCTCTTGTACTTATGACACTAAATCTTTGGGTGGTATCTATTTTCCACATTTATTTTTAATACTCAGTATGTTAGATATTAGTTTGATACTTACCTTTTCACGTTTAAGTTGAATTGGTGAAATTTATTGGGTTGGCTTACCTATCGGTTGGGAACATAGGTGCCATCACGATTCGTGATTTTGGATCGTGACAGTAATGTTGTTGATAAGGTGGTCAAATGGATGAGCATAACTCCTAACTTTATTTCCTTCATAATGGGTAGTAATTCTCAAGGTTTAATGTAATGTTTATGACACCTTTTGGTATTCCTCAATGTAATACTATAAATAGTGGTGTTGAGAATAATGTTGATATACTTGAAAGAAAGAAAGTTAGCATATATTGTTCTTCTATTGTCTTATATTCTTCTTCTCTTCATCTTGTCATTGTTCTTTAGTTCTTAAGTTTATAACACGTTATCAGCACGAAGTCTCAAGGTTGAACAACATTTCTTGTGAGGTATCCATTCATAATCTAATGTTAAAATTATCTAATTATTGATTAATTTTCTAACAAGTTTACTAAAATTTATTTTTGTTACTTGTGAGGCATAATATTAATTTAGATTGTATGCTACTTTTACTTTGATGGAAAAAAAAAGGTTTTGCTACTCATTGTCTATTTTACTCTAATTTAATTATTTTCTATGATAGTTATCATGTCGAATATATCAAAGCTTGAGTTCGTGGCACTTGACATTTCTGGAAATAATTACTTGTCATGGGTACTCGACGCTGAAATTCACCTTGACGCTAGAGGTCTTGGTGCTACTATTACAAATGGTAATGCTGCGTCGAGTCAGGACAAAGCGAAGGCAATGATTTTCCTTCGTCATCATCTGGATGAAGGATTGAAGGTTGAATACCTTATGGTGAAAGATCCACTTGAATTGTGGATTGGTTTGAAGGAAATGTATGACAACCTTAAGGCAACGGTATTGCCAAGGGCTCGTTATGAATGGATTCACTTACGGTTACAGGATTTTAAAACTATATGTGAATATAATTATGATGTATACAAAATTACTTTCCAATTGAAATTATGTGGGGAAGATATAAAAGATGAGGACATGTTAGAAAAAACTCTCACAACTTTTCATGCCTCAAATTTGGTATTACAGCAGCAATACCGTGAAAGGGGATTTAAAAAGTATTCTGAGTTGATCTCATGCCTTCTTGTGGCTGAGTAACATAATACTCTTGTATTGAAAAATCATGAGGCCCATCCTACGGAAACTGCTCCGTTACCGAAAGCAAATGAGGTTGAAGCACATGACCAGTCTAAAAGAAGACAAAATAAAAATCAAGGTCAAAATAATGTGCGTGGACGTGGCAATGGCAGATGACGCTATAATAATCGTCGTGGTGGTGGTCGCCACAAAAGGGAAAACAATATGGGTTCTCAAAGCAATCCTTCAAGAGACAATTGTCATCGTTGTGGCATGAAAGGGCATTGAAAGAATGAATGCCGAGCAGCTGAGCATTTTGTTAGGCTTTATCAAGATTCTTTGAAAAGAAAAGGAAATAAAAATGGTACATCTTCTTCTAATGCTCGGGTGGAGTCACACTTGACTTGTAAAAATGATGCCGAGGCAGTGCCTTCACAAAAATATGATGACAATATTGAAGCAAATTTGGCTTTAAAAGATGATGATTTTGATGACCTTTATGATATTACTCATTTGGAACTTGAAGACTTCTTTGGAGATCAAAACTAATGTTTGATCATTTGATTGGGGGAAATAATTATGTTGTTTTATTTATGTGCTTTTAGTTGTTATGTTTTTCCTTATGTTGTTTTTATATTCAGAAAAATAAGTAATTTTATTTTCTTGCAAAGTTATTGATTTTTCATATTTCTTATGATGTACTTTTATTTTATGAAGATAAATAAAATTCCCCAATCTTCCATTGGTTCAAGATGAGAAATGGAGAAATGTGTCTTCTTGATAGTGCCACAACTCACACTATTTTAAGCGATAGGAAATATTTCTCTAATTTGATTATGAAAATGGTCTATGTTAATACAATATCTGGTAGTGCAAAATTAATTGAGGGCTCTGAAAGAGCGGCCTTACTACTACCTGGGGGAACGATATTAAATATTGAAAATGCATTGTATTGTAGTAAGTCTCAAAGAAATTTATTAAGTTTCAAGGTTATTCGCCAAAATGGCTATCATGTTGAGACTGCCAATGAAGAAAATGTTGAATACCTTTATATTACTACAATAAAATTGGGGCAAAAATATGTGCATGAAAAATTACCCGCATTTTCTTCTGGATTGTACCATACAAATATTAGTATGGTTGAATCACATGCCATAGTAAACAAAGGGTTTACTAATCCTAATGATTTTATCATTTGGCATGACCGATTGGGCCATCCCGGTTATAATATGATGCGCAAAATTATTGAGAATTCACATGGGCATACTTTGAAGAATCAGAAAATTCTTCAATCAAAGGAATTCTCTTGTGCTGCTTGTTCTCAAGGAAAGTTGGTTATTAAACCATCAACATCTAAGGTTGGGATTGAATCCCCTGCATTTCTGGAACGTATACAGGGTGATATATGTGGGTCAATTCACCCTCCATGTGGGCCATTTAAATATTATATGGTCTTGATAGATGCATCAACAAGATGGTCACATGTATGCTTATTATCAACTCGCAATATTACTTTTGCGAGGTTGTTAGCTCAAATAATAAGATTAAGAGCACAATATCCAGATTATGCAATAAAGACAATTCGTCTTGATAATGCTGGTGAGTTTACATCGCAGGCCTTTAATGATTATTGTTTGTCCACGGGGATAACAATTGAGCATCCAGTTGCTCATGTTCATACTCAAAATGGTCTAGCAGAATCTTTGATTAAGCGTCTCCAATTGATAGCTAGACCATTGTTAATGAGGACAAAGTTGTCTGTTTCAATATGGGGGCATGCTATTTTGCATGCAGCAGCATTGGTGCGAATAAGGCCAACTAGTTATCATGAATTCTCCCCATTACAGTTGGCTTTTGGTCATGAGCCAAATATTTTCCATCTTAGAGTTTTTGGGTGCGCGGTATACGTTCCAATTGCCCCATCGCTATGCACAAAGATGGGTCCCCAAAGAAGGTTGGGAGTGTATGTTGGGTATTAATCTCCTTCTATTATTAAATATTTGAAACCTATGACAGGAGATATATTTACGGCAAGGTTTGCTGATTGTCATTTTGATGAATCAATATACCCAACATTAGGGGGAGAACATAAACAGTTGAAAAAAGAGATAGATTGGAATTCATTATCTCTATCTCATTTGGATCCTCGAACAAATCAATGTGAGCAAGAGGTTAAAAAGATGATTTATTTGCAAAATATTGCAAATCAACTGCCAGATGCATTTACTAACCTTCAAAGGGTTACTAAATCTTATGTTCCAGCTGCAAATGCTCCAGTTCGAGTTGATGTCCCAATAGGACAAGTTGTTAAAGCAAATGAGTCAAAACCACGTTTAAAACGTGGTAGGCCAATTGGTTCAAAGGATAAAAATTCTCGAAAAAGAAAAGGAACAAATGATCATGAAGATCATATCGTGGAGAAAATTGCTCAAGAAGAGCTTCGGGACATAACAAATGACAAGATGACTGAGAAGGTCCAAACAACTGAAAATAATGAGAACGAAGAAATCTCAATAAGTTATGTATCGACGAGAAAAAGGTAGAATCGAAATAATATTGTGGTGAACAATATTTTTTCTATAATGTTGCCGTTGAAATAATGCAACAAGGTGAGGATTTTGAACCAAAATCTGTCAATGAATGTAGACAGAGAAATGATTGGCCAAAATGGAAAGAGGCAATTCAAGCAGAATTGACTTCACTTGAAAAACGTGGAATTTTTTGACCAATAGTCCGAACACCTGAAGGTGTCAAGCCAGTGGGGTAAAATGGGTTTTTGTGCGAAAACAAAATGAAAAAGGTGAAGTCATAAGATATAAAGCACGACTTGTGGCACAAGGTTTTTCGCAAAGGCCTGGTATTGATTATATGGAGACATATTCTCCAGTAGTGGATGCAATTACCTTCAGGTATCTAATAAATCTGGCAGTTCATGAAAAGCTTGAAATGCGTCTAATGGATGTTGTCACTGCCTATTTATATGGCTCATTGGACCACAATATTTTTATGAAAGTTCCTGAAGCTTTCAGTGTGCCTGAAGCATATAAAAATTCGCAATAAAGTTGTTCGATAAGACTTCAAAAATCCTTATATGAATTAAAACAATCAGGACGGATGTGGTACAATTGTCTTAGCCAATTTTTGCTAAAGGAAGGGTACAAAAATGACCCTATTTGTCCTTGTATTTTTATAAAAAGATCTGGATCTGATTTTGTTATAATAGATGTGTATGTTGATGATTTAAATATCATTGGCACTCCTAACGAGCTTTCAAAAGTTGTTGAGTGTTTAACGAAAGAATTTGAAATGAAAGATCTTGGTAAGAAAAAATTTTGTCTTGGCTTACAGATTGAGCATTTGAAAAATGAAATATTTGTCCATCAATCAACATACACAAAAAAGGTTTTAAAGCGATTTTACATGGATAAATCACATCCATTGAGTACCCCGATGGTTGTGAGATCGCTTGATATACATAAAGATCCATTCAGACCTCAAGAAAATGATGAAGAGCTTCTTGGTGAAGAAACTCCATATCTTAGTGCTATTGGGGCACTAATGTATCTTGCTAATAATACTCGACCAGATATTTATTTTGCAATAAGTTTATTGGCAAGATTTAGCTCGGCCCCTACAAATAGACATTGGAATGGAGTCAAACATGTACTCAGATATCTTGAAGGAACCATTGATATGGGATTGTTTTATTCTAATGAATCCAAGTCAGAAATGATTGGTTATGCAGATGCTGGATATTTGTCTGATCCACATAAAGCTCGATCTCAGACAGGCTATTTATTTACATATAGAGGCACATCTATATCTTGGCGTTCAATGAAGCAAACATTAGCTGCTACTTCTTCAAATCATGCAAAAATAATAGTCATCCATGAAGCAAGTCGGGAGTGTGTTTGGTTGAGATCCATAACTCAACATATTCAAGAAATGTGTGGTTTTCCTTTGAAAAGGGATATTACAACTACATTGTACGAAGACAATGCTGCATGTATAGCTCAACTAAAGGGAGGATACATTAAAGGAGATAGAACAAAACACATTTCACCAAAATTCTTTTTCACTCATGATCTTGAGAAGAAAGGTGAAATAAATGTTCAACAAATTCGCTCAGTTGATAATTTGGCGGATCTGTTCACTAAAGCATTACCAACCTCAACATTTGAAAAATTAGTATCCAAGATTGGAATGCGTCGTCTCCAAGAAATTAAATGATGTTTGCAACAGGGGGAGTAAACTACGCGCTGCACTCTTTTTTCCCTTAGCCTAGGTTTTATCCCAATGGGTTTTTCTGGCAAGGTTTTTAACGAGGCAGTAAATAAAGCATATAACAAGATATGTGTACTCTTTTGTCCTTCACTAAGATTTATTTTTTCCCACAGGGTTTTTTTCTTAGTAAGATTTTAACGAGGCATATTATCTATCAATGGTCATCCAAGGGGGAGTGTTGTAAATCATTTTTGTGGATTAATGAATGACCATAACTCCTTGGTTAATTCTCTTCTTTATGAGTAGTAATGTTGTTGAAAATGTGGTCAAATGGATGACCATAACTCCTAGGTTAATTTCATCTTTTATTGGTAGTAATGTTGTTGATAAGGTGGTCAAATGGATGAGCATAACTCCTAACTTTATTTCCTCCATAATGGGTAGTAATTCTCAAGGTTTAATGTAATGTTTATGACACCTTTTGGTATTCCTCAATGTAATACTATAAATAGTGGTGTTGAGAATAATGTTGATACACTTGAAAGAAAGAAAGTTAGCATATATTGTTTTTCTATTGTCTTATATTCTTCTTCTCGTCATCTTGTCATTGTTCTTTAGTTCTTAAGTTTATAACATTAAATTAATTTAATAAATCTTAAATTCTCTTTTTTGTGGTGCTGACACTTAGGTATTTTTACTTCTCCTTTATTTATAGATATATAGATATATTTGTGATACTGACACGTAGACATTTTACTTCTCCTTTTATATATAAATGGATCAAATTCACAATATCATATGTGTTCAAATAAAAATAGAATTTTTTTACAGGTTTCATTAATCCAAACATAAATAGTCATGAATTATGCCTAAGAGAAGCAAGTCATGTGAGAAATATCAAATTGAAATAATTTATTATGACCTTTAAATGCTAAATTAAAGTCTAATAGTTCATGCACTAGAGGAAATTCTACCAATACTATATAACAAGCAAATTTTATTTTGAATCTTTTATACTATCATCATTCTTTTTCTATAAACTAGGTGCAATTGAATTGAGAAAAATATAATAATGTGGTCTACATCAATATTATTGATATGCTCTGATAGACATCAAATTATACTCATCTCATAAGAATACTACTAATAGATGGAAGATTCAATCATTTAAGCCTAAAGTTTATATATAAAGTACAAAAATATTATATATTTATCACGAAAGTTTCTCCAATTACAAAAATCTCAGTTTTTCATTGCTCTCAACTACATTTTTTTAGCTTTTCAAAACGTTGTAAATGATGTTGGAAATAAATCCGTAACAGAAATAATATTTGCGGTAATAAAGGCAATAAATGCGGAACACAACAATACGGTTAATCAACGAGAATAAAAGAGAAATAATGAAACCAAGATTTTACGTGGAAACCCTCCTAAATAAGGGAAAAACCACGACCCGAGAGGAGCAACGAATATCACTATAGTAAGGATTTTACACTTGTAGATCCGAGCAAAACTCCAAAGATCACTACACACTCAAAAGAAATAACCCTCTTTTGATTTTTCCACCTCACTATAATATCGCTCACACTCTCTATTTTTCCTCACAGATTATTTTCCTCTGTGATACCTCACTCTTCTTTTCTCTCCTTTGTAATTTCCTTTTGGTGTATTTAGAATGAAGAATTGTCCTGCCTTTTATAGAGAACAAATACACTACCCTCCAAATGTGCTACAGAAGAAAAATAATTTTTTCTTCTTCATAGCTTACCTACTCTACCAAACTTTGAAATTGGCACAAAACAATTTTTTCTTTACCAACTTTGCCAAACTTTGAAATTGAAGAAAAAACAATCTTTTTTTCTTTACCAACTCTGCCAAAATTTGAAATTGGCAGAAAACAATTCAAAGTTTGGTACATGGGGATGGACCCCACAATCTCCCCCTCCAGACCCATTCACCTGAAGGAGGTAGCTCTAGGTTTCTAGCTTGAGTGCATGCCGACAAGTTCTTTGCATAGCTCGAACTTGTCTTTTGATACCACCTTGATCAGCATATCTGAAGGGTTTTCACTAGTAGGGATCTTCATGACCTGCATAGATTCGTCCTCTATCTTTTCACGAATCCAGTGATATCTCACGTCAATATGCTTCGTCCTTGCATAATACATGGTGTTCTTGCTCAAGTCTATTGCACTCTGACTGTCACAATAGACGACATACTCCTTCTGATACAATCCAAGTTCTTGAAGAAATCGTTTCAGCCATACCATCTCTTTGCCAGCTTCAGTAGCTGCAATGTATTCTGCCTCAGTTGTAGAGAGTGCGACACACTTCTGCAACTTTGACTGCCATGATATAGCTCCCCCTGAAAATGTAAACAAATATCCAGTAGTGGATTTTCTATTATCGAGGTCACCTGCCATATCTGCATCAGTATAGCCCTTCAAGATTGGATCAGATCCTTCAAAACACAAGCAATCTTTTGTGGTTCCTCTTAGGTACCTGAGTATCCACTTAACTGCCTCCCAGTGTTCTTTTCCAGGATTTTCAAGGAATCTGCTAACAACACCAACTGCATGAGCAATATCAGGTCTTGTACACACCATTGCATACATCAAACTCCCCACTGCTGAAGAATAAGGAACTTTAGTCATTCCCTCTTTCTCCTCTTTTGTTGTAGGACACATTTGTTTGCTCAACTTCAGATGACTCGCAAGAGGCGTGCTAACATGTTTAGCACTCTTCATGTTGAAGCGTTCTAGTACACGTTCAATGTACTTCTCTTGAGATAGCCACAACTTTCTTTTTGTTCGTTCTCGAACAATCTTCATCCCTAGAATTTGTTGTGCTGGCCCAAGTCTTTCATGTCAAATGACTTGGACAAATCTTTCTTCAACTTTGCAATCAGCTCTTTGTCTTGTCCTACAATTAACATGTCATCCACATACAACAACAAAATAATAAAATTATTGTCAGAAAATCTTTTGAAGTATACACATGGATCAGAATAGGTCTTTGTGTACGTTTGACTTTTCATGAAAGAGTCAAACTTTTTGTACCATTGCCTTGGGGCCTGTTTCAACCCATAAAGACTCTTATTCAATTTGCACACCATGTGTTTCTTTCCAGATACTTCAAATCCCTCTGGTTGCTCCATATAAATCTCTTCTTCCAAATCTCCGTGAATAAATGCAGTTTTCACGTCCAATTGCTCCACTTCAAGATCTAGACTAGCTGCTATGCTCAAAATAGTTCGAATAGAAGTCATTTTGACAACAGGTGAAATTTTTTTATCAAAATCAATACCTTTTTTTTGTTCGAAGTCTTTTACAACCAATCGAGCTTTGTACCTGACCAACTTGCCATTTCCATCTTTCTTGAGTTTAAAGACCCACTTGCACTTAAGCGGTCTTTTGCCTTTTGAAAGTTCAACTAGCTGGTATGTGCCATTTTTCTGTAGAGATCCCATCTCTTCGTGGATGGCTTTCATCCATTGGCTCTTTTCTGGATGAGACAACACCTCCGTAAGATTTTCTGGCTCCCCTTCATCATTGATGAGGACATACTCTGAGGTAGGGTATTTGGATGACTCTACCCTGTGTATTTCTGATCTCCTCAGAGCTTGAGATTGTTCTTCTTCTTCTGGGTACTCCATTTGCTCGGTATTATCACCGAGTTGCTCCCCCTGCTCAACAATCTCATCAGGTTGCTCTTCATGCTCAGCAACATCATCAATCGTACTTTCTGCACTTATGGGATGGTTAGAAGAAGAAGGAATGGTAACAAGATTAGGGACTATACCATTCTTTTTCTTGGCCTTCTCGGATAGATCAGCAGCAGATCTAACTTCACTTTCTCGAAAGATTACGTCTCTGCTTCTGATGACCTTCTTCTTTACAAGATCCCATAGTCTGTACCCGAACTCGTCATCTCCATATTCGATGAATATGCAGGGAACTGATTTATCATCTAGCTTGGTTCTCTGCTCCTTCGGTACATGTGCAAAAGCTTTGCAACCGAATACCTTTAGGTGCGAGTAAGACATCTCTTTGTTGGTCCAAACTCTCTCCGGAATGTCAAACTCCAACGGAACTGATGGACTACGATTGATAAGATAACACGCTGTCCGAACTGCTTCACCCCAGAATGTCTTAGTTAATTTAGTCATTCTGAGCATGCTTCTCACCTTCTCAACAATGGTACGATTCATTCTTTCAGCTACACCATTGTGTTGTGGGGTTCCAGGAACTGTCTTTTCATGTCTGATTCCATGGTTTGAACAGTACTCTTCAAATTCTCTTGAAGTGTACTCACCTCCATTGTCAGTTTAGAGACGTTTTAGCTTCCGACCTGTCTCTCTTTCTACCAGAGCATGAAACTTTTGAAATACTTGAAACACCTGATCTTTGATTCTCAAGAAATAAACCCACAATTTTCTAGAAGCATCATCAATAAAAGTAACAAAGTATTTATTACCTCCTATCGATTCTATCTCCATTGGACCACAAACATCATAATATACCAAATCAAGTATATTCGACTTTCTTTCAGATGATGTCTGAAATGAGACTCTATGTTGTTTACCAAATAAGCAGTAGTTACAAGGTTTTATCGTTGTACCTTTGGCAAAAGAGATGAGTGATTTTTTGGAAAGAATTTGCAATCCCTTCTCGCTCATATGACCCATTCTTTTATGCCATAAATCTGCAGAATTCTCTTCGTGAGCCGCATTTAATTCACCTTGGCATATTTCTGCATTTGTCCTGTACAACGTGCCACGAGCAACTCCTTTTGCAATCACCAATTCCCCTTTGGTGAGTCTCCATTTTTTATTTGCAAAGTAGTTCTCATATCCATCTCGGTCCAAAGCAACTCCCGAGATCAAGTTCATCCGCAAATCAGATATGTGGCGCACATCTTTCAACACTAATGTGCATCCAACATTTGTCTTTAAGCAAATGTCTCTGATCCCCGCAATCTTTGAGTAACGAGTGTTACCCATTTTCACATTGCCAAAATCACCGGCTACATATCTGCAAAAAAGATCTCTTATCGGTGTGGCATGGTAAGATGCTCCTGTGTCGACCACCCATTCCGACTCTACAACTGCCAAGTGCATGCATTCTTCTTCCTCATTTATGAGGAGAACAACACTGTCATTATTTTGCACCATGGCAGTTGTGTTGTCATCATTCTTCTGGCCGCTGCTTTCCCCTTTGCCCCTTTTTAGATTTGGACAATCTCTTTTGAAGTGTCCTGGTTCATCGCAATTGTAGCAATTTCTGGCCTTCGATTTTGATCGGACCTTGGACTTTCCACGAGCTCCGAATCTACCATAGTTACTTGAGCTCCTTTGGTAACTTCTGCCTCTACTTTCCGTGATGAGAGCCTGTCCGTGATTTTCAGGCCTTTTTCTCATCTTCTCATTAAGTAAAGGCTGATGTGACATCCTTCAACTCAATAGAGTCCTTACCATGTAAAATGGTTGTTGCTAAAGTATCGTAGGAAGATGGCAACGAGTTTAGGAGCACTATTGCTTTATCTTCATCCTCGATCTTTACTCCGAGGTTTGCTAGCTGCGTGATTAGTCCATTAAGTACATTTAAATGAGACAAAAAAATTGTACCTTCACCCATATGTAGCGCATATAACTGCTTCTTTAGGTACAATTTATTTGTCAGCGTTTTGGACATGTATAGATTTTCTAACTTTGTCCAAATGCCACATGCACTCTCTTCATCGATGATGTTATTAACTACATCATCTGTTAAGTGCAATCTGATTGCACTGGTAGCCTTTTCATCCATTTCTTCCCAATCCTCAAGTTTCATGGATTCGGGCTTTTTGGATTTGCCGCCTAGTGCCTTGTGCAAACCCTGTTGGATGAGCAAGTCTCTCATCCTTCTCTGCCACATTGAGAAATCGCTATCACCGTTGAATTTTTTTACCTCGTACTTTACTCCAGACATTTTTTTTTTCACTGAGTATAGTACAATAAGCTGCAAAAATATTTCTATAAATGAGAGAACCTGTGCTCTGATACCAATTGTTGGGAATAAATCCGTAACATAAATAATATTTGCGGTAATAAAGGCAATAAATGCGGAACACAACAATACGGTTACTCAATGAGAATAAAAGAGAAATAATGACACCAAGATTTTACGTAGAAACCCTCCTAAATAAGGGAAAAACCACGACCCGAGAGGAGCAACGAATATCACTATAGTAAGGATTTTACACTTGTAGATCCGAGCAAAACTCCAAAGATCACTACACACTCAAAAGAAATAACCCTCTTTTGATTTTTCCACCTCACTATAATATCGCTCACACTCTCTATTTTTCCTCACAGATTATTTTCCTCTGTGATACCTCACTCTTCTTTTCTCTCCTTTGTAATTTCCTTTTGGTGTATTTAGAATGAAGAATTGTCCTGCCTTTTATAGAGAACAAATACACTACCCTCCAAATGTGCTACAGAAGAAAAATATTTTTTTCTTCTTCATAGCTTACCTACTCTACCAAACTTTGAAATTGGCAGAAAATAATTTTTTCTTTACCAACTTTGCCAAACTTTGAAATTGAAGAAAAAACAATCTTTTTTTCTTTACCAACTCTGCCAAAATTTGAAATTGGCAGAAAACAATTCAAAGTTTGGTACATGGGGATGGACCCCACAAATGATACATTACTTAATCAGAAGGATGTATCCGCGAGGAGATGAATATATACGAGAAATAGAGATGTATCTGAAAGGGGATTTTGTATTATTTTTTTTTAAATGGTAGAAAATTTTAGAAATTATAATATCTTAAATAGTATATTTATGTAAACTTTCAAAGTTTATTGGGTAAGAATAGTTTGACATGATTCCGTAAATATGAGGTCTCCTTTTTACAACCAAAAGAAGGAAGATTAAATACAATTGACAAAAGGAGAGTTTAGTGCAATAGGATAGAGAAAAAATAAAAATAGAAATTTGTTCACATTTGAGAAATTCAGATTCACAACATCACATGTGTAAAATAAAAATGGAAATCGATCATTTGCCAAGGTCATTAATCCAAACATAAGGTAAAAGTAGCAGTAGGGAATTAAACCCTTAGGAGCCGTTTGGTTATTGTATAAGAAACATCTTATACATGTATTAAAAGTTACATTAATTTTACTATGTTTGGTAGAAGTTTTGTGTTAGGTATAAAAGTTAACATAACTTATACCATGTTTGGTTGGTAAGAATTTAAATGTTGTATAAAAGTTATTCATGTATTAATTTATACTGTGTTTGGTTGCATTTTTGTAGTCCTACATAATTAATACCAACATAACTTATAAGGGAATTTATGTATAAAGTTATGCAGGGTAGAAGGTGGAATAAGTTATGTGAGTATTAGTTATACATGTATTAAAATGATAAATTACGGATTTACCCTATAAATTTATTTTATTTTTTTAATTGGCAACTTTACTGTTTTCCTATATATGTTTTTTTATTTCTTTTTATATATAGACCATTTCCATTTCTTTTTTAAAAAAAATTAATTGGAAACTTTACTGTTTTCCTATTATATATAGGCTATTTTCATTTCTTTTTATATATTTACCATTTTTATTTATTTATGTAAATATAAATATTTTTTAATATTAAAAATTTGATTGTATATTTTTTGACGGTACATATGCTAATCAAATATTAGCATTATATATTATTAAATATATTTCACATATTATTAGCATGTATTATTATTTTGTAAATAATATATATTAATAATTTACAACAAGTTTAATATTAAATAGTTAATAATTCATGTATTATAATCTCTACATAGCAAAATAATACCTAGATAACTAATATTCGCATAGCTAATACCCGCATAATTAAACTCAACATAACTAAACCCTGCATAACTAATACCTACATAACTAAATCCTGCATAACTAATACCTGCATAACTTAAACCTGCATAACTAATACCTGCATAACTTAACCCTGCATAACTAATACCTGCATAACTCTAACCAGTAACCAAACGGCCCTTAAATTCTTATAAACATCACATGTGTACAACTCATATTATCCATAAAACAATGTTTTCCGCTTCATTTTATAAAAGTCATTCGGTACACTTTCAATGTTACGTTCAATAAATGATGGAACATGGAATAATGAAAATTAATTATTTAAGCAATTTTTTAATCTTTTTCAAGGTGTCCATGAAAATTAATTATTTAAGCAAATTATTAATCTTTTTCAAGGTGTATGTATTCGAGAGGGGATTTTTGTAAAAAAAAATTAAAATGATGAATTTTTTTTAGAGATTATAATATCTTAAATTGTATATTTATGTAATCTTTCCAAAAATAGAACTTTGTTCATATTTGGGAAATTCAAATTCACAACATCACATGTGTAAACTAACATTATTTTTTTTGATGTCTTCTTCAAATTTCAAACGCTAAAACTAATTAACACTATTTTAATATTATTATATCAATTTATCAAATTCAGTACAAGAGTACTTGTTTGATATCATTATATTTTTAAATACTTGAGCCAAGTTGTATTAATCTTTGTTATATTAGTATATCAATAATACCCTTCCAAAATAATTATAAAAAAAAATCTGTTATATTTATTTTTTGTAGTGATAAATGAACAACGGGTCAAACAATTCATTATATTAAATTACCTTTTATCACATGTATTAATTTTCACATGATCAAACTATGTGTAGGGGTGGTAAATAGTTGGATTGGATTGGATTTGTATGGATTGAATATAGTTTGAGAAAAAAATGATTTGGATTACAATCCATCAAAATATAATATCGATAAATATGGATTTGATCAAATATAATGTGGGAAAAATAATTCTAACCCATTTAAATAGATTTGTTTTTCAAAAAAATAAATTTACCCCTCCCACGGACACCCCACCCCACCCCACCCCACCCCACACCTTTCACCAACCTACCCTTAAAAAAAATTGTTTTCCAAAAACAAAACAAAAAAATCTGTTTTTCAAAACAAAAAAAAAATTACCCCTCCACCCGGACACCGCCACCCCTGCCTCTGATCAGGAAAGAACTATGTGGCACACGAAATGCACGTATGACACATGAGATGCACATTTAGCACACGAGATGCACAAGACTAGAAAGGGATTAAAAAAAGTGTTTTCAACGGATCATGACAAATAGGTAGTTTTCAAGATGCTCAGTTAGATTAAATTGAGTGTGATTAGTACATTGCCTTAGTTCCCACTCTGTCTATAAAATATGCATCACATAAAAACATATTGTATATGAATTTAAGAGTTGAAAAATTGAGCAAAACCACAACATTGCTTCCATCAAACATACATCTTGACAGCAACAACTTACATTATTTCTCCAAGTCTCTTCCCTTCATACCCATATATGACATATGACTGTGTCATCGTCCCATAAGAAGACTGCAAGCCATTTGTAGATCAAACTGTCAAATAAATCACAACATATTTGACAATAATGAAGATTTTTGTTTGAAAAGTTTTATCAAAGAGGTTTTCTGTGTCGAGGCATTGATTTAATAGATTAGATTTTGAAGATGGAGATTCAACCAGTTGAAGATTGTGCGAAGAAGATGGAGCAAATTTATTTTGAAGATTGTGCGCACGAGATGCACGTTTGGTACACAAGATGTATGTGTGGCACACCAGATGCACGTTTGGTGCACGAGATGAAAAATCATAAATAAGAAGATATATGACTTTCTTATATTCAGCATCATTGTGTATTATTGTGTCTTGGTGGGAATAATCTGTAAATTCTTGTAATTTCTTCTATTAATTTTGTACAGGTAGGTGATGGAGTTTTTGTGATTGGATTACCCATCAAAATCTTGATAAGTCTTATCAACTTCAATTTACTGAACAACCTCTTTCTTTTGTTCTTTGCTTTGGAACAAAACCATAGCTTTTCTCACTGTTATAACACACAGTAAATCTCAATTGAGACATTTCCTTCCGGTTCTACTACTTTCTTGGAAATCTCATCAAGTTCTATTTTTTCTTGTGTTTATACTGATTTTATTACAGAAATTGAAGCTTCAATTTCTAAAATGAATGATCTTGGTGGGAGTGATTTGTAAATTCTTGTAATTTTGTATTAATTTTGTATAGAAAGGTGATGAGTTTTTTGTGATAGGAGTAGCCATGGTTGGATTCTTGATTCTTGCTGAGCAAAGAAGAAATGATGGAGAAATTCAATAGAACCAGTTTATAGGGATGGACAGATTGCAATGGGGTGGTGCAAAAATTTCAATTCTAAACAATCATCCTTACAATTCTAACAAATATATTTGACAACAATGAAGATTTTTGTTTGAGAAGTTTTATCAAAGAGATTTTCTGTGTTGACATTAATTTAATAGATGAGATTTTAAAGATGGAGATTCAACCAGTTGAAGATTGTGCGAAGAAGATGAAGCAAATTTATTTTGAAGATTGTGCGCATGAGATGCACGTATGGTACACGAGATAAACGCATGACACACAAGATGAACGTCTGGCACATCAAATGCACATTTGGTGCACGAGATGAAAAATAATAAATAAGAAGATATATGACTTTCTTATATTCAATATCATTGTGTATTATTGTGTCTTGGTGGGAGTGACTTGTAAATTCTTGTAATTTCTTCTATTAATTTTGTACAGGTAGGTGATGGGGGTTTTGTGATCGAATTACCCATCAAAAACTTGATAAGACTTATCAAGTTCAATCTATTGAACAACCTCTTACTTTTGTTCTTTGCTTTGGAACAAAGTCATAGCTTTTCTCACTTCTTGTAACACAGTAAAGCTCAATTGATACATTTTCTTCTGGTTCTACTACTTTCTTGAAAATCTCTTCAAGTTCTATTTTTTCTTGTGTTTCTACTGATTTTCTAAAATGGATGGTCTTGATGGGAGTGATTTGTAAATTCTTATAATTTTTTCTACTAATTTTGTACAGGTAGGTAATGATTTTTTTTTTGTGATAGGAGTAGCGATGGTTGGAGTCTTGATTCTTGCTGAGCAAAGAAGAAATGATGGAGAAATAAAATAATACTCCCTCCGTCCATTTTTATTTGTCATGTTGCGCTTTTCGAAAGTCAATTTGACTAATTTTTAAAGTTAAAGATTACATTAATTCGATATTTTTAAAAAAAAATAGATATTCAAAAACTATATGAAAAGTACTATAAAATACAATTTTTTGTATATCAATATGATTAAAAAATACATGTTAAAATGTTAGTCAAAACTCTTATAGTTTAACTCTATAAATAGAAATCATGAGAAAACAATAGTGGACGGAGCGAATACTAGTTTATAGGGATGGGCAGATGGTAATGGGGTGGTGCAAAAATTTTAATCCCCCCCCCCCCTCTCGTTCGGTAATACCAATATTTTTAGTTCATTTTTAAAGTTTTATTAATTTGATTTGATTTGATTTATAAATATTTTCAATTATATTTTTATATTCAATATCATTATGTATCACTTTTTTACGCATATTAAAAAAATATCATAAATAAGAAGATTATTTTATTAATTCACCCTTAAAAAACTTGTGAGAAATTTTACAAACAACTGCAAACGATTTTAATTAAAAGGAACTAATTGCAAGCGTACGTAATATAGAAAAAATATATACTTTTTTTATTTAGTAAGGTGGTCACCTAATATGAGATAATTATTTTTTGAAAGATGGTCAACTAATATGGGAAAGAGGAATATCATTTAAAAGGAGAAAAAAAGAGTGAACATTTGCTAAAAAGGGTACTAAAATGACCCATTTTTTCCTGCATTTTCATTAAACTATTGAAATCTGAATTTGTTATATAATCGTGTATGTTGATGATTTGAACATCATTGACACTCGTAAATAGCTTTTAGAAGTTGTTGAGTGTCTGAAAATGGAATTTGAAATGCAAGATTTCGACAAGACAAAATTTTATATTGGCCTACAGATTGAGAGTTCGTCAAAATGGGATACTTGTCCATCAATCAACACACACAGAAAAGATATTAAAGAGATTTCACATGGATAACTCACATCCATTGAGTACTCCAATGGTGTTAAGATATTTGACATCGATGCAAATCCATTTCGACCTCAAAAGAAGGATGAAAATCTTATTGGTGATGAAACTCCTTACCTTAGTGCAGTCGGGGCACTAATGTAACTTACTAACAATACCCGACCAGATATCTATTTTGCAGTAAGTCTACTACAAGATTTAGTTCCTCCCCAACAAAGATTCATTGGAATGGTATTAAACACATACTTTAATAACTTTGGGGGACCATGGACATGGGTTTATTCTATTCAGATGAATCCAAGTCAGACTGATTGGTTGTGCATATGTAGGGTATTTATCTGATTCGCATAAAGCTCGATCACAAACATACTATTTGTTTACATGTGGAGACACGACAATATCTTGGCGATAAATGAAGCAAACGTTGGTAGCCACTTCTTCAAATCATGTAAAAATAATAGTCATCCATAAAGCAAGTCGAGAGAGTGCGTCTGGTTGAGATTAATGAACATCATATTCAGGGAATGTGTGATTTTTCTTTGGAAAAGAATATATCAACCACAATGTACGAAAATAGTGTTGCATGTATAGCTCAATTGAAAGGAGGATACATCAAAAGAGATCGGACAAAGCATGTTTCACCAAAGTTTTTTTCCCACATATAATCTTCAACAAAATGGTGAGATAGAAGTTCAACAAATCCGTGAGAAGTTGAGATATATACAAGAATGAAATGTGTCATCTCCGAGATATCAAGTAAAGCTTTCATTAGGGGGAGTGGAATACGCATTGTACTCTTTTCCTTAACAATGGTTTTGTCCCAAGTTGGATTTTCCTGGTATGGTTTTTAATGAGGCAACATTCAAAGCGTATTATGAGATGTGTGTACTCTTTTTTTTTTAACTAGGCTTTTGCCCACTGGGTTTCTCCTAATAAGATTTTAACGAGGCACATTATTTATGGACATTCAAGGGGGACTGTTATAAATCCATTGTATTATATATGTGGATTGTCCATTAGATTTATCCAACTATTAATTGGATTCATGTATAGGTGCTTCCAAGGTGATAAGAACTTGTAGGATAACTATGTATCGTGATTTAGATGACTTTTGGGAGTGATATCTCAACACTATAAATAGAGATATCACTCACCATTTAGAAGACACATTTGAATAAGAAAAGTTTTCTCTTCTCTATACTTCTTATTATCATAGTATATTGTTCTGAGCTTTCTTTTATAATACTTATTATTTAGTTAGATTTTTTTTATTTAGAGTAGAAGCTCATTAGATAAATAAATTAAGTAATTTTATGTAAAAAAATATGTGACAAAGATTCCAAGGAGTTAAAAGTTCCTGCATTATATATCTAATAAATGAAACAAGATATAACATAATATATATATCCTTACCATTTACTATCAAGTTATTAATGGGACATGAATACAAGTGAGAGATTAAAATTTCGTTTCTCTCCTTAAAGTAATTACACAAATTAAAGAAGCAGGAAAAAGAAGTAAAAAACTATCTTGGTTCAATTAATGTATTAATTACTTTTTGTTTACGTTGCAAATTTAACAAGAAAAAAAAAAGGTATTTATCCCTTAATTATATAGAAATTATTGAAAAAATAGTGTAACAATATATTGACGTTAAAATGTGAATGGAGTCCACTATTTTGGACATTTATTCCTTTCCTTTTCTTTGCTACCTCTTCCCACGCTAAACGCAAAGGTTTCTTATTCTTAATTTTTTTTCTCATTTTTTTATTTATGTATAGTTGAAATAGTTATATTATGTTTGAATCCACTACTAGGTAAAAAAAAAAATGACGACTTGGAATGTCTTTGATTTATTTATTCTCATTTCATTTTTTTTATTTCAGTTGTACCAGTTTATGATCATTCGGCTTGGACAGAGGTACTAAAAATAATCCTAATTTGTACATCAATAACTATACTTGAAATTATGAGTGATCGATCATGTTTCTTCATTAAAATTTATCGTCGCAAAAAATAATAATTAGTGTTACATGATATATTGATACAAAAAGTTTAATGTTGACAGTGTCGAGCGGTATCGGAATTGCCACTTTACAAAGGAGGAATACTGGAAAAAAAAGATATTATATATAACCTTACCAATGATATCAATGGGGACGAGGTTTATTCACCTACTTTTCCCTTGGAAAATCTTTCTCGAGGCTCAATCTATTCCTTCTCCGGTTAAGTTTCTTATTATTATTACTAAACATCCTATTCTGTGCAAGCACGGACTCAATATATATTTTTTTTTTCTTTTAATTTATGTGATAATAGATGAAATTTGGAGAGTCGTCTTAATATTTGAATATTTTAATTGTTAGTTAGTGCAATTTATATTAATGTTAATATCGTTTTTAAATAATATTTATTATTTTCTCTATTTCAATTTATGCACCATTGACGTAATTTTAAAAGTCAACCAAATGTTTCACATGTCTTGTAAATATCTTAAGTGGTACATTAGTATGATTTATAGTATCGTTTATGTAATTTTCAAATATTATATGTTATCTTCTTATTTCCCAATTCATTTGCCACTAATAGAATTTCGAAAGTCCATCAATATTTTTATATATCTTTTAAATATTTAGAGTTGCTAATTATTATTTATAGTATCTCTTACGTACTTTTTAAATAATGCATATTATTCTTTAGCCAATTTATATGTTACAAATAAAATTTCAAGATTCGGCCAATTTTATTATATATGTTTTCGGAAATATTTTAAAATATTAGTTATTGAGGCTTATAATACTTTTTGTGTCATTTTCAAATAACACACGTTACTTTCTTTGTTTCGATTTATGTAGCACAGATAGAATTTTAAAAATTAAATAATTTTTTTATATTATCTTTTAATTATTGTTATTTATAATAACTTTAGGTAATTTTTAAATATGCAAAAACTTATAAATAAGACAACAAATTAAATGGTGGAACCATAAAATAACTAAAATGACCTTACATGCATATTTACCTACTCACAAATCAAAATAATATTTTGATACATTTTATATATAATTTTTATTTAAATTATAAAATTTAATTATTATTTTCTACTTTTTTAAGCTCATGTTAAGTCCAATTTAGGGGGGAAAAACAACATATGAAATAAATACTCCATAATAATTTATTTATAATCTTAGCTTACAAATTAACAAAGAAACACATTTAGAAGAACAATAATAACGGATGAAGTACACGTAATTTGTTTCGGCAGCAACACTTGTGAAATAGAATTTTGTGATGTCTTTGATGAGCTAACGAAGGAGAATATGGTCAAGTCCCATCTAATATTTATATTGCTGCTACAATATATTGTTTTAATTAATTCTATGTGAATTTTCTGAAACACCCTCTAAAATGTCAAAGCAGGTATGTTGATCTGCTGCCTAGTTCGGCACTTTAACTGTCTTTTATAATAGGGATAATGCACAAGTATCTCCTAAATCTATGCTTGAAATTCTAGAGACACTTATATTATATTAAGGTCCTATTATCTCCAAACTTATTTTATGAATACTTTTCTACCCCTTTTGGGTCTACGTGGTACTATTTTGTGGCACTAACGTGTGATGACATTTTTATAAAATAAGTTCAGGAAGGTAATAGGACCTTAGTATAATATAAGTGTGTCTCTGAAATTTTAGGCATAGATTGAGGGGATAGTTATACATTTTTCCTTTATAATATAGTAGAATTACTCGACCAATGCACGATCGATATATAAAGATTGGTATTTCCACAGAATGGGTGAGTCTGAAAAATGTAAGATTCTGCTGCTATAACAGCTAAATTGGTGGTAGAAGATGCATATCCAAAATGTATAGCAACTGTTGTAGCCAAGAAAGGATGTTGGTCTTTTTTTAAAGGTGGTTTCCTTTGGGATTCACCTTCAAAATCTTGTCACATACTTTTGACGGTAAGTTATATATAATAAGCAGAGATCTCTTTATATACTTCCTCTATTTCCAAAAGAATGATCTTAGTTTCTTTTTAGTCTGTTTAAAAAGAATAATATCTTTCTTTTTTGTAACATTTTAATTTTAGTTTTCCACGTAGCATGTTTAAGGCCACAAAATTAAATGACAATTTTGTATATTTGACATAATTTTAATTTAAGACTACAAGATTCAAAAGTCATTTTTATTGTCTTAAAACTTTGTATCAAGTCATTCTTTGTGAAATGGAGTATATCATTATTATTTTACATGGTTAAAAGAAAAAATATCTATCATTTCTTGTAGAATTCAGATGTATCGCCAAAAAAGTGAAAATGGAGATTAGTGGTTATTCGTTACAGGCATTTACAGAGAAGGAATGGAGATTAAATCAAGTTGAAGGGATAAACACGGCAAGATTATTAATTTTGACTGATGGAATTAATTAAGTTAATTATCCAAACTTCATTATTTCACTAATTATAATTATATTATACTTCAGGAAAGAAAGCAACCATCCATGTTGTAGATAAATATGGACACAATTTGCCTAATGCAGATGTCAAAGTAGACCAATTATCAACGGAGTTTCCATTTGGAAATATGATAGCAAGTACCATTCTGGGAAATTCGTCTTATCAGGTCTTCTTTCATTTTTGTTAAAGACACAATTAGTATAGTCATACTAATTAAAGAGAATAATAATGTTATTTCAGAAATGGTTCCTCAAGCGATTCAAAGCGACAGTTTTTGAAAATGACCTTAAGTGGTACAAGACAGAGCCACTACCTGGGGTATACAACTATACGGTAGTGGATGAGATGATGGAATTTGTTAAGAAGAACAAACTTTTAGTTAGAGGACACACTATGTTCTGGGGTAACCCTATAATGATACAAGATTGGGTCGAAAACATGACAGCTCCTCAGCTACTAAAAGCGATAGATGGAAGAATTGAAAGTGTAATGAGTAAATACAGAAATGAGTTTTTTCAGTGGGATATAAACAATGAAAACCTCCATTTTGATTTTTATGAGAAGAAACTCGGTCCAAAAGCTAACTTGCATAGGTTCAAGAAAGTTCACCGTGAAGATCCACAAGTGACCTTGTTTCTCAATGAATTCAACATTATTGAAAATTGTGATCCGAATATCAACGTGGACATTTACATTGAAAAGTTCAAGGAATTGAAGAAGGGCGGGATATATTAAAGTGGCTGGCATTGGTCTACAAAGTCATTTTAGCGCGGTGAACCCTGCTTTCACGAGAGCTATTCTTGATAAGTTGGCAACTTTAAAACTTCCCATTTGGCTCACGGAAGTTGATGTGAACGATATGTATAAACCGGAAGAACAAGCTGTATACTTGGAGCAAATTTTAAGAGAGGCATTCTCACATCCAAGTGTGAATGGGATAATGCTTTGGTCAGCTCTTGGCAAAGGAGGTTGCTATCGAATGTGCCTTACTGATTAAAAATTCAATAACTTGCCAACTGGGGATCTCATTGATCAGCTTTTACTTAAAGAATGGAAAACTGGAACTAAACGTGGCAAAACAAATGAGTTTGGTTCCTACAATTTCAGAGGATTCTTAGGCGAATACAGTGTTACAGTCATTTACAATCGTAAAATAGCCAATTCCACATTCTCATTAGGACGTGGTGTCGAGACTAAGCACATTACTGTTTATGTCTAAATAATTATAATTATAATGTATCCATCTCTAAAAATACTAAACAACAATAAGTTCACTTAATTTGTATATGCTTGAACATAAACTAAATTTCACAGTCCTGATATTGTTTCAAATTTTGAGATTACTATCCATAGAGATTATATTTCAAATTGTGTAGTTCACTTTCATCTCCACACTCAAATCACATCTTTGGTTTCATTTGATTTTGCCTTACATATTTGCATAACCTTGTGTCATCTTATAGACAGAGGAAAAAGATTAAGGATTTAAAGGATGTGGAGTACTTAATATAGTCAATGTGAGACATAAATGTTACCTGTGAATCTCTTTTTATTCCGAGTGAATTGTGTGAGGTTATTTCCCTATATATTCCTTACTTTTTTTTCTATAGTGGATTGCTCATCTCTTCTTGTGGATTAGGTCGATAGACTGAACTACATTGAATTATTATGTCTCTTTTGATATATTTCTTGTTTGTTTCTTAAGGTAAAGAAATAAGTTATATTTGCTATTAAAATGTATAGTATTCATTGTCTAAATGAACAAAATTATTGAGGCGCTCGAAATAATCTTGCTCAATTTCGAAGGCATTAGGCTGCTAATCATTACTTATGAATTAGTTTATGATGTTGTAGGAAACAATTCATTTTGTGTACATGAAAAGGAAAGTGGCATACACTATTGGTTATTCATAATAAAGGTTAAATAAAGCAAATGGACAAAAGTGACACCCCATCATACAACTTTAATCATTTGTAAACATTTTTCATGCAGTTTGTGCCAAATGATCTTATAAGTCCATAAAATATTAGAATCCTATGAAAAGATGTACATCAACCAGGTGATATTTTGGAAACAAAGTAGAACATCTTTATCATTGTGAGTGGATATTAATCTAATTTAAACCATGCTAGGTGATAACATATTCATTCCATTTTTATATTCAGTATCATTGTGTATCGTTATTATGTTGCCCTGGTATGCATTAATACCATACTCATGCCTGATTTTTAAATGTCTTGTTCTTATTGAAACTAATTGAGTTCTTAATCACAATACTAATCCACCTTTTTCTTGCACCATCCTTAAAATCATAAATATGGTTTAAATTTTGAGTTGATTTCTTAAATAGTCACTCAACTAATAATTATTATTTTACAAAGTCACTTTCTTTGTTATGCTGAATTTTATATTTTTGGGGAATCAAGAAGAATGGTGATTTTCTGAGATAATATCTAAACTCAGATCTTCAAGTACTAATTTGGCAGTACATAAATAGATATAGATACTTACATAAATTTCACTAGCTTAAGAGTTGATTAATTAGATAAATTTTAGTTTGCAGTATTATGTATCTTACCAAATTTTGGTGTGACTAGATACATGTATCTCAAGATAAGTGGGTGAAAAATAGGTGTAACTTGTTCTAGATACATTGTATCCAAATGGATTCACGTGTATCTAGGGTACATAACAAATCTCTCTCTCCTCTCTCACATCTTGCTCGCCACTCTCCTATGTATTCTGGTGTCCGAATCTCACTCGCCTTTCTCCCCATCCAGCTAGCTTCTTTCCCTATTTTAGTGTATCGGATGGCATAAATACATGTTTCTAAGTATATTTTTCTCAACATGTAATAGAAAACTCTTAATTAGTGATAAGATACGTAATATTTTAAAAGTATAAATAATAAGTAATATATATGACACTAAAATATGTCTAATTGTGTAGTGTTTCCTAAATTAACATGTTCAAATTCAACAACTGAAATGTTCATGCTATTTGTGGTAAACAATCAACTAAAGAGTCTAAATTTTACAGCTAAAACATTTCATTATTACCAGTTAATCATCTGTTTTCATGTTGGTTTTCTGTTTTAATTCCTTCTTGAATTCACCAACCAGACAGTATGATGTATACTCCCCTGTTAATTTCAGTATGATAAAACAAGTAACCCATGTTTGTCCGGCTATAAATCATCTTATTAATCATAAAAATGACTCATTTAAATTTAAATTATTTTCAAAATAAGAAAGTATGATATTCTTTTTTTAACATATTAGATTCAATGCATAAAACAATCAAATTTACAAAGAAGCTAATTGAGGATTCAACATTTACTATACATAAAATAATTTTAACCTTTTTCTCGACAAAGAAAGTTCCAATGAACTTCTTTTGGTACAATAACTCCGTCCATATTAATATTGATATAGTATAAAATAATTGAGACGAGCGCAAAATTAATAAGTACAACTATTTTTATTTGAAAACAAAGAAACAGAGATGTAGTCAAAGGGGACAAAAACCATCAGAGAATGTTTATGTCCCATGAGAATATATATGTCTTGTCTGCAAAGCGTGACATAACATAAGGATTGGAATGCAAAAATATTCTCTCTTTAAACATTAATAGTATGTTCTTTTTATGAGTCCGCTCCACAAAGGATGTTTTCATATTCCCCCCCCCCCCTAATAATTCCATTGACAGCTTTTTTGGTTTCATAATCAATAATCATGGGCGGAGGTAGGGTATTCAATTGTATATCTTTCGTCAGAAAATTACATCGTATATATAAGTAAAATTATATTTTAAACTGTTAAATAACATATTTTGGACATCTTTAAGTACACTAAAGATTCTTGGCCCAATGGTATATTATATATTAAAAATCTTAATAAGAGACCAAATAATAGTTACTAAATATTTTATTTTTTCAACAATTCAAAAATCATATTATCTATGAATAACAAAAAAAGCATGGTAAACAATAAATTTTAATCGTTTTTTCTTTTCACTAAATTTTTAAATAAAATTTAAAAGTAATTATTTAATTTAAATTTAATAAGCAAATTCTAAATTTGTTTCTATAAAGATACTAAAAGTGAAAAAGGCTCTATATAAAATTTCTTTTTAGAAAAAAATCGTTTGATTTCACTCTTCAATTTTCATATCTTGTTGTTAAGTCACCAAAGGTTGGTGAAATCTTGAAGTTTTTTTCTTTTTCATTCACTTCCTATTAAATAAATATAAAAATTCAAACTAAATTTTACGTGGATTAATTTTAAAAAATTTAATATATTTTTTAATTAAAAAAATAATTATTAATGTTAAGTAGTTTCATTTCAAACTTTTAATGCACCCATCGTCAAATTATATTTTTTTATCTATACAAATATTGAATATCCTTCGTAAAATTTCTAGCTAGCCACTATCAATAATTACCATGAATTTATATTAAAGAAATCCAATCTCATCATGTATGACTATCATAACATGAAGAATAATCAATGATTACTCTAGGTCACACCATTTAAATTTAAAAGATCTATGCAAGAAGCAGAAAATAAAGAATAACAAAAGGTATAGCATTTGCACTTCAAAACAAAAAACTAATACGTACAAAATAAAACATGAAAAAGTAGTAATTTTTTGTTGTTGTTGGTGTGAATTTTGTTTTTGTCTTGTATTGGTTCTGCTAACTTTTCGTATCATTTCTCTGACATCACGTATGCAACTTGGTTGAAGGAGTTGGATCTTTAATTTTGTGAGAATATTTAGTTCACTTCAGTAACTTTTTAGACTTTTTCCATGTTTCATTTTCTTATAGAAATAAATTTTAAAAAATACACCTAAATTATACTTTTATTAAATTTCATATTTAAACTATTAACCGTGTAAATTTTATATCAAAATTATTTCTCCATTTCAAATGAATGTCTCTATTTTCTTTTTAATCTGTTTCAAAAAGAATGATTCATTTTCTTTTATGACAAAACTTTAACTTTAACTTTCCACGTGACATATTTAAGACTACTAAATTAAAAACATTTTGGTACATTTGACATAACTTTAATTTAGAACATTCTTTCTTTTCTTAAACTTCGTTCCAAGTCAAACTAGATCATCATTTTTTAAACGGAAGGAGTATCACTTTTAAGTTTGAAAAACACACATTTTTCATTTATACAATTTTCATCATGGTGTGTATAATATACTCTCTCTAATATTAAAAAAAAATTACCACAGCACACTCCACATGAAAAAATATTAAATCTTGACAAAAAATAAATAAATTATTAGTATTAGTTAAAATTTTAAAATTATTATGCAAAAAAATATTATTTCTTTTATAAAATAAAATGTAAAATATTTTTCTTACCCCACTCCATCACTTCCTCCCACCCCCTCTCCCCCCACCCCCAACGGCCATTTTTTAAAAATTTTTTTGTTTAAATTTCTTTTATAATTTTTTTTTATTTTTTTCAGTTCGTCCCCCCCCTCCTCCCCCTCCAAATAATAATTTAGATATTATTTTATTTTTAAAAAAAATATAATTCTACCCACCCATCTAACCCTCCGCTTCTAATTTTTTTTTCTCATTTTCTGTTAGATATATATACATCAAAAATATTTTTTACTTGTCGCCGCAAGACATTTTTTAACTTTTTACTTATTTTTGTTATATTTGCTACACTAGTAGAAATTTGTTTTCTAAAAATATATGTACATACATATCTAACTCAAAAATGAGAAACATATATATAAAAAAAAATAGAATAAAAATTAGGATCGAAGGATTACACATGATGGGGTAGACTTTTTATTTTTTTAAAATAAAATAATATTACTTTTTTTTTTGGGGGGGAGGGGGGTGAGTGCGTGTTTTTTTTCCGAAGGGGGGTACGTGACGTGGTGAGTGGGGAAAGAAAAATAATTTAATTATTTTATATAGATAGTAATAGTTTAATCTTTAATTTTTAATTAATAATAATAGTTTGTTATTTAATTTTTGTTAAGGTGAAATGATTTTTTCATGTAAAATGTCATGTGTCAAGGTTTATTTTAAATAAAAGAGAGAGTGTATTACACACACCACTGAGATTTGTTTCTCAAAAAAAAAATGATAGTTTAGGTATGAAACTCACACCCTCAATAGTTTAGGTATGAAACTAAAAAAAATCATATAGTGTAGATATATTTTTGACACTTATCTCTTATAAAAGCATTGCCCTTTTCCCTTTTCTTACTATTAAGTTAAGAAGGTTTCGACTTTCGAGTTATCCCTAAACCTTTTTATGGAACATAGATTAAAGACAGATGGTGTAAGTTATAACTAATGGGTATGATTTAATGGACTAAACTAAGACACTAACCAAGATAGAGACATGGTATGAAGTGACTATGTGCTTAACACTAAGAGTCTGTCTGAATTGTCTTAAAAAAAATAGTTTTAAGTCAAAAATAAAAAGTCAAACTAAAATGACTTTTAAGTCAAAATAAAAAGTAGGAGAGACCTAATTTTGGTTTCTGACTTATTTTAAGTCATTTTAACTTATTTTACGTCATTTTTACCTTGTCAAACACTTTGTAACTTGTTAAATTATTTTTTATATTTGCCAAAGACTTCTAGAAGTCAAAGACTGACTTAAAGACTATAAAATATTAGCACGTGCCTAAGTCATAATGTCTCTCTTGAAGCTGATTGGAGCAAGCTGACAACGACTCGATATTGATTGTTGATCTCCATGAGAATCAATTATTCGACTCATCCCTTTACTGAACGATTTATTCCTCCTTACTCAAGAGCAAAAATTATGACAAAATGGTTTGAGAAAAAATGAAAGTTGGGTCACAAGTACGCTTAAACAATGGTCTCGAGTATTATTATTGTCATTCTAGCGTGGTTCGGGTCCCTCTATCACAACACATATTGTATCACTATTTTATTTTGTATTTTGAGTCCTTACTTGATCATGTGAACCAAAGGAACATCGAGATCCTTTGGGATAAACTAATTCTCCATTATTGATTAATAGTGTCGAAATAATGTAGAATGTAGAAGAGAGCTATTGACTCAATTCTCCTATTAACGCCTTTTGAATGAAGTTTGTCATAAAAAAGAGTAATTGACGTGCATAATTTCTTGTTCAATAAAAAATTTTCAATCGAGCTCATCGTATTAAGTTTATTGAGAACATGAGGCTACCATCAAAAGAAGACAGCTCGCATAACAGAGCATAACTAACTTAGTGGTTTATTGGTAATTTCATATAGTTAGTTAGAAGTAGATTTTTAGTATTGAGTCGTTAAGATATGTATATATATATAGATACAGTCTTTGATCCATTGTTTCTACAAAATTTTGATATTTCTAGGGTAAATCTAGCTCAATGCGTATTCATATTAATGGAAAATTACACTATCTGGATCAAATCAATGTGTATTGTCCTACTAGGAAAGAATAAAATTGACTTCGTGGATGAAACTTGCAAGAAGGATATGTACGAAGGTCTAATGGCACAACAATAGAAACGAGTGAATGTAGTAGTGTTATCCTGGATCATCAGTGCAGTCTCGAAGGATCTCGTAAATGGAATATTGTATTCATTAAATGGAATATATATATATATATATATATACAGCCTTGTATAGCAATTGGATTTTGTAGAATTGAGAATCCAGTTTCTTCTCCATTAATTTTCTCTCTGCTTTCTCTTCATCACTTCATCTCCCTGTCTAGTTTTAACAAAATTTATAACTAATGTCAGTAAGTTATTATTACCTCCATTTAAAAAAGAATGGTACCATTTTCTTTTTAGTTTGTTTGAAAAATATTATTATTTTTTTTGTAAAATTTTAACTTTAACTTTTCAGGTGACATGTTTAACGTAACAAGATTACAGGACATTTTGATACATTTGACATAACTTTAATTTAAAATCATTAAATTAAAAAATCTTTTTTCTTTTCTTAAATTTCATTTTAAATCAAACCAGACCATTTTTTTTTTTTTGTAAATGAAAGAAATACATACAAAAGCAAAACTTATTTAATGCAAATTCAAAAAATACCGACTTCTTATGAGGTTCAATTAAAAAGAAAGAGAGAGTAATTGGAAGAGTGAATTATCGAGTTTGTAAAGGGCATCTCCCAAAGCCATGTGAGAAAAAAACAGCTTTTGTTATCTTCTTGGTATAAAGCGACCACGCGCCTTTGCTTTGCAATCATTTGGTCTACTTTACTATAATTTCCATCTATATTCTCTCTCTTTCTTTTTCTTTTTTTGTAGAAATAAAAATTATTCACTTGACGTGAATTATAATAACTTAAAAAAATGAGTTAAACATGCTATGATTGTTTACTAATAGTGTGTATATATATAACAATAATTGCTAATAATCTCTCAAATATAGCATCATTACACATTATTATAACGGACAAAAATAAAATTAAGGAGGACATCTAGTGATTATAGCAATGTGTACAAAAGAAAGTATAAGATATACTGTATTAGTTTAGTCGTCCAAATTATTGTTATACACATTTATATCGTAGTACCGTAGGAACAGATCTAGAAGTTCATATATAAATTCGATCAAATTAATAAACTTTTATTTAAATAATATATTTATATTAAAAAATTTATTAAATATGTATAAATATTATTTCAAAACTCAAGCCACTTAAAAATTCATTAGTCATAAAATTAAAATTCTGATTCAACCGCTCACTAGATTTTTGATAAGGGAAGAAGAGAAACCTGCTCGTGTGGACGAGGAATTCACGCTTGCATATTATATTGGGTTATGTACAAATAAAAATGCTCATGTTTAAATCCAAGGAACAATTGCATTTGTTTTTAGGGAAAATTATGCGGATAAACAAACTTATACTATTTAATTACTCATCATAGCTATAGTTTGATATAATTACCACTCGCGACTAACATTATACATTAATTACGTGGGCTGACTTCGAGCTTGTATAATTAGTCATGTTTGTATATGTATAATTCGTCAGGATATACAAATAAATATGTATAATATACAATTTTTTAGCCTATGTACATATACAATTCACCTCTCTCCAACTCTCTGCCCTCTCTCGCTCGCCTCTCTCCTCCCTCTCTCAATCTTGCTTGCCTCTCTCTTCCCTCTCCCAATCTCGCTTGCCATTTATACAAATGTATGTGTATAATATACAATTATATACAATTATATACATATACAATTCACCTCTCTCTCACTCTCTTCCCTTTCTCGCTCGCCTATCTCCTCCCTCTCTCGATCTCGCTCGCCTCTCTCCTCTCTCTCCCAATCTCGCTCGCCTCTCTCCTCCCTCTCCCTCTTGCCATATATACAATTACATATGTATAATATATAATTATCTAACCAATGTACATATACAATCCACCTTTCTCTCACTCTTTTCTCCCTCTCTCTCACCTCTCTCCTCTCTCTCCCAGTCTCTCTCTCCTCTCTCCTCCCTATAACATGTAGCTACAAATTGTAATTATCAAACTATAGCTATGAAGAGTAATTAATTATTTTTAAGTGGCTATATATGAAAGTTTCCCTTGTTTTTATAACGGAAGGATTTTATTTAATAATCATAATAAGGTTTAACCATTTACTAGTCTAAACGATGTAATTTCCTTAGCATTTCTTATTCCGCTTTGTTAATATCTTCAATTGTTTGATTCTCCATGAAAATAATATCACGGCTTCTCACAAGTTTCTTTTCAATTGGATCATATAGCCTGTAACCAAATTCATCTAGGCCATATCCAATGAAGATGCATTGCCTTGTCTTGGCATCTAACTTTGACCTCTCATCTTTTGTCACATGTACAAAAGCTTTGCAACCAAATACTCTCAAATGGTCATAGGAAACATCCTTTTCATACCAAACACTATTTGGTACATCACTTTGCAAAGCAACAACAGGAGATAGATTAATAACATGTGCAGCGGTCAATAAAGCCTCACCCCAAAATGAGTTCGGCAACTTTGCTTCAGAAAGCAAACATCTAACTCTTTCCATCAAGGTCCTGTTCATCCTCTCAGCCAAACCATTAAGCTGAGGAGTCTTGAGAGGAGTCTTTTGGTGTCTAATACCTTGATGCTTGCAGTATTCGTCAAATGGTCCACAATATTCACCACCATTATCATTACGAATGCATTTCAGTTTCTTTCCAGTTTCTCTTTCAACTGAAGCCTGAAACTGCTTAAAGACACCTAACACTTGGTCTTTAGTCTTCAAGACATAGACCCAAAGTTTTCTCGAGCAATCATCAATGAAAGTGACAAAGTAAAGTGCACCACCCAATGTCTTTGTCTTCATTGGACCACATAAATCAGAGTGCACTAACTCAAGCAACTCTGTCTTTCTCGAAGGAGGATAGGACTTAAAGGAAACTCTATTTTGTTTACCAGCCAAGCAGTGCTCACACTTTTCTAGTTTAGCACTTTTGAAATTTGACAAAATTTCTTCTTGGCTAGAACATTAAGTCCTTTCTCACTAATGTGGCTAAGCCTCTTGTGCCATAATGTTGAAGAGCTATCGCTCTCAACCGCATTCACCATATCAACACAAGCAGAGGCCGTAGTCCAATATAGACCACGACGTTTGTTACCACGAGCCACAACCAAGGAACCCTTGATGAGCTTCCATTTTCTATCACCGTTGATACTAACATATCCTTCATCATCTAAAACACCAACAGAAATTAGGTGCAGACGAACATCAGGAGCATGTTTCACATTGTTCAAAACTAGTTTAGTTCCAACACTAGTTTTCAAACATATTGTACCAATACCAACCACCCTAGAAACAGTCTCATTACCCATACTCAAAGTTCCAAAATCACCAGGAGTATAGGAAGAGAAAAAATCCTTCCTTGATGTCACATGGGATGCGGCACCAGTATCCACAACCCAGCTTGACTCATCACAAGCAATATTTATCATATCCGCATCAAGGACAGTAACAAGATCTTCGGTGGTAACGGTGGCTAGGCAATTTTCATTGCCATCTTCTATAGTTTCCTCTTTGTTTTTGTTCCTCCTCTTCAACTTCCTGCAGAACTTCTTCGTGTGCCCTTTCATACCACAATGATAGCACTCAATATCCTTAAGTCTGCCTCTGGATTTGCTCTTATTTTGTTCTCTATTCTGAGAATCACGATTTTTGTTTCTCCCCCTGGGCCAGTTATCAGGACATCCGACGAAGAGGAAACTTGAGTTTTTCTTCTCATCTCTTCGTTCAAGACACTACTCTTGGCGGAATCCATAGAGATCACACCATCAGGAGCAGAATTTGACAATGACGTTCTAAATGTTTCCCAAGAGTCTGGTAGGGAACCAAGTAGAAGCAAGCCTTTAATTTCTTCATCAAATTTGATGCCCATAGCAGATAATTGGTTCATGATCCCCTGAAAATTATTCAGATGGTCTGTCATCGGAGAACCATCATGATACTTCAAACTCAACATCTGCTTTATTAAGAACATTTTGTTGTTGCCAGTCTTCCGAGCATACAAACTTTCAAGATGCTCCCATAAGGTTCGAGCATGTGTTTCCCCAGAAATATGGTTCAACACATTATCGTCGACCCATTGCCTAATGAATCCACAAACCTGTCTGTGCAACAGATTCCACTCTTCATCTGTTTTATTATCAGGCTTTACAGTGGTAAATACTGGTTTGTAAAAATTCTTAACATAAAGCAGATCTTCCATTTTTTCCTTCAAATGGCATAATTAACACCATTCAAAGTAACCATTCTACTTGTGTTGGCTTCCATTGTTTTCCCCAAAAAATATAGTTATCGCAAATCAAAGTAAATCTTTTCTGATGTGGAAGTTCAGATTGTGCTGCAACCACAGAGCATACTCAGATAAAACCTTGGCTCTGATTCCAGTTTATTGGGAAAACACGAATAAGCACAACAATATATATGGTAAAAGTAATGGAAATAAAATGGGAAAATAACGACACCAAAATTTTTACGTGGAAACCCTTCTAAATAAGGGAAAAAACCACGGCCAAGAGGAGCAACTGATATCACTATAGTAAGGAATTTTACACTATGTAGTCACGAATACAATACTCAAAGTGACTACTACACACTCAAAAGAAACAACACTCTTTTGGTTTCCGTTTTACTAAAATATCGCTCACACTCTATTTTTCTTCATAGACTATTTTTTTTTTGTATAGTCTATGGAATACCTCACTTTGCTCTCAAAATGGTTTTTCTCTCTAACTTGGTGTGTTCTACAAATGAGCAAGAATGCTCTATTTATAGAAGGATAAAACCATGCCTATGTCACTAATGACATAGGTAAATATAGCAAAGTCAAAAATGGTTTGCAAATCTTACCAATTTGCCAACTACCAAGTCTTAATTTTCAACTCCAATTACTATTCCTTTTTGACAATTACTTGTACCAATTGAATAGCTAAAGTTGACCAAAAAATGGGATGGATTCAACAAATCTCCCCCTCCAGTCCCATTTACTGGAAGAAGGTATCTTCATCTTCTTTAGAGAGATCTTATACCCACAAGTTCTTTGCATAAATCGAACTTGTCTTTCGGTATCGTCTTGGTCAGCATATCTGCAGGATTTTCACTTGTGTGGATCTTTTTGACGTGAAATGATTCACTCTCCACTTCCTCACGAATCCAATGATATCTGACGTCGATGTGTTTTGTTCTTGCATGGTACATGGAGTTCTTGGCTTCTTGCTCAAGTCTATTGCACTTTGACTGTCACAATAGACAATATACTCCATCTGATTCAAACCAAGCTATTGAAGAAATCGCTTTACCCATATCATCTCCTTGCCGGCTTCAGTAGCCGCAATATACTCAGCTTCAGTTGTAGATAGTGCAACACACTTCTGCAACTTTGACTGCCATGATATAGCTCCCCCTGAAAAAGTAAACAAATATCCAGTAGTGGATTTTCTGTTATCAAGGTCACCTGCCATATCAGAATCAGTATAGCCTTTCAAGATTGGATTTGATGCTCCAAAACACAAACATTCATCTAAGCTTTCCCTAAGATACCTGAGTATCCACTTCACAGCTTCCCAATGCTCTTTTCCCGGATTTTTGAGAAATCTGCTCACAACACCAACTACGTGAGCAATATCAGGTCTAGTGCACACCATTGCATACATTAGACTTTCGACGACGGAGGAATATGAAACTTTGGCCATGTTCTCTTTTTCCTCCCTAGCTGTAGGACACATCTTCTTGCTCAACTTCATATGACCAGCAAGAGGTGTACTAACAGGCTTAGCATTCTTCATATTGAAGCGCTCCAGTACACGTTCAATGTACTTCTTCTGGGACAAATAAATCTTCCTTTTATCTCTGAGACGAGTAATTCTCATGCCCAAAATTTGCTTGGCATGGCCCAAGTCTTTCATAGAAAAAGACTTACACAACTCTTTCTTTAGCTCGTCAATCTTGGAAGTATTCTTGCCCACAATCAACATATCATCCACATACAACAGGAGGATGATAAAATCATTGTCAGAAAATTTTTGTACAAATACGCAATGATCTGAAGAAGTCTTCTTATAGCCTTGCTCCCCCATAACAGATTCAAACTTTTGTACCACTGTCTAGGAGCTTGTTTTAGGCCATAAAGACTCTTTTTGAGTTTGCACACAAAATTTTCTTTACCTTCTACTTTGAAGCCCTCAGGTTGTTCCATATAAATCTCTTCTTCTAGGTCACCGTGAAGGAAAGCCGTCTTCACATCCATCTGCTCAATCTCTAAATTAAGACTAGCAGCCAAACCTAGAACTGTGCGAATCGAGGACATTTTCACAACAGGAGAAAATATTTCGTCAAAGTCAATACCCTTCCTTTGACCAATCCCTTAACAACCAATCTAGCTTTGTACCTGGGCTTCAAGTTGTGTTCTTCAACTTTAACTTTGAACACCCACTTGTTCTTCAAAGCTCTCATGCCCTTGGGCAATTTTACCAACTCATAAGTGTGGTTCTCATGCAAAGACTTCATCTCATCTTGCATGGCTTCAATCCATTGATCCTTGTGCTCATCTTCCATGGCCTCCTCATAACATTCAGGTTCTCCCCCGTCAGTGAGTAACACATACTCATTGGATGAATAACGGGAGGAAGGAAACCGCTGTCTTGTGGACCTCCGAAGCGGAATATTTGATTCGTCCACAACTTCATGAGCAACAGGATCATCAATAACAATATCATTGTTATTATCAACATCAACATGTTGATTTGATACATGATTCTGGGCGTCACTATGATTATCAAGCCCAACAACATCATGCACACTTGTGTGAGGAACGTCATCATGATGAATTATACCATCAAAACTTGAAGATTCTACCTTTCCGCTTTGTCAATATCTTCAATTGTTTGATTCTCCATGAAAATAATATCACGGCTTCTCACAAGTTTCTTTTCAATTGGATCATATAGCCTGTAACCAAATTCATCTAGGCCATATCCAATGAAGATGCATTGCCTTGTCTTGGCATCTAACTTTGACCTCTCATCTTTTGGCACATGTACAAAAGCTTTGCAACCAAATACTCTCAAATGGTCATAGGAAACATCCTTTCATACCAAACACTATTTGGTACATCACTTTGCAAAGCAACAACAGGAGATAGATTAATAACATGTGCAGCGGTCAATAAAGCCTCACCCCAAAATGAGTTCGGCAACTTTGCTTCAGAAAGCAAACATCTAACTCTTTCCATCAAGGTCCTGTTCATCCTCTCAGCCAAACCATTAAGCTGAGGAGTCTTGGGAGGAGTCTTTGGTGTCTAATACCTTGATGCTTGCAGTATTCGTCAAATGGTCCACAATATTCACCACCATTATCAGTACGAATGCATTTCAGTTTCTTTCCAGTTTCTCTTTCAACTGAAGCCTGAAACTGCTTAAAGACACCTAACACTTGGTCTTTAGTCTTCAAGACATAGACCCAAAGTTTTCTCGAGCAATCATCAATGAAAGTGACAAAGTAAAGTGCACCACCCAATGTCTTTGTCTTCATTGGACCACATAAATCAGAGTGCACTAACTCAAGCAACTCTGTCTTTCTCGAAGGAGGATAGGACTTAAAGGAAACTCTATTTTGTTTACCAGCCAAGCAGTGCTCACACTTTTCTAGTTTAGCACTTTTGAAATTTGACAAAATTTCTTCTTGGCTAGAACATTAAGTCCTTTCTCACTAATGTGGCTAAGCCTCTTGTGCCATAATGTTGAAGAGCTATCGCTCTCAACCGCATTCACCATATCAACACAAGCAGAGGCCGTAGTCCAATATAGACCACGACGTTTGTTACCACGAGCCACAACCAAGGAACCCTTGATGAGCTTCCATTTTCTATCACCGTTGATACTAACATATCCTTCATCATCTAAAACACCAACAGAAATTAGGTGCAGACGAACATCAGGAGCATGTTTCACATTGTTCAAAACTAGTTTAGTTCCAACACTAGTTTTCAAACAGATTGTACCAATACCAACCATCCTAGAAACAGTCTCATTACCCATACTCAAAGTTCCAAAATCACCAGGAGTATAGGAAGAGAAAAAATCCTTCCTTGATGTCACATGGGATGCGGCACCAGTATCCACAACCCAGCTTGACTCATCACAAGCAATATTTATCATATCCGCATCAAGGACAGTAACAAGATCTTCGGTGGTAACGGTGGCTAGGCAATTTTCATTGCCATCTTCTATAGTTTTCTCTTTGTTTTTGTTCTCCCTCTTCAACTTCCTGCAGAACTTCTTCGTGTGCCCTTTCATACCACAATGATAGCACTCAATATCCTTAAGTCTGCCTCTGGATTTGCTCTTATTTTGTTCTCTATTATGAGAATCACGAGTTTTGTTTCTCCCCCTTGGGCCAGTTATCAGGACATCCGACGAAGAGGAAACTTGAGTTTTTCTTCTCATCTCTTCGTTCAAGACACTACTCTTGGCGGAATCCATAGAGATCACACCATCAGGAGCAGAATTTGACAATGACGTTCTAAATGTTTCCCAAGAGTCTGGTAGGGAACCAAGTAGAAGCAAGCCTTTAATTTTCTTCATCAAATTTGATGCCCATAGCAGATAATTGGTTCATGATCCCCTGAAAATTATTCAGATGGTCTGTCATCGGAGAACCATCATGATACTTCAAACTCAACATCTGCTTTATTAAGAACATTTTGTTGTTGCCAGTCTTCCGAGCATACAAACTTTCAAGATGCTCCCATAAGGTTCGAGCATGTGTTTCCCCAGAAATATTGTTCAACACATTATCGTCGACCCATTGCCTAATGAATCCACAAACCTGTCTGTGCAACAGATTCCACTCTTCATCTGTTTTATTATCAGGCTTTACAGTGGTAAATACTGGTTTGTAAAAATTCTTAACATAAAGCAGATCTTCCATTTTTTCCTTTCAAATGGCATAATTAACACCATTCAAAGTAACCATTCTACTTGTGTTGGCTTCCATTGTTTTCCCCAAAAAATATAGTTATCGCAAATCAAAGTAAATCTTTTCTGATGTGGAAGTTCAGATTGTGCTGCAACCACAGAGCATACTCAGATAAAACCTTGGCTCTGATACCAGTTTATTGGGAAAACACGAATAAGCACAACAATATATATGGTAAAAGTAATGGAAATAAAATGGGAAAATAACGACACCAAAATTTTTACGTGGAAACCCTTCTAAATAAGGGAAAAAACCACGGCCAAGAGGAGCAACTGATATCACTATAGTAAGGAATTTTACACTGTGTAGTCACGAATACAATACTCAAAGTGACTACTACACACTCAAAAGAAACAACACTCTTTTGGTTTCCGTCTTACTAAAATATCGCTCACACTCTATTTTTCTTCATAGACTATTTTTTTTTTTGTATAGTCTATGGAATACCTCACTTTGCTCTCAAAATGGTTTTTTCTCTCAAACTTGGTGTGTTCTACAAATGAGCAAGAATGCTTTATTTATAGAAGGGTAAAACCATGCCTATGTCACTAATGACATAGGTAAATATAGCAAAGTCAAAAATGGTTTGCAAATCTTACCAATTTGCCAACTACCAAGTCTTAATTTTCAACTCCAATTACTATTCCTTTTTAACAATTACTTGTATCAATTGAATAGCTAAAGTTGACCAAAAAATGGTATGGATTCAACATATTATTCATATTTGAATTATTAGATTTCCTTCCGTATATTACTAATAGGTCTCGGAATCAAAATCTAGTCAAATGCAAAATGAAACATTTCTATTTTTATTTACTTTTAATTAGTATTTAATTTCGCCGGACCACTTTTCTTGTCACACTTTCTGTCTCCACACCCTTTCAAAAACTATATATTTTGACTGTTATATTTTTATTTATTATTTTAACCATTAAATGTTAAATAGCTCTTTAATGAATATTTTCTCTTTAATCTCTCTTTAATAAATAAAAAAAAGTTAATTTAAGCAAGAATAGTACTTGGAGTATGTGTATTTGTTCTTCATTTAGATTTTTTTGTGTAAAATTTGTCGATATTTATATTTTCAAGAATAAAATACTTAATTATATTTTGATTTCTTAAAACTAATATAGACCATTTAATTTTAATGATGACGACAAAGTAAAGTGATTAATTAGAGAGAGTAGGTACTTTTACGATACTTTTACTTCAATTTATACATTTAAAATTATAAGTTAATACATAATATTATATAAGAACGACCAGGTGATTAAACATATTAATTTAATTATATAATTCTTTTATAGAGGAAAATATAATTACAAAGATTTCAATAAGATTTCTTTTTTTACTGGATATAAACAAAAAAAAAAGATCCCAAAAGAAATAAGAGACATTTGCTAATATATACATTCACTTGTCTGAATATAAATATAACATGGATTTGTGAGACATAACCACACTAGGCTTCCTTTCAAGTTCATATTTAAAAGGGGCCTCCTCTCATTCATGTTACCACACACCAAAATCTAGTTTTTGATTTGTTAATCTGACTACAGAAGATACCGTGTAAATATATACATACTTTCATCAAAAAAATAATTGAGAGGAATTAAATAGGAATAGCAAGAAGATATGGCATTATCTTCTAATGACAAAGTAGTAGAGACAGTAATTGTTGGAAATTACGTAGAAATGGAGACTGAAGGTAAGCCTATTAATGTTAAGTCCAAAATCTCCAATTTTTTCTGGCATGGTGGCTCTACTTATGATGCTTGGTTTAGTTGTGCCTCTAATCAGGTACTACAAAATTTGTCTGTCGCTAATTCCTGTTTTTGTACTAGTGTATTTGATGACTTATATTTTTTGTATGTCAATTTTCAGGTAGCTCAAGTTCTATTGACTCTACCATATTCATTTTCTCAATTAGGAATGATTTCTGGGATTTCATTTCAGCTTTTCTATGGTTTATTGGGTAGTTGGACTGCTTATCTTATTAGCATCCTCTATATTGAGTATAGAACTAGAAAAGAAAGAGAAAAAGTCGATTTCCGCAATCACGTTATTCAGGTAATTTATTTTGTTTACTGGTTATTCTCGTACATATTTTGATTGATTCAGTGAGAAAAAAACGATAGTAATGTTTTCATATGCAAATAGGGTATTTTTCACTATTTCAGTGAGAACCAATTCTCTTTTAGTGAGAAAATCATGTATTGTAGCATAAATTTCTTATTGATTTGCCGTGAAAAAAAACCTTTCGTTCTAATAGTGATTCGAAGTTGGAGTAAAACGAAAATTATTTGTTAGTTTATTTAATTTGTATTTAAATAGAAAATCATCCAAATCTTCTCATGTTTTTAACTTTTTCTTATATATAGTGGTTTGAAGTTCTTGATGGGCTGCTAGGGAAACATTGGAGGAACGTTGGTTTGGCATTTAATTGCACTTTTCTACTCTTTGGATCGGTTATTCAACTCATTGCTTGTGCAAGGTTCCTAATTTTTTTAATTTTTTTGGTATTCGAATTATTTAATACTTTCTTCGTTTTAATCTGTTTGTTTGATTTTAACTTTGCAGTAACATATATTACATAAATGATAATTTGGACAAGAGGACTTGGACTTATATTTTTGGTGCTTGTTGTGCCACAACTGTCTTCATTCCTTCTTTCCACAATTATAGAATTTGGTCTTTTCTTGGCTTGTTGATGACCACTTTCACTGCTTGGTACCTTACTGTTGCATCACTACTTCATGGACAGGTACCTAATCAATCCAATTGTAACTTACAACAATCTTCTCCAACTATGTATGTTATATATACATATGTAGATTTTTTTAAAATAATTACTAATCGTACGTATATCTAATAAGATCAAACTCGTTATAAATTTTGTATTTGCATCAACTCCCAATATGTTGTATACATAGGGGTGGAGCTACATTGGTGGTTACGAGTTCAGTAGAATCGATGGTTACGAATTCAGTAGAATCAGTAATTTTGATTCAAATTATATATTTATTGTCACTTGTGAGTTGTGACATGTGAATACAAAGTTTGAAGATTCTAGTCTAAGTAAACCTTTAATCATAACAGTATGTGGGGGTTGGATATATATTTAATAATTATTTTCTTAATTATGTATATTAATTAAGGTATTTTATTCTAATTTCTTGTAATTAACAACAAATTATAATTACAGGTGGAGGGGGTGAAGCATTCTGGACCAACCAAATTGGTGCTATATTTCACAGGAGCCACAAACATTCTCTATACATTTGGGGGACATGCTGTTACTGTGTAAGACTACAAAACATTATTTTTATATGTTAGTATATCTTTTTAACGTTTTAATATCTATTTTAATTTATGTTGAAAGTACGAGGTCCTTGTATTCTCTCACTACTATAAATCCATAAACTAAAAATTGTAGAAAAATACAATTTACTTTGACGTTATTAATTATTATTCTGAAAGTGACTTCACCTTAACATGTTTCGACATATTCTGAGAAGTAAATATCCAATATGTCGATAAAAGTTTTAATCTTACCATTTACTACACCATGTCCAATCGGCAATCGTTATCAAAATGCTATATTACTCCTATTTTGAATAGTTTGTTTTTCTCACTCGGTGTCTAGTATTCACATTAGAATCTGGCTATTCCAGATTCATGTTGTGTAGGGCCTTATTTGGGGAGAAACACTCATTACCAAGGATTTTTCATATCTAGAACTCAAACTCGAGACCTCTGATTAAGAGAGAAACGACATCATTCACTGCACTACGTGTCCACATTCTTTAGTACTCTCTCCGTTCACTATTATTTGTCATGGTTTCTATTTTTAGAGCCAAACTATAAAAATTTTGACTAATATTTTAAGATAGGTTTTTTCATCATATTGATATGCAAAAATTTGTAATTTATAATATTTTTCATATAATCTTTTATTATCTAAATTTTTTGTTTAAAATATCAAATAAAATATAATTTAATTTAACTTTGAAAATTAGTTAAATTGACATTTGAAAAGCGTAACATGACAAATAAAAGTGAACGCAGGGAGTAGTTATTTTGTAAAGTTGTGTGTTCACATTTCATTCTAACATTATTTGCATGTGTTAATGTAAACTTTCAGCATCTCTTTTTTTCTATAAAAAGGAATGAGAAGCATAAAAGTCACACTTTTTACCCTTTTCAAGTTGAAAAGCTACAATGAATTGTATATTATTTTTCTTTAAATGTTGGAAAGCTACAATACTTTTCCAATTACTTTTGCTTTTCCTGCACAATTAATCAATGAGAATGGAAGAGGCTATGATGAAGAAAAAAAAACATAATTACCAGCTGGAACTAACTACTAAAAGAAAAGGATTTTAGTTTTCTATATATTATTAATTATTTAAAGTTGAATTAATTAATTAAACTGCAGAGAGATAATGCATGCAATGTGGAAACCACAAAAGTTCAAGGCAATATATTTATGGGCAACAGTGTATGTGTTGACACTAACACTTCCATCAGCATCAGCAGTGTATTGGGCATTTGGTGATTTGCTACTTGATCACTCCAATGCCTTCTCTCTTCTCCCAAGAACACCCCTAAGAGACATGGCTGTCATCCTCATGCTCATTCATCAGGTATACTCGTTCATCAAAATAATAATCAACAAATATTTTATTTTTATATTATTATATGATATACATAAAATATACTTTTTCTATCTTTATTTGCATGACATAATTCAAATTTCAAGAGTCAAACTTCTTTTTTTCGACTATGCATTCGGTTGGATAGATAATCGGTAAATATTTTGAAAAATAATTTACATATTTAGAAACTATATAAAAAAAATACACAAGAATTAATATTTAAGGGAATACAATAATCGTAGTCAAAGATTTATTTATTTATTTATTACTAGCAAAATTTAAACTATATCAAGTAAATTGGAACAAAAAGATTATATTATATTTTATGCAAAATAGTATGTTTTCTCATATATATTTGGCAAGCCATTGTAATTATTTTTGATAAATAGATCGAATATATAACTTGCATTTTTGAATATATAACTTGCATTTTCGATACGTAAATATTCATAAAAAGTTTGCTCAATCGAAAATAAGGTATACTACTTACTAAAACATGTTAAAAGAATTACTTATTGTTTTCTTGGGTAAGTTAAATCATTTTATTTTTTGAAAATTATATACATTGATAATCTAGAGGTATTTTACACAGACAATACTATCAGTATAATTTAACATGTGATAACAAATCAGATAGTATTGCTATTTTACGAGGTTATCTACGTTACACTTATCATAGAAATTTACTTGTAATTATCTTACACGGTTTGTTTTGTGTAATTGCAGTTTATAACATTTGGATTTGCTTGTACTCCCTTATATTTTGTATGGGAGAAGGCCATAGGGATGCATGATTGTAATAGTCTGTGCAAAAGGGCAGCAGCAAGGTTGCCTGTGGTTATTCCTATATGGTTTTTGGCAATAATTTTCCCATTCTTTGGGCCAATAAATTCAACAGTTGGATCACTTTTAGTTAGCTTCACTGTTTACATTATCCCTGCTCTTGCTCACATGTTCACCTTCAAATCTGCTGCTGCTAGAGAGGTATATATATATATATATATATATTAATTCTTTCATATAAAAAAATAAAAAATAATGATCCTAGGATTGATATTATGAACCATTATACATGTAATATACATACGTATACATGTAATCAGGTGCGGAGCTACCTTATAGGAAGGGGGTTCATCCCCTTCAGCGGAAAATTATATTATTTATACATATGTTTGAAATTATTTTATATGTATATATAGTAGATGTCGAACCCTCTTCAGCTATTTCTACATATTCTGAACCCTCTTATTGAAAATTCTGGCTCCGCCTCTGCATGTAATATTCATAGTTAGTGTATAGATTATGTATGTATCGGCCATATTTGTTTATCAATCTACTTATATATGAAAAATGGGATGGATGTTGTTTCTTCAACTCCTAACTTAAAGCTGAGTAGTACTAAGATGAGTGACCCCGAACATGTTGTCACTCCTATCAATGTGACACTTGTTGAACCCTTAATTATTTTATTTGTTTATATAAATAAACTATGGTTCTTGTTATGATTTATCATCAGTGTAATACTAATTATTATGACACATATTGTTATGGCAGAATGCAGTAGAGCAACCTCCAAGATTTGTTGGAAGATGGGCAGGCACATTCACAATCAACATATTTGTAGTTGTTTGGGTATTTATTATTGGGTTTGGGTTTGGTGGTTGGGCTAGCATGCTCAATTTCATTCATCAAATTGACACATTTGGTCTATTCACCAAATGTTACCAATGTCCATCTCCTAAACAGGTCCCCATCCCACCTCCGCCTTACGCCGCCACTCCACAGCCTGCTCCGGCCAACTTCACTCACCCTTGAGTTAATCAAATAACTAAGCCTTATTGGCTTTATTTTTTTTGTATCCTTTTCCAGGGAAATTTTTATTTTTAGTTAGGTTTAGATATTGATTGGAAGTTGTAATGTAGTATGCCACAAAAAATTGCAATTCCCTCATACTCTTTATGATGATTGTTGATCTTCTCTTATGCTATTTTTCTTTTATTCTCTAAAAGAGGTTTGCTTTATCGGTTTTCAAATGACATGTGATTTCTTTTTAGCATATGTTACTAATAATTTCCCAAGTAAAATTTGGCTAAATAATATATGTCATACAATTTCTCATTATTTGGTAAATATTTTTAACAAATAACTCAAATTTTCAAATAATTAAAAATTTGACACCCCTAGGTGATGAGTATTAAATAAAGAAATTTTAATATAATATGAGTTGTTACATGAATGTAAAAAATAAGTGCAAATATAGATGCATGTCTACTACAAAAATCAAACAAGTGAAAAATCATAAAAATATATAAAAGGAAAAAGGATTTGATATATCCCTTAACTTTGCCATTTCGAATCGATATATCTCTCATTATAAATGTGGTTCATATATATTTTTATTGTTATACAAACGATTCATATATACCCCTACCGTTACAAAATGAGCTCACATATACCCTTCATTTAACGGAAGTAAAAAAGTTAGTTTTGAATTTATATTTTTGGCTTTTATTTTTTTTTTTAAATCATTTAGGAGTATATATGATTCTTATACCAAAGTTCAAGGTATATTTCAATTTTTTTTGTACATAAATTATTTTTGACTTCTTTGATTATCATTATTTGAGTTTCTTATTCTTATTCTATTTTTTCCTTTCATTCCGTAGTGTAAAAGAAAAAGAAATTGAACTATCTTTTTTTTTTGCTATATTGTAATTTAAAACTTTTTTTTTTGTATATATTGTAATTTAATTATTGTATTTGAAGAAAATAATTTGATCATCTATAATAAGTTTTACAAGAATATTAGTAAAACAAAAATAAATTTGACAATCAAGATAGTAAATCTAAATTAGTCATTGAAACAAAAAAAATTAAAAAAAAATGTAAGGATTAAATATACCCATATGAGATTATATTTTTCAAGAAAATTAAACTAAAATTAATTTTTTTCGTTTCCATTAGAGGAAAAGGTATATATGAACCATTCGTAAATACGTACGAATATATATGAGTTACTTTCATAACGAGAGTATATCGCCTCTAAATAACAAAATTAAAGATATATCAAACCCTTTATTTGATTAGTTGATACTTCATCTGTCAATGATTTATGTAGTACAACTTCAAATTTCGAGAGCAATCCTTTTTTAATTTAACCGTGAATTTTTTATATAAAATTTTAAAAATTGAATTATATATTTGATAATTATATAATAATTAAACATAACAATAGAAAAATTAACTTGTGTTTTTGTCCAAAGAAGAAAATTAACGTAATTTGTCATAATTGTACTATGGCAAAAAGTAATGAATGAAAAGAAACATAATAAAATAAAAGCTTGAAGAAAGAAAGAAACAAATATAATTAAATTTTTTTGTCAAAAAAAAGTTAGTGTAATTTGCCAAAATAGTAGTATGGCAAAAAGTAATGAGTGAAAATAGATATATTTAATTATTTATCAAATAAAAAATTGAAAAAAAACATTTAATATAATTTCAAAAATAGAATGAATTATATTTTTGGTCAAAAATAAAATTAATATAATTTGCCAAAATTATAGTATGGCAAAAAGCAATGAATGAAAATGAACGTTATTTAATTATTTATTAAATAAAATCTTGGAAAAAAGTTAAATAAGTTATTTATTATTATTCAAGAAATAGAATTAATTATTTTTTTTGGTCAAAAATAAAATTAATGTAATTTGCCAAAATTATAGTATGGCAAAAAGTAATGAATGAAAATTCTTTAATTATTTATCTAATAAAATTTGAAAAAGGTGAAAAAAGATATTTAATATTAATCCAGAAATAGAATTAATTATATTTTTTGGTCAAAAAAAAATTTAACATAATTTGCCAAGATTGTAGTATGGCAAAAAGTAATGAATGAAAATGAATATTATTTAATTATTTATTAAATAAAATCTTGGAAAAAGTGAAAAAATATATTTAATATTATTCAAGAATTAGAATTAATTATTTTTTTTTGGTAAAAAGAAAATCATAATTTGCCAAAATTGTAGTATGACAAAAAATAATGAATGAAAATGAACATTATTTAATTATTTATAAAATAAAATTTTTAAAAAAGTGAAAAAAGATATTTAATATTATTCAAGAAATAGATTAATTATTTTTTTGGTCAAAAAAAATTAATATAATTTGCCAAAATTTTAGTATGGCAAAAATTAATGAATGAAAATGAACATTTTCTAATTAATTAACAAATAAAATCTTGAAAAAAGATATTTAATATTATTCAAGAAATAGAATGAATTATTTTTTTGGTCAAAAAAAATTAATATAATTTGCCAAAATTATAGTATGACAAAAAGTAATGAATGAAAATAGACATTATCTAATTAATTAACAAATAAAATGTTGAAAAAGATATTTAATATTATTGTAGACATAGAATTAATTATTTTTTTGGTCAAAAATAAAATAAATATAATTTGCCAAAATTATAGTGTAACAAAATGTAATGAATGAAAATGAACAAAAAGTAAAAAAAAAATATTTAATATTAAATTTAAAAATAAAATTGGTCAAAAAAATAATTAATATAATTTACCATCATACTAATATGACAAAAAGTAATAAATGAAAAGAGACATTATATATGGAAGAAAGTAAACACACATTTAATGCCATCTACATTCCCAGGTATAACTCATCACTATAAATTAAGAGGCATTTGTAACATTGTAAACCCACAACACCAAAAGAGTGAAAAAAAGTCTTAATAGTTTTTAGGGATTTTCTGTGAGCTTGTAGCTATGGCGTCCGAGGGTAATCAGGGGCAAAGGAAAAAAGGTACTGTTAAATGGTTTAGCGACCAGAAAGGTTTTGGTTTTGTTACTCCTGATGATGGCGGAGCGGAGCTATTCGTTCATCAGTCCGGGATCCGGTCTGAGGGGTTCCGCAGCTTGGCAGATGGCGAACCTGTGGAATTTGAGGTTGAATCTGGTAACGATGGCCGTTCTAAGGCCGTCGACGTTACCGGTCCAGATGGTGCCCCTGTTAAGGGAGGATCTCGTGACGGTGGTGGCGATCGCTATGGTGGCGGTGGATATGGAGGAGGAGGAGGCGGAAGGTACGGCGGTGGTGAGGGTGGTTATGGTGGTGGTGGCGGCGGAAGGTATGGCGGTGGAGGAGGAGGGAGTTGTTATAAGTGCGGAGAGGAGGGGCATTTTGCACGAGAATGCAGCCAGGGAGGTGGCTATAGCGGCGGCGGCGGCGGCGGCGGAGGACGATATGGTGGTAGCGGCGGTGGAGGCGGTGGCGCATGCTATAAGTGCGGGGAGGAAGGGCACTTTGCTCGTGAATGCACCAACAGCAGCAACCGCTGAAGATTGGTGGTGTCAAAGGGTGTGATGTTGCACTCTTTTTTATTTATGTTATTTTAAATTTTGAATATTGTTGAAAGGGATTAACCATTTACTATTTTTGAATGATCATCAATCATGATAATTAGTATTTGTTTCATTCCCTAGTTATTTTATGTTTATTAGGATAGTAGTACTTTTTCTTTTGAATATTTTGACAATGTAGCTTATATACTACATGTTTTTTGAAATATTATGATTAATGATTAAAGTACTTAAATGTCTCTTGTCATTTTTCATGCAAAGTATTTAACTAATGATCATTGAATTTATTTACTCTTCGTTCGATATTGTTTGTTATAATTTTTATTTTTAAAGTTAAATTATAAAAATTATCACTAGCATTTTAAGATAGTATTCTTTCTATCATATTAATATACAAAAAAATATATAATTTATAAAATTTTCATATAATTTTAGAATATCTAATTTTTTTATTTAAAATATTGATTAACATAATCTAATTTAATTTTGAAAATGAATTAAATTAAATTTTGAAAAACGCTAATATGACAAACCATACCGGAAGAAGGGAGTATTTCAGATTGGATTTTTGTGAATTTTTTTTTTTTTTTAAGTTTCATGGGAAATTTGGCCAATTAATAAGTAGATTTGAGTGTAAATTTGGACTAGATTAACATATCCAATGAATGGTTTAAAGTTTGGCTTCTTGTAATTTAGTGTCATGAGAAGTCTGTGTGGGAGAGTGATGTATTTTATGGGTAGTTGGGATTTATAGTTCCAAGACTGTTGTCTTTACGTCCCACTATACTATTTTTTCTTTTTAGTCCGTCATAATTTTTTTAAGATTTTTTAATTTATAAATAGTGTTTTTTTTTCTTTTTAAAATATCTTTAAAAAATAAAATAATATTTGTATGTGATAATGAAAAAGAGAGTTGAGATAAAAAAAATATTTTGATTTTTAATTATGTTCACTATAAAAAAAGAATATCTATATGTTGAATGAGATATTCTCTCTGTTGATTTATTTTTTATTAAGTCCTATTCATTTAATAGGATAGTTATTTGATTTCTTTTTATTATTATTTTAGATATTAATTGGGAAACATGTAAAAATTATTCGTATTATTTTATATTGAATCATGTTTATTTACTATTTCGAATGTTGCTTTAGTAGTTTCAAGAAAATTATCTTAATAAATTATGTTCTATCACTCTTATAATATATAAAAAGTTAAAATTAAATTTTAACTCATATAAAATCACATATACCCTGCGAATTGCTCCGTCCCGCATTAATTTTTAGATAACACTTCAATTTGCTCCGCATTATTTTAAATTTGCCCCGCTCCGCGCTGCATAGCTTTAAACACACCCTGTCCCGCGTCTATCCCGCTCCATTCTCATCCCTATCTACCGTTGTTATGGAAAAAACTCTAAACCACTGCACCAAACTTTATATCAAAAAAGAATTTTTTTCCTCTATTTTCATTATTATATTATTATTTCTTATTTCATTTATATTTTCTTATTTCATAAAATAGATTCTTTCTAAAACATTCACCATATATGATTTATATTTTTTTTATAATCGTTTAATATAAAATTATTTTGTCTCATACTTTTTAAAATAATATAAATTGCTATCAAATATTATACATTATACATAATAATGGATAATACAAATAAAATTGAAATCATTGATGGAATACAATTAAATAAACATTACATAATTGAAAATTTTATTTTAAATTATAAATAAATATTCAATTTTCAAGATCACTACGGTGCTTCCATATATACTCTATTAATGCATTATGTAGTTAAAAATGAATTTTTTGTCCTTTATTTTTTTTTATATCGAGCTAGAAATTGTTGAAATTGATAATTTTGATCTGTTGCCATTTTTAAGGTCGAAGTTGGACCTTTCGACGAATCTTGAATTGGTGCATTAAGATCACGCTCATCCTCATTGTATTATTTGTTTAAAAATTTATATGTTTGCTTTTTTAATTTTTGTGAAGGTTAATTATAGTTTATATAATTTACAGTAGAATTAACATAAATTTAATTTTTTTAAAAAGTCATATATAGAAAAATTTAATTTATAAAAATCTAAATTTCTATCTAAAATTAATATTATACAAATATTACATAAAAAAATAGTTATATATACAAAAGATTTAATTAAAACATACTATTTATATAATATTTAATTTAAAATTTATATAATAAAATAATATCATAATAGTTAAAAAGTTACTTGGTGTAATGAATAACACTATTCCCACATTAAATTTATTGTGAAAATTAATATGAATTGGAGCTTAAACACCAAATTTATATCAAATATAAAATCTGATGTTACAATTAGAGATTGTTTTAAAAAAAAATCGTAGCAAGAGCATACTTCAAATTTCCTTCTTTGATATCCCTTGAACATCAGATGATTCAAATACAATTGTAAGTTCTCCATTCAATTAAAATACCTTACCAGATGTGGTGGTTAAAACTCGTCGTGGCTTTATACTCCCTTCATTTTGAATTAATTAAATTATTGAGGTGTTTCACATTCTTTAAGAAAAGTATTTAAGACATAAATTAAGTATAACTTTCTATTTTTATCCTTATTAATATTATCAAATTGATGATTAAAATAACTAAACATTAAATTAATATTAATTCCAATACAAACTAATGAAGGATAAAATTGAAAGAATATTTTAAAAGTAGTCTTGAATAGGGATGGACATTCGGTTCTTCGGTTCGGTTTAATCAAATTTTGGTTCGATTCTTCGGTATTCGGTTTTAGAAAAATGTGCACCATAGTTTATACCAAACTAGATTGGTTCGGTTCGATTTTTTCTACTTCGATTCGATTTAGTTCGGTATTTTTAAATCGGTTTTTCGGTGTGAATAAAAATAAAGAGGGAATATTATAAAGTGTTAGGAGTTTCATCATGTATTTAATAAAAATAACGAGGGCATAGATGATTTTTTAGCAAAGATGCCAAAGGAGTTGTTTCTGTTTCTTAGCACAGATGGCTGCCATTTTGCTAAAGCCTAAAGGCCTTCTCCAATACCGGAATGTTGAATGAATAAAGAAGAGAGCAAGTAGTCTAGCAAGCACGATGCCACGACGAAATTTCGAACAACCAAAATATAAGGACTCACAACGTACAATTGTACATGCATAAACAACAATAGTTCAGCACTTAATTGACATTATATTTGTTGTCATTTAAAAATTAAAAATTTAAATGGGTCATGTAAATATTTTGAGTCAAATTCAAAAGTGTATAACTATTATTAATTAAGCAATATAATTTAAATATTTAAAATTTAGTAAATAAAATTTTGGTTCTTCGGTGCATCGTAGTTTCCGGACCCTTGCACCGAACTCCGAACCGAAGAACCAAACTTCTGAAAAAAGAAAACCGACATCGAACGAAACACCGAAGAACCAAAACCGAAAGAATCAAAACTTTTCAGTTCGGTTCGATTTTTTGATATTTATGTCCACCCCTAATCTTGAAAATTGAACAATTTAATTAATTTAAAAAATAAAAAATGTCTCAACAATTCAATTAATTTGAAATGAAGAAAATAAAAATATTTCGTGATTAATAAAAAAGTTTAGTAACCCCCAAAAAATAAGGTCACTAAACTTATATATATAAGGGAAAAAAATTCTTAGGCCTACCTAGGTGGAATCCTTAGAATTTAGAAACTAACTTTTATATTTTCTTTCATACTTTTAGGCTTTTTTTTACCTTTTTTTAAATTTTATTTTGATATTTAAATTTGTATCTTCAACTCTTGCATTCCTTCAAACGTTTTATCTTGGCGGTTATGTAATTTCTTTGGAAAAGTCACAATCTTTCATGTGAAAAAATATTTTCTGTTAATATATTTTATATTATAATATAAATAAATATAGAATATGTACTAAATTTGATGTTCAAAGTTTAAAATGTGAGGAATCCACTATTTATAGTCAACAATGATAGTATGAACATAAACTTATTGTGTTTTATCATAACAGACACAATCCTTCTCAAAAGTTATAACCCTTTAGAAAGATCATCACTCATCCAAAAAGTGATTACTCTTAAAAAAGTCATAACTTTTCAAAAAAATTAAAACTCTTTGAAAAAGTTACAATCATTTTGATAAGTTGAAATCTTTGAAAAGCGCAAAACTCATCGGAGAAATCATATTTTTTGAAAAAGTTATAACCTTAACTATGAAAAGATATTTGCTTTTGATATATTTTTATAATATAAATAATTAAATATCTATAATATTATATAAATATAAAAAATATATTAAATTGGATGTTTTAAGTTGAGAATATTACAATAATTTAATGGTCAAGTCATGAAGTTCATGGGTTTAAGGTGATATATTTATATATAGAGAGAGATATGTTATCACACATTTTTCATATTTTTCTTCTTAACCTTTCACATTCTTTAATAAAAAAAGTTGAAATGTTTCAATGATTACTTTTCTATTCTTTGTTAATGGTTAATATAGGTAAAAGTTAGAAGGTCTCAAACTATTATAACTATTATTACTTGTAACTACAATAAAACCTCTATAAATTTATATTTGATAAATTAATAATTTCTCTAAAGTAATACTTTTTTTTGATTCCGACTTGGGTCAATGGAAAAAATCACCAATTTCGATAAGATAATAAGATAATATATTTTAAGAAAACCCCATATAAATATATGGTCCCATCTATATCATAAACTAATAATTTTTCAAAAATACAAGTATATTTTAGACAATTTAGTAAAATATGATTCTATTGTGTTATGTTTTTTTCTTAAAATTTAAATCTAGTTGAAGTTCATTTCTAACTTTTCTTATTGAATTCAAGAGTTCCGATGTGGTATTTTCGAACTACACCATTAAATTTTGAAGAGTTCTAGATGTGATAAGTGATTTCTTACGCATAACTGGTTCCAAAGGTATAATATCATTCAACTTCATCATCAACATTGTTTTTTATGATGGTATCCACAATTTTTTCTATGTTCTGGACTTTTGAACATATTCACTTTCATCCGGATAATCCAACAGGTTATTAACATCCATTTTACTGTGGTAATCGAGATCATTAATCATGACCTCAAGTTCATGAATGACGTTTTCACATGTGGGTTTGTTCAAATTCTCTGAGATTACATCCCTCGAACGAATTTAAGAGTCGAAAACAATTTTCTATTGTCTCTTGCTGAACACTTATTGTCCAAGCATGGATTGCAAAATTTATAGCATCCAAAATATTAATCTTTGTTGGATTAGTTTGTCCCACTTCACAGCCTTCTAATATCGTACGATAAAATCTGTTACGATAACACATCCTGAAAGCTCTTATTATCCCAACATCACAAGGTTGAATTTTGGACGTCATGTTGGGTGACAAGAAAAACAATTCAACATTTTGTAGTCCTTCGATATTTCTATTATGGTCTGGACAATTATCTATCATAAGCAAATTAAAACTCATCTATGCATTTTTTGATCAAACCAACGAATATATAAATCAAAAAACACACTTGTCATATGCTCTTTTGTTTGCGCGAAAGTGACAATTCAATAAATATGATACATAAATTAGTAAGATACAATGATTTTGATGTATTTATCGTATTCTATGTATAATATTTTTTTTGTGAAATCAATAAATATGATACATAAATTTGTAAGATACAATGATTTTGATATAATCAAAATTAATCTCATTAAATCTCAAATCATTCTTTAAATTAATAAATATTAATTTATCGATTATATAATATCTCTATAAAATAATAAAATTGTATGATCCTGCATGTATTAATTTATAGAGATTTTACTGTATTCTTGATTCTCCTAATTACTTGTAATTGTTTTTATTTCCTATGTATTTTTCATTCTTCTTTATTGGTTGTTTTTTTTGTCAAAAAAGAATTATTCCAAAATATTTTCAATTTTTCAAATATGATTTAATTTTTTTAATTCTTTTTAAATAAGATGCTTTTATGATTTACTAGCTCTAGAATAATAATGAAACACATGATCATTTGAGAATAGGAGAGGCTAATATCTATCACTAAATTTATAATGATATAATTAATATCAGCAGGAATGGTTCATTATCAATTTAATATTCAAACTCGAGGAATAAAATACAACCAAAGAGGAAACCATTGTCTCAAAATAGATCAAAATTTGTCGGGGTTTTCTCAATCGGAGAAGCCTAAATTTGTGTCAGAGATTTCCTTTATCCGAAATGAGCTTCTACATATGTCCTTTCATAAAGGGGCTTTTCCAATCTGTCTAGCTTCGGTGTGTTCTTTGCTTAATTAAAGGGCATCCCCCTTCTACTCCGGTCGTCCGGGTGGTCATGGGAACTGTCAAGTGTAAAAGCTTTAAGAGATAGGAGGGAAGTGATAGATTAGTTCATGCTCGGGCTATTTGCCTGTTTCATATTTTTTCTGGTTCATATTAAGGAAATTGTCGAAAAAAATCTAAAATTTTGAAAGGGTTATTCCCACCAGAATTAAATTTGATACATTTTGATAGGGGTGTCAAAAATGAACCCAAACATAGGTAACCCGCACAGAATTTTAAGGGTTGGGCTCAAGATACTTTGAATTGGGTTCAATTTCAACTCATTCAAGCTTAACCCATTTGAAGAGAATTCTCAATTAAGTCCAATTCAATTTCCAATTTCAACCCGTTTTAAAACTTTTTTATTAAGATATGTTCCTATATTGAAGGTATGAATTATTATATATTTAACATCTTTTAGGATTTATCTATCCATTTGTTATTTTTTTAACAAAAAATTCTTGAGCGGAAATTCAAATTGTGATTATAAAAGTTAAATATCAATATGTTAAATTATTGAGATTAATCGGGTCAAATGGGCAGGTCAAGACCCAACCCATTTTTCAGCTCATTTGAGCCCAACTTGGGCGGGTCAATACCCAACCCAATTTCTATTCAACCCATTTAAATATTTTCAATTTCAACCCAACCCGCCTATTTGACACCCGTACATTTTACACAGATTTTAGGAAGGGAAAATTGTATATAATGGCAAACTAATAAATCAAATTAATTACTATAACCACCCTTTAATTTAATTGTGTCCCGTAGCAAACTGTTTGTCAGTCACCTCTCTCCCTCAAACTCTCGCTTGCTACTCTCCTCTCTCGCTCGCTTCCTCTCACTTTTATACAAATACAAGTGTACAAATCTGTTTCTATTTGTATAAAGCGAGAGGAAATTGTATAAATACATATATTTTTGTTCCCCTCTCCCCTCTCTCCCCTCTCCCAGATCTCGCTCGCCACTCTCTTTTATCTCGCTCGCCATCCTCGCCTCTCTCACTTATACAAACAGAAAAGAAATGTATAAATTGTGTTTCTGTTTGTATAAAGCGAGAGAAAATTATATATACACATGCAAATACATATATTTTCGTCCTATACACTTATAATTATATAATAAAAATACTCCCCTGTCCAATTTCTTTTGCCTTTCTCTCTTTCTCGTTTTACACAAATTCAAATTGTATATAATTTCTCTCTTTCTCGTTATATACAATTCGATTCAATTGTATATTCCCTGCCCAAGTCTCTTTTGCCTTTCTCTCTTTCTCATTTTATACAAATTCAAATTGTATATAATCGTTCTATACACTTATAATTATACAATTCGTTTTATACACTTTGTTTTATACAATTCTCTGCCCAAGTCTCTTTCTCTTTCAAGTTTTATACACTTTGTTTTATACAATTCGCTTCAATTGTATATGTATAGCGAATTATACATTTATATGTTTGCTATGGAGTGCAATTATGCAAACTTTGTCATAGCATATAAATATGAATTTTATGTTTGCTATATGTGAAAGTTGTCCTTTGAGGAATAAGGAGAATGTTTCTCTCCCACTTGAGATAGGTATAGGCTGCGGACTGCCAGGATAACTGGTAAACTCTCGTTTTCCCCTCTCTTGTTTTGTTCTATCAATCCATAAAATTTTCATGTTTGTCTACACTTATTTTGAGCCGTGCGTGTATTAGAAACAACCCCTCTGTCCCTTGATACAGTGGTAAGGTTTGCATACACCCTACCCTCTCTAGACTCTACTTGTACGATTACAGTGGTTATGCTGTTGTTCTTATGAAATTAAGATATATACTAATATCAGAATGCCTATCTCATACAATTGCCTTGGATTTACGATCTTCAATAGATTTCATTCGCATCTCTGGTTGTTTCCATAAGGTTGATAAGCACAGATTTCAGACTCTAATCTAAAATGAAGCCATTTACTTCATATCCTTTCTGTCAACACCTTTTCGTCAACATAAATATCAGGTATTACTCTACGATAGGTATTCTGATATTGCCAGTTGGACTACAGGTCATGGGCTTAAGAGCCTAAGATTAATTTTCATAACAGTAACAAATGGTTTTTGCCAAGAAAAGGGAAACAACAAACCGAGATGTGGTTTGTTAAATGTGCACTAAAGTTTCTTTAACATACGGAAAATGGTTCACAAATATTCTCCTTTCATATTTTGGTCTAAAAATACCCTCAACCTTTATTTTTGGTGGAAGGATTCGTATATGAGGACTTCAATCTCGATTTGGAATAATCAAACACCCATCTTGATCTCCAAGTTGAATTCACTACGCATAGTTTTTACCCATATTATTGATATGATTGTAAAGTATTGGTAATGCATAGTTGAATATATATTTGAAGTCTATATATCGATATTTGATTATTTAGGTTTGCTCAAGATGTGTCCAAGTATTGGATGGATTTACCGAGGTATGGCAAAGAGTATATAAATGGTGTTCGTTGTTTCTTGGACTTTGCTTACACTGTTGGAGATCCTCAAGGTGAAGAAATCCAATGTCCTTGTGCTAACTGTTGTAATATCCGTTCGTATTGGAGGAATGTAATATATGATCATCTAATATGCTACAGATTTGTTGATGGTTATACAAGATGGATTAATCATGGGGAATGGGATATTGTGATGAAGGTGTTGGGTTTAGCAAGTATGAATGGGAAAAGAAAAGAGAGAATATGAAAAGTGAGGGAACTATTTTGGAGGGAAAATGAAAAGTCATTTGCAAAGTGCAAATGAAAAGTCATTTCTCCCATATCGGCAAAAGAAAGGGAAATTGTTGTCCTTATGTAAGGAAACACTTCCATTACTTCTTAAAGAGCTAAGAAGAAGATGCCCTCTCGCGCCGCCGTCGTCGTCGCTCGCTCGGCTTCGGATTCGGATTCGGCAAATGATGTGATTGATAAATTTTTTGGACAAAATTTATTTAATCAGTTTTTGTTAAATCAAATAAATCCTGTTAATATTATCTCTTATAAATTTGCGGGTAACGGTAATATTTCGAAAAATTGTTACTCTTTCCGAAAAGTCGTTACTTTCCGAAAAGCCGTTATTTTCCTAACAGACATATTTTTCCGAAAAGTTGTTATTTTTTTTTTCAAGAGACACAACTTTCTGGATAAAACGGGTCTGAACAGATTTCTCTGAACAGACACGTTTCTTGCTGAAAATGGCTATAAAAGGAAGTCAATTTTAGTTTTTTCAAACACAAAAAAATTTCCTGCTCTGCATAAATTTTTTTTTTCCTCTCAAACAAATCAAAGTGTCGATCGACTGAGTCTGTGTGACTTGTTACTGTTCTGCAGTTCGCTGAAGTTAAAAAAATTTGAGGTACCACTATTTCTTTAACAGGATTAATCCGTTTTATCTTGGGAGAAATTAATCCATAACCTCGGGTACAGTGAGTGGATTAAATTTCTTAAGGAGACACAGTAATTTCTGTGGACTCGGATTACTTCTTGTTTTCTATTATATTTTCTGTTTCATCTCATTCTGTTTCAGTCTTTTTTGGCTAACCTTATAATACAGGTTGAATAACAATCTTAAGAAATTTAATAAGTTTCTGTATTTGAGGTTTCTGGAGATTAAAACCTTTATGGTTTTCTACTCTGCTTGAATTTTTTAAAATTCATTCGATTAACGATTAAAAGAACATAAAAACTTTATCGTTAAATCAGAAACAGTCTGTGTAAAGATTTGTTCTTTACTGTTAGTATTTTAAATACTTAAATTATTTGTCATTTGTGACAGAAAAAATGACTAATTCAAGTCAAGTGAATGCTGGAACAATGAGTGCTGCAACAGTAAGTGCTGCAACAACATCGGTTGCACACAATCGTTCAAATGCTGCCTTAGCGCCGGCTGAGAAACCTGCAAAGTTTTCTGGAGTCGACTTTAAGAGATGGCAACAGAAGATGTTCTTCTATCTCACTACGTTGAGTCTGCAGAAGTTCATTAATGAGAATGTTCCTGTTATGTCAGATGAAACTCCGCCTGATGAACGATTCTTGGTAACAGAAGCATGGACACACTCAGATTTTTTTTGTAAAAATTATATTCTGAGTGGCCTACAAGATGATCTGTACAATGTGTACAGCAATGTCAAAACCTCAAAAGAACTCTGGGATGCTTTAGAAAAGAAGTACAAAACAGAGGATGCCGGAATGAAGAAATTCATTGTGGCAAAATTTCTGGACTATAAGATGATAGACAGTAAGACCGTCGTCACCCAAGTTCAAGAACTGCAGGTCATAATTCATGATCTCCTTGCTGAAGGTATCAATTTATTTAATGCCTATGTTAGAAATATTAAATTTTTTCTTAATACTCACATAATCTTTAATGAAGGATTGATTGTGAATGATGCCTTTCAAGTGGCTGCAATTATTGAAAAATTACCTCCATTGTGGAAGGACTTCAAAAACTACTTGAAACATAAACGCAAGGAGATGACTGTTGAAGATCTCATAGTAAGGTTGAGAATCGAAGAGGATAATAAGGCTGCAGAAAAGAGGTCACGTGGGAATTCAGCAATATCTGGAGTAAATTTTGTTGAAGAAGATCCCACAAAATTAAAGAAAAGAAAGAAAACATCTGGTCCAAAAAGCAATCCTTCTAAGAAGAAATTCAATGGAAACTGCTTCAACTGTGGTAAACATGGTCATAGGGCTACTGAATGCCGGGGTCCTAAGAAGGACAAGAAAAAGAAGGATCAAGCAAACTTGGCTGAATCCAAAGGAGAAATGGACGATCTCTGTGCAATGCTTTCAGAATGTAACTTGGTTGGAAATCCAAGAGAATGGTGGATAGATTCTGGTGCCTCATGCCATGTTTGTGCCAACAAAGAATTATTTTCATCATATACTCCAGCACCTACAGATGAGAAGTTGTTTATGGCAAACTCCGTTGTTGCAAAGGTGGAAGGAACTGGCAAAGTCCTATTAAAGATGACATCAGGCAAGGTGGTGACTTTGAATAGGGTCTCATATGTTCCAGAATTGAGAAAGAATTTAGTTTCAATTCCAGTTCTGACCAAGAATGGATTCAAATATGTATTTGTTTCTGATAAAGTAGTAGTAAGCAAGAATGATATGTATGTAGGAAAAGGCTACCTTAGTGATGGCCTTTTCAAACTCAATGTAATTGCAGTTGATATAAATAAAGATTTTGCTTCTTCTTACTTGCTTGAGTCTAAATGTTTATGGCATGAACGTTTGGGACATGTTAATAACAAAACCTTGCGAAAACTGATTAACTTAAATATTTTGCCAAAATTTGAGTGCAATAAATCAAAATGTCAAATTTGCGTTGAATCTAAGTATGCTAAGCATCCTTATAAATCTGTTGAAAGGAATTCAAATCCTTTAGAATTGATTCACACTGATATTTGTGACATGAAGTCAACACCATCACGTGGTGGGAAAAAGTATTTCATAACTTTTATTGACGATTGCACTAGATATTGTTATGTCTATTTGCTAAATGGTAAGGATGAATCAATAGATGCATTTAGGCAATATAAAACTGAAGTTGAAAATCAGTTAGATAAAAAGATCAAAATAATCAGAAGTGACAGAGGTGGAGAATATGAATCTCAATTTGCAGAAATATGTTTAGAAAATGGAATAATCCATCAAACTACTGCTCCTTACACTCCTCAGTCTAATGGAATTGCAGAAAGGAAAAATCGAACTTTAAAAGAAATGATGAATGCATTACTTATAAGTTCAGGTTTACCATAGAACTTGTGGGGGGAAGCTATCCTTACAGCAAATCAAATACTTAATAGAGTGCCTCACTCAAAGACAAATGTAATTCCATATGAGAAATGGAAAGGTAGAAAACCCAACTTGAAATATTTCAAAGTGTGGGGTTGTCTAGCCAAAGTCCAAGTTCCTATACCTAAGAGGGTAAAAATAGGGCCTAAAACTGTGGATTGTGTATTCATTGGATATGCCACAAACAGTAAGGCATGTCGATTTTTGGTTCATAAGTCCGAACATCCGGATATTCATGATAATACAGTAATGGAATCAGATAGTGCTGAATTTTTTGAACATATCTATCCATATAAAAATAGACTTGAGTCATCTAGTCGGGGGTCTAAACAACCCAGAGAAGAACCAAAAGAGAATGAACCCAATGAAGAAAGTCCAAGACGCAGTAAACGTCAAAGGACATCTACTTCATTTGGATCTGATTTTGTAACATTTCTTCTTGAAAGTGAGCCTCAAACATTCAAGGAAGCAATGTTGTCTAGCGACTCAACCTCTTGGAAGGAGGCTGTTAATAGTGAAATTGAATCAATCTTAAGCAATCATACTTGGGAGTTGGTTGATCTTCCTCCAGGAAACAAACCCTTGGGTTCAAAATGAATCTTTAAAAGGAAGATGAAAGATGATGGAACTATTGACAAATATAAAGCAAGACTTGTTGTCAAAGGTTTTAGACAAAAAGAAGGTCTTGATTATTTTGACACATACTCGCCAGTGACTAGGATTACATCAATTCGGATGTTAATTGCACTAGCTGCAGTATACGGTCTTGAAATTCATCAAATGGATGTGAAAACAGCCTTCTTAAATGGAGAGCTGGAAGAAGAAATTTACATAGAACAGCCTGAGGGTTTTGTAGTTCCTGATAAAGAAAAGAAAGTGTGCAAACTTCACTTTATGGACTAAAACAAGCATCAAAACAATGGCATGCAAAGTTTGATCAAACCATGTTGTCAAATGGATTTAAGATCAATGAATGTGATAAATATGTTTACATTAAAGATACTCCAAATCAGGAAGTCATTGTATGCCTATATGTAGATGACATGCTTATAATGAGCAAAGACATTGCTAATATAAAAGCTACAAAGCGTATGCTCGCTAGTAAGTTTGATATGAAAGATTTAGGAGTTGCTAATGTGATATTAGAAATTAAAATTCTTAAAACTCCTAACGGTCTAGCATTGTCTCAAACTCATTATATTCAAAAGATACTTGAAAAATTCAAATTTTTGAATTTCAAAAGGGCAAAGACTCCAATTGATGTGAACCTTCATCTTGCAAAGAATAAAGGTGAAAGTCAGTCTCAATTGGACTATGCTAACGTATTGGGAAGCTTAATGTATGTCATGAATTGTACACGACCAGACATAGCTTGCGCTATCAGTAAACTGAGTTGATACACAAGTAATCCTAATCAAAATCATTGGTTGGCAATGAAGAGAGTTTTGGGATACTTAGATGACACTCAAAACTATGCTTTACATTACAACAAATATCCAGCCGTTCTTGAAGGATATAGTGATGCAAATTGGATTTCTGGGTCAACTGAAACAAAATCCACAAGTGGATACGTTTTTACTATTGGTGGAGGAGCAATATCTTGGAAATCATCCAAACAAGCATGTATAGCTCACTCTACAATGGAGTCTGAATTCATTGCTTTAGACAAGGCAGGTGAAGAAGCTGAATGGCTCCGGAATTTCTTAGAAGATATTCCATTTTGGCCCAAACCAATGGCCCCTATATGCATACACTGTGATAGTCAAGTTGCAATAGGAAGGGCTGGAAGCATTATGTATAACGGCAAGTCTCGTCACATAAGACGAAGACATAACTCTGTGAGACAACTACTCTCTAGTGAAATTATCACAATTGACTATGTGAAGTCAAAAGATAATGTGTCGGATCCACTTACAAAAGGCCTAACTCGAGAGGGAGTTGAGAAATCATCGAGGGGAATGGGACTATGGCCGAGAACAAGTCATCGTGGCGGTAACTCTACCTAGAAGACTCGAGATCCCAAGATCTAGGTTCAATGAGATAAAACAAAGTTATTGATGACGGTTCAACATTGTCAAAAATTATTTTATGGTCCATTCTCATGATGAGACAATGTTTAGTAACCAGGATAAAGACATAACGACTTTTTAATGGTTTCTAAGTTTGATACAGGGAATATCAAATGGTGTATCTATGGGATAACACATTTAGAAATCACCTATGTAAGTGTGAAGTGTAAGCCGCTTCAAGGAGAATCCGATAAGGCCAGTTCTTTAAGCACTTACTATCCGAGATGTGTTCATGGCTGAAACGAACAAAACAATGAGAACTAAGAACAGTTCAAGGGTTGATTGTGTGACATATGTTGTCTAGGTATACACCAAAGCTCGACGGTTCAAAGATATCAAATCTACCGATTGACCGAGTATATCCGATATATGTTCACTACGGAAAGTTTAAAGGGAAACCTACTTATCCAGATGCGATTAACCTTTACCTACAAGACACACAAGTTTTTTCATGCATATGTTTTAACAATAGCCTTCCCCATTCATGTGGGGGATTGTTGGGTTTAGCAAGTATGAATGGGAAAAGAAAAGAGAGAATATGAAAAGTGAGGGAACTATTTTGGAGGGAAAATGAAAAGTCATTTGCAAAGTGCAAATGAAAAGTCATTTCTTCCATATCGGCAAAAGAAAGGGAAATTGTTGTCCTTATGTAAGGAAACACTTTCATTACTTCTTAAAGAGCTAAGAAGAAGATGCCCCCTCGCGCCGTCGTCGTCGTCGCTCGCTCGGCTTCGGATTTGGATTTGGATTTGGATTTGGCAAATGATGTGATTGATAAATTTTTTGGACAAAATTTATTTAATCAGTTTTTGTTAAATCAAATAAATCCTGTTAATATTATCTCTTATAAATTTGCGGGTAACGGTAACATTCCGAAAAGTTGTTACTCTTTCCGAAAAGCCGTTATTTTCCTAACAGACATATTTTTCCGATAAGTTGTTATTTTTTTTTCAAAAGACACAACTTTCTGGATAAAACGGGTCTGAACAGATTTCTCTGAACAGACACGTTTCTTGCTGAAAATGGCTATAAAAGGAAGTCAATTTTCGTTTTTTCAAACACAAAAATTTTTCCTGCTCTGCATAATTTTTTTTTTCTCTCAAACAAATCAAAGTGTCGATCGACTGAGTCAGTGTGACTTGTTACTGTTCTGCAGTTCGCTGAAGTTAAAGAAATTTGAGGTACTGCTATTTCTTTAACAGGATTAATCCGTTTTATCTTGGGAGAAATTAATCCATAACCTCGGGTACAGTGAGGGAATTAAATTTTTTAAGGAGACCAGTAATTTCTGTGGACTCGGATTACTTCTTGTTTTCTATTATATTTTCTGTTTCATCTCATTCTGTTTCTGTCTTTTTTGGCTAACCTTATAATACAGGTTGAATAACAGAAGGTTGATAGTGACATAGATGATGAAGCTTACTCAAATGTCAACGTTGAGTGACAGAAAGTCCTCTAAAAATATATGAAGAAATCAGCACATTCACAACGGCAATATGCTGACGATATTGCTTCTATAAGAAGTCACATACAAAAATTAAAGGAACAAGTAAGAGAATTACGTCATTTTATGAGTGTATTGGTGCAAAACAACCCTGTATTGAACGTTCAGGACTTGGCTGAGTGTTCCAGCTCTAATCTACTTTCTTGGGCTGATGCAAATAGTGCAGGGGACATGAGAGGCCAAAATCTTTCATGTTCCTCTAATTAATATTTCGCTCATAATCATAAGTTTCATTATTGATAAGCTTTAGCTATTCAAAACTGAGATACGATCGGTGAATCATGATACTTATATGTTATTGTTGTACAACAGATTAACTAGTGTAGCTACAAAGCAGCTGGATAGAAGTGTCCAAAGTATTCTCAGTTCCTTTGAATTGATAGAATTTGGAAGACTAGTCTGGGTGCACATCGGTGACAGAATAATTCCATAAAGGACCAAGAAACTCATGATGTAAGTTTTCAGAATGCTAGGACTGCTAACTTGAAATGCATAAGAGGAAAGAGTTATGATGGGTCAGCTATCGTTGTTAGCGTAGCTGAGGGTAAATTGACATTTGTGTTCTTATGTGCACCCCTCTGTTTTTGAGACAATAGAGCAAGTAGGACAAATCCCAATAACTTCTTGCGGTGGGCGATGGATAACTTGTTGCTTATGTACTTTCCAGATTGTGATCAATAAATTTAATTTTTGATAAATTGACAGTATCAGGAGCTTAACAAAACACAATATCACGATGAACGAATGCACAAAACCAAACATGCAATTGATAATTCACATATTCTTAGTTACATGACGCATTCAGGCACCTAAATAAGGACTAAAGAATCAAACTAGCTACCTCTTCAGCAACAAGAAGGATGTATTGCTTTCTGATCAAACTATGTACATGATTGAAATTCCTGAAAGACATTTATACTGATAAACATTTGTTCAGATTCAGAGCTTCCCTTCGATCCTTGCGTTTGTTAGACCAATGCACGCATCCACAAAATCTTCATCTATGAAGTCTGATGAAAATATTTGTAATCGATCACCATAACCTCGAGAAATACATTCCATTATAAACAACCTTGCATACGGATGAATCCGTTCTGTCACTGGTTTCACCCACAGGACTGGATTATCTGCCTGTGGTGTCACCGTGTTCTCCACCCTGTAAAAGAATTTCCGGGATGTTATTGGTGGTTGCTCACTCAAATACTTGATGTTGCTTTCGAATTTCTTTTCAGGTAAGTCAGTGTCTATCCAGTTATCTTTTAGGTAACACGAATTCCATAACGGACTTCCTTGTCTAGGTTTAGGTGATTTTCCTGGTTTCCAAACACATATTATTCGTTTTGGCAATAGCTCTGCAATAGTCTTGTTGAAAATAATGTCATCTTGGTGGATGAGAAACTCCCCTAGCTCACCCTCCAAATACTTGTCGAAATTAGGTGGATCATCATGTCCAAACTCTGTACGCATTTCCAGGATTATTATCTCTGAATGTGTTTCCGATAGGAACTTCTTGATATCGTTGATAACAACATCAACATGGTAGCAAAGAAGAATGCCATGGCATACATGTCGATCTTCTTGAACACGAATGTCAAGAACACGAACACCAATTACAAGTTGTTGATAAATCGACAAAGATTGGCATTGTGCGAAAGGGCGAGAAATGAATGGGATTCCAATTTCATCAGTTGCAGAATCATGTGTACCTGAAACATTGATATGAAATATCAAATTATGAATCGTAAATTTATGATAAATTTAAATTTTGAATCCGTTTTTCGCGTACCTGGCCAAACTATCTGATTCACATGAAGTTTTTCGGGAGCAAGTGTTGACATCCAATTTTTCCTGTCGGGTACATGATAATCATAGCCAGGAAAATTGCATCCATTTTTGTCCTTGAGATCACACAAGTTTTTCTTCTGAGTATCGATAGCTTTTCGTCTTTCTACTTGTTTAGACACCTCGGCACCCATTTTGAGAATAATTTCTCAAGAAGAAGAAGAAGCAATATATCACTTCCTCTTCTTCTGGATTTTCTTTCTTTCCTCTCTGTTTCAATACACTGAAAAGATGAGTTTTTCTGCCTCTTAAATTATGCATTCGTAATAGTAAGGGTTAATACATAACCACCCTACCTATGGTTAGATATTTCATTTAGACCTCATAATTATGCTTTTTTTTTTCATTGAACACCTCAATTTCTAATAAAATATTCAAATTAGACACTTTCAGTGAAAAAAATGATTTTTTTTTGGTGTGTTTTATTAGTCTATTAGATAATTACATTAATGACATAGAATATTTTATTTTCTTTAGTTATATGCAATCGCCACAATAAGCTATAAAACTTAAAGGCAAGCATGCCATTATTATGGACATTTTCTATGTGCATAAGTGGTTAAGATAATTATTTAGAAGACGAATGAAAACAACTCAATTTGTTTTACAAAATTTGAATTGAAAAATGTATAATTGAAATATTTTTTTAAGAGTTGAAGTGTTTAATTGAAATAAGATTTAATTCGGAATATATAAATGAAATATTCCAACAAATTTTTAGGGTTATTATGCATTAAGCTTTTTTAAATAGTATATTCATTGTTCTATAGGAACTTTCTTCAATTATTCACTTCCTTTTAGATATTTTTTGTTCCAACATAATTATGTCATCATATAATATCCAATATATTTTGTGGTTGTACAGTTGTGAGGGTACAAGTAGACTTTCTCTTTTGTCACTTGTTTAGGTGATAATGGTGGGGCCCCTTTGCTTGAATTATTGGTAGAGAGTCATTATCGCTATTTAATTTATCATGTGGCTATAGACTATAGTCATCCTTATTTTATTATTTGGTTGACTATTCTTCAAGAATACAACTTTTAAATGTTGGCTATATAGCCACAGTTGAGTTGAGGTAGAATAAGTACACTACTTGAAGAACATATACATATTAATGAATTTGATTATTGACTAAGAAAAAAGAGGGAAATTTTCAAAAATATATATTTCAATATGAAACATTATGTAAAAGTGTTTATACATAAATACAAACTAAATTTGAGGTGCCATGGTTATAAAATTACTTCAATTCATCTTTAATTAAAAATCTTAATTTGAAATATAATTCAAATTTAATCGTAGTGTGGGCAGAGGTCAAACAAAAATAATACTAGCCGCCTGCAGCTTGCATCGTGCAGATTGATGTAATGCATTTTTTTTTATTTACACTATGAATACATTAATCTTTTCTTTCTTTAGACTTTTTCAACAACTTAATTACCATATATATACTAATATCCTTGTATATGCAATGTATTCATTATAGACAAAGGAAAAAGAGATGAGAAAACAAGACTAAATATATTGCTTTGTTTTATTCTTATATCAATGGCTCAAGGAGTTGTATTAGGACCCAAAGCTGTTGAAAAATGGTTCAAGAAGCTTCCTCATGCAAAGCAAAAGGTAACTAAATTTCATTTTTATTTTCATGACATAACTAGTGGGAAAAATCCAACCGCAATTCCAATAATCCAATCCAAATCACCAACTTTCTTTGGGTATGTTGCAATGATTGACGACCCACTAATAGTTGGGCCCCAGGTCAACTCAACTATAGTGGGTCGAGCCCAAGGGATTTATGGTGGAGCCGGTCAAAAGGAGGCTGCCCTTCTTATGACCCTCAACTTTGTGTTCACAACTGGCAAGTATAATGGTAGCACGTTGAGTGTACTTGGTAGGAATCCAGCATTTCATAAGTATCGTGAGATGTCTGTGGTTCTGGAGTTTTTCGATTGGCTCAGGGAATCGCCACTGCAAAAACCTATTGGATGAATGCTACCGACGCTATTGTTGAGTACAATGTTATAGTCCTGCATTATGACATTTGATGTGCTTTGATTTTTTTATTTTCATTTGTAATTTCATGTTCACTATATTTTAATGTATATTTGAATATGTCAAGCAAGATGAAACAAATGCTAAGCGAATTAGGGTCATCATAAATGGGAACTCTAATTTTAGATATACTTTTCAAAACTATATAACAAAAATACTATTAAGTCATGATATATACTAACAATAATTTTATTGAATGAAAGGACTTTCATACACCAAATCTTCAAAATTAAGAAGTGGATGAACATATCCAAGAAATTGAACTAGGTTATCTAGGTGAAACTATTCATATCATATACTTCTTTTTTTCCTCCCCATTTCATTTATAAAAAAATAATTCTATTTCCATATATAAGTCTGATCAATGGTGTTACAAATTTATAGCCTAATCAACCCCAAAGCTAACTCACGAGTGACGTTTGCTTAAGACATATTATTGTCACAATTTCTATATTACTGCCAAATATAAGTATGTCTTTATGTAGAGAACAATCCTTAATGCAACTTCCACATCTTTCCTGAGTACTAATATCATTTTTATATTAGAGGTAAGTGTCAAAAATACATCTAAACTGTTTCTTTTTTCGAATTTCATAGTTAAACTAATGAAAGTGTGAGTTTGGTATTTAAAATATCACTTATTAGTTTGAAAAACACATCTCAGTAATTTTTGTAATACACTCTCTTTTATTTGCAATAACCTTACTACATAGCATTTAATGTGGATATATGGATAAAATGTTTCACCTTGACAAATAAATTACTATAGTTAAAAGCTAAAGATTAAAGTATTACTATCTAAAAATAAATAAATTATTTTGTTGAAAAATAATTAAAATCTTTTTCTCACCCCACTCCACCACCTTCACCATCCCCACCAGAATAATAAATTCTACTCCACCTATCTAACCCTCCGCTCTTAATTAATTTTTATATCTTTTACATTTTTTCTTTTGCGTTAATATTTACATATATTTTTAGGAAATTATTATTTTCTACTTGTGTACTGAATATAACAAAAAGAAAATTTTTATTTTTAAAAAAGTCGTGCGGATGTAAAAAAATGCTCTTTTAACAAAATAAAAAATAATATCTAAATTATCATTTGAAGGGATTGGGGTTTGGGAGGGAGGGATGAAGTAAGAATTTTGAAAAAACTTTTGTAAGAAAAATATTTTATAATTTATTTTATAGATATATATATTTTTAAATAGTGATACTTTAATCTTTTAACTTTAACTAATTATACTTCTAATGTACCTCTTTTTTTGTCAAGGTGTAATGTTTCGTCTACGTGAAGTGTGAGGCGATAATGTCTTTTAAAAAAGAGAGAGTCAATTACACACCGGTCATGATGAGAGTGAAATAAAAGAAGCTGATATGTTTTTCAAATTAATACTTTCAATAATTTAGATATGAAACTCAAAATAAAATACACTAGGTATGTTTTTTATTCACATGAGCTCCTTTTACTATGAAAGATGAGGTCATTTTCATTAGAGGAGGAGTTAGTAGTCCGCAGTCGCATTCATTAGATTTTATTTAAATATTATATTTATATTAATAAATTTATTAAATATATACAAATATTAAATTTAAAATTCATTTATTATCACTTAAAATTATTATTATAAAAATCAAAACTCATAAAATTCTAACTTTACCTCTGTTTTTTTAAAGGGATAATTGTATATAATAGCAAACTAATAATATAAAATAAATATAATAGCTAGTCTTTGATTTAATTGTGCTCCATAGCAAATTATACAATTGCAGCGAATTATATAATTGCAGCGAATTATACAATTGCAGCGAATTATACAATTGCAACGAATTATACAATTTAGGCCAGTGAATTATAGAATTGTATATGTATGGTGATGCCAGCGAATTATACAATTTAGGCCAGAGAATCATACAATTGTATATGTATAGCGAATTATACAGTTATATGTTTGCTATGGAGCGCAATTATGCAAACTTTGCTATAACATACAAATATGAATTTTTTATTTACTATATGTGAAAGTTGCCCTTTTTTTTAATAACCAATTTTCTTTTGTGGCCTGTATCCTTTAGCAACAAGCTTTTCTTTTAATCTTCTATTTTTTCATAAGCTTTACACTTATTTTATTTAGTTGACTATTCTTCAAGAATACAACTTTAAATGGTATGAAATGCTTTCACCCTTTATTCAAAGTGTGGGTTATATAGCGACAGTTGAGTTGAATAAGTACTACACTACTTGAAGAACACACATATATATATTGATGAATTCGATTATTGAATAAGAAAAAAAGGGATTTTTTTTCTTCAAAAATATATGATTCAATATAAAATATTCGTCACGTAAAATAGTATATCAATTTTGTATAAAAGCATATAAAAAGTGCAAACTCAATATATAGGCTAAAACATGTAATATTTCCCTAGAAGACAGAGAACATAATCGTTCCATTAAAAAGGATATATATACTAGTTACAATAGTTTAACATTTAACATAACATTAATTGTTTGGAACATGGGTTGCAATAGTTTGACCTAACGTGCACATTAATGTAATGGTAACCAAAATAATATTATCAACATGAATCGTAGTATAGTGATGAAATTGTTCCATATTTTAAGAGGTTTCGAATTGTATTGTGTACAATATTCATATTTAGTTGAAGTTTTCAGACACCAAATACGAATTTAAAAAAACACCAAAATTGATGTAACGTGCATAGTGGAGATCGATGTAATGCATATTTTTTAAAATATGAATACATTAATCTTTTCTATCTTTTGACTTTTTCAACAATCAACATCTACAATAATAATATATTGGAACAAATTTTCTCATGTCCTTGTATATGCAATTCATTCATTATCAACAAAGTAGAAATTAAGAGATGGAAAAAACATGCCTACTTCTATTGCTTTGCTTTATTCTTATGCCAATGACTCAAGGGGTTGAATTTGGACCCAAAGCCGTTGAAAAATGGTTCGATAAGCTTCCTCATGCAAAGTAAAAGGTAACTAAATTTCATTTTTATTTTCATGACATAGTTAGTGGGAAAAATTCAAGTGCAATTCCAATAATCCAGTCCACATCCCCAATTTTTTTTGGGTATGTTGCAATGATAGACGATCCATTAACAGTCGGACTTGAGCCCGACTCGACCATAGTGGGTCGAGCTCAAGGGATTTATGGTGGAGCTGATCAAAATGAGGTTGGCCTTCTCATGACTCTCAACTTTGTGTTCACAATGGGAAAGTACAATGGTAGCACGTTGAGTGTACTTGGCAGGAACCCAGCACTTCACAAGTATCGTGAGATGTCTATCGTTGGTGGTTCGGGAATTTTTCGATTGGCTAAGGGAATCGCCACCGCGAAAACCTCTTGGCTGAATTCTACCGGTGCTGTTGTTGAGTACAATGTTATAGTCCTTCATTATGACATTTGATGTGCTTTGTTTTTTATTTTTACTTTTTCATTTATAATTTCATGTTCATTATAGTTTGAATGTACACTTCTATAGTTTATGTATTTTGTTATTAGAATAAGGATGTGTATTGATTAATGAAATGAAACCTTTGATCGTGAATTCAGACATAAATTTTTTAAGCGTTTTGAAATAATTTTTTCTTAAAAAAAGTTGGTGCGTTATATATTTTTTAAAAAAGTTTAACTTATATTTTCATTTGGACTAAAATTTTTGTTCAAATTCTTGAAACATTTTAAAATATTTACACTAGCGGACATGATTGAATATGTCTAACAAAATAAAACAATTGTTAAGTCTATGTATTGATTTCACCATGTAATTTTTCTTTTTCTTGTAAAATGTAAAAAAAAAGAGTATATTGTAGACATCAATTTAGTGGATGTGTCGGTGCATTCCTCTTTACGTTTCCTTTTTAATCCCACTTTCGATTTTAAATGATTCCTTGTAGAAATTCGGAGGTAATTGATAACAACTTTTATATATACCCGCAATTAATTATTATTTCTCAAAAAAACTAAGTAGAATAATAAAGAGATGGAAAAAACAATTCTACTTCTATTGCTTTGCTTTATTCTTATGTCAATAGCTCAAGGTATTGTATTAGGACCCAAAGCTGTTGAAAAATGGTTCGATGAGCTTCCTCATGCAAAACAAAAGGTAATTAAATTTCGTTTCTATTTTCATGACATAGTTAGTGGAAAAAAATCAACTGCACTCCAAATAGCCCAGGCCAACATGACTACCAAATCTCCAACTTTCTTTGGGTATGTTGCAATGGCCGACGACTCACTAACAGTTGAACCAGAGTCCAATTCAACAATAGCGGGTCGAGCCCAAGGGATATATGGTTCAGCTGATCAAAATGAGATTGTCCTCATGACCCTCAACTTTGTGTTACTGGCGAGTACAATAATAGCACGTTGAGTGTACTTAGTCGGAATCCTGTATTTCATCAGTATCGTGAGATGCCAATTATTGGTGGTTCTGGAGTTTTTCGGTTGGCTCAGGGAATTGCCACGGCGAAGACGTATTGGTCAATACGACCAATGGGGATGCTATTGTTGAGTATAATGTTATAGTCCTACATTATGATATTTAATTTAAAGTACTATGTAAATTATTCTTCTTTATTGAAACTTCTTAAAGATGGTAGTCCGCTTCTAATTACATATTTACAACTAATCAAACTAAAAGAAATATATTATAAAGTACATATATCTAATTAAACTTTCATTTATCGTATCCGTTGGTTCGGATATTGAATAAGTGATGATATGACTATCAACATTTAAAATTCACAGAAGAATGTACTATTATAGTATTATTCTTTTGTGTAAAATAACTAGTTATCGAAAACTTTGTTTAAATAATATCAATTCTATTTTATGATAATATACTTACTAACTTGGGATATGCAGAGAAACTAGTACTCTCTCCGTTTCAAAAAGAATGACCTCCTTTCCTCTTTAGTATGTTTCAAAAAGAATGACCTCTTTCTTTTTTTGGTAACAACTTTCCACGTGGCATGTTTAAGGCCACAAGATCAAAGGGCAATTTTGTTCATTTGACCTAACTTTAATTTAGGACCACAAGATTCAAAAGTCTTCTTTATACTCTTAAACTCCGTGCCAAGTCAAACTAGGTCATTCTTTGTAAAATGGAGGGAGTATATATAAAGTGAGTTACGTATGTGAAGATCATGAATTTCAAATAATTCAAATTATTAAAGATATACTATTAAAAAGAAAAACACATTACAAAAGATGATCAGAGAGCATGTTTCGTTTTAAGGGAAAATTATGTGGTAAAACAAATTTATATTATTTAATTACTCATCATAGCTATAGTTCGTTATAATTATCATTCGTGACTAATATTAACTATTAATTATGTGGGTTGACCTCGAGTCTGTATAATTAACCACGTTTGTATATGTATAATTCGCCAAATTTGTACAATTCGCAACAAATAATTCCTTGTTTAATTTGTATTTATATAGGATGGTTTTTATTTGTACATGACGATGATTTCATTTGATTTTTCAGTTTGGTCATCATATATATTCGGTCTTTTTATGCGTAACTTTTTAAAGTTTATATAAACGTGTAGTTTTCAGACTTTGTATAATTGGTTATAGTTCATGTTTATGTTTGTATCAATTCGTTATTTCGAGTTTAATCATATATGTATAATTCCAGATTTTATATTACTCGACTATATAAAAACACGCGAATTATATAAACGTACCTGTTAATTATACAAACGAAATGTGAATTATATAAAATATTGTCCTCTCTCGCTTGACTCTCTCCTCCTTCTCTCAATCTCGCTCGCCAAAATATACAAATACATATGTATAATATACAATGATCTAAATGATATACATACACAATTACCTCTCTCTCACTCTCTGCCCTCCTCACTCGCCTCTCTCCTCCCTCTCCCTCTCCCAGTCTCGCTCGCCACTCTCCTCCCTAAAATATGTAGCTATGAATCGTAATTAGCAAATTATAGTTATGAAGCGTGATTAAACTATTTTTGAGTGACTATATGCGAAAGTTTCTCTTTGAAGGACTAGAGAGATCACCATTAGCAAGTACTTATTTCTTCTGTTCTCTTTATTGAATTATCGTTTTGCTTTCTTGGAAGAAGTATTTCTTCACCTTGAAATGTGATATTCTGGATGTTACAATATTGTGTAATGGAACTTCAGAGTTATGTTTATGCTATTGACTATTGAAATTTACTTTTAAATAGTAATAGTGTATATAATAGACCGTCATACTAATTTAAGCATATATTGATTTTTTTGAAATAAATTCATTTTCTTAATAAAAAAATTATGTCTTTTCCCTTGTATAAAACTTATATATGTCTCAAATGCCCCATACCAACTTACGAACCAAATGTCAGTTAATCTTCTCATGTCAAACCTTGAGCAACTGTTTAAGCAATTGTAAGAAACCTCTTAAAGATTGAAAGGAAAAAGATTAATCAAATATATATAATGATAATGTAAAAATTCGTGACAGATTTAACTGTTTTTAATTAATTAAATATGAAATAATTGAAAATATATTCTTCCATTCTTAACTACATTCGTGACAGATTTAACCGTTTTTATTAATTAAATATGAAATAATTGAAAATATATTCTTCCATTCTTAACACATTTCAAGTCTCAATTTTTGTGAGACACTTTTCTTTATAATCAGTTCTAAAAACAAAATTATTTATATTATAAATTTCAAAAGTTATTTTTCCTTTTTATAATCTTGGTCCAATCAAACAATAACAATCTATCATTTTCACAAGTGAAGTCTAGGGAGTATAATATACATATATTGTATTCCTATTTCTGCAGAAGAAAAAGATTTAGTTTTGATAAATCCTGGAGTTAAGAATAATTATTCATGGAAGAAAAACAAATAACAACAAAATATCATGATACTAAACAAAAATGAAGCAACAATAACAAGAAAAGACACAATGAAGAATAGAAAAATCACATAATTACTTTGATTTTGAGTTAAACACCTGCTTATAGATTAAAATAATAGTACTCTATTATTTTATTGCTATGTTACTAGTTACTTTCTTCGTTTTAAAAAGAATTATTCATTTTCTTTTTTGGCAACATTTTAACTTTAACTTTTCACGTGGCATGTTTAAGACCATAAGATTAAAGGACATTTTGATATATTTGACATAACTTTAATTTAAATCACAAGATTAAAAAGTCTTCTTTATTTTCTTAACTTTGTTCCAAGTCAAACTAGGTCAACCTTTTTTAAACGGAGGGAGTAATATTTATCACATTAATTATTGGTGTAATATATATACCACAAATACAATAAATTACAATTAACCAATAAAATGAAAAAAAAATGAACAAATAAATCTTTAGGTTGAGGCGCAGATATTTTGCTCTCTTTAAGGAGATTCAAGCCCACTTTGGTATAATCTACACCGATCCAGCATCATTACTTTTGACTTGTCCCCTCCGAAATACAATAACCCAACAACGTTGTACAACTCAAGCAACTCCGGGTTAGTTGAAGAGTTCCGAGCTCTACATAAGAATACCTTCCTTCAACATATAATTACTCTTTTTGTATATGGTGAATATAGTTGAAGACTTAGAATATATTCTTTAGCTTCAAATCTCTCTTTCACCACTACACGCTATATTATTATTTCGCACTTCTCATCTCTCTTAGCATATATTTCTTAAAAGAAGACACACCACTATTTATAGGTGAAAAAGTCTTTCATATAATCGCTAGGTAGAATGAGAGGTAGCAATGTGGTAGATAAACGTAATAGATGTTACATGAATTACAAAAAACTAATAGTCATATGAGTTATCAGAAACTAATGATCATGAAAGTTACAAAAACTAATAGTCTTATAAGTTATAAGAACCAATAGATATTTTCTGTCATAATTTTATACCCACCGATATATACATCTAATATTTTATGTTAATAAAAATATGTATATACACCAAAAATAATAAATTTAATTGTGATAATAATAATAATAACAATAATAATAATAATAATAATAATAATAATAATAATAATAATAAGTAATCTAATTATATAAATATCTTTGATACTATAAAAGCATAGAAGTTAAACTAAAAATGAAATGATATGACCAACTAATCCCCTAGAACTTGGTCGTCAATGGAGTTCTAGATCCATCATAAAGCTCATGAGGTATATGTAGGTGTCCCTCTTTTTGTTATTTATGAAGTCAAAGTTATTCTACTGCTCACCCACGCCACGTTATGCAATTATAAAAGATTATTCCACAAGCATGTTAAATAAAAAAAACTACTCTTAACTTTTTCTTAGCAGAAATCATTTGACAATATTAATCCTACGAGAAGGTAGGACTACTTTTTTATTTCCGAATTAAGTTTTTCCTTAATTAAAAGTATCGAATTTAAGTCCTCTTTTTATTTGTCAAAATATATCTTTTTATCATTTTTTATATGAGCAAAATTAACACTTAATAATATTTTTATATAATGTTAGTTAAATAGAATATACGCAAATCTGAAAATATGTAGTTAGTCAATGAGTTCTAGAACTTCATGAGGAACAGGTGTCCCTATTTGTGGAAATCATGAAGTCAAAAGTCAATGTAGAAATTAGGAATACTTTTTTATTTCCTAGAATAAATCAGGAAGTTATGAAAATAATTATTAGCACACGTTTAATTAGTTTATTCCTTATTTTCAATTAATTTGTTTTTTTTTAAAAGTAACTTTTTAATTATAACTATCTATCTGACATGTCTAAGTTATAAGATTAAAATATTTTAATATATTCTATGTATTTTTTAATCTAAATATGTAAAAATAAAATTTTTTATTTAATTTTATAACAAGTTAAAATTAGATAATTAAATTGAAACGCACAAATATATAGTGCAATATTGTCTGTAACAACCTAACGCACTGTATATGATACTATATAATATATAGCTTGTTGTCTTTCAATGTGAGACTCATTATAATACTCTGGCCATAAAGAAAGTGTGTATACTAAAATATGAACATTAAAACAATAGTGGAGGACACATTATGAGTCATGAGAGCACTTTTGCAAATGTAGAATCATCTTTTCGAGTTCGAGTTTTTTACTTTTCAAATATTTGACGATTAGGTGCCAAAATGCAGGTTTTAAGAAGTTAAATTCGATGATTATTAATACTCTCACGACATAATACTTCCTTAATCTCAGTTTATGTAATATTATTTGACTTGATATAAAATTAAAGAAAGAAAAGAAATCGTTCGATGTTGATATCAAATTTTTAAAAAAAACTGACTTATGAAATTTGTAATCTGAAATAAACTTTTGACATTTATGTGATAATAGATTATTTTACTAATTATAAAAGGTAAAGTTATGTTATTTTCAGTTATAAAAAAAATGTCATTACTGATCGACTAACTTTACCAACTTTACTAAAAACAAAAAAGTAAAAATTGTTGTCACAACTATATTCGTTTAATTTCTCGCATGACGACGAAACTTTTTTAATTTAACTCAACGTTGCTATCAAATTACACGAATATTACAATGGGAAAACGAAAAAAAGAACGTACATATGAGGAAAAAAAGACAAATCAAAACAAAATTAGCAATGATCGTTTCGAACATATAATCTTAACTCAATAATGCAAAACTACAACATTATACTCAACAATAGCATCACCATTCTTACTTAATGTATGTGTTTTCGCGGTTGCAACACCACGAGCTAGCCTGAAAACACCAGACCCACCAACAATTGGCATCTCTCGATATTCATTCAAAACAGTGTTACGTCCAAGTAGACTAAGTGTACTACCATTATATTTCCCATGAGTAAACACAAAATTCAGACTCATCAACAAACTAAATTCTTCAAGAGAAGCTGAACCAACAATTCCTTGAGCTCGACCAATAGTCGTTGAATTATTTTCTGGTCCCGTTGTTAATCGATCGTCTAATATTGCTAGCAAGCCAAACGCCGTAGGCGAATGAGACGTAGAATTAGCCTGGGAAATTGGTATTGACGTTGGTTTTTTACCAGCAACTATGTCGTGAAAATAGAAATGAAGTTTGGTTATTTTTGGTTTTGCATGGGAAATTTTTTGGAACCAATTTTCAACTGCTTTAGGGCCTTGTGGAATATTGCAATGAGCTAATGGAATTGATGATAATATGACAATAGCAATAGAGCAATACAATAAAATTGTGTTTAGCTTTGCCATGTTTTTGATTTCTTCAAAATTAATGTATTGTGAGTAAATATTTATAGAAAGAGGGAAGGGTGACTTTAGAAGAAAAGAATAATTTGATGGTATAGGTGGGAGTCGTTGGACGCCAATGTTGATTATTTTATTCATACCATACTTTCCTTGAAACCAACTTCAACATCCTAATAAACAAATGATTTTTCCAAAAAAAAAAAAAAGGTGATATTTTGGGTTAAGAAAATATTTTTTGGTAAGCAAACAATATATTTTGGAAAAACATCTATTACTGAATGATTTATGATAAAGTTACGAAAATCAAATTATATTTTGGCAACATTTTAAAGTATAGAGAATTGATAATCATGTCCAAGTGTTTGAGTACATTAATTAATTAAAAAAAATGATAACCGCAGCTAAAAATCAGTGTAAAATCAAATATTGTATGAAAGATGTTCAAGACTTAATATATATATATAAAAATATATATTTTAACTTATATATTTCTACGGACAAGTAATATATTTAGTTTTTCGATGTATAATATTTAACTGACCTCTATTTTTTTTGAAGACTTTGATAGTACAATCAATTTACAAAAAATTTCTATCGTACTAAACACGCATTGTAAAGAGACTTCATGACTTCCACAGACCACACAGGTCACCACCTGTACCTCGTGGTGTTTACGTTTGTTTCTAGACTTCCTTGATTAATTTATTATTACAAAATTAAGTTTTTATCATAAAAATTTCAATGTCAATTTGATGATGACTTTGGATAATTTAATGGATGATAAATGAAGTCTTATAGAATTTTCTAGAATTGATCAATTTCTTGTAAAAGAGTGGATTAAATAATTTCTCACTTCAAAATAAGCTTGATTTAAAAAAAATATATATCAATGTATGAAATTATTCTACCATCTACTGACTAGCTAGTACAAAATTGAGATTATTATGAGCCCGTTTGGATGGGCTTAAAAAAAGTAGCTTTTAAAAAGTGCTTTTGAAAGTGCTGAAACTTATTTTTAAAATAAGTAGTTATGTGTTTGGATAAAAGTGCTGAAGTTAAAAAAAAAATTGTTGATGTGTTTGGCAAATAAGTGCTGGTAAACACTTTTTTTAATCAAAATGTCTGAAATATCCTTAAAAGCTGTTAACATGATAAAATTGATTAAATTAATAATAATAATAATAATAAAATAATATGCAAAGAATAATAATAATAATATATAATATATAATACATAATAATAATAATATATAATAATAATAAAGAATAATAAAATAAATAATAATAATAATTATAAAAATAATAAAGAATGATAAAATAAATAATAATAATAATATTAAAATAATAAAATAATATATAATAATAATAAAATATAAATAATAATAATAATATAAATAATAATAATAATAAATAAAATAATAATAATAATAATAATTAAATATAAATAATAATAATAATAATAATTAATATAACAATATGAAAATAATAATAATAATAAAAATTAAAATAAAAATAATAATAATAATAATAATATATAAAATATTAATAATAATAATAAATAATAATAATAATAATAATAAAATAATATGAAAATAATAATAATAATATATAATAATATAATATACATAATAATAATAATAATAAAGAATAATAAAATAAATAATAATAATAATAATAATATAAAAATAATAAAATAATAATAATAATAATAATATATAATAATAATGATAATAATAACAATAAAGAGTAATAAAATAAATAATAATAATAAAATAACAAAATATTAATACTACTACTACTACTACTAATAATAATAATAATAGAAATAAAAGAAATAAGGACAAAAAGGTAAAAATTTGGTCAACTTAAAAGAGCTTATAAGCTAAAAAAAAAAAAAAGCACTCCTACCCCAGCTTTTAACTTTTGGCTTAAAATAAGTTTTTTTTAACTTAAAATAAGTTATTTTGAATATTGCCAAACAGCTAAATAAGTCAAAAACCAATTTTTAAATCAATTTGACCAGCTTTTAAGCTGAACCAAACAGGCTCTATATTATAAAAACTTATGAACAGAAATATTTATTTTAACCGTCAACATATGTTTCTTAAAAAAGATAATTATCTACAATTTAGTTATGAATATCAAGGACTAATGTAAATAACTTGATTGTGCAAGATTTAACTTCTTTAATCTGGATAATTCGACCCCAATTCAGATAAACCAAATATATTCTTTAATATTAATGGAAAAAGCTTTATAATTATAAGGTAAGTGCGTCTATATATATATATATAATTTATTTTGTTCTCTTTTAACTTACGATTAATGATCTTTTTTGTGACATAAAGCAAGTGGACGGTTGATCTCATTTATGGCCTGTTTGGATAGATTTATAAAGAGTAATTTATAAGTTAAAAGCTAAAAGTTATATGTAAATAGTATCGTACTATTTTGACTTATTTTTAAAAAATTGGCCTAAAAATGGATATTAAAAACATTTATAACCCTTTCAAACACCTCCAAAACTATATATAAAAAAAAACGACTCCTTCCGTTATGTTTAATTGTCATGGTTTCTTTTTTAAGGTCAAACTAAAAGAATTTTAATTAACATATTACGATGTAGTTTCATCATATTGATATGCATAAAATTGCAATGTATAGTACTTTTCGTATAATTTTTTGATATATTTAAATTTTTTATTTAAAATAGCAAATTAATGTAATCTAATTTCACTTTAAAAATTACTGAAATTAACTTTCAAACACCGCAACATTCAAGAAAAATACTTAAAATAAAAAATACTTAAAAATAAGTTAATCCAAACGAACACTTACTCATAATTTTTTTTTAAAAAAAAACATTAAAAGTAGTTGCACCACCGTTTGAAGTTTAGATATTTGACTTCCAAAACAGCTTACAAAAAGGTTACACGAGTTTAGATGCTCAAGCATGGCATGAGAATTGGTTTTTCAGGTCGCTTATAATTTCAATTTTTTAATTTTATATCATTTTTAGAAGAAACTTTTATTTTTGTATATGAAAGATTTGAAAAAAGTCATTTTTTAATTTATTTTTCAAGTGTTCAAAACATATTGATTTAAAAAAAAAAAGAATTTTGTATCAAGTCAAATAATATTATATAAATTAAAACGAAAAATAATATTTTGATTTTAAAAGTAAGCCTCTTTGAAAAACGCTTTCTATGGTCCTTAAACAAGCATTCTACAATCAAAATCTCCGGTCGGTCACCTACTTATTGCAGTCCATCCATCGCATTCCCATGTGAGGGACAATTAGTGACTTCTTTGCTTTTGTTTCTACGGAAGGATGGCAATAGGCGGTACGGTGTTGGACAGAGCGGATTAAGTTTAACCCGTAAATTTTTTAATTCATCTTGTTCAATTTTGCTTTTGCATAATAATTTTTTATATATTTTCAATCCATTTCATTCCGCTCCGTATTGACTCTTTCCGCATTGCTTTATACTGCATAATTTTTTTAATATTTTATTTTTCTAGTTAAGTTTGATATTAAAATTTTTTTTAGAATAATCTATCTATATACATACTTCCTTCTTCTTTTTTATTCATAATTCTCATTATTTCCTATCATTTCTAAATTTTATCAAAATTCTTATTTTACTCCCAAACCCCCAAACACTTGATACCTAAATCCTAGCTTCCAAAACTAATGTTTGTCCCTTTCTTATTTTACTTCAAAAATTTCTTCCTATTTTTTGTCACAAAATTCAGTTATTTTCTCATTCACGTTTGAAATTCAAAAGCAGTCGCTTTCATGTAGATTAGTGATATTTTTAGACAAAAGAAGTTTTAAAATTGATATTTATGTGTCTTTTACCTATTTTTAAAAATACTCCAAAAAATATAATTAAATAGAATAATTGAACTTCAAATTTTGAACACTACAACGTAAATTAGAAAAAAAAGAGAAGTAATAACAGTAGTTATTATTTGATAATAATTAGTAAAATATTTACAATTTTTTAATAATTTGAGTTGGTTATGGACTCTAACAACTAATCCTTCATTGAAATTGTTTAGGATTCTTGCATTGTTATTGTTTAATCTTTCCATTGTCTCATATAATGTTAGTTTCAATTTTTTCAAAGTTTAATACAGTCTAATATTTTCCTCTATTTTCGGGTGTTTTTCATAATAAAAATTTTCTTTAATTGATTGTGTTTGTGACTTTGTTCATGTATCTAATTGACAGCTTAATTCATATTTATTGAGATACATTTATAGATACACTTTATTTTAACTTACATACACCCATCTTTCACAATTTTATTGTATCAGATACATTATCATCAACTACAAAATGATACATAAAAAATGTATCTAAACAACTTGAAATCTTTGATAATTGCATATCTTATCTTTCAAGGCAAACAATGTATTTCATCCATAATCATAGACTGAATAAAGATATTCAAATGATGCAACTACCTGTTAACATTAAAGAGATTAGTTATACATTTCATAAAATAATTATTTCTATGTATCAATCACACACCATCATATAACTAACTTAAACTTAATAACATATACAAAATATAAATATAATCTGATACATACCTTCATTATTGTACATATTGATGTGTTTTCAACAAAAAATGTATAATGTATCATCTATAAAGTATAGTATTTCACAAATACAATATAAAACAAAAATAATAATGTGTCATACTAAACATTTAATTAGAATAATTTAAATTAATATTACATTATCTGATATATAATAACTATTACAGTAATGTTTCAAACTCTAAGCAAACACTTTACATGTAAAATCTACTCATACCGTTCTTTCTAAAATACAGGCGCACATGCTATTTTGTTACTAATTCACTTGTCTAGAATAGAATATAACTTACATCATAGAAGAGCGCAAATCGAGACGAGCTTAATTATTATGTGAGACAGGCCTAGAGTTCTGTCAAAATAATGCTAGGGCATTAAATTGGTGAAAAAACAACCAAAAACGTTATCCAGTACTTTATATAGCTAGAATTACATCTCTTTTTCATTCAAGAGTACTTATGTGTTTTCTCGCCCCTTTGAGACTCTGAAAATCTTTTCTAGGAACACATACAAGATTTGTCCAACTATAATGGTGATTTTACCATTGACTATTTCATTTATGAATTTCATAGTACTATAAATCTATGTCCTATATTGAGGTAGAATTAGGAACTTGCATCATCTTGCCTAGCAAGCAAAGATTTACCTCAATAAAATTATCTAGATCGACATAAGTGTTCAATTATATTATCAGAATTCATATTGTATATTTGAAATAGGTTGACATCCTTGTATATCTCATGGTACACTAGTCCTCTTCCCACAAAGAAGCTTTTCTCCTAGGTCCATGGAGATAAAATATTGGACTGATGTGAATGGTTCATCATGAAAGAAAGACTTACTAAGTTGGGATCACTAACTCTAATTTGATATATCTAATATAATAAAAAATACTCATATAATAGAAAAGATTTGTCTTTTCTGCATACTTATGTAGGATATTATTCACTATTTTACTATAAATGGTGAAAGAAAATACCCTCACAATTAGCTAATATTTCAAATTAAATTTGAGGTAATAACTAATTCCACTTTTATTTAAAAAGATTATTATTTTTATTCCACCAAATAAACAATTAACTTAGACATAATTTATTTTAAATTACATATTTTTTATTTAAAATATAAGGAGCATAATAAGTTAGTGTAGTACTTCACTTAAGCTATGAAATTCAAAAGACACATACGCGACTATCGACGTATTCAAGAAAATACAAAGACGAGCATAAAATCGCCGAACAAATATGCCTCATTCCTCGAAAGAACACAATTGGATTATATATAAGAGTATTGCTAAAATGACAAGACATTTTTTGGCATGAATTGGCAAGAAATGAGTAAATGACTTAATAACCCTTTGACTCCAAAATCACTCGTTGTTTCCATCGAAAGTAGAAAATCACTCTTAACTTTTTCTTTCTTATTTTCTCTCTCTTACTTTACTCATTTTTTCTTCTTTACTTCACTCATCAGATTTATTTTATTTTGTTGTTCAAGATTTAATTTTGTTATTAGATTTATATAATTTTAACAAGATTGATCCGAATAGTCAGAATAGTCAATTAAACGAAGTATTGAATAATGTTTTGATTCAGATGAGGATGATAGTTTGTTGTCCCAAAAATCATAAAAATTTCGATGGTGCATACGATAGGCCTGGAAAAAAAAACTAAAAAGATCTCGTGACCTATAAACTTAAAAAAAACAACTAAAAAATACCTAAAATTGGGGACCTAAACTTAGATTCGAACTGGTGACCTATAGACTATTCGTTTAAGTTTTAATCATTTTCGCTGCAATATCATTCATTCATAATTACGAAAGAAAATGTATTTACTCTCTTTCATATCAATTGTTTATTGACTATCACTAGTAAATTTAAATAAGATATTATCAATAAATACAGTTTAATAACTACTAAAATGTGAAGATAAATTGATCAAAGGACTATATATATCGCTATGCTAATGGAAAACCCCAACAGGTTGTATTTTCCAATTCGATACAGCTTTTACATGGTATCAGAGCCTCGACCGGGAATCAAATCCTAGCCGAGAGCCCCACAATTCCGCCGCCAATCCTCAAATCGTCGCTGCAATCTCGCACGACAGATCGTCGCTGCAATCTGTCCAGCAGCACTGTTTCCAGTCCCACGAAGAATTATGACAGGCGATTCCAGTCATCTATCCAGCAGCACTGTTTCCACAGCGACTGTTGCGAAGATTCGACCGATTCATGATCCGAGTTCCGTCTACTATTTGCACCCATCGGAAGGACCAAGCAACTCTCTAACTAAATACCTGCTAAAGGGAGACAATTTCGATGTTTGGGAACAAGCGATTTGTCATGCACTCGAAGGCAGAAGCAAGATCGGTTTTCTATATGAAAACGAGTTTCCAAAACCGACGAATGATTTAGAACTCGATGCTTGGAAAGCAAATAACTCCATCATATGTTCATGGATATTTAATAGTGCTGACGAAACGATCCAGCCTAGTCTCGTCGCCCACAAAATTGCCCACGAACTATGGACTGATATAAAAGCAAGATACGGAGGTACGAATGCTCCAAAATCTTGGCAACTAAAATCAGACCTACAAACGTTGCGGCAAAAAGGTCAATCTGTAGTTTCTTACTACAATCAGTTTATCACGATTTGGAACCAATTGTACGGGTCGATCGATCCAACTTGCGGCTGTATATGTCCTGCGGCTGCCAAAATGCGTCTTCGTTTTGAGGAGGAGAAGACGCAGGCTTTTCTTCTTGGGCTGGACGATGCACAATTTGGAGCAACTCGCTCCCAAATTCTCGGCACCCGACCACTCCCTGTCCTTAATGAAGCATATTATCTTGTTTCTCAAGAGGAGAGACATAAATCGATTGTGCGCAACCGAGATGACCAAACTGATGGACTGGCATTCGCGGCTGACAATCAACCCATACAAACCCCGAGATATAAATGCACTCATTGCGGAAAAACTGGTCACTCTGCAGAACGGTGCTTTCTTTTGATAGGATTTCCTAGCGGAGGAAGAAGGGGTCGTGGGGGAGGACGCGGAGGTAGAAGTGGTCGTGGTTCTCCGTCTGGCAGAGACCAAAGTGCAGGCCGAGGTGGGGGCTTGGCTGCACACGCAGACAGCTCCACTGCAGCAGCAGCGCCGATAGCAGCAACCAAGCAACCAACGGAAGCAACCAAGGCACGACTATTCCTGGATTATCGGCTGAACAAATGACTCGATTATTGCACATGCTAGACACTCCTACACAATCTGCCAACCACACGGGTACGGTACACGCTTTGTCACCCGATTGGTTAATTGATAGTGGTGCTTCACATCACATGACGGGTAATTTTTTATCACTTTATGATATTACATCTGTCCCTGAGTGTTCTATTGGTCTGCCGGATGGCACTCGAGTTGTGGCAAATTCTTGTGGGAGTGTACAGATTTCTGATAACTTAACCTTGAACAATGTATTATTTGTCCCTAACTTGAAGTGCAATCTGATCTCTGTTGGCTGTCTAATTAAATCAAATAATTGTCGTGTGATTTTTGATGATTGTTGTTGTGTGATACAGGACCGTGTTTTGACAACGGAGATTGGTCGGGGTACAGTTCGTAACGGGGTATACGTCTTCCAGTCTCAAGCATTCGTATCAGCGTCTAGAGCCAACCAAGTCGAGTTACTACACAAGCGACTGGGTCATCCATCTCCTGCAATTTTATGTTCCCCTCCTTTTAATAATACCCCCTCAGATGTCAAACATTTAGAGTCGTGTGAGATCTGTTTTTATTCTAAGCAAACTCGTTCAAGTTTTCCTTCTAGTTCTAATAAAGCTGCGTCCATTTTTGATTTAATTCATTGCGATTTATGGGGTCCCTACTCCACTTGTCTGTCTTCTGGGTCACATTATTTTTTAACCATTGTCGATGATCATTCTAGAGCTGTCTGGGTGTACCTCGTAAGAGATAAAAGTGAAGTCACATCCTGTTTAAAACAATTTCTTACATTAATCCAAACTCAGTACCACAAAACTATAAAAATTATCCGTTCTGACAATGGTACTGAATTTCTTAACACTCCTCTCCATCAGTTTTATCATGACAGGGCGTACTTATCCAAACATCATGCGTCGGTACCCCCCAACAAAATGGAAGGGTCGAGCGCAAACACCGTCATATCTTAAATGTAGCACGTTCTTTAATGTTTCAAGCATCACTACCAGTCGAGTTTTGGGGGGAGTGTGTCCGTACTGCGGTTTATCTCATCAATCGCACACCTAGTCGTATCCTCGGTGGCAAATCCCCATTTGAAATACTAAATAAAACCCCACCCGATATATCCCATCTACGTGTTTTCGGGTGTCTATGTTTTGTTCGAAACATCCAGCGTCCACCAAATAAATTTGCACCTCGAAGTCTTAAATGTATGTTTCTAGGTTATCCTTCCGGGACAAAAGGTTGGCGGGTATACGATTTGGAAACTCATCGTTTCTTTCATACGCGTGACATCTCGTTTGATGAAACGACCTTTCCTTTCGCTCCCACACATACCAATCAGCAGCCCAAAACGTCCAAACCACCAGTCCACCAAGCAGATTTTCCGACCAACCACGCTGTCCCTACCTCGTCAACCAATTCCAACACTTCACTTAATTCCCAGCCACACAGCAGCACGCACCAACAGTCAGCACCCACACCCATTGTGCCTCCCATCGACAGCAGCACATCTCAACAGCCAACACCCACAATGCCTTCCATCGACAGCAGCCCTTCCATCGACCAACGCGATAATTCGCCAAATCCACCACCTACCCGTGCTTCGAGTCGTGTCCGTCATCCACCTAGCTATCTTTCTGAATATGTGTGTCAATCTGTTACCACCGTACCTTCCGTTACTTGTCCCACGACGAGTCCTCGTTCAGGTACACGGTTCCCTATCACTAACTACGTTCATTATGACAAATTACATGACAGATATCGTGGTTTCTTGGCTGCCATTTCTACTACAGACATCCCCAGATCATTTCGAGATGCTGTTAAATTTGCTAATTGGAGGGAGGCTATGCAAACAGAAATCCGAGCCTTGGAAAATAATCAGACTTGGGTGTTAACTGATCTTCCAGCCGGTAGACGCGCTCTGGGTTGTCAATGGGTGTACAAGACAAAATATCATGCCGATGGATCTAAAGAAAGGGACAAAGCACGGCTGGTTGTTCTGGGTAATCATCAAGAATTTGGCACAGATTACACGGACACTTTCGCTCCAGTTGCCCGAATGGGAACTGTACGAATTCTTTTGTCAGTGGCTGTTGCCAAGAATTGGGAAATTCACCAACTGGATGTAAATAACGCCTTTCTACACGGAGATATCACCGAGGAGGTCTACATGCGGCTTCCCCCCGGCTACTCTACCGCACACCCAGGCAAAGTATGTAGACTGCAAAAATCTCTCTATGGTTTACGGCAATCACCCAGAAATTGGTTTGAAAAACTGACAATTGCATTGAGGCGTTATGGTTTCAAACAGGCTCATAAGGATCATACTCTGTTCATCTTTCGATGTGGCACCGACTTCCTAGCTATCTTAATTTATGTCGACGACATTTTAGTCACAGGTAACAACCTCACTCTATGTGCTTCATTCAAAAAATATTTACACAATTGTTTTCAGCTGAAGGACTTGGGGCCTTTGAAATATTTTCTGGGAATCAAATGTGCCCGTTCGTCAACCGGTTTAGTGTTGTGCCAACGCAAGTACGCTCTGGAAATCCTGCAGGAAGCTGGCCTCACTGGCTGCAAACCGGCATCGACCCCTTTGCCCCCTGGTCACGGCTTGGCTATGTCGACCAGCGCGCTGCTTCGAGATCCAAGTAAATATCGTCGTCTGGTTGGTCGTCTCATCTATCTGACTATTACGCGCCCAGACTTGGCCTATTCAGTTCATCTCCTGTCCCAGTTTATGCATGAGCCCAGAGTCGACCATCTCAACGCTGCTATGCGTGTGTTGCGTTACCTCAAAGGTCATCCTGGGCAGGGTATCCTTCTCCGCGCAGATAGTAACTTACAGATTATGGCGTATTGTGACTCTGATTGGGCTACATGCCCTCTCTCTAGAAAGTCTGTCAGCGGCTATTTTGTCATGTTGGGATGCTCTCCCATTTCTTGGAAGACCAAGAAACAGACTACAGTCTCTCGCTCTTCTGCCGAAGCTGAATACCGGGCCATGGCTGACACTTGTTACGAAATTCGGTGGATTCAGCATATTCTTGGATGCCTTGGAGTCGCCACTACCACAATTCCAAGGCTATACTGTGATAACCAATCTGCTCTCTACATCGCTGCTAATCCAGTATTTCATGAGCGTATGAAACATGTCGACATTGATTGTCATATTGTACGTGAATGTGTACGACGTCACGAGCTCTCAACTCATTACGTTCCCACGCGATTACAGCTAGCTGATTTGTTTACCAAACCTTTGTCTCATCCTACTTTTTCGTTTCTTGTATCCAAGTTGGGCATTCACGATGTTCATGCTCCAACTTGAGGAGGAGTGTTAACTAAGATTATTAGGTTTAGGTTTAGACTTCCATACTGGGCTTAAGCCCACTGTAATTATGTAACTATATATATCGCTATGCTAATGGAAAACCCCAACAGGTTGTATTTTCCAATTCGATACAGCTTTTACAGAAATATACAATAATTAATTGTATTACCCAATTAAAATGTGATCATGCATATATAATCACATTCAATTAACTTGTATTTGTTAGGGACCATAACTCAGATAATACTATATCCATTACATTTATTTTCATCATAATGATTCGACTTATAATAATGAAAAAATTTCAATTTTGTGAAATAATTCAAATATAAACTTTTATAATTTTATTTACCAAAAAAATGAATTTAAAAATTATTTAAATCCTAAAAGGTTTAAAGAGTCTATTTTTTTTTTAAAAAGATCTAAAATTGGGACATAACCTAGATTAAAACTCGTGACCTATACTATTTGTTTAAGGTTTAACTATTCGCGCTGCAATAACATTAATTCATAATTACGTAAGGAAATGTATTTACTCTCTTTTATATCAATTTTTTAATGAATATCACTAGAAAATTTAAAATGTGATATATATTATCAATAAATATAGTCTAATAACTCCTAATATGTGAAGATAAATCAATCAAAGATTGACATGTACCATAACTAAAGATATTATCTGATTATAACTTGATCATGCATATATAATCACATTCAATTGACTTGTATTTGCGATGGAGCATAACTCATATAATACTATATCTATTACATTTATTTTCATCATAAATAATTCGACTTATGCAGGGAAAAATCTTAAATTTTTGTGAAACAATCTAAATATACACTTTTACAATCCTATTTAAATACTAATAACTTCAAAGAGTCTAATTTTTTAAAAAAAAGTACCTAAAATTGGGACCTGACCTAGATTTGAACTTGTGACCTATAGACTATTCATTTAAGATTTAACCATTGACGCTGCAATGGCTTTCATTCATAATTACGTAAAAATTGTATTTACTCTCTTTTTTATCAATTAATTATTTTTATTTAAATCAAATATTAACAAAATATCTTAATATATAGTCATCTTTATATTGTAAGAAAATAGTAAAATAGTTGGAAATAATTTTATCATATTTCTTTAAAAAAGATTAAATTTTTAGATATTGCGTAATTTATTTTTTTGAAGGATCCTATATATATGTACTTTAACAAAATTTTATAATATCGTATATTTTTTAGAAGTCTACGAAAATCAAATAGCAAGAAAAACAAAAAAAATTTAAAGTTATGAAAAATTAACTTAATTAATTTGACTTGATTTTAATATTTAAAAAATAAAATTAATTAAAATTATTTTCATTTAATTAAAAAATGAACCATACTAAATCACAAGCAAAACAATTCTACTAAAAATATGAAGTTTCCAAGTTTAATGAATAAATATATTTACTAAGAATAATAATAAAAAATTATAAAGAAATGTAAATGAAAAAGGAAAAAGAAAAAGATACAAAATAAGGAAAAGTAGAAAGAAACGTAACTTTTAACACATCTATTGGTAAGTGGGATCCAATAACAATGTGAACTGAAAAAGTAAATTATGAGTTTGACATTTTAAAAGTGGTTTTACTTTTAAGAATACTTATGGTACAAAAAATAAATAAATTTACTCAATTATCCTACACTTTTAAGCAAAATTACAAAAAAAAACTGAAATTAACTGCTCGTGTCAATTAGTGTCAAAAAAGTGTCCTGTCAAATATATTTTACCTATATATAATTACATAAAAAAAAGTCTCTCACCATAAATTTTTCTGCATTTGTTGATACTTCTGAAATTTATTTCCCAAAACCCTTTAAATGCAGACATTTAAAATCTATTTAGCATTGTGCTTGAAGAGACTTTTAGGCTTCAGCCCGTGATTGAATGGTTCATTTTGAGATATGCATCATGTTTTAGAAATAAAAGCAAATGTTTGAACTTTAAACATCACTTGACTGTCTGGGTTTATGGCATCAGAATGAACATAAACAAGTTGTTTGGGCAAGACCAGTTGCTAAATGTTTGTACGGTTATTCATTATGTGTCATATGTAAAAGAAGCAAGACTTCAATTTGGATTAGCTAATTTCGACTACTCCTAGGAGAATGAGAATTTTCACGTCCATCGTTTATATGTGAACTTGACAATAGTAGAAATTTCAAATCCATTTAACTTGTCAGTTTTCATTACCTATTTTAAAAGTATTAAAAGAAATTACCTAGTGTGTAGATTGAGATTTGAACATGAGACTTCATGGTTCTCAACTGACTTTATTGGTCACTAGGTCATATCCTTGGATTCTGTGTATACAAAAAAAAAAGGCTTTGAATACTGTGTGAAATTTTGTGCTCCTTAACTTTCACTAAAGAACTCTGTTTATGTTGAGAGTATATATATATATATATATATATATATATATATATATCACAGGCAATGCATTACCTTACTAATTAATTAGTATAAGGAGTCTGGTGTCACGGACTCAAAGTCTTACTAAAACTATGTGTGACACTGTCTATATATATATATATATATCACAGGCAATGCATTACCTTACTAATTAATTAGTATAAGGAGTCTGGTGTCACGGACTCAAAGTCTTACTAAAACTATGTGTGGCACTTGACAACTTATTCACGAATCTTTCACGATCTTGTAAGCTCAAGTAAGCCTTTAAAACTAATATCGCTAAGAGAATGAAAGAAAGACTTAGAAAGATTTGAAAGAAGGCTTTATATTTCTTGGAAGATTGCTTACAACTTTCTTGGATGATTTACAAATGAGAGCCCTTTTATTTATACTACTTCCTAGGGGGCTAAAATGTAAATAAAAATTACTTTACAAGTCCCTACTTATTTACACTTTGGTCCCTTCTCAATAAATCTCTACACTTTCTAGCATATTCTAAGACTTTCCTAGAAAATATCTAGTTCATCTTCTTGAACCCTCCAAAGCTTTCTTGAAATATCTAGGGGCTTTTAGAATTTTCTATAAACCACTCCAAAACTCTAGACTTTTCCGCTCCATTCGGATGCAAAATCTTACTGAGAATTGGCGGGACGTGACACTCTCCCCACCTATTGATGTGACGACCGCGTCGCATCATCACTACATCGACGACCGAGTTTTGCCTTCTCGTATGCGCGGCCAATAGTTTATTGACTCGATCAATTCCCTCACGCAACTCTTTCAATTGCTTCTTTATCTCTTCTAACTCGGCATCACAATTTACCTCCTTCCTAGGAGGCAAGAGCCTCGGTGGCTTCTTTGACATCACGACATTGTTCTCTCTTGGAACCTTCTTCCTTCATGGTGGCAAAGACTTCGTAGCACCATTGTCTTCTTTCGAACTTGTAATGATGGCTACAAATGTCGACTTCACCTTCTTAGGATAATTCTTGAGCTGCATGGCAGTTAGTCGGACCTGTCTTTTTGCTTCGGTGCCTTAACCATGGGAACCATGCATGTTCCTCCTTGATCCATGACCAAAAGTCGTTGGAGGTAAGGATCGATCACAGTGTGGCACTGCTGGAAGAACTCTTGCCCAAGAATTATATCAAAGAGATCAAGATGAGAGACAATGAAGTTGGTGTTACCTTGCCACTCGCCTAGTGTGATGCTTACTCCATGCGCAACTTCACACATGGAAGTCGGTGGTGCATTGACCATCCTGAGTTGGGCGTTACTTGTACTGTCAGCCCCAACCTTATCGCTGCCATTTTTGTTATATTAAAGAGATCTAGAGGAGCGAAAGTGAAGTTGGTGTTACCTTGCCACTCGCCTAGTGTGTTGTTTACTCCATGCGCAACTCCACACACGGGAGTAGGTGATGCATTGACCGTCTTGAGTTGGGAGTTACTTGGACTGTAACTCAGCCCTAACCTTGTCGCTGCCATTTTTTTCATGATATTGGCCTCTGCACCCGTGTCGACCATAGCACGAGCAGATTTTCCATTTATCGTAATGTTGACATACTGCGCGTCGCATACTCTCCACTTCTCTGGTTGCTTGGTGATAGCTGCACATAGTCTTAACAATCCCAACTGCATTGTCTCCACGCCTTGTTTTTGCTCATGTGCTTCCTTCTCTTTCCGCTCTCTCATGATAGCACCAAGGTTCTTCAGTTCAGGGCACCTCGCATAGCCATGCAGCCCACCGCATATGAAGCAACCACCTCTTTTGGCAAATCCTGTCTTTCTCTCTCTGTGTCGCCATGAAGTACAAACTTCTTGCCATCAGACTTATAGGTGTAATGATTCTTAGGATGTGGCCGTTGCTCCTCGCCTTTGCCACGATCTCCCACGCCATTGTCATGACTACCTCTCATTTGCTCTCCTTTGTCTTTGTCGGTCTTCTCGTGCCTGAAGTCTGTCAAAGCTTCGGCTTGCGTGATGGCTTCATCAATCGTTTTGACCTGTCGGCATTCCAACTCCAACCTGAACCAACTCTGCAGCCCATCCATGAAGTGGAATAACATATCTTCATCCGTAAGGTTGGAAATCTGAAGCGTGAGGGTGGTGAATTCCTGCATATACGCGCGTATGCTTCCCGTATGCTTTAGTTCCCTAAACTTGCGCTTGACATTGTTAGGGAAGAATGTTTTTTTGAACTCCTCTTAGAATTGCTCTCAAGTGTTTATGGAGCAACATCCCTTTTCGATTTCCGACTTTTTACGCGTCCACCACAACATGGCCATCTCCAAAAGATACAACATAGCGGTATTGATATTGTTTTCGTCGCTCTTCACTCGGCTACACTTGAAGTAACTCTCCAAATGCCACATAAAATTCTCCACCTCTTGCGCGTCAATGACGCCTTTGAACAGAAGTGGTTTGGGATCCTCGACCTTGGCCTCCCTATCTCGGTCGAACAACGACGATCCTCCAACTTCCGCGCCTTCCTTGAGTGATTTTATCTCGACCTTCATGGTCTCAATCGTGCTCAATGCCTTTATGAGCCGACACTACAAGGAAGTGATAACCTCTTTCATCTCAAACCGTCCAGCTGACGTCCCTCCAACTCCTTACGGATGTTTTCGGTTTCCTCGAGGGTGAAGTCTTCAAGGGTTTGAAACTTGTCATCAACCACGTTCAAACGCCGGTCTAATATCTCCATGGACTGCCTAGCCGTTTCAACCCTTGCGATCCACTCCTCCCCACCATCCAACCTGACATTGGTGGTGCTAGCGGCATTTACGTCTCCTCCATTAGCCATTCTCTTAGTGCAAACCTCGCTCCGATACCATGTTGTCACAGACTCAGAATCAACTAAAACTCCGTGCGGCACTTGATAACTTATTCATAAATCTTTCACGATCTTGTAAGTTCAAGTAAGCCTTTAAAACTAAGATCGCTAAGAGAATGCAATGAAGACTTAGAAAGTTTTGGAAGAAGACTTTATGTTTCTTGGAAGATTGCTTACTACTTTCTTGGATGATTTACAAATGAGAGCCCCTCGATTTATACTATTTCCTAGGGGGACAAAGTGTAAATAAAAATTGCTTTACAAGTCCCTACTTATTTACACTTTGGTCCCCTCTCTAGAAATCTCTACACTTTCTAGGAAATTCTAAGACTTTCCTAGAAAATATCTAGTTCTTCTTCTTGAACTTTCCAAAGCCTTCTTGAAAAGATTTAGGGGCTTCTAGAGTTTTCTATAAACCTCTCCAAAATTCTAGACTTTTTCGCTCCTATCCGGATGTAAATTTTTATTGAGAATTGGCGGGACGTGACACTGGGCTTTCTGAATTTAGTACATAGTTTTTCAACTCTCAAACCTAAACTGACTTTTCTTTGCTTTGAACTTGTTTTGCAGATTAGATGTCGAAAAGGTTGTGAATGACAAGTTTGGAGAGTTGGCTATGTTCTCAATCAGCTTATCTAACTGCATTTGCCACATTCTTGTAACATTTACTTATCTTGTTTCTTCTATTCTTCAGTTGGATACTACTTTCTTAGAGGAATTACTATACGGAAAGTGGTCTAGTAGATTTTTTAAGCATATAAATTGTTCTTTTGAGAAAGATTCTTCCATGTTGGCAGGGTGACAATTTAGCGGGCTGAGTTAAATTTGGATGAGTCAAAATGGATTAAGACAATAAACGTGTTAAGACCAAATCCAACCCAACCTAAATTTGTTTGGATGAAAATCGGTTGGGTCAAAATGAGGTTAGGTATTGGATCATAATCCAACCTGCCCAATTTTTACTAACTTTTAATAGCTTTATTTGTTATTTTATAAGCTTTTATTTACATACAGATATTAGCATATTATCAAAAGAATAATAAATACAATCAAAACTACCATCTGGAAGTAATTTTACTACCATCTCAACAGGTTACAATCACCCAGAGAGTAGCTTATAACAATAAAATTATTTTACCATTTACTAACTATTACAAACTTGAGATTATTATTAGAATTTATAAACAAAAATATTTATCTTAAGAGACGTATGTTTCTTAAAAGCATATTATCTACATTATAGTAATCAATACATTAAATTACCAAGGATTAACGGTAAAATTACTTCATAAGCCATTCATTTTTTATATTTTAGTTATGAAAATTCTGATTTAATTTGTCCTTCAATCATCACAGTTTTGATAAAAAATTCTTGCTGTGATTGTTCTACATGTATAATTCGTTTTGTAATCTTTTAACGTACCATCAATGATTTTCCTTGTGATATAAAGCAAGTGGAGGTAAACCAGTACACTAAAAATGAACATTAAAATCAATAGTTCCGGTCCTATTTTGAGAGTACTTGTAATTTGGAAAACTTAAAATTGAAGAATCAACATTTGGAATTAGATATTTGACTTCGAAAATAATTGACAAAAAAGTTACACTCCGAGTATAGGTGCTCAAGCATGGCATGAGACGATTGATTTTTCAGGTCACTTATAATTTCAATTTTAAAATTTTATGTCATTTTTATTAGACTCTTTTTAGTTTTGTATCTAAAAGATTTGAAAAAAGATCCTTTTTTTCTATTTATTTTGAAGTGATTAAAAGATCTTAATTTCTTTTTAAATTTTATGTCATTTTATTAGACTCGTAGTTTTATATCTAAAATATTTGAAAAAAGTTCCTTTTTTCTCTATTTATTTTGAAGTGATTAAAAAATCTTAATTTCTTTTTAAATTTTATGTCAATTCAAATAATGTCACATAGATTAAAACAAAGAAAGCACTGTCCTATTAGAACTATAGAGTAGGTTGGTCACCTAATTATTGCTGTCCATCGCATTCCCATGTGAGGAACAATTAGTAACTTCTTTGCTTTTGCTTAATGAACTCCTTGAACTTTATCTTTATGTTTGTTTAGTCTAATATGATTGAAATATTTTTATTGCACAATTCATTTTAGTTCATCTTTAGACAATGACAATTTATTTCTACTGTATGTGTATCTTTTCGGACAGATATAATGAAAAAATATTGGACCAATAATTTTTTTTTTTAAATGGAATTCTAAACATGATTTTAAGAAAATAAATTTAACCTGAAAATATAACCTAGAAAAATAATAAATTTAGTAAAAATTAAGTTTATATATTATTTGGAAATGCCACATAGAAATATTATTGAATCCGGAGCCTAAAGGGTGAAAAATGTTAACAAAATATCTAAAATGGTATATGAAAATATTTTTTTACCAAAACGGTAAAATCGCTGAGGAAGCAGCGATTTTGTCCGCCGGAATTTTGGAAAATCGCTGCTATAGCAGCGATTCATACATTTGCATTTTTTTAAAAAAAAAAAGAATTTAAAACAAATCGCTGCACTTGCAGCAATTTACATAATATGTATTTTTTTAATTTTTTTTAAAGAAAATCGCTGCAAAGGCAGCGATCTATTTTTATTTTTATTTTTATTTTTAATTTTTAAGTAAATCGCTGCAAGTGCAGCAATTTACATAATTAATTTTTTTATTAATTTTTATTTACATAACATAAAATATTGATATGTGTTACTGCTAAACCCACAACAGCCAATTAGAGGTTCCCTTGTTGACTTTAATTAGTCCAAATGGGCTGCTATAATGCTATTATAACATAACATCTGATTTTTAAACTAATTAAAAAAAAGAAATTATTTGATTTATTGATTTTGTTTTGGCATTTTAAGTGCTCAAATAAACAAATTTAGAAACTAAAATAATATATATATATATATATATATATATATATATATATATATATATATATATTATGTAAATCGCTGCACGATTAAATTTTTTTTAGGTAAATCGTTGTCTTTGCAGCAATTTCCTTTAAAAAAAATGTTCTTAAAAATATATTATGTAAATCGCTGCCAGTGCCGCGATTTGTTTTTAATTTTTTTAAAAAAAATGCAAATGTACAAATTGTTGTTACAGCAACGACTTTCCAAAATTCCGGCGAACAAAATCGCTGTTTTCTCAACGATTTTACCGTTTTGGTAAAAAAAAAGAATCATATACCGATTTGAAAATTTTGTTAACATTTTTCACCTTATAGGCTTCGATCTCAAATATTATTCATATGACAACGTGTGCATCACACCTTCTTGAACCTGTTCCAAGTAATCAAATATATTAAAAATAATATTAGTTTGAATATATATATATATATATATATATATATATATATATATATATATATATATATATATATATATATAAAACATGTCAAGTTCAAAATTTCAAAGTAATTTTTCTTTTTCAGTCATTAAAATATTTCTTTGTAGAAACAACTTCTGAATAAAGATTTAATATGACAAGAAAGTGGATGATTTCATTTAATTTGATTAATTAGCTAGGTGGTCAAATTTACTTCTTTGCAAGAAATAAAACAAACATTAAAATTTAAAATAATTAGAAAGAGTATTTGTTATTGACGAATCTTTTGAAGATATCTTTATATTTTTTTGTTAGATAAAAAAAGATTTTGATAATTGACAAATAGAGAAATAGATGAAAGAAATAGGTTGCGCGACATATTCCTTTCAGATAGAATTCGACTTGGATTAGGAGAACGTCAATCACGCGAATTAGAATGTGAAATTATTTCTTTTTCGACCATCAACCAGTACAGAAAGTTTCCTTTTATAAAGGAGTTCGCAAGCAAGATAGTTTTCTTAATCAAATAGGAATCCTAAGAGAAGTAGGATATAAAGATGAAAGAAGGAAAACTACTTCGTACTTGTTTAAGGAAAACATACGACAGAGAGGAAAGAAGCGTAAGATTTATTGGGCAGTGATGAAGAATCCAAGTTGAACTTAACAAGGTTTTATAGAGGCAAAGACAAAGTTGATTCAGACAAGGAGTTGAATATGCGGCGAAGACAAGTTCGAGTTGAACTAGGAGTTCCACACAAAAGAGAAGTCCTACATGAAGTAGGATTTCTAGTTGAAATAGGTTTTGCATTCAAGTCCAAATCTATAAATAGGATGATAGTTTCGCTGGAGAAAATTGCGCACTTACATAGAGAGAAGATCAAAATACGATCAAGAGTTTGAGAGAGTTTTGAGGTTTCTTGGGAGTGTTGCCAATTTGTGAGGAAAACGTTGTAAGATTGTAATTAAAAGTTTTGATTACAATCGAGTGTGTGTAGGATTCGTCTAACAAGTTTGAGAAACTTGACGGACGGTAGCTAGAAATTAGAGTTTATAATTTCTTAGCTTGGAATTAGAGTTTATAATTTCTTAGCTTGGAATTAGAGTTTATAATTCCTTAGGTTACATAGGCTTGTAATGTGTTGTTGATGCTCGGACTTTAATTAAGTAGAGTTAAATCCTACAGAGGCGTAGGTCGAGGTTTTTACCCTTTTGAGTTGGGGTTTTCTGCGATAAAGTACTATTTCATTATTTTATTTGCTTTACAAAACGTAACTACTGTAATCTGCAAAGAAACATATAGAATATACTTGTTCCTTAGGCGAATTTAGGGGTCAGAATTCCAACATTTTTCAACACTACTATAGTTATTGAAGGACGTAGGCTATCGATCAGTATAATATTGACACGCTAAATTAAGGTATTACAAATTCGTACAGTTCAGGTGGCAACTAAGATTCTCCAGATAACTGCAACTTTCTTTCTTATTTTTATCGACTGTTTGTCTTCATTTACCAGTACATAGCTTAATTAAGAATTTTAATTTATTTTATATAATCTCAATTCATCGAGTATAAAACTATTTACATTATTCAAAACAGTAAACATGTCCAAGAAAGTTGGCAATATGTACAATCCTAAACATCTTTAAATGTCTTATTTCATTGTTCAGAACACATACATCTTAATCCTTAACACAAATTAAAGTAGAGAAACTATATAGGAAATATTACAAATGAAGGCAAAGCTTCAAATAATTAAATTAATGTGAGTAATGCAGGACCATAACATTATACTCAACAATAGCATCCCCACTAGTCATATTGATCCAATAGGTTTTAGCGGTGGCGATTCCTTGAGCCAACCGAAAAACTCCAGAACCACCAACGATAGGCATCTCACGATACTTGTGAAATACTGGGTTACGACCAAGTACACTCAGCGTGCTACCATTGTACTTGCCAGTTGTGAACACAAAATTGAGGTTCATGAGAAGACCAGACTCATTTTGATCAGCTGCACCATAAATCCCTTGGGCTCGACCCACTATTGTCGAGTTGGGCTCTGGTCCAACTGTCAGAGGGTCGTCCGCCATTGCAACAAACCCAAAAAAAGTTGGGGATTTGGTAGTCATGTTGGCCTGGGCTATTTGAACTGCAGTTGGATTTTTCCCACTAACTATGTCGTGAAAATAGAAATGAAATTTGGTTACCTTTTGCTTTGCGTGAGGAAGTTTCTTGAACCATTTTTCAACAGCCTTGGGTCCTAATTCAACACCTTGAGCCATTGGCATGACCATAACAACTATGAAGCAAAACAATAGAAATAGCCTTGTTTTTTCCATCACTTAATTTTTCCAATTTGAGAAATTAGAGTTCAATTAGTTGTAGATATAAAGATATGAGTATTAGTATTTATATGTGGTGTGTGAGTTGGAAGTTGATTGTTAAAATATTAAAAATATATTGTTTCCGTTTTATTCAGAGTAGAATATATAAGTTGTTAGGGTGCATGTGTTCGTTACCAAAATAAAATGTTTTCTGAGTTTCTCTATCTCATAGATGTTATATGTAAGCTAGCTAGTAAAACATTATAGGCTAGAGTAGTATGCTGATTTATATAATTGAGCTCCATATTGCGTATCACGAAATAAACTCAAAACTTCTGATTAAAAATATAAGAATACCTGTTACTGCACGACCTTGTTAGTGGGAAGGTAGTACTTCTTATACAGCTCAGGTAGGATGATTAGTTTGACATTGAACCACGTTGTGTGAACAACATGACAACAATTTTTTATTTTGTTATTTTTTGACAACATTATTTCTTCTCTTTCTTCTGGAAACATGTGTTCCATGAAAAGGGGATTTTGTTTCTTTATGGTTTGGGAAGAAAAGACATAAAATTATTATTGAAGTTGTTTTGAATTTTCAAAAATACACTTTAATTTTTTAAGTGTTCTATTACATCACGAAACTATCTAAATCTACAATAAATATATCATTGTGACTAATTTTAACATCACTCGTATTGTCACAGAATATGAGTGCGTGAAGGATTGTTGATACAGCTTCGTATCAATGTAAAATTGTTATTTGGCACTTTCAATTTGCCTTATCGAAAAAATTTATAAAAACCCATGTATTAATTATAATTCGTTAAACTTTATTAGAATAGTTTTTTAATTTTTCAAATATTTTTTCTCATCTTTCCTATCATCATTAGCTTACCCATATTTCTTGCACATCCATTGTCTTCCTTCATTTTTTCTTTCTTTTTATCTTTTTTCCTTTTTGGTGTTTTTTATTAAAAAACTAATGTTATTGAGATTTTTTTATTTTGAAAAAATAAATTAGTTTAGTGATTTTTTTTTTCTCCTACAAATCAAGATTGAGATTTAGGATTAGTTAAACTATGGAAAACTCGATTTGGGAGTAAGAGTTGGAGAAGATGGTGATTTAAATGTCAGATTTTGACTTGGTAATATTTGAGTATTAGATTTTAATTATTTGACGATATTTATTTTCATAAATAAATTAATTAATAGTATTTTGACAAATAATTGATAATGCTACTGCGAAATCTGCTTCGCCACAATGGATTTTATGATTGTTGCAGCACGAAGATAATGGGAAAGAACAAAGTTGAGATGAAGAAGAAAGAGAAAAAGAAAGAACAGAGTTGAGTTGAGGTGAAAAAGAAAGAGAAAAAAAAAGAAAAAAAATATACAAAGAAAATAGATAAAAATAATTAAAATTATTTTTAACACGTGACAAGTGACTATTAGTGTGTGACATACATATATCTTTGTATAAGTGGTATTGAGTGAAAAATGGGGTATACATACTATTTTGAAGTTGTTTAATGGGTAATAGGACACCCACAAAGTTAAGGTGTCTTTTTAAAAATTCGAGCACAATTTCGATGGTGATTTTATGTCTTTTCTCTTGTTTTAGACATTGTTATCAATATTTTGCAATATTTGACTCTTCTAAAGCTACAAATTGAAAAAACGTCTACTAATTTAATAGACAAAAAAAAAGCAACCTCACGTCCTCACCTAAAAACTGACCCATTTTTCTTCGAAAAACAAACTTTATTAGGACACAAAAATGGACCTCACGAGGTTTGTAAATGCAGGCCCTTTTCAATTCGAGGTCTAAAATCATTTGAAATCTAAATAAACTTTATAAATATTTATTTAAAGATTATTTTCCTAACTTTTGGATAACGTATTACTTAATATTTTTTGTAGATAATTTCTTCAAATACCTTTTAGATATTATGAGTGTAGGTAAGATTTTATCAAGTTAACATTAAAAAACATCCTTTTACTAAGGCAATTATAATATTTAGGGGAAAAGGACAAATATACCCCCAAACTATCGTAAATGGTATGCAAATATCCTCCGTCATTCTTTTGAGACATTGATGTCCCTGTCTTCCATAAATTAGAACATATATGACATTCACTCTAATGAAGGGGTAGGGGCACCAATGTCCCAGAAGTATGACGACAGGGGCACCAATGTCCCAAAAGAATGACGGCAGGGGCTACAATGTCCCAAAAGTATGACGAAGGGTATTTGCATACCATTAATGATAGTTCAGGGGTATAACTGTCTTCTTTCCCTAATATTTATTAACATAATTCTATAAATAATAAATTAACAAATTTTAAATAAAGATAGGATTAGAACAGTAGGATTTGATTCAAGAAGTTGATAACTTGGTATATCTTATTTTAATATGTTTGTTGTGATTCTTGAAAATTTAAGAAGATTTTTTTTTATAATTCACTTTGTTCAATACTTTTCGACTATTAATGCACATTTTTGACCAACCCGAGACCAAACCAACCCGACATTATATAAATAAATTTAAAATTTTATTTTACACATAAAAATATTTACTTTGATATAATTTTTAATATTTCTTATACTTTCTCATAGTTTTATCTTTTAATATATTATTTCAAGTTTGAAACTTTGAATTTTGGATGATTCCATAAAGATTATAGTCACATGTGTGGTAATTATAATAAAACTTAAATCAAAATCAAATTAATACTAATGCAAAAAAGAAATCAACTTAACACTAACAATGACAATAATATTAAATATATGTTCTTTGATTTTACATTGGTTTAGACAATTGAAATATATAATCTAATTTTAATTTCTTCTAATATTTAGTCATGTAACTAATACTTGTAAACTTATTTAATTTTAGTATGATTTAGTACTTTTAAATTATAATTATTTTCATTATGACTTGTTAATTTGTAATATTTGTATTACACAATTCATTATATATATATATATATATATATATATATATATATAATAGATATTTTATTGTTATTAATCATATCACTGTTTGTGTTATATTCTTACGAAAACTTTAGATCGGGGGGGGGGGGGATTATATTATTTTTATATATGGTAAAAATAATTTTATATGTATATATAGTAAATGTCGAACTCTCTTCGGCTACTTCATGTGTCTATTTCTACAAATTTTGAACCTCCTTATTGAAAATCTTGTCTCCGCCTCTACCTTAGATAGTTGTATTTTGGTAAGACTGAAGAAATATTTGAATTACAAGTAAATTATATGTTTGTATGAGTACTTTAGCGGAAAAAACTTGAGGTTGAAAAACCCGAGTTTTATTGGTTTGGTTGGTTTATAGATTTTAAAATCCGACACAAATGGTTTGATTTGATATTTGAAAAACCCGAACCAACCCGACCATGTACACCCCTACCCCTACACATCGATCCATCATCCTGTATCATGTCCTATCTAATTATCATTTTTCAACATATAATGGTCTATCTTTTTTCGTGCATACTATATCCAACTTCTCAAACTTCTTCACGGGAGTATTTATACATCTCTTCTTTATATGTCCAAACTATCTGAACCTCGTTATTCTCATCTTGTCCATCATGAAGGTCACACACCTTGTACCAGATATACTCACTCTTTATCTTATCGTTAATGCAGATCATAACAACAATATGATACATTAATATTTCTATCACAAATTTATATAGGCAGAGTCGAAATTTAAACATTCTAGGTATGAATTCTAAAATAGCAATTAAGTGTTAATAATCAAATTCTAAATTTAATATTTTTAATTCAAATATAAATTTTAAATTAAAGCTACTAAATTTTATCGAATTATAAACATCTGTCGAGGTAAATCTACACCGTAATTCTAAATTCTAAAGTGATCGGCTGATTATTAACTCTATATCAAAAAATTATATTATATATAGATCGGAACTTACTTATGTCAATATACAACACAAGCTTATTGCGTGATTATACATAATTGAAGAAAAATGACTAGAAGATAATTTTGTCAAACAAAATCTTGTAATGAAGGGAAAAGATTTCATCAACATTTTTATTTATAGTAAGATAGAAATATCCTTCCAAAACATGGTCAAAGAAGTGAAGACACATCTTTATCCTTCCAAAAATATAGATAAACTATAGGTAATACATATTAGAAATGACCACCAACAATTAGCAACGACCTTCCAATTAAATTAATTACTAATCGTAATGCAGTACCATAATATGATACTCAACCACAGCATCCCCACTGGTCGTATTGAACGAATAAGTATTCGCAGTCGCAATTCCTTGAGCCAATCGAAAACCCCCAGAACCACCAATAATAGGCATCTCACGATACTCATGAAATAAAGGGTTCCGACCAAGCATACTCAACGTGCTACCATTATACTCACCACTTGTAAACACAAAATTAAGAGTCATGAGAAGGCTAAACTCATTTTGATCCGCTGAACCAGGGCTCGACCCACTATTGGCGAGTTGGGGTCAGGTCCAACAGTAAGTTTATCGTCTATCCTATTAACTATACCGAAAAAAATTGGGGGTTTAGCAGTCGTATTAGGCTGAGCTACTGTAATTGCTGTTGGATTTTTCCCGCTAACTACGTCGTGATAATAGAAATGAAATTTAGTTAGCTTTTGCTTTGCATGAGGAAGCTTCTCGAACCATTCTTCAACAGCTTTGGGTCCTAATTCAACACATTGAGCCATTGGTATGACTAAAATAACCATGAAACAAAATAATAGAATTAGCATTGTTTTCCCCATTTTCTCAATTTTTGATCGACTTGTATACAACCATATGAATATATTTATTTATATATAGTGTGTGGTGTATTTTTACTTTTGCTAATTATAGTTGGTCAATTACTTGTAATCTTGACACATTATTATAAAATCTCATTTGATTTACAAAATATTTTTTAGATATAAAAATTTAAAATATTTAATTTCTTTTGTTTTTTGTCCTCAAAACTATCTACATTTGGTTTTACTCTTAATTAATTAGTTCATTTTATTTAACACTTCAATCATTTTATATTTTCCTCTAATATTTCATTACCTAAAACTTGATTTCTAGAAAATTTATGTATAATTATAGTATAGCTAATTTGCTATAAATTTATCCTTTTTCTGATTTGGTTACTTTTTCTGTTCATTTTCAATTGTAACGATTTTCTTTTATAGAATCAAATTATAAGAATTTTGATTAATATTAATTCATGATATATTTTTTTTTATCATATTGATATACAAAAATTTATAATTTATTATACTTTTTGAATAATTTTTTAATATCTGAACAAAAGGCAGTGAGCATTCAAGCTCACAACTCCACTGAAGAACCTTTAGAGAGTAAGCTAGAACATGAAGAAGAGAAAAGAGACAATTTTTGTATTGATCTGAAAGCACACCTTACATGTGAAATCCTTTCACTGCTTATATAGCAATTAGAAGCAGAGAAAGGATGTACAAAATATCTATTAACTAATTTCATCTGCACGATAAACGAGGCAACAAACTAGTTTAACTACTAATCTGGAAATTACAAAACAGACCTACTAACTAACTTTTGAATTGTTAGTTATTTAACTAACTAATATTCACTAACTGCTTCTAACACGCCCCCTCAAGCTGGCGAGTGCATAACATTGATCACTCCAAGCTTGCCTAAAAGATGCACATGTTGAGCTTGACTCAATCCTTTTGTTAATATGTCTACAAGTTGTTGTTGTGTGTGTACATAAGCAGTGTCAATCTCGCCTACTTTGATCTTATCCCGGATAAAATGACAATCTATTTCAATGTGTTTTGTTTTTTCATGTAACACTAGATTAACTGCTAACTGTATAGCTGATTTGCTGTCACTGAAGATAGTAATAGGTAACTGAACATCCACTCCTAATTCTTTGAACAAGCCTAGAAGCCATGTGATTTCTGAGACTGCTGAAGCCATACTTTTGTACTCAACTTCAGCTGAGCTTCTTGAAACAATCTGTTGCTTCTTTAATTTCCAGGAAACTAAGGACTCTCCAAACTTAATGATATATCCTGTGATGGATCTTCTTGTGTTAGGACATGCAGCCCAATCAGAATCACACTAACAAGTAAGTATGTTAGTAGGTTCAGAATGTAACCAAACACCTTGACCAACTGAACCTTTCAAATATCTAATCACTCTAGTAGCAGCTTCCATATGTGATTTCTTGGGAAATTGCATGAAATGGCTGAGAGTTTGCACTGCATAACTTATATCTAGTCTAGTGATAGTAGCATACAACAATTTACCAACCAATCTTTGATATGAAGTAATGTCATACGGTACAACATCTGCAGTATAGCCATTTGCTTGATCATGCTCTACTGAAGTCAATCTCAATTGGACTCCATTGGTGTGTATGTCAATCTCAAATTGGACTCCATTGGTGTGTATGTAGGTTCGGCACCAGTCAGGC
>CM040627.1:81112566-81219408 GCA_022817965.1 Solanum lycopersicoides | reverse complement strand
ACTGTGGTAAACATGGTCATAGGCTACTGAATGCCGGGGTCCTAAGAAGGACAAGAAAAAGAAGGATCAAGCAAACTTGGCTGAATCCAAAGGAGAAATGGACGATCTCTGTGCAATGCTTTCAGAATGTAACTTGGTTGGAAATCCAAGAGAATGGTGGATAGATTCTGGTGCCTCATGCCATGTTTGTTCCAGCAAAGAATTATTTTCATCATATACTCCAGCACCTACAGATGAAAAGTTGTTTATGGAAAACTCCGTTGTTGCAAAGGTGGAAGGAACTGGCAAAGTCCTATTAAAGATGACATCAGGCAAGGTGGTGACTTTAAATAGGGTCTCATATGTTCCAGAATTGAGAAAGAATTTAGTTTCAATTCCAGTTCTGACCAAGAATGGATTCAAATATGTATTTGTTTCTGATAAAGTAGTAGTAAGCAAGAATGATATGTATGTAGGAAAAGGCTACCTTAGTGATGGCCTTTTTAAACTCAATGTAATTGAAGTTGATATGAATAAAGATTTTGCTTCTTCTTACTTGCTTGAGTCTAAATGTTTATGGCATGAACGTTTGGGACACGTTAATAACAAAACCTTGCGAAAACTGATTAACTTAAATATTTTGCCAAAATTTGAGTGAAATAAATCAAAATGTCAAATTTGCGTTGAATCTAAGTATGTGAAGCATCCTTATAAATCTGTTGAAAGGAATTCAAATCCTTTAGAATTGATTCACACTGATATTTGTGACATCAAGTCAACCCCATCACGTGGTGGGAAAAAGTATTTCATAACTTTTATTGACGATTGCACTAGATATTGTTATTTCTATTTGCTAAATGGTAAGGATGAAGCAATAGATGCATTTAGGCAATATAAAACTGAAGTTGAAAATCAGTTAGATAAAAAGATCAAAATAATCAGAAGTGAGAGGTGGAGAATATGAATCTCATTTGCAGAAATATGTTTAGAAAATGGAATAATCCATCAAACTACTGCTCCTTACACTCCTCAGTCTAATGGAATTGCAGAAAGGAAAAATCGAACTTTAAAAGAAATGATGAATGCATTACTTATAAGTTCAGGTTTACCACAGAACTTGTGGGGGGAAGCTATCCTTACAGCAAATCAAATACTTAATAGAGTGCCTCACTCAAAGACAAATGTAATTCCATATGAGAAATGGAAAGGTAGAAAACCCAACTTGAAATATTTCAAAGTGTGGGGTGTCTAGCCAAAGTCCAAGTTCCTATACCTAAGAGGGTAAAAATAGGGCCTAAACTGTGGATTGTGTATTCATTGGATATGCCACAAACAGTAAGGCATGTCGATTTTTGGTTCATAAGTCCGAACATCCGGATATTCATGATAATACAGTAATGGAATCAGATAGTGCTGAATTTTTTGAACATATCTATCCATATAAAAATAGACTTGAGTCTAGTCGGGGGTCTAAACAACCCAGAGAAGAACCAAAAGAGAATGAACCCAATGAAGAAAGTCCAAGACGCAGGAAACGGCAAAGGACATCTACTTCATTTGGATCTGATTTTGTAACATTTCTTCTTGAAAGTGAGCCTCAAACATTCAAGGAAGCAATGTTGTCTAGCGACTCAACCTCTTGGAAGGAGGCTGTTAATAGTGAAATTGAATCAATCTTAAGCAATCATACTTGGGAGTTGGTTGATCTTCCTCCAGGAAACAAACCCTTGGGTTCAAAATGAATCTTTAAAAGGAAGATGAAAGATGATGGAACTATTGACAAATATAAAGCAAGACTTGTTGTCAAAGGTTTTAGACAAAAAGAAGGTCTTGATTATTTTGACACATACTCGCCAGTGACTAGGATTACATCAATTCGGATGTTAATTGCACTAGCTGCAGTATACGGTCTTGAAATTCATCAAATGGATGTGAAAACAGCCTTCTTAAATGGAGAGCTGGAAGAAGAAATTTACATAGAACAGCCTGAGGGTTTTGTAGTTCCTGGTAAAGAAAAGAAAGTGTGCAAACTTCACTTTATGGACTAAAACAAGCATCAAAACAATGGCATGCAAAGTTTGATCAAACCATGTTGTCAAATGGATTTAAGATCAATGAATGTGATAAATATGTTTACATTAAAGATACTCCAAATCAGGAAGTCATTGTATGCCTATATGTAGATGACATGCTTATAATGAGCAAAGACATTGCTAATATAAAAGCTACAAAGCGTATGCTCGCTAGTAAGTTTGATATGAAAGATTTAGGAGTTGCTAATGTGATATTAGAAATTAAAATTCTTAAAACTCCTAACGGTCTAGCATTGTCTCAAACTCATTATATTCAAAAGATACTTGAAAAATTCAAATTTTTGAATTTCAAAAGGGCAAAGACTTCAATTGATGTGAACCTTCATCTTGCAAAGAATAAAGGTGAAAGTCAGTCTCAATTGGACTATGCTAACGTATTGGGAAGCTTAATGTATGTCATGAATTGTACACGACCAGACATAGCTTGCGCTATCAGTAAACTGAGTTGATACACAAGTAATCCTAATCAAAATCATTGGTTGGCAATGAAGAGAGTTTTGGGATACTTAGATGACACTCAAAACTATGCTTTACATTACAACAAATATCCAGCCGTTCTTGAAGGATATAGTGATGCAAATTGGATTTCTGGGTCAACTGAAACAAAATCCACAAGTGGATACGTTTTTACTATTGGTGGAGGAGCAATATCTTGGAAATCATCCAAACAAGCATGTATAGCTCACTCTACAATGGAGTCTGAATTCATTGCTTTAGACAAGGCAGGTGAAGAAGCTGAATGGCTCCGGAATTTCTTAGAAGATATTCCATTTTGGCCCAAACCAATGGCCCCTATATGCATACACTGTGATAGTCAAGTTGCAATAGGAAGGGCTGGAAGCATTATGTATAACGGCAAGTCTCGTCACATAAGACGAAGACATAACTCTGTGAGACAACTACTCTCTAGTGAAATTATCACAATTGACTATGTGAAGTCAAAAGATAATGTGTCGGATCCACTTACAAAAGGCCTAACTCGAGAGGGAGTTGAGAAATCATCGAGGGGAATGGGACTATGGCCGAGAACAAGTCATCGTGGCGGTAACTCTACCTAGAAGACTCGAGATCCCAAGATCTAGGTTCAATGAGATAAAACAAAGTTATTGATGACGGTTCAACATTGTCAAAAATTATTTTATGGTCCATTCTCATGATGAGACAATGTTTAGTAACCAGGATAAAGACATAACGACTTTTTAATGGTTTCTAAGTTTGATACAGGGAATATCAAATGGTGTATCTATGGGATAACACATTTAGAAATCACCTATGTAAGTGTGAAGTGTAAGCCGCTTCAAGGAGAATCCGATAAGGCCAGTTCTTTAAGCACTTACTATCCGAGATGTGTTCATGGCTGAAACGAACAAAACAATGAGAACTAAGAACAGTTCAAGGGTTGATTGTGTGACATATGTTGTCTAGGTATACACCAAAGCTCGACGGTTCAAAGATATCAAATCTACCGATTGACCGAGTATATCCGATATATGTTCACTACGGAAAGTTTAAAGGGAAACCTACTTATCCAGATGCGATTAACCTTTACCTACAAGACACACAAGTTTTTTCATGCATATGTTTTAACAATAGCCTTCCCCATTCATGTGGGGGATTGTTGGGTTTAGCAAGTATGAATGGGAAAAGAAAAGAGAGAATATGAAAAGTGAGGGAACTATTTTGGAGGGAAAATGAAAAGTCATTTGCAAAGTGCAAATGAAAAGTCATTTCTTCCATATCGGCAAAAGAAAGGGAAATTGTTGTCCTTATGTAAGGAAACACTTTCATTACTTCTTAAAGAGCTAAGAAGAAGATGCCCCCTCGCGCCGTCGTCGTCGTCGCTCGCTCGGCTTCGGATTTGGATTTGGATTTGGATTTGGCAAATGATGTGATTGATAAATTTTTTGGACAAAATTTATTTAATCAGTTTTTGTTAAATCAAATAAATCCTGTTAATATTATCTCTTATAAATTTGCGGGTAACGGTAACATTCCGAAAAGTTGTTACTCTTTCCGAAAAGCCGTTATTTTCCTAACAGACATATTTTTCCGATAAGTTGTTATTTTTTTTTCAAAAGACACAACTTTCTGGATAAAACGGGTCTGAACAGATTTCTCTGAACAGACACGTTTCTTGCTGAAAATGGCTATAAAAGGAAGTCAATTTTCGTTTTTTCAAACACAAAAATTTTTCCTGCTCTGCATAATTTTTTTTTTCTCTCAAACAAATCAAAGTGTCGATCGACTGAGTCAGTGTGACTTGTTACTGTTCTGCAGTTCGCTGAAGTTAAAGAAATTTGAGGTACTGCTATTTCTTTAACAGGATTAATCCGTTTTATCTTGGGAGAAATTAATCCATAACCTCGGGTACAGTGAGGGAATTAAATTTTTTAAGGAGACCAGTAATTTCTGTGGACTCGGATTACTTCTTGTTTTCTATTATATTTTCTGTTTCATCTCATTCTGTTTCTGTCTTTTTTGGCTAACCTTATAATACAGGTTGAATAACAGAAGGTTGATAGTGACATAGATGATGAAGCTTACTCAAATGTCAACGTTGAGTGACAGAAAGTCCTCTAAAAATATATGAAGAAATCAGCACATTCACAACGGCAATATGCTGACGATATTGCTTCTATAAGAAGTCACATACAAAAATTAAAGGAACAAGTAAGAGAATTACGTCATTTTATGAGTGTATTGGTGCAAAACAACCCTGTATTGAACGTTCAGGACTTGGCTGAGTGTTCCAGCTCTAATCTACTTTCTTGGGCTGATGCAAATAGTGCAGGGGACATGAGAGGCCAAAATCTTTCATGTTCCTCTAATTAATATTTCGCTCATAATCATAAGTTTCATTATTGATAATATTTAGCTATTCAAAACTGAGATACGATCGGTGAATCATGATACTTATATGTTATTGTTGTACAACAGATTAACTAGTGTAGCTACAAAGCAGCTGGATAGAAGTGTCCAAAGTATTCTCAGTTCCTTTGAATTGATAGAATTTGGAAGACTAGTCTGGGTGCACATCGGTGACAGAATAATTCCATAAAGGACCAAGAAACTCATGATGTAAGTTTTCAGAATGCTAGGACTGCTAACTTGAAATGCATAAGAGGAAAGAGTTATGATGGGTCAGCTATCGTTGTTAGCGTAGCTGAGGGTAAATTGACATTTGTGTTCTTATGTGCACCCCTCTGTTTTTGAGACAATAGAGCAAGTAGGACAAATCCCAATAACTTCTTGCGGTGGGCGATGGATAACTTGTTGCTTATGTACTTTCCAGATTGTGATCAATAAATTTAATTTTTGATAAATTGACAGTATCAGGAGCTTAACAAAACACAATATCACGATGAACGAATGCACAAAACCAAACATGCAATTGATAATTCACATATTCTTAGTTACATGACGCATTCAGGCACCTAAATAAGGACTAAAGAATCAAACTAGCTACCTCTTCAGCAACAAGAAGGATGTATTGCTTTCTGATCAAACTATGTACATGATTGAAATTCCTGAAAGACATTTATACTGATAAACATTTGTTCAGATTCAGAGCTTCCCTTCGATCCTTGCGTTTGTTAGACCAATGCACGCATCCACAAAATCTTCATCTATGAAGTCTGATGAAAATATTTGTAATCGATCACCATAACCTCGAGAAATACATTCCATTATAAACAACCTTGCATACGGATGAATCCGTTCTGTCACTGGTTTCACCCACAGGACTGGATTATCTGCCTGTGGTGTCACCGTGTTCTCCACCCTGTAAAAGAATTTCCGTGATGTTATTGGTGGTTGCTCACTCAAATACTTGATGTTGCTTTCGAATTTCTTTTCAGGTAAGTCAGTGTCTATCCAGTTATCTTTTAGGTAACACGAATTCCATAACGGACTTCCTTGTCTAGGTTTAGGTGATTTTCCTGGTTTCCAAACACATATTATTCGTTTTGGCAATAGCTCTGCAATAGTCTTGTTGAAAACATTGTCATCTTGGTGGATGAGAAACTCCCCTAGCTCACCCTCCAAATACTTGTCGAAATTAGGTGGATCATCATGTCCAAACTCTGTACGCATTTCCAGGATTATTATCTCTGAATGTGTTTCCGATAGGAACTTCTTGATATCGTTGATAACAACATCAACATGGTAGCAAAGAAGAATGCCATGGCATACATGTCGATCTTCTTGAACACGAATGTCAAGAACACGAACACCAATTACAAGTTGTTGATAAATCGACAAAGATTGGCATTGTGCGAAAGGGCGAGAAATGAATGGGATTCCAATTTCATCAGTTGCAGAATCATGTGTACCTGAAACATTGATATGAAATATCAAATTATGAATCGTAAATTTATGATAAATTTAAATTTTGAATCCGTTTTTCGCGTACCTGGCCAAACTATCTGATTCACATGAAGTTTTTCGGGAGCAAGTGTTGACATCCAATATTTCCTGTCGGGTACATGATAATCATAGCCAGGAAAATTGCATCCATTTTTGTCCTTGAGATCACACAAGTTTTTCTTCTGAGTATCGATAGCTTTTCGTCTTTCTACTTGTTTAGACACCTCGGCACCCATTTTGAGAATAATTTCTCAAGAAGAAGAAGAAGCAATATATCACTTCCTCTTCTTCTGGATTTTCTTTCTTTCCTCTCTGTTTCAATACACTGAAAAGATGAGTTTTTCTGCCTCTTAAATTATGCATTCGTAATAGTAAGGGTTAATACATAACCACCCTACCTATGGTTAGATATTTCATTTAGACCTCATAATTATGCTTTTTTTTTTTCATTGAACACCTCAATTTCTAATAAAATATTCAAATTAGACACTTTCAGTGAAAAAAATGATTTTTTTTTGGTGTGTTTTATTAGTCTATTAGATAATTACGTTAATGACATAGAATATTTTATTTTCTTTAGTTATATGCAATCGCCACAATAAGCTATAAAACTTAAAGGCAAGCATGCCATTATTATGGACATTTTCTATGTGCATAAGTGGTTAAGATAATTATTTAGAAGACGAATGAAAACAACTCAATTTGTTTTACAAAATTTGAATTGAAAAATGTATAATTGAAATACTTTTTTAAGAGTTGAAGTGTTTAATTGGAATAAGATTTAATTCGAAATGTATAAATGAAATATTCCGATAAATTTTAGGGTTATTATGCATTAAGCTTTTTTAAATAGTATATTCATTGTTCTATAGGAACTTTCTTCAATTATTCACTTCCTTTTAGATATTTCTTGTTCCAACATAATTATGTCAACATATAATATCCAATATATTTTGTGGTTGTAGAGTTGTGAGGGTACAAGTAGACTTTTTCTTTTGTCACTTGTTTCGGTGATAATGGTGGGGTCCCTTTGCTTGAATTATTGGTAGAGAGTCCTTATCGCTATTTATTTTATCATGTGGCTATAGACTATAGTCATCCTTATTTTATTATTTGGTTGACTATTCTTCAAGAATACAACTTTTAAATGTTGGCTATATAGCCACAGTTGAGTTGAGGTAGAATAACTACACTACTTGAAGAACGTATACATATTAATGAATTTGATTATTGACTTTAAAAAAAGAGGGAAATTTTCAAAAATATATAGTTCAATATGAAACATTATGTAAAAGTGTTTGTACATAAATACAAACTAAATTTGAGGTGCTATGGTTATAAAATTACTTCAATTCATCTTTAATTAAAAGTCTTAATTTGAATACAATTCAAATTTAATTGTAGTGTGGGCAGAGGTCAAACAAAAATAATACTAGCCGCATGCAGCTTGCATCGTGCAGATTGATGTAATGCATATTTTTTTTTATTTACACTCTGAATACATTAATCTTTTTTTTCTTTAGACTTTTTCAACAACTTAATTACCATATATATACTAATATACAAGCTTTTTTTTAAAAAAAAAGAAGAGGAAAAAGATGAAAGGCGCCCTAGAAATTATTTTAAAAAATTAACTATATAATATACATGAAATTTTTGAAAAAAAATACGTAATATACATGAAAAAATATGAACTAGAAATTTAAAAAATTAAGCTACGTAACATACAAAAAATTTTTTTTGAAAAAAAGTATGTTAATACATGAACAAATTTGAAAAAAAAGAGGAAATAGATGAAAGTAAAGGAAGAAAATATTGAGAAAAATGTGGAAGAATTACTTGTAGTATTCTTCCGTACAGAAAACTCCTATATATACAAACATATCTATGTACAAAAATAAATAGAAAGAAATATATTATTTACAGTTGTCTAATAAAATGATAGCTAATTGTATTCCTCTTTGTGCATGTCACGTACTCTTGTTTGGCGTCCATCAATATTCCATGTGTCTTATTTGGAACATAATCAACTTGGGATAAAAGATCTGGAACTCTTTCTTTGTTCCTCTTCATTTTCATTTCATCACCTTCTTCTTTTCTCATTTCATCTTCTGGACTTCTTGGTTTGATCCGAATAATGTCACTTACTCGAATATCCCCCTTCAAGTTGGAGGGGAGTGAAACAACACCCAACTTGTTGAGTGCAGATTTGTGAAAGGTGCCGGATAGGGGTTTGGTGAAGAAATCGGCGAGTTGGGAACTCGATGGAACAAAACTGAGAGAGATCATAGTGATGGAATCTCTCCCAGTGATGACAATATCGTCAACATAGACAGCTAATAAAATGATGGAATCCCCTGATTGTTTGAAAAACAGCGAGTAATCATTGAGAGAGGAGGAAAATCCTTTAAAATTGAGTGCCCCGACAAGCCGAGCATACCATTGCTGGGAAGCTTGCTTCAAACCATAAAGGGATTTCCGAAGTTTGCACACATGATTAGGACTAGGAGGTTCAAGCCCTAAAGGAAACTTCATATAGACCTCTTCTTGCAAATCACCATGCAAGAAGGCATTGTGGACATCAAGTTGAAAAATAGGCCAAGATCTCTTAGCAGCTACAACAAGCAAGCATCTGATGGTGGTCATTTTGACAACGGGAGAGAAGGTCTCATTGTAGTCAATACCTTCTCTTTGAATATCACCTCTTATGACAAGTCGTGCTTTAAGTCTATCCACAGTACCATCTGAAAGATGATTTACCTTGTAAACCCACTTACAAGGTAAGGCTTTCTTACCTTGAGGCAGAAGTACAATTTCCCATGTTTTATTCCTGTCGAGAGCTTCTAATTCCTTAGACATAGCATCCCTCCTGTTGACACCCAATTTTGACCCTCCTCGATGATAAGTAATTCTCGAGCCTCTTGATTTCCAAACGAGTTGAAATAATTGAAGTTATAAATTCAAAGATTTCTTTTAGTCATTTGTTAAAGTTGTGTTAGCCGTTTTATAGTCTTTAAAGTGATATCGGCATACCTATATATATATTATTTTATATGTAATTATTTTATTTTAGGAATATTCGAAAATCATTTCAAAAGGATTTTGAAATTTTACTTGACATCTCTATTAAATTAATTTTGGCTAAATGGTTAGTTTACTTTTTTTAGTCTTTGATTATAACTAAGTTAATTATTTTATCTCGTTAAATTTTAAGAGGTTCGTCGATTAATTAAATGCCAATCCAAGTTACTAAAAAATAATTTTTTTTTGATACACTTTAAATTCATTTGGCTACAATGAATGGGCAAAATTCAAAAGTTCTTGTCTTTCTCCTCCTAGACGAGTTGGGCTCAATTTCCTTACCATTAATCAAAATTTCAGCAATTCCTTTCCAGCACCCCCTTTAGCTATTTCCAGCCCACCCTTTATACGATTACCCAGCCCAAAATTCCTTTTTCCTTCAACCGACCCAACCCAATACCCGTCGACCCAGCCCACACCCTCTTTGACCTGACCCTAACCTTTTTTTTTCTTCCCTAATTCCAAATCAATTCCAAATTGATAAGGAAAGATAACCTCTGCCAGCTTCCTCTTTCTCGCCCTTCAAATAACAATGCGTGAAGAACCTCAGAACTGACGCGTGAAGGCCAAAGAAAGTGAAGTCAATCCCAAAGCAACGCGTGTTCATCCTTCCCCCTCTCTCCAACGCGTGAATTACCCACTCCAACGTCTCTTTGAATCGTCTCTGCCATCGTACGATTCTACCTACAGAGAACAGACGCGAATCGTCTTTGCGAGCCGAGAGATGGTGACACGTAGCTCAACAAGGACACACGATCAATCCGAGCCCTCCGCGCGATTTCTATCCGTTCCATTTGAGGGATTCATTTGGGAATATTCGTTTGGAGATAAGAATTCAAATTGGTTTTGAGGAAAATCTCATGGGCCTAAATTCAATTTTGGAGCCATTTTCCCTTTCATTTTGAACCCTAATTGATCCCTATATATTATATCTTTGGGTTTTTGAATAAGGTTTTTTTTTTAAAAAAAAAGAACAGGGGAGAAAGGTTGGGATTTTTTTTTTTTTGAGTTAGCTTTCTGTTGGAATTTTTTTTTAGTGAAAGGCAGTGATAAAAATAGCTACAAGCTACACAGACAATACCGAAATACAGCCAAAGAAACAATGAAAAGACTTTTCTTCCTCCTTTCTCTTTAGTATTTTGGATTGGTATTTCGTTTTGAACTTCTGGGCTATTGTTCGTGTTTGGTCGGTATCTCTTGTGGTGAAGGTTGCTGTGTGTTCTAGCTCGTCTCGTCCAGTTTTGCTGCACTTCAAAAGGTAAAACTCACTCCGTTTCAAGCATATTGTGTTTCGAATGTTTGCTCGTTCGACTCTCGACTGTATGAGTTACTTGTGTTTTTTTGTTTTCTTCTTCTCACTGTTGCTGCAAATCAGAGAAGAAATCTGCTTGTTAGTCCTTGAGACTGTGTGTTCACATTCTTGTTAAAATTCGATGATTTCATTTACCTCAAATTCTTGCCTGCTCACTGTTTTGATTTTCTTGTTTTCTTACTATCTCGATTATTTACTTGTGAAAGCCATGGTCTGATGTACAGATGTGTGTTTGCTCTTTTATTATTTTTTTAATTTATTTTTTCCTTCTTCGAACCAAATTAAAGCAAGAGGTCGATTTTACTCCCCAAGACTTGTTTATCTGCTTGTGCGTATACTTTCAGTATGTTTTCTCCGTTGTCTTTCACTCTTTTGGCTAGTAGCCTGTTTATGTTGCAAATCTTAGCGTATAATGAGTTGTATATCCCATCTTATTCCATTTTCTTTAAAGGATCTCCCACAATAAACTAACTTTGCCTGAAGTCATTACTTTCCTCTATCATAGATTTTGTGTTGTATTTATATGCTGCGATATCTTGATAGCATGTTGTTTTGTTGTTGCATTATTTTTCCTTCACTTAGCCAACGTATGAGGTGAAGTATTTCTATTCTAAATTCATTTCTTATATTTAATATATCTTGGTTGTGTGTCTGAAAATCGGCTGAGCCTCTGTTTAGTTTTGTTTAAGTAGTCCATTTGTTGTTCGATTTCTAACTCGAGTCTGGATCTTGTGTTATTCTCCTTGTTATTCATTCTGCTCCATTTCGCCCATGTTCTCATTTGATTCAGTGTTAAATTCCCTTGGTTCTGCCCTCATGTTTACGAAGCTGGTCTAAATTAATTTTCATCTATACCAATAAATATATATATATATATATATATATATATAGATTATTACCAAAGTGTTTGAGTTTTTCTTGTCTTAGCAGACTCCTCTTATCAAAATAGGACCCATGTTCTGAATTTCTACATCTCTATATGTCTTACCTTTTTTTTTGCTTATAGGTGTTCTATGTTAGCCGAAGATGTTATTTATGTTAAGTTGCTTCACTGTGTGAAAACCAAAGTATTGTTGGATGTTGATTTTGGTCACTGCCTATTCATTTTTCAGCATGTTGCTATAGTTTGTTTAGTATAACTTGTTTGATCATTCGTTTGTTGTAGGACATTTGGGGGTCGTTTGGTAGGCTGCATTAGAACAAAATAATCTATGGATTATATAAGGTATTATTTAGTACCATGTTTGGTAGGAATTTGAGTCTATGTATAACTAATCCATGGATTAGTTATACCTCCAACATGGTATTATAGGATGTATTACTAATACCTTCCATTTGGAGGTATTAGTAATACATAGGATATAATACCATGGGATAAGCTATGTAAAGACAAAAATATCCTCAATCATTTTAATTATTTTGTGTATTTTTTTGATTTTATTATTTATATTTGTACAAGTAAGTTTATTTAAATAAATTAGCTAACAAATTATTTAGAGAGAGTTGTTTGTTACTAATAAATCCAATATAAATCAATACAAATTTGAAATGTGAGTTGTATATTTGTATATGAAGTTTGCGATCTAAATTTAATGTGTGTGTGTATATATATATTTGCTTGGTTTTCTAATTATTTATATTTTAAACAATTTAAAAAATTTACATACATATTAAAACTAAAACTTGCAATTTTATGTGTACATGTAGATGGTTTATTCAATTTTACCATTGTTGACCGTTTTTTCGATTTTAAAAGTAAATGGTTTATCTTTTTTTAATTGAAAAATGACCTTTTGTGAGTGATCAATTTATTAAGATGGCAATTATTTATCCTCAAATAATTCAAGTGAAAAAAATAACAAAAAAGACAATTAAATTGTTCTTCCCATAGCTAGTTAGAAGGTTATAAAAAATAATATTGTCCAACAATTATCTATCTTGATCCAATTACATAATAATTCAAGGGTATAATTGGAAAAAAGTTTTTCATAGAGCTATAATCCAAACACAAGATGAAGTGGGAAAAAATGAACCAAACACTTGATAAAAATAAACCCTGCATTACTAATCCCTGCACTACTTATCCCTGCATTACTAATCCCTATATTACTAATCCATGCGTTATGAATCTTTCTATCAAACGACCCCTTCGTGTTACATCAGTTTAAGAAAGTGATAAGCCGTTTTGTTTAAGATCTTCTATTGCAAATATGTTTGTGACAGTTGTCTTTTTTTTTAGATTAACAGTGGCCTTCTCCTATTATTTTATCCAAACAATTATGTCTAAATGTTCTCCAAAGAATCACTGATTAGTTCGATCATTTGCTCGTCATCATCTTTAAGCTTTTCGCCTAGTCATATATGTCTTCGACTTATTTCTATCTTTTATGTCTTAGTTAGACCATAGAGTTTTTTTTAAAATTACACTACATCTCTAACTTCTTTTTTTTTTTTTTTTTTTACGCATGACTGCCCTTTTTTGAGTCCTGAAAGACTCCCTCTCTTCGCACCTCATAGATTGGGTTTCATGGACTCAATTCTATATTTTCCTTGAGTCAACAACCATATTGATGAATGGGTCTCAAGACAGAAAGCACTCGAAGTGAAGGCATCGAAGCGATTGGGTCATAGAGGCCCAAAATTTTATCTTGAAAATTTTGTATTTTGTTATCTTTGGGCCTAAGCCCTTGTCGTCTTTCCTTTTCAGTATTTATTATCTTATTGTATGTTTAGTCTAGGACAGGTACAAAAGAAATGGGTCAAAAAACCCGAAACAGGTGGGTCCAAAATTCCGGTCAAGGCGGACAGAGACCCGGATTTGGACCCAAATCTCTTTCCCTCTCTCTCTCTTTACTTGCTTTTAATTACTTATCTGTTTTACTTGTCGTTGGTTCTAAAGGTTAGGAAAATCCGATTTCCCGCAAAATGCCACTTTGGTTTTAACGACTCGATAAAATCAAGTAAATGGCTTAAAGGATTTTACAAGTTAAAATTCAGTTAGATAAATAATTTCACTTTTAAAACAATCTTAAATGATTTGGGCATTCTTTTTTCAAATAACTCTAAGAAATATTTTTATCGCACTTTTAAGTTTAGTCAAATAAATTAGTTGTCGGATAACCGCAAGTTAGCGGACGACTTAGGTGCTTTCAAAACCTTTCTAAGACGTTAATATGAATCTCCGAACCCATTTAAAGGTTTTCAAATGATTTTATCTGTTTAAGTCTTTTGAAAACATAATTTTCTTGATTTTTCTTTAAAAATTAAGTGGCGACTCTGAAAAGTCAAAATTTATTAAAAATTCCTTTTTCGATAAAACACCTCCAACCAGCATGTTGAGCAGTCTGAGCATAGCTGTTAGGTTCTGTAATTTGGGAAATAGATTGAAGAATATTTTGGTTTGGTAGAGATAAGGTAGAGAAAGAAAAGATAGGAGATTGAACGGGTGTAGTAAAACAGGCCATTGTGACATTAGTGAGTATAAGATTGCTGCAGATATAGTCATCTAAATAGCTAGGTTTCTTATGAGTTCGTTGAGACCTTTTAGGTGAAGTAGGAAGAGGAGAGGAGGAAGGAAGGGGAGAAATGACCGGAGGCGAATTGAAAAGAGTAGAAGTCTCTAGAGTCATTGGAGTAGGAGAATCTGAAGCTGAATTGATGTGATCGGGATAAGCAACACAATCAGAATCAGATTCCATGAAAAAATGGGGGAAAATAGGTATGGAATCAGGTTGAATAGAAGAGAAAGTAAAAATATCCTCATGAAAGTGAACATCCCTACTAATCACAATATTGTAGGTGTCCAAGTCTAAACATTTGAAACCTTTCTGATTGTCTGGATATCCCAGAAAAACACATGACCTGGCTCTAGGTTCAAACTTTCCCCTATTGTGAGCAAGAGTAGAGACATAAACCAAGCAACCAAAGACCCTTAATCTGTCATAAGCTGGACTGGAGTTGTGGATAAAATGATAAGGAGTCTTCCCATTAAGAACTCTAGACGAAATGCTGTTGATAAGGTGGGTGGCTGTAAGAACATACTCACCCCAGAACTGAATAGGGACTTTAGATTGAAAGAAAAGAGCTCTCGAAACTTCTAACAAATGTCTGTGTTTTCTCTCCACAACCCCATTTTGTTGCGGAGTGGAAACACATGAAGTCTGATGAATGATCCCTTGATTAGAAAAAAAAATAGAATTGTTTATACTACTCCCCAGTTCCAAAGCATTGTCTGACCTGACAATCATGACTTTCAGATTAAATTGTCTTTCAACCATGGCTAAAAAAATTTTAAGAACAGGAAAGGCATTACTCTTAGTTTTCAAAAGATACGTCCAAATACTTCTACTAAAATCATCAACTATGGTGAGAAAGTATTTAGAACCATCATGAGTAGGCTCCTTAAAAGGACCCCAAGTATCTATGTGAATAAGCTCAAAAATTCTCTTTGATTTGATATGACTAATGGGAAAAGATAATCTAGATTGCCTTGCCAATGGACAAATATCACAAGTATATTTAGAAAGAGAAGGAAATTTAATAGAACTGATGTATTTCATTGCATGAAACGGTAAATGCCCCAATCTTTTGTGCCAAAGCATTACATCTGAATTTGATTTAACAGAAATAGGAACACAAAAAGAAATTGAAACTGACTGACTACACTTTCGTGAATCTAAAACACATTTTGAATTTTGAAAATAATGCCTATGGAGACCCCTAGCAGGTTGAAGCAAGAAAAGTCCTTCCTTAGCTTCACCAAAAACTCGTGCCCTCTTCATGAAAGGGGCCTGCAAAAGACAACCAATAGGAGTAAATAGGAGACTAGACTGAAATTGCTTGACAAACTTATCTACTGATAACAAGTTATATCTGAAGGAAGGTACAAACAAAACATTTTCAAGAGTAAGATCAGCAAATAGAGAAACAGTTCCCTTGTGAGTGATATTGACTTGAGTGTGATTGGGAAGAATAATAAACATGGGGGAAGATAAAGGAATCAGTTGATTGAAAACTAATGAGTTAAAGCACATGTGCTCAGAAGTTCCTGAATCTATGATCCATGAGCTAGAATTCGTAGAGGCTAGGCAAGTGAAAGCAAGTGTATAGGAAATACCAGTGACATTAGCCGTCGCTAAGTTGGCAGAGGGAGTAGGAATAGGAAGATCTGCTCCTCTTTTTCCCCTGTAATAACAAACTGCTTCGTTATATTCTTCGGTAATCAGAAATTGCCCCATACTTCCACCTTGATTGAGATTGGAACTAGACACACCACCGTCTTCAGTTGAAACAACATTACTCTTAACCACAGGAGGAGGTTTCTTAGTCTTTGTTTTAGTGAACTTAAAATCTGAAGGAAAACCATGTAGTCTATGGCAATCTCCCACCACATGGTTGGTTTTCTTGCAATAAGTACAGAATATGGACTTCTTTCCTGGGTACTTCTGAGGAAATCTCCCTTCCCAGGCTCCTTGTCCTTTAGACTGAAACTTTTGATTAGCATAAGCTTGATTTGCAACAAAACTCTGATAATCAGCATAACTTTGGTAGTCTCCGCCTGCTTGTTTTCCTGCCATAAGAGAAATATGGGAACCAGTAGAACTATGCATATGGGCCTTCCTTTGATTTTCTTCCTGCAAAAGTAGGGAGTAAGCATGATTAAGACTGGGTAGGGGCTTTATCATTAGTATATTACTCCTAGCTGGTCCATAAGACTCATTCAAACCCATGAGGAACTTAATGAGCCTTTCATCCTCATTAGATTTGTTCAGTTTCTGTTTTCCTCCATAAACGCATGAACAACTACACCTGTTTTCTGCATTAAGAGAGTCAAGTTCATCCCACAATCTCTTCATCTTAGTGTAATAGCCTGCAATGTCAGTGTTAGACTGAACAAGATCACTGAGTTCTTTCTGTAGATGAAATAGTTTAGCCCCATTTGACTGTCCAAACCTCTGTTCTAGATCTGTATAAAGATCCTTCGCAGTTTTTGAGTAGATTACACTATCTGCTATGTCTTTTGATAAGGAATTCAACAACCAAGAAGTAACCATGTCATTACATCTACTCCATAAGTAAAAATCTGATGAATCTGAATCTGGGATTTTGCAGGTACCATCAATAAACCCTAACTTATTTTTAGTCGAGAGGGCTATGAGTATGGTCCTCCTCCATCCCTGAAAACCTCTTCCATCAAAGATGAAATTCACCAAGCTCATACCTGGCGAATCTGAGGAATGAAGGTAGAAAGGATGGCTTGGATCTATTCCATTTCTACTTTGAGTACCAGCTGATTTTGCAGACTGATCTCCTGGAAGTGGCGTGTCGGTGATATTTGTCATTGATTCAAAGAAGAAGGAAGCAACTTGGTGAACAACAAAATTGGATCGTGAAATATCACTGCTCTGATACCATAAAGGAAGAAAATATTGAGGAAAATGTAGAAGAATTACTTGTAGTATTCTTCTGTACAGAAAACTCCTATATATACAAACAAATCTATGTACAAAAATAAATAGAAAGGAACATATTATTTACAGTTGTCTAATAAAATGATAGTTAATTATGTTCCTCTTTGTGCATGTCACGTGCTCTTGTTTGGCTATAAGTGGATTTAATTGTATGGTGTAGATTATGTCCAGTGCATATATTATCAACGTCCATCAATGTTCCATGTGTCTTTTTTGGAACATAATCAACTTGGAACAAAAGATCTGGAACTCTTTCTTTGTTCCTCTTCATTTTCATTTCATCACCTTCTTCTTTTCTCATTTCATCTTCTGGACTTCTTGGTTTGATCCGAGTAATGTCACTTACTCGAATAGAAAGGTGCTCTAAAAATTTTAAAAATTAACTACGTAATATACATGATACTTTAATCTTTAACTTTAACTAATTATTTTATACATATATTTTATTAGAATAGTGATACTTTAATCTTTAACTTTAACTAATTATACTTCTAATATTTTTTTTTTTGTCAAGGTGTAATGTTTAGTCTATGTGGAGTGTGAGGTGATAATTTTTTTTAAAAAAAGAGAGTCAATTACACATCGGGCAGGATGAGAGTAGAATAAAAAAGGGTGGTATATTTTTCAAACTAATACTCTCAATAGTTTAGATATGAAACTCAAAAGGGAATACTGTACATATGTTTTTTATTCTAATGAACTCCTTTTACGATGAAAGTGAGGTCATTTTCATTAGAGGAGGAGTTAGTAGTCCGCAATCGAATTCATTAAATTTTATTTAAATATTATATTTGTGTTAATAAATTTATTAAATATATACAAATATTAAATTTAAAATTCATTTATTATCACTTAAAATTATTATTACAAAAATCAAAACTCATAAAATTCTAACTTCACCTCTGTTTTTTTTTAATAACCAATTTTCTTTTGTGGCCTGTATCCTTTAGCAACAAGCTTTTCTTTTAGATTTTAGACTTATTTTCTCACGTTTGGTTGGTGAGTAGAAAATATTTTTCAGAAATGATTTTTAGTGTTTGATTTATGAATGAAAAATATTTTTTGAGAAACATCTTTTCTTTTTACTAGAGTAGAAAATAATTTATGAAATTGAAAATATTTTTTAGAAACAATTTTTTTTTTTTTTGAGGGGGGGGGGGGGCTGGGGCTGGTACGGGGTGGGCAGGGGTTAGGTGAAAAAATAAATTTTTGAAGTTGAAAATATTTTTTAAAAATATTTTTTTTTGTGGGGGAGGGGCTGGTAGGGGGGCTGGCGGGGGAGGGAGGTAGGAGTTTTAAAAAAATATATTTTTAAAAATGAACTCAATTTTTTTTGGGAGGGGAGGGGGTGGGGTGGGGTGGGGGTGGGGGGCTGGCCGGGGGGTGTGAGGTGGGGGGTCAGGGATCGGGTGAAAAATAAAATTTTGAAATTGAAAGTATTTTAAAAATTGATGTTTTTGCCAAAAAAAATGTAATTTGAAATTGTAGGAGAGTTTTGAAAAGTATTTTCCTTAATTTTTTGAAGGGAAGTCATTTTTCTTAATTTTGAGGAAAATAAGTTGTTTTGGAAACTATTTTCCAAAATTTTTGTCCCAACCAAACATAAAAAAATTGAAAAATATTTTCTAGAAAATGTTTTCCTTCATACCAAACAAACCCATAATCTTCCAATTTTTCATAAGCTTTACACTTATTATATTTAGTTGACTATTCTTCAGGAATATAACTTTTAATGGTATGAAATGCTTTCACCCTTTATTCAAAGTGTGGGTTATATAGCGACAGTTGGGTTATATATATATATATATATATATATATATATATATATATATATATATATATATATATATATATATATATGAATTCGATTATTGAATAAGAAAAAAAAGAGAATTTTTTTTCCAAAAATATATGATTCAATATAAAATATTCGTCACGTAATATAGTATATCAATTTTGTATAAAAGCATATAAAAAGTGCAAATTCAATATATAGGCTAAAACATGTAAATATTTCACGACAAGAAAATTGTGAATTATATGGGGATTTTCCTTGGGATTACTATGAAAATTCACATGAAACCTATTTTCTTGCAAATTTTCATACTAATTCCCAAGAAAATTCCCATGTAATTCACAATTTTCTTATACTGTTTCCCTAGAAGACAAAGAACATAATCGTTCCATTATAAAGGATATATATACTAGTTACAATAGTTTAACATTTAACATAACATTAATTGTTTGGAACATGGGTTGCAATAGTTTGACCTAACGTGCACATTAATGTAATGGTAACCAAAATAATATTATCAATATGGATCGTAGTATAGTGATGAAATTATTCCATATTTTAAGAGGTTTCGATTTGTATTGTGTACATTATTCATATTTAGTTGCAGTTTTCAGACACCAAACACATATTAAAAAAACACCAAAGTTGATGTAACGTGCATAGTGGAGATTGATGTAATGCATAATTTTTTAAATATGAATACATTAATCTTTTCTATCTTTTGACTTTTTCAACAATCAACATCTACAATAATAATATATTGGAACAAATTTTCTCATGTCCTTGTATATGCAATTCATTCATTATCAATAAAGTAGAAATTAAGAGATGGAAAAAACATGCCTACTTCTATTGCTTTGCTTTATTCTTATATCAATGGCTCAAGGAGTTGTATTAGGACCCAAAGCTGTTGAAAAATGGTTCAAGAAGCTTCCTCATGCAAAGCAAAAGGTAACTAAATTTCATTTCTATTTTCATGACATAACTAGTGGGAAAAATCCAACCGCAATTCCAATAATCCAGTCCAAATCCCCAACTTTCTTTGGGTATGTTGCAATGATTGACGACCCACTAACAGTTGGGCCCGAGGTCAACTCAACTATAGTGGGTCGAGCCCAAGGGATTTATGGTGGAGCCGGTCAGAAGGAGGCTGCCCTTCTTATGACCCTCAACTTTGTGTTCACAACTGGCAAGTATAATGGTAGCACGTTGAGTGTACTTGGTAGGAACCCAGCATTTCATAAATATCGTGAGATGCCTATTGTTGGTGGTTCTGGAGTTTTTCGATTGGCTCAGGGAATCGCCACTGCAAAAACCTATTGGATGAATGCTACCGATGCTATTGTTGAGTACAATGTTATAGTCCTGCATTATGACATTTGATGTGCTTTGAATTTTTTATTTTCATTTGTAATTTCATGTTCACTATATTTTAATGTATATTTGAATATGTCAAGCAAGATGAAACAAATGCTAAGCGAATTAGGGTCATCATAAATGGGAACTCTAATTTTAGATATACTTTTCAAAACTATATAACAAAAATACTATTAAGTCATGATATATACTAACAATAATTTTATTGAATGAAAGGACTTTCATACACCAAATCTTCAAAATTAAGAAGTGGATGAACATATCCAAGAAATTGAACTAGGTATCTAGGTGAAACTATTCATATCATATGCTTCTTTTTTTCCTCACCATTTCATTTATAAAAAAAATAATTCTATTTTCATATATAAATCTGATCAATGGTGTTACAAATTTATAGCCTAATCAACCCCAAAGCTAACTCACGAGTGACGTTTGCTTAAGACATATTATTGTCACAATTTCTATATTACTGCCAAATATAAGTATGTCTTTATGTACAGAACAATCCTTAATGCAACTTCCACGTCTGTCCTGAGTACTAATATCATTTTTATACTAGAGGTAAGTGTCAAAAATACATCTAAACTGTTTCTTTTTTTGAGTTTCATAGTTAAACTAATGGAAGTGTGAGTTTTGTATTTAAAATATCACTTATTAATTTGAAAAACACATCTCAGTGATTTTTGTAATACACTCTCTTTTATTTGCAATAACCTTACTACATGGCATTTAATGTTGGATATATGGATAAAATGTTTCACCTTGACAAATATATTAATATAGTTAAAAGCTAAAGATTAAAGTATTACTATCTAAAAATAAATAATTTTTTTTTTAAAATAATTAAAATATTTTTCTCACCCCATTCCACCACCTCCCCCACCCCCACCAGAAATAATTAATTTTACCCCTCCCATCTAACCCTCCGCTCTTAATTAATTTTTATATCTTTTACATTTTTTCTTTTGCGTTAAATATTTACATATATTTTTAGGATATTATTATTTTCTACTTGTGTACTGAATATAAAAAAAAGAAAAATTTTATTTTTAAAAAAGTCGTGTGGATGTAAAAAAATGCTCTTTTAACAAAACAAAAAATAATATCTAAATTATTATTTGAAGGGATTGGGGTGGGGTGGGGTGGGGGGGTAGGGATGAAGTAAGAATTTTGAAATTTTTTTTGTAAGAAATATATTTTATAATTTATTTTATAGATATATTTTTTTTAGAATAGTGATACTTTAATCTTTTAACTTTAACTAATTATACTTCTAATGTACTTTTTTTTTTGTCAAGGTGTAATGTTTCGTCTATGTAAAGTGTGAGGCGATAATGTCTTTTAAAAAAGAGAGAGTCAATTACACACCAGTCATGATGAGAGTGAAATAAAAGAAGGTGATATGTTTCTCAAACTAATACTTTCAATAGTTTAGGTATGAAACTCAAAATAGAATACTCTATTATTCATATGAGCTCCTTTTACTATGAAAGATGAGGTCATTTTCATTAGAGGAGGAGCTAGTAGTCCGCAGTCGAATTCATTAGATTTTGTTTAAATATTATATTTGTATTAATAAATTTATTAAATATATAAAAATATTAAATTTAAAATTCATTTATTATCACTTAAAATTATTATTACAAAAATCAAAACTCATAAAATTTTAACTTCACCTCTGTTTTTTTTTTTAATAACCAATTTTCTTTTGTGGCCTGTATCCTTTAGCAACAAGCTTTTCTTTTAATCTTCTAATTTTTCATAAGCTTTACACTTATTTTATTTAGTTGACTATTCTTCAAGAATACAACTTTAAATGGTATGAAATGCTTTCACCCTTTATTCAAAGTGTGGATTATATAGCGACAGTTGAGTTGAATAAGTACTACACTACTTGAAGAACACACACACACACACACACATATATATATATATATATATATATATATATATATATATATATATTGATGAATTCGATTATTGAATAAGAAAAAAAAGGAATTTTTTTTTCAAAAATGTATGATTCAATATAAAATATTCGTCACGTAATATAGTATATCAATTTTGTATAAAAGCATTTAAAAAGTGCAAACTCAATATATAGGCTAAAACATGTAAATATTTCCCTAGAAGACAGAACATAATCGTTCCATTAAAAAGGATATATATATATATATATATATATATATATATATATATACTAGTTACAATAGTTTAACATTTAACATAACATTAATTGTTTGGAACATGGGTTGCAATAGTTTGACCTAACGTGCACATTAATGTAATGGTAACCAAAATAATATTATCAATATGTATCGCAGTATAGTGATAAAATTGTTCCATATTTTAAGAGATTTCGATTTGTATTGTGTACATTATTCATATTTAGTTGAAGTTTTCAGACATTAAACATGGATTTAAAAAAACACCAAAATTGATGTAACGTGCATAGTGGAGATTGATGTAATGCATATTTTTTAAAATATGAATACATTAATCTTTTCTATCTTTTGACTTTTTCAACAATCAACATCTACAATAATAATATATTGGAACAAATTTTCTCATGTCCTTGTATATGCAATTCATTCATTATCAATAAAGTAGAAATTAAGAGATGGAAAAAACATGCCTACTTCTATTGCTTTGCTTTATTCTTATGCCAATGACTCAAGGGGTTGAATTTGGACCCAAAGCCGTTGAAAAATGGTTCGATAAGCTTTCTCATGCAAAGCAAAAGGTAACTAAATTTCATTTTTATTTTCATGAAATAGTTAGTAGGAAAAATCCAAGTGCAATTCCAATAATCCAGTCCACATCCCCAATTTTTTTTGGGGTATGTTGCAATGATAGACGATCCATTAACAGTCGGACTTGAGCCCGACTCGACCATAGTGGGTCGAGCTCAAGGGATTTATGGTGGAGCTGATCAAAATGAGGTTGGCCTTCTCATGACTCTCAACTTTGTGTTCACAACGAGAAAGTACAATGGTAGCACGTTGAGTGTACTTGGCAGGAACCCAGCACTTCATAAGTATCGTGAAATGCCTATTGTTGGTGGTTCGGGAATTTTTCAATTGGCTAAGGGAATCGCCACCGCGAAAACCTCTTGGCTGAATTCTACCGGTGCTGTTGTTGAGTACAATGTTATAGTCCTTCATTATGACATTTGATGTGCTTTGTTTTTTATTTTTATTTTTTCATTTATAATTTCATGTTCATTATAGTTGAATGTATACTTCTATAGTTTATGTATTTCGTTATTAGAATAAGGATGTGTATTGATTAATGAAATAAAACCTTTGATCGTGAATTCAGACATAAATTTTTTAAGCGTTTTGAAATAATTTTTTTTAAAAATTGGTGAGTGTTATAAAATAAAGACTAAGTACTAAAATTAAACTTAATAGCAACTAAGGAGAGAAGAATGTATTAGAGAGATAAAATAGGAAACTTGAATCTTCCTTATTTTTGGTGTATTTTCCATAGAGATTACAATGCCTTTTATAGGCATAAGAGGGGTATAATGGACATTCACAAATTGTTATTATTTACAACACTCCCCCTTGAATGTTCATTTAAAATAAATTCTTAGTAAAGTAACAAATGTAAATAGTTGATCCTAATACGCATTACTTGCTGCCTCATTAAAAACCTTATCAGGAAAACCCAGTGGGATAAAACCTTGATTAAGGAAAAAAGAGTACAGCGCGTATTTTACTTCCCCTGATGAAAACCATGATTTAGTTGCCCAAGTTTTCTCATTCCAATCTTGTATACCATCTTCTCGAAAGTTGCGGTTGGCAAAGACTTGGTGAATAAATCAGCCACATTATCACTCGAACGAATCTGATGTACGTTGATATCACCATTCTTCTGAAGCTCATGTGTGTAGAAAAACTTTGGTGAAATGTGTTTCGTTCTATCGCCTTTTATGAATCCTCCCCTGAATTGTGCTATGCATGCTGCATTATCTTCATATAAGGTTGTGGGTACTTTGTCACATTTCAAACCACATTTTTCTCGAATAAGGTGTATAATGGACCTTAACCACACACATTCTCGGCTTGCCTCATGAATAACTATTATCTCAGCATGATTTGATGAAGTGGCCACAATAGACGGTTTCGTAGATCTCCAAGATATAGCAGTACCCTCACATGTGAATACATAACCTGTTTGAGATCTAGCTTTGTGTGGGTCAGATAAATATCCTGCATCAGCATAGCCAACAAGATTTGGACTACAATCGTCAGAGTAGAATAAACCCATATCAATAGTCCCTTTTAAATACCGCAATATGTGTTTGATTCCATTCCAATGTCTCTTAGTAGGAGCAGAACTATATCTTGCCAACAAATTAACCGAAAAGGTTATATCAGGCCTTGTAGTGTTAGCAAGGTACATTAGTGCACCAATTGCACTGAGATATGGTACTTCAGGACCGAGAATTTTCTCATCCTTTTCTTGAGGTCGAAATGGATCTTTATTTACATCAAGTGATCGGACAACCATTGGAGTACTTAATGGATGTGCTTCATCCATATAAAATCTTTTCAACACCTTTTTTGTGTATGCAGATTGATGAACAAAAATACCGTTTGTCAAATGCTCTATTTGCAAACCAAGACACAATTTTGTCTTTCCGAGATCTTTCATCTCAAATTCATTCTTTGAATAATCGATTGCCCTGTGAAGTTCCATTGGAGTTCCAATAAGGTTTATGTCATCGACATAAATAGCAAGTATAACAAACCCTGATATTGTTTTCTTTATAAACACACATGGGCAAATCGCATCATTTATATAACCTTCCTTAGATAAATACTCACTAAGACGGTTATACCACATGCGTCCAGATTGCTTCAATCCATACAATGATCTTTGCAATCTAATTGAGTACATTTCCCGAGGCTTTGAACTGTATGCTTTGGGCATTTTGAATCCTTCAGGAATTTTCATGTATATCTCATTATCGAGTGATCCATAAAGGTAGGTTGTAACCAAATTCATCAAATACATTTCAAGTTTCTCATGGAGCTTCAAACTAATGAGATAACGCAATGTTATTGCATCCATAACGGGTGAGTATGTCTATTCATAATCGACGCCGGGCCTTTGAGAAAATTCTTGTGCAACAAGACGTGCTTTGTACCTTTGTATTTCATTTTTCTCATTTCTTTTCCGAATAAAAACCCATTTATAGCCAACAGGTTTAACACCATTAGGTGTTTGTACTATTGACCCCAAAACTTCGCGCTTGACAAGTGAATCCAATTCTGATAAAATTGCTTCTTGCCATTTTTGCCAGTCATTTCTCTGTCGACATTCTTCAACAGATTGAGGTTCAAGATCCTCACAATTTTGCATAATTTTGATGCAACATTGTATGCAAAAACATAATCCACAGCTATTTCTGAGCGATTCAGATTTGTTTCATGATCACTTGATTTTATGGATAGTTCATTATTTCCTTGAGTCTCAAGCTCATTGATTCCTCCAAGGATATCAGAATTACTCACATCTTGACTTTCTATGTGATGTTTTTTCATAGTGTCATTTTGATCTTTTAATTTCCTTTTTCTAGGATTTTGATCCTTTGATCCTAATGGTCTACCACGCTTCAGGCGTGCTTTTGACTCATTAGCTATGACACTAGTTGATGGTCCTACGGGGACATCAATTCGAATTGGGACATTCTTTGCAGGAGCATGTGATTTAGTAATCCTTTTCAAATCTGTAAATGCATCTGGCATTTGATTTGCGATTTTCTCCAAATGAATGATCTTTTGTACTTCTAGCTCACAAATGGAAGTACGAGGATCAAGATGAGACAATGATGGATTTTTCCACAAAATTTCTCCTTTAATTTTAGTATTTTCTCCCCCTAATTTTGGGAAAAGTGTCTCATCAAACCGACAATCAGCAAATCGAGCTGTGAACATATCTCCAGTTAATGGCTCAAGGTAGCGAATAATAGAGGACGATTCAAACCCAATATATATTCCTAACCTTCTTTGGGGACCCATCTTAGTGCGCTGTGGTGGTGCTACCGGCACATAAACAGCGCATCCAAAAATTCTCAGATGAGATATATTGGGTTGTTGACCCAAAGCCAATTGTAATGGAGAAAAATTATGATAATTTGTCGGCCTGAGATGAATAAGTGCTGCAGCATGCAAAATTGCATGACCCCACACATAAGTGGGCAACTTAGTTTTCATAAGTAATGGTCTTGCAATCAACTGCAGTCGTTTAATTAATGACTCAGCCAGACCATTTTGAGTGTGAACATGAGCTACAGGATGTTCAACTCTTATCCCAATCGATAGACAATAATCATTGAATATTTGGGATGAAAATTCTGCAGCGTTATCAAGGCGAATAGACTTAATCTGATTATCACGAACTGTGCCCGTAATCGTATTATTTGTGCCAACAATTTTGTAAATGCCAAATAGCGAGATGACAATAGGCATACGTGAGACCATTTAGAGGAAGCATCTATCAAGATCATAAAATATCTAAATGGCCCACTCGGTGGGTAAATTGGCCCACAAATGTCCCCATGTATACGTTCCAAAAACGCAGGGGACTCAATTTTGACCTTTGTTGGTGATGGTATCACAATTAACTTGCCTTGATAACACGCATCACAAGAAAATTCACCATTTAAAAGAATTTTCAACTTCTTTAATGGATGCCCATTTGAATTTTCTATAATTCGTCTCATCATTATAGATCCTGGATGTCCCAGACGATCATGCCAAAGTACGAAAGTATTCGAATCAGTAAACCCCCGGTTTACTATAGAATGTGCCTCAATTGCACTATTTTTTGTCCAATACAATCCAGAAGAGAAGGCCGTGAATTTTTCTACAACATATGTCTGCCCGGAGACATTTTTGGTTATACCAAGATATTCAAGATTCATTTCATCAATTGTCTTGATATGATAACCATTTTCACGGATATCTTTGAAACTCAATAAGTTTCTCCGAGATTGAGGAGAAAACATGGCATTATTTATTATGAGTTTAGTTTCCTTGGGCAAAATTATAATGGATCTTCCGGAGCCCTTAATCAAATTAGTACTACCAGATATTGTAGTAACATTCATACTGCCCATACTCAAATGAGAAAAATATTTCTCATTTTTAAATATCGTGTGTGTTATACCAGAATCAATCAAGCAAATGTCTTCATAATTTAATAATTTGCTTGGAGAATTATCCATATCTTCAAAAGTAATGAAATAAATTTATATTAAATGATTAATTATCTTTTGTTAAATATTTAAGAAATAATGTAAATGTTAAAATGATATTTGAATCATTAATAATGCATAAGATTTTTATCATTCAAATCTTTAACACTAAATTTCATTTAGTTTAGTATATTTAAAATAAGTATTAATATAATTTATTATCTTGAAATGACATTTGAGTGACAAAAAGGAAAAAGGTGTTTTTCACTAACCAATTTAGGTAGTGGTCTTACTTATACATTTTTCTTTTATGACCACAAAAGTTAAAGGAAAGTATAATATTAATATTTTTCAATTCCTTTACAAATCATAACATTCCAACTCACTTTCCATTGGTGTTTCTAAAAGAATGGACTCAATTATGATCGATACAAAACAACAAATATTAATAACATTAGTAAATATCAACCATTATTATTCTTCCATATTCACAGAACCGTCACAAATTAAGTGATCTATTTTTCCTTCAGGGTGTGTGAAGAAATCCGCCACATTCAAGTGTGTGATGTCAATATGATCAGTGATAAAATTAGTTTCGGGATTTTTATCCTTCCTTTTTAGTGATGCTTGATAAAGCTCAACCAAGTGTTTAGGAGTACGACAATCACGTGCATAATGACCCTTTCCACCACATCGGAAACAATTTATTTTAATTGTTTCACGTTTCTCATCTTTTCCTTTTCCCCTTTGATGACTATTTTTCTTTGGTGAATGATTAACACCGGGAAAAGGATTTCGCTCTTGGTCGTAATTACGACCACGTCCACGTCCACGGCCACGGCCTCTTCCACGCCTAGCGTGGTGGGCGTACACCTCATTCACTTCAGAAAGTGGTGTAGATCCAGTGGGACGATTCTCGTGATTTTTCATTAACAAATCATTATTTTGTTCAGCCACGAGAAGATGAGAAATCAGTTCAGAATACTTCTTGAAACCCTTTTCTCGATATTGTTGTTGTAAAAGCACATTCGAGGCATGCAATGTGGAGAACATTTTTTCCAGCATATCAACATCATTAACTGTATCTCCACATAGTTTCAATTGAGAAGTAATTCTGAACATGGCAGAATTGTACTCATGAATAGACTTAAAGTCTTGTAGTCTTAAATTCATCCAATCATATCGTGCCTTTGGATGAATGACCATCTTCAAATGGTCATACCTTTCTTTTAGGTTATTCCACAAAATGAGTGGATCTTTGAAGGTGAGATATTCAATTTTTAAAATTTCATCAATATGATGATGTAAGAATATCATTGCTTTAGCACAGTCTTGTTTTGATGCTTTATTTTCAATTTTAATGGTGTCTCCAAGACCCATAGCATCCAAATGGATTTCAGCATCCAATACCCATGAAAGGTAGTTCTTGCCCGAATTTTGAAGGGCAACGAACTCAAGTTTAGTAAGATTAGCCATAATAAAAAGAAGAAAAATAATAATACCTTAGCCTTCAAATTTAGTCTTCAAACTTTGATATGACAGAGTCTCGTGCTGATAACGTGTTATAAAATAAAGACTAAGTACTAAAATTAAACTTAATAGCAACTAAGGAGAGAAGAATGTATTAGAGAGATAAAATAGGAAACTTGAATCTTCCTTATTTTTGGTGTATTTTCCATAGAGATTACAATGCCTTTTATAGGCATAAGAGGGGTATAATGGACATTCACAAATTGTTATTATTTACGATAGTGAGTTGATTATTTCTTTAACAAGTTTTAACTTTGTATTTTATTTGCACTAAATTTTTAGTTCAAATTATTGAAACATTTTAAAATATTTATACTAGAGCACAAGATTGAATATGTCTAACAAAATAAAACAATTGTTAAGTCTATGTATTGATTTCACCATGTAATTCTTCTTATTCTTGAAAAACGTAAAAAAAATAAAAAATATATATATATATAGAAAGAGTATATTGTACACATCAATTTAGTGGATGTGTCGGTGCATTCCTCTTTACGTTTCCTTTTTTATCCCACTTTCGATTTTAAATGATTCCTTGTAGAAATTCGAAGGTAATCGATAACAACTTTTAATTATATCCGCAATTAATTATTATTTCTCAAAAAACTAAGTAGAAATAAAGAGATGGAAAAAACAATTCTACTTCTATTGCTTTGCTTTATTGTTATGTCAATAGCTCAAGGTATTGTATTAGGACCCAAAGCTTATTGAAAAATGGTTCGATGAGCTTTCTCATGCAAAACAGAAGGTAACTAAATTTCGTTTTTATTTTCATGACATAGTTAGTGGAAAAATTCCAACTGCACTCCAAATAGCCCAGTCCAACATGACTACCAAATCCCCAACTTTCTTTGGGTTTATTGCAATGGCGGACGACTCACTATTAGTTGGACCAAAGTCCAATTCAACAATAGTGGGCCGTGTGGGGTCCATCCTCATGTATCAAACTTTGAATTGTTTTCTGTCAATTTCAAAGTTTGACAGACTTGGTAAAGAAAAAAATGTTTTTTTCTTCTGTAACACATTTGGAAGGTAGTGTATTTGTTCTCTATAAAAGGGAGGACAATTCTTCATTCTCAATGTACAAGAAAAATTACAAAGGAGAGAAAAGAGGAGTGAGGCATCACAGAAGAAAATAATCCGTGAGGAAAAAATAGAGAGTGCGAGCGATATTGTAGTGAGGTGGAAAATCAAAAGAGGGTTATTTCTTTTGAGTGTGTAGTGGTCTTTGGAGTTTTACTCAGACCTACAAGTGTAAAAATCCTTACTATAGTGATATTCGTTGCTCCTCTCCGGTCGTGTTTTTTCCCTTATTTAGGAGGGTTTCCACGTAAAATCTTGGTGTCATTATTTCTCTTTTTATTCTCGTTGATTAACCGTATTGTTGTGTTCCGCTTTTATTGCTTTTATCACCGCAAATATTATTTCTGTTACGAGTTTATTCTCAACAATTGGTATCAGAGCACAGGTTCTGCTCATTTACAAAAATATTTTTTGCAGCTTATTGTACTATACTCAGTGGGAAAAAAATGTCTGGAGTAAAGTACGAGGTAGAAAAAATTCAACGGTGATAGCAATTTCTCAATGTGGCAGAGAAGGATGAGAGACTTGCTCATCAAACAGGGTTTGCACAAGGCACTAGGCGGCAAATCCAAAAAGCTCGAATTTATGAAACTTGGGGATTGGGAAGAACTGGATGAAAAGGCTGTCAGTGCAATCAGATTGCACCTAACAGATGATGTAGTTAATAACATCATCGATGAAGAGAGTGCATGTGGCATTTGGACAAAGTTAGAAAATCTATACATGTCCAAAACGCTGACAAATAAATTGTACCTAAAGAAACAGTTATATGCGCTACATATGGGTGAAGGTATAAATTTTCTGTCTCATTTAAATGTACTTAATGGACTAATCACGCAGCTAGCAAACCTCGGAGTAAAGATCGAGGATGAAGATAAAGCCATAGTGCTCCTAAACTCGTTGCCATCTTCCTACGATACTTTAGCAACAACCATTTTACATGGTAAGGACTCCATTTAGTTGAAGGATGTCACATCAGCCCTTCTGCTTAATGAGAAGATGAGAAAAAGGCCTGAAAATCACGGACAGACTCTCATCACGGAAAGTAGAGGCAGAAGTTACCAAAGAAACTCAAGTAACTATGGTAGATCCGGAGCTCGTGGAAAGTCCAAGGTCCGATCAAAATCAAAGGCCAGAAATTGCTACAATTGCGATCAACCAGGACACTTCAAAAGAGATTGTCCAAATCTAAAAAGGGGCAAAGGATAAAGCAGCGGCCAGAAGAATGATGACAACACAACTGCCATGGTGCAAAATAATGACGATATTGTTATCCTCATAAATGAGGAAGAAGAATGCATGCACTTGGCAGGTGTAGAGTCGGAATGGGTGGTCGACACAGCAGCATCTTACCATGCCACACCGGTAAGAGATCTTTTTTGCAGATATGTAGCCGGTGATTTTGGCAATGTGAAAATGGGTAACACTAGTTACTCAAAGATTGCGGGGATCATAGACATTTGCTTAAAGACAAATATTGGATGCTCATTAGTGTTGAAAGATGTGCGCCACGTACCTGATTTGCGAATGAACTTGATCTCGGGAGTTGCTTTGGACCGAGATGGATATGAGAACTACTTTGCAAATAAAAAATGGAGACTCACCAAAGGGGTATTGGTGATTGCAAAAGGAGTTGCTTGTGGCACGTTGTACAGGACAAATGCAGAAATATGCCAAGGTGAATTTAAATGCGGCTCACGAAGAGAATTCTGCAGATTTATGGCATAAAAGAATGGGTCATATGAGCGAGAAGGGATTGCAAATTCTTTCCAAAAAATCACTCATCTCTTTTGCCAAAGGTACAACGATAAAACCTTGTAACTACTGCTTATTTGGTAAACAACATAGAGTCTCATTTCAGACATTATTTGAAAGAAAGTCGAATATACTTGATTTGGTATATTCTGATGTTTGTGGTCCAATAGAGATAGAATCGATAGGAGGTAATAAATACTTTGTTACCTTTATTGATGATGCTTTCGAAAATTATGGGTTTATATCTTGAGAATCAAAGATCAGGTGTTTCAAGTATTTCAAAAGTTTTATGCTCTGGTATAAAGAGAGACAAGTCGGAAGCTAAAACGTCTCCGAACTGACAATGGAGGTGAGTACACTTCAAGAGAATTTGAAGAGTACTGTTCAAACCATGGAATCAGACATGAAAAGACAGTTTCTGGAACCCCACAACACAATGGTATAGTTGAGAGAATGAATCGCACCATTGTTGAGAAGGTGAGAAGCATGCTCAGAATGGCTAAATTATCCAAGACATTCTAGGGTGAAGCAGTGGTGACAGCGTGTTATCTTATCAATCGTAGTCCATCAGTTCCGTTGGAGTTTGACATTCCGGAGAGAGTTTGGACCAACAAGGAGATGTCTTACTCGCACCTAAAGGTGTTCGATTGCAATGCTTTTGCACATGTATCGAAGGAGCATAGAACCAAGCTAGATGATAAATCAGTTCCTTGCATATTCATCGGATATGGAGATGAAGAGTTCGGGTACAGACTATGGGATCTTGTAAAGAAGAAGGTCATCAGAAGCAGAGATGTAATCTTTCGAGAAAGTGAAGTTGGAACTGATGATGATCTATCCGAGAAGGCCAAGAAAAAGAATGATATAGTCCCTAATCTTGTTACCATTCCTTCTTCTTCTAACCATCCCATAAGTGCAGAAAGTACGATCGATGAAGTTGCTGAGCATGAAGAGCAACCTGATGAGATTGTTGAGCAGGGGGAGCAACTTGGTGATAATATCGAGCAAATGGAATACCCAGAAGAAGAAGAACAATCTCAAGATCTGAGGAGATCAGAAAGACAAAGGGTAGAGTCATCCAAATACCCTTCCTCATAGTATGTCCTCATCAATGACGAAGGGGAGCCAGAAAATCTTAAGGAGGTGTTGTCTCATCCAGAAAAGAGCCAATGGATGAAAGCCATGCACGAAGAGATGGAATCTCTACAGAAAAATGGCACATACCAGCTAGTTGAACTTTCAAAAGGCAAAAGACTGCTTAAGTGCAAGTGGGTCTTTAAACTCAAGAAAGATGGAAATGACAAGTTGATCAGGTACAAAGCTCGATTGGTTGTAAAACGCTTCGAACAAAAGAAAGGTATTGATTTTGATTAAATTTTTCACCTGTTGTCAAAATGACTTCTGTTCGAACTATTTTGAGCCTAGCAGCTAGTCTAGATCTTGAAGTGGAGCAATTGGATGTGAAAACTGCATTTCTTCACGGAGATTTGGAGGAAGAGATTTATATGGAGCAACCAGAGGGATTTGAAGTATCAGGAAAGAAACACATGGTGTGCAAATTGAATAAGAGTCTTTATGGGTCGAAACAGGCACCAAGGCAATGGTATAAAAAGTTTGACTCTTTCATGAAAAGTCAAACGTACACAAAGACCTATTCTGATCCATGTGTATACTTCAAAAGATTTTCTGACAATAATTTTATCATTTTGTTGTTGTATGTGGATGACATGTTAATTGTAAGACAAGACAAAGAGTTGATTGCAAGGTTGAAGATAGATTTATCCAAGTCATTTGACATGAAGGACTTGGGCCCAGCACAATAAATTCTAGGGATGAAGATTGTTCGAGAACGAACAAAAAGAAAGTTGTAGCTATCTCAAGATAAGTACATTGAACGTGTACTAGAATGCTTTAACATGAAGAGTGCTAAATCTGTTAGCACGCCTCTTGCGAGTCATCTGAAGTTGAGAAAATAGATGTGTCCTACAACAAAAGAGGAGAAAGAGGGAATGAACAAAGTTCCTTATTCTTCAGCAGTGGGGAGTTTGATGTATGCAATGGTGTGTACAAGACCTGATATTGCTCATGCAGTTGGTGTTAGCAGCAGATTTCTTGAAAATCCTGGAAAAGAACATTGGGAGGCAGTTAAGTGGATACTCAGATACCTAAGAGGTACCACAAGAGACTGCTTGTGTTTTGAAGGATCTGACCCAATCTTGAAGGGCTATACAGATGCTGATATGGCAGGTGACCTCGATAATAGAAAATCCACTACTGGATATTTGTTTACATTTTCGGGGGTGCTATATCATGGCAGTCAAAGTTGCAGAAGTGTGTCGCATTCTCTACAACTGAGGCAGAGTATATTGCAGCTACTGAAGCTGGCAAAGAGATGGTATGGCTGAAACGATTTCTTCAAGAACTTGGATTGAATCAGAAGGAGTATGTCGTCTATTGTGGCAGTCAAAGTGCAATAGACTTGAGTAAGAACACCATGTATCATGCAAGGACGAAGCATATCGACGTGAGATATCACTGGATTCGTGAAAAGATAGAGGACGGATCTATAGAGGTCATGAAGATCCCTACTAGTGAAAACCCTTCAGATATGCTGACCAAGGTGGTATCAAGAGACAAGTTTGAGCTATGCAAAGAACTTGTCGGCATGCACTCAAGCTAGAAACCTAGAGCTACCTCCTTCAGGTGAATGGGTCTGGAGGTCGAGCCCAAGGGATATATGGTTCAGCAGATCAAAATGAGATTGTCCTTCTCATGACCCTCAACTTTGTGTTCACAATTGGCGAGTACAATGATAGCACGTTGAGTGTACTTGGTCGGAATCCTGTATTTCATCAGTATCGTGAGATGTCAATTGTTGGTGATTCTGGAGTTTGTCGATTGACTCAGGGAATTGCTACGGCGAAGACGTATTGGGTCAGTATGACCAATGGGGATGCTATTGTTGAGTATAATGTTATAGTCTTGCATTATGATATTTAATTTGAAGTACTATGTTAATTATGAAATTATGGGGAATAAGCTTTTGTATTCTTCTTTATTAGAACTTCTTAAAGATGGTGATCCGCTTCTAATTACATATTTACAACTAATCAAACTAAAAGAAATATATTATAAAGTACATATATCTAATTAAACTTTCATTTATCGTATCCGTTGGTTCGGATATTGAATAAGTGATGATATGACTATCAACATTTAAAATTCACAGAAGAATGTACTATTATAGTATTATTCTTTTGTATAAAATAACTAGTTATCGAAAACTTTGTTTAAATAATATCAATACTATTTTATGATAATATACTTACTAACTTGGGATATGCAGAGAAACTAGTATATATAAAGTGAGTTACGTATGTGAAGATCATGAATTTCAAATAATTCAAATTATTAAAGATATACTAATTAAAAAGAAAAACACATTACAAAAGATGATCAGAGAGTATCTTTCGTTTTAAGGGAAAATTATGTGGTAAAACAAATTTATATTATTTAATTACTCATCATAGCTATAGTTTGTTATAATTATCATTCGTGACTAATATTAATCATTAATTATGTGTGTTGACCTCGAGTCTGTATAATTAACCACGTTTGTATATGTATAATTTGCCACATTTGTACAATTCGCAACAAATAATTTCTTGCTTGATTTGTATTTATATACGATGGTTTTTATTTGTACATGACGATGGTTTCCTTTGGTTTTTCAGTTTTGTCATCATATATATTCGGGTTTTTTATGCGTAACTTTTTAAAGTTTATATAAACGTGTAGTTTTCAGACTTTGTATAATTTTGGTTATAGTTCATGTTTATGTTTGTATCAATTCGTTATTTCGAGTTTAATCATATATGTATAATTCCAGACTTTATATTACTCGACTATACAAAAACACGCGAATTATACAAACGTACATGTGAATTACACAAACGAAATGTGAACTATACAAAATATTATCCTCTCTCGCTTGACTCTCTCCTCCTTCTCCCAATCTCGCTCGCCAAAATATACAAATACATATGTATAATATACAATGATCTAACTGATATACATACACAATTACCTTTCTCTCACTCTCTGCCCTCTCTCACTTGCCTCTCTCCTCCCTCTCCCAGTCTCGCTCGCCACTCTCCTCCCTAAAATATGTAGCTATGAATCGTAATTAGCAAATTATAGTTATGAAGCGTTATTAAATTATTTTTGAGTGACTATATGCGAAAGTTTCTCTTTGAAGGACCAGAGAGATCACCATTAGCAAGTACTTATTTCTTCTGTTCTCTTTATTGAATTATCGTTTTGCTTTCTTGGAAGAAGTATTTCTTCACCTTGAAATGTGAGATTCTGGATGTTACAATATTGTGTAATGGAACTTCAGAGTTATGTTTATGCTATTGACTATTGAAATTTACTTTTAAATAGTAAAAGTGTATATAATAGACCGTCATAATAATTTAAGCATATATTGATTTTTTTGAAATAAATTCATTTTCTTAAAAAAAAAAAAATTTATGTCTTTTCCCTTGTATAAAACTTATATATGTCTCAAATGCCCCATACCAACTTACGAACCAAATGTCAGTTAATCTTCTCATGTCAAACCTTGAGCAACTGTTTAAGCAATTGTAAGAAACCTCTTAAAGATTGAAAGGAAAAAGATTAATCAAATATACATAATGATAATGTAAAAATTCGTGATAGATTTAACTGTTTTTAATTAATTAAATATGAAATAATTGAAAATATATTCTTCCATTCTTAACTATATTCGTGACAGATTTAACCGTTTTTAATTAATTAAATATGAAATAATTGAAAATATATTCTTCCATTCTTAACACATTTCAAGTCTCAATTTTTGTGAGACACTTTTCTTTATAATCAGTTCTAAAAACAAAATTATTTATATTATAAATTTCAAAAGTTATTTTTCCTTCTTATAATCTTGGTCCAATCAAACAATAACAATCTATCATTTTCACAAGTAAAGTCTAGGGAGTATAATATACATATATTGTATTCCTATTTCTGCAGAAGAAAAAGATTTAGTTTTGATAAATCCTGGAGTTAAGAATAATTATTCATGGAAGAAAAACAAATAACAGCAAAATATCATGATACTAAACAAAAATGAAGCAACAATAACAAGAAAAGACACAATGAAGAATAGAAAAATCACATAATTACTTTGATTTTGAGTTAAACACCTACTTATAGATTAAAATAATAGTACTCTATTATTTTATTGCTATGTTACTAGTTACTTTCTTCGTTTTAAAAAGAATTATTCATTTTCTTTTTTGGCAACATTTTAACTTTAACTTTTCACGTGGCATGTTTAAGACCATAAGATTAAAGGACATTTTGGTACATTTGACATAACTTTAATTTAAATCACAAGATTAAAAAGTCTTCTTTATTTTCTTAACTTTGTTCCAAGTCAAACTAGGTCAACCTTTTTTAAACGGAGGGAGTAATATTTATCACATTAATTATTGGTGTAATATATATACCACAAATACAACAAATTACAATTAACCAATAAAATGAAAAAAAATGAACAAATAAATCTTTAGGTTGAGGCACAGATATTTTGCTCTCTTTAAGGAGATTCAAGCCCACTGTGGTATAATCTACACCGATCCAGCATCATTACTTTTGACTTGTCCCCTCCGGGATACAATAACCCAACAACGTTGTACAACTCAAGCAACTCCGGGTTAGTTGAAGAGTTCCGAGCTCTACATAAGAACACCTTCCTTCAACATATAATTACTCTTTTTGTATATGGTGAATATAGTTGAAGACTTAGAATATATTCTTTAGCTTCAAATCTCTCTTTCACCACTACACGCTATATTATTATTTCGTACTTCTTATCTCTCTTAGCATATATTTCTTAAAAGAAGACACACCACTATTTATAGGTGAAAAAGTCTTTCATATAATCGCTAGGTAGAATGAGAGGTAGCAATGTGGTAGATAAACGTAATAGATGTTACATGAATTACAAAAAACTAATAGTCATATGAGTTATCAGAAACTAATGATCATGAAAGTTACAAGAACTAATAGTCATATAAGTTATAAGAACCAATAGATATCTTCTGTCATAATTTTATACCCACCAATATATACATTTAATATTTTATGTTAATAAAAATATGTATATACACCAAGAATAATAAATTTAATTGTGATAATATAATAATAATAATAATAATAATAATAATAATAATAATAATAATTAATCTAATTATATAAATATCTTTGATACTATAAAAGCATAGAAGTTAAACTAAAAATGAAATTATATGACCAACTAATCCCCTAGAACTTGGTCGTCAATGGAGTTCTAGATCCATCATAAAGCTCATGAGGTATATGTAGGTGTCCCTCTTTTTGTTATTTATGAAGTCAAAGTTATTCTACTGCTCACCCACGCCACGTTATGCAATTATAAAAGATTATTCCACAAGCATGTTAAATAAAAAAAATACTCTAACTTTTTCTTAGCAGAAATCATTTGACAATATTAATCCTACGAGAAGGTAGGACTACTTTTTTATTTCCGAATTAAGTTTTTCCTTAATTAAAAGTATCGAATTTAAGTCCTCTTTTTATTTGTCAAAATATATCTTTTTATCATTTTTTATATGAGCAAAATTAACACTTAATAATATTTTTATATAATGTTAGTTAAATAGAATATACGCAAATCTGAAAATATGTAGTTAGTCAATGAGTTCTAGAACTTCATGAGGAACAGGTGTCCCTATTTGTGGAAATCATGAAGTCAAAAGTCAATGTAGAAATTAGGAATACTTTTTTATTTCCTAGAATAAATCAGGAAGTTATGAAAATAATTATTAGCACACGTTTAATTAGTTTATTCCTTATTTTCAATTAATTTGTTTTTTTTAAGTAACTTTTTAATTATAACTATCTATCTAAGTTATAAGATTAAAAATATTTTAGTATATTCTATGTATTTTTTAATCTAAATATGTAAAAAAATAAATTATTTATTGAATTTTATAACAAGTTAAAATTAGATAATTAAATTGAAACGCAGAAATATATAGTGCAATATTGTCTGTAACAACCTAACGCACTGTATATGATACTATATAATATATAGCTTGTTGTCTTTCAATGTGAGACTCATTATAATACTCTGGCCATAAAGAAAGTGTGTATACTAAAATATGAACATTAAAACAATAGTGGAGGACACATTATGAGTCATGAGAGCACTTTTGCAAATGTAGAATCATCTTTTCGAGTTCGAGTTTTTTACTTTTCAAATATTTGACGATTAGGTGCCAAAATGCAGGTTTTAAGAAGTTATATTTGATGATTATTAATACTCTAACGACATAATACTTCCTTAATCTCAGTTTATGTAATATTATTTGACTTGACATAAAATTAAAGAAAGAAAAGAAATCGTTCGATGTTGATATCAAATTTTTTAAAAAAACTGACTTATGAAATTTGTAATCTGAAATAAACTTTTGACATTTATGTGATAATAGATTATTTTACTAATTATAAAAGGTAAAGTTATGTTATTTTCAGTTATAAAAAAAATGTCATTACTGATCGACTAACTTTACCAATTTTATCAAAAACAAAAAAGTAAAAATTGTTTTCACAACTATATTCGTTTAATTTCTCGCATGACGACGAAACTTTTTTAATTTAACTCAACGTTGCTATCAAATTACACGAATATTACAATGGGAAAACGAAAAAAAGAACGTACATATGAGGAAAAAAAGACAAATCAAAACAAAATTAGCAATGATCGTTTCGAACATATAATCTTAACTCAATAATGCAAAACTACAACATTATACTCAACAATAGCATCACCATTCTTACTTAATGTATGTGTTTTCGCGGTTGCAACACCACGAGCTAGCCTGAAAACACCAGAACCACCAACAATTGGCATCTCTCGATATTCATTCAAAACAGTGTTACGTCCAAGTAGACTAAGTGTACTACCATTATATTTCCCATGAGTAAACACAAAATTCAGACTCATCAACAAACTAAATTCTTCAAGAGAAGCTGAACCAACAATTCCTTGAGCTCTACCAATAGTCGTTGAATTATTTTCTGGTCCCGTTGTTAATCGATCGTCTAATATTGCTAGCAAGCCAAACGCCGTAGGCGAATGAGACGTAGAATTAGCCTGGGAAATTGGTATTGACGTTGGTTTTTTACCAGCAACTATGTCGTGAAAATAGAAATGAAGTTTGGTTATTTTTGGTTTTGCATGGGAAATTTTTTGGAACCAATTTTCAACTGCTTTAGGGCCTTGTGGAATATTGCAATGAGCTAATGGAATTGATGATAATATGACAATAGCAATAGAGCAATACAATAAAATTGTGTTTAGCTTTGCCATGTTTTTGATTTCTTCAAAATTAATGTATTGTGAGTAAATATTTATAGAAAGAGGGAAGGGTGACTTTAGAAGAAAAGAATAATTTGATGGTATAGGTGGGAGTCGTTGGACGCCAATGTTGATTATTTTATTCATACCATACTTTCCTTGAAACCAACTTCAACATCCTAATAAACAAATGTTTTTTCCAAAAAAAAAAAAAAAAGTTGATATTTTGGGTTAAGAAAATATTTTTTGGTAAGCAAACAATATATTTTGGAAAAACATCTATTACTGAATGATTTATGATAAAGTTAGGAAAATCAAATTATATTTTGGCAACATTTTAAAGTATAGAGAATTGATAATCATGTCCAAGTGTTTGAGTACATTAATTAATTAAAAAAAATGATAACCGCAGCTAAAAATCAGTGTAAAGTCAAATATTATATGAAAGATGTTCAAGACTTAATATATATACATAAAAATATATATTTTAACTTATATATTTCTACGAACAAGTAATATATTTAGTTTTTCGATGAATAATATTCAACTGACCTCTATTTTTCCGGAGACTTTGATAGTACAATCAATTTACAAAAAAATTTCTATCGTACTAAACACGCATTGTAAAGAGACTTCATGACTTCCACAGACCACACAGGTCACCACCTGTACCTCGTGGTATTTACGTTTGTTTCTAGACTTCCTTGATTAATTTATTATTATAAAATTAAGTTTTTATAATAAAAATTTCAATGTCAATTTGATGATGACTTTGGATAATTTAATGGATGATAAATGAAGTCTTATAGAATTTTCTAGAGTTGATCAATTTCTTGTAAAAGAGTAGATTAAATAATTTCTCACTTCAAAATAAGCTTGATTTAAAAAAAAAATATATCAATGTATGAAATTATTCTACCATCTACTGACTAGCTAGTACAAAATTGAGATTATTATGAGCCCGTTTGGATGGGCTTAAAAAAAATAGCTTTTAAAAAGTGCTTTTGAAAGTGTTGAAATTTATTTTTAAAATAAGTAGTTATGTGTTTGGATAAAAATGCTGAAGTTAAAAAAAAAGAGTGTTTGGCAAATAAGTGCTGGTAAACACTTTTTTTAATCAAAATGTCTTAAATACCCTTAAAAGCTATTAACATAATAAAAATTGATTAATTTAATAATAATAATAATAATAAAATAATATGCAAAGAATAATAATAATAATATATAATATATAATATATAATACATAATAATAATAAAGAATAATAAAATAAATAATAATAATAATTATAAAAATAATAAAGAATGATAAAATAAATAATAATAATAATATTAAAATAATAAAATATATAATAATAATAATAATAATAATATAGAATTAAAATAATAATAAATAAAATAATAATAATAATAATAATTAAATAAAATAATAATAATAATAATAATTAAATATAAATAATAATAATAAAAATAATTAAATATAAATAATAATAATAAATAATAATAATAATAATATAACAATATGAAAATAATAATAATAATAATAATAAAATAAATAATAAAATAAATAATAATAATAATAATATATAAAATATTAATAATAATAATAATAAATAATAATAATAATAATAAAATAATATGAAAATAATAATAATAATATATAATAATATAATATACATAATAATAATAATAATAATAAAGAATAATAAAATAAATAATAATAATAATAATAATAATAAAAATAATAAAATAATAATAATAATAATATATAATAATCATGATAATAATAACAATAAAGAGTAATAAAATAAATAATAATAATAAAATAACAAAATATTAATAATACTAATACTAATACTACTACTACTAATAATAATAATAGAAATAAAAGAAATAAGGACAAAAAGGTAAAAATTTGGTCAACTTAAAAGAGCTTATAAGCTAAAAAAAAAAAAGCACACCTATCCCAGCTTTTAACTTTTGGCTTAAAATAAGTTTTTTTTACTTAAAATAAGTTATTTTGAATATTGCCAAACAGCTAAATAAGTCAAAAACCAACTTTTAAGTCAATTTGACCAGCTTTTAAGCTGAGCCAAACAGGCTCTATATTATAAAAACTTATGAACAGAAATATTTATTTTAACCGTCAACATATGTTTCTTAAAAAAGATAATTATCTACAATTTAGTTATGAATATCAAGGACTAATGTAAATAACTTGATTGTGCAAGATTTAACTTCTTTAATCTGGATAATTCGACCCCAATTCAGATAAACCAAATATATTCTTTAATATTAATGGAAAAAGCTTTATAATTATAAGGTAAGTGCGTCTATATATATATATATAATTTATTGTTTTCTCTTTTAACTTACGATTAATGATCTTTTTTGTGACATAAAGCAAGTGGACGGTTGATCTCATTTAGGGCCTCTTTGGATAGATTTATAAAGAGTAATTTATAAGTTAAAAGCTAAAAGTTATAAGTAGATGGTATCGTACTATTTTGACTTATTTTTAAAAAAATTGGCCTAAAAATGGATATTAAAAACATTTATAACCCTTTCAAACACCTCCAAAACTATATTAAAAAAAAACGATTCCTTTCGTTATGTTTAATTGTCATGGTTTCTTTTTTAAGGTCAAACTAAAAGAATTTTGATCAACATATTACGATGTAGTTTCATCATATTGATATGCATAAAATTGCAATGTATAGTACTTTTCGTATAATTTTTTAATATATTTAAATTTTTTATTTAAAATTGCAAATTAATGTAATCTAATTTTACTTTAAAAATTAGTGAAATTAACTTTCAAACACCGCAACATTCAAGAAAAATACTTAAAATAAAAAACACTTAAAAATAAATTAATTCAAACGAACACTTATCTATAAATTTTTTTTAAAAAAAAACATTAAAAGTAGTTGCACCACCATTTGAAGTTTAGTTATTTGACTTCCAAAACAGCTTACAAAAAGGTTACACGAGTTTAGATGCTCAAGCATGGCATGAGAATTGGTTTTTCAGGTCGCTTATAATTTCAATTTTTTAATTTTATATCATTTTTAGAAGAAACTTTTATTTTTGTATATGAAAGATTTGAAAAAAGTCATTTTTTAATTTATTTTTCAAGTGTTCAAAACATATTAATTTTAAAAAAAAAAGAATTTTGTGTCAAGTCAAATAATATCATATAAATTAAAACGAAAATAATATTTTTGTTTTAAAAGTAAGCCTCTTTGAAAAACGCTTTCTATGGTCCTTAAACAAGCATTCTATAATCAAAATCTCCTGTCGGTCACCTACTTATTGCAGTCCATCCATCGCATTCCCATGTGAGGGACAATTAGTGACTTCTTTGCTTTTGCTTCTACGGAAGGATGGCAATAGGCGGTACGGTATGAGACAGAGCGGGTTGAGTTTAACCCATAAAATTTTAATTTATTTTGTTCAGTTTTGCTCTTGCATAATAATTTTTTATATATTTTCAATCCGTTTCATTCCGCTCGGTATTGACTCTTCCCGCATTGCTTTATACTATATAATTTTTTTAATATTTTATTTTTCTAATTAAGTTTGATATTAAAAATTTTTTTAGGATAATCTATCTATATACATACTTTCTTCTTTTTTTTTTCTTCATAATTCTCATTATTCCCTATCAGTTCTAAATTTTGTCAAAATCCTTATTTTACTCCCAAACCCCCAAACACTTAATACCTAAATCCTAGCTTCCAAAACTAACGTTTATCCCTTTCTTATTTTACTCCAAAAATCTCTTCCTATTTTTTGTCACAAAATTCAGTTATTTTCTCATTCACGTTTGAAATTCAAAAGCAGTCGCTTTCATGTAGATTAGTGATATTTTTAGACAAAAAAAAGTTTTTAAAATTGATATTTATGTGTCTTTTACCTATTTTTAAAAATACTCCAACGAAATTAGAAAGAAAAAAAAGAAGAAGTAATAACAGTAGTTATTATTTGATAATAATTAGTAAAATATATTTTTTTTTTTAATAATTTGAGTTGGTTATGGACTCTAACAACTAATCCTTCATTGAAATTGTTTAGAATTCTTGCATTATTATTGTTTAATCTTTCCATTGTCTCATATAATATTAGTTTCAATTTTTTCAAAGTTTAATACAGTCTAATATTTTCCTCTGTTTTTGGGTGTTTTTCATAATAAAAAATTTCTTTAATTGATTGTGTTTGTGACTTTGTTCATGTATCTAATTGACAACTTAATTCATATTTATTGAGATACATTTATAGGTACACTTTATTTCAACTTACATACACCCATCTTTCACAATTTTATTGTATCAGATACATTATCATCAACTACAAAATGATACATTATGTTAAAAAAATGTATCTAATCAATTTGAAATCTTCCATAATTGCATATCTATCTTTCAAGGTAAACAATGCATTTCATCCATAATCATAGACTGAATAAAGATACTCAAATGATGCAACTACATGTTAACATTAAAGAAATTAGTTATACATTTCATAAAATAATTATTTCTATATATCAATCACACACCATCATATAACTAACTTATACTAAGTATCAGATACAAACTATAAATATAATCTGATACATACCTTCATTATTGAACATATTGATGCGTTTTCAACAAATTAAATATATAATGTATCATCTATAAAGTATAGTATTTCACAAACACAATATAATACAAAAATAATAATGTGTCATACTAAACATTTAATTAGAATAATTTAAATTAATATTACATGTATCTGATATATAATAACTATTACAGTAATATTTCAAACTCTAAGCAAACACTTTACATGTAAAATTTACTCATACCATTCTTTCTAAAATACAGGCGCACAATATGTCATGCTATTTTGTTACTAATTCACTTGTCTAGAATAGAATATAACTTACATCATAGAAGAGCGCAAATCGAGACGAGCTGACAGACCTAGAGTTCTATCAAAATAATGCTAGGGCATTAAATTGGTGAAAAAACAACCAAAAACATTATCCAGTACTTTATATAGCTAAAATTACATCTCTTTTCCATTCAAGAGTACTTATGCATTTTCTCGCCCCTTTGAGACTCTAAAAACCTTTTCTAGGAACACATACAAGATTTGTCCAACTATAATGGTGATTTTACCATTGACTATTTCATTTATGAATTTCATAGTAATATAAATATATGTCCTATTGACGTAGAATTTGGAACTTGCATCCTCTTGCCTAGCAAGCAAAGAGTTACCTCAGTAAACTTATCCAGATCGACATAAGTGTCCACTTACATTATCAGAATTCATGTTGTATATTTGAAATAGATTGACATCTTTGCATATCTCATGGTACACTAGTCCTCTTCCCACAAAGCACCTTTTCTCCTAGGTCCATGAAGATAAAATATTGGACTGATGTGAATGGTTCATCATGAAAGAAAGACTCACTAAGTCGGGATCACTAACTAACTCTAATTTGATATATCTAATATAATAAAAAATACTCATATAATAGAAAAGCTTTGTCTTTTCTGCATACTTATGTAGGATATTACTTCACTATTTTACTATAAATGGTGAAAGAAAATACTCTCACAATTAGCTAATATTTCAAATTAAATTTGAGGTAATAACTAATACCACTTTTATTTAAAAAGATTAATATCTTTATTCCACCAAATAAACGATCAACTAAGATATAATTTATTTTAAATTACATGTTTTTTATTTAAAATATTAAGGAGCATAATAAGTTAGTGTAGTACTTCACTTAAGCTATGAAATTCAAAAGACACATACGCGACTATCGACGTATTCAAGAAAATACAAAGACGAGCATAAAATCGCAGGACAAATATGCCTCACGCCTCGAAAGAACACAATTGGATTATATATAAGAGTATTGCTAAAATGCCAAGACACGTTTTTGGCATTGATTGGCAAGACATGGATAAATGACTAAATAACCCTTTGACTCCAAAATCACTCGTTGTTTCCATCGAAAGTAGAAAATCACTTTTAACTTTTTTTTTCTTATTTTCTCTCTCTTACTTTACTCATTTTTTCTTCTTTACTTCACTCATCAGATTTATTTTATTTTGTTGTTCAAGATTTAATTTTGTTGTTAGATTTATATAATTTTAACAAGATGGATTCAAATAGTCAGAATAGTCAATTAAACAAAGTGTTGAATAATGTTTTAATTTTAGATGAAGATGATAGTTTGTTGTCCAAAAATCATGAAAATTTCGATGGTGCATATGATAGGCCTGGAAAAAAAAACTAAAAAGATCTCATGACCTATAAACTTAAAAAAAAAACTAAAAAAAACTAAAATTGGTGACCTAAATTTAGATTCGAACTCGTGACCTATAGACTATTCGTTTAAGTTTTAACCTGCAATATCATTCATTCATAATTACAAAAGGAAATGTATTTACTCTCTTTCATATCAATTGTTTATTGAATATCACTAGTAAATTTAAATGAGATATTATCAATAAATATAGTTTAATAACTACTAAAATGTGAAGATAAATTGATCAAGGGTTGACATGTACAATAATTAATTGTATTACCCAATTAAAATATAATCATGCATATATAATCACATTCAATTAACTTGTATTTGTTAGGGACCATAACTCAGAAAATACTATATCCATTACATTTATTTTCATTATAATGATTCGACTAATAATAATGAAAAATCTTCAATTTTGTGAAACAATTCAAATATAAACTTTTATAATTTTATTTACCAAAAAAATGAATTTAAAAAATATTTAAATCCTAAAAGTTTTAAAGAGTCTATATTTTTAAAAAAAAAATTAAAATTGGGATATAACCTAGATTAAAACTCGTGACCTATAGACTATTCGTTTAAGGTTTAACTATTCGCGTTGCAATAACATTAATTCATAATTACGTAAGGAAATGTATTTACTCTCTTTTATATCAGTTATTTAATGAATATCACTAGAAAATTTAAAATGTGATATTATCAATAAATATAATCTAATAACCCCTAATATGTGAAGATAAATCGATCAAAGATTGACATGTACCATAACTAAAGGTATTATCTGATTATAACTTGATCATGCATATATAATCACATTCAATTGACTTGTATTTGCGAGGGAGCATAACTCATATAATACTATATCTATTACATTTATTTTCATCATAAATGATTCGACTTATAATAGTAAAAACCTTAAATTTTTGTGAAATAATCTAAATATAAACTTTTACAATCATATTTACCAAAGTAATATAAAATTAAAAATTATTTAAATACTAATAACTTCAAAGAGTCTAATTTTTTTAAAAAAAATACCTATAATTGGGACCTGACCTAGATTCGAACTTGTGGCCTATAGACTATTCGTTTAAGCTTTAACCATTGACGCTGCAATAGCATTCATTCATAATTACGTAAAACTCTTTTTTTTTATCAATTGATTATTTTAATTGATTATTTTTATTTAAATCAAATATTAACAAAATATCTTAATATATCGTCATCTTTAATATTGTAAGAAAATAGTAAAATCGTTGGAAATAATTTTATCATATTTCTTTAAAAATGATTAAATTTTTAGATATTGCGTAATTTATTTTTTTGAAGGATCCTATATATATGTACTTTAACAAAACTTTATAGTATGCTATATTTTTTAGAAGTCCACAAAAATTAAATATCAAGAAAAAAATAATTAAAGTTATGAAAAATTGACTTGATTTTAACATTTAAAAAATAAAATTAATTAAAATTAGTTTTATTTAATTAAAAAAAAGATCCATACTGAATCACGAGCAAAATAATTCTACTAAAAATATGAAGTTTCCAAGTTTAATGAATAAATATATTTACTAAGAATAATAATAAAAAATTATAAAAAAATGTAAATGAAAAAGAAAAAAGAAAAAGATACAAAATAAGGAAAAGTAGAAAGAAACGTAACTTTTAACACATTTATTGGTAGGTGGGATCCCAATTTATTGGACAATGTGAACTGAAAAAGTAACAATTACGAGTTTGACTTTTTAAAAGTGGTTTTACTTTTAAAGGTACTTATGGTACAAAAAATAAATGAATTTACTCAATCATCCTACACTTTTCAGCAAAATTACCAAAAAAAAAAAACTGAATTAACTGCTCGTGTCAATTGGTACCAAAAAAGTGTCCTGTCAAATATATTTTACCTATATATAATTACATAAAAAAAAAGTCTCACCATAAATTTTTCTGCACTTTTTGATACTGCTGAAATTTATTTCCCAAAACCCTTTAAATGCAGACATTTAAAATCTATTTAGCATTGTGCTTTGAAGAGACTTTTAGGCTTCAGCCCGAGATTGAATGGTTCGTTTTGAGATATGCATCCTGTTTTAGAAATAAAAGGAAATGTTTGAACTTTGAACACCACTTGACTGCCTGGGTTTATGGCATCAGAATGAACATAAACAAGTTGTTTGGGCAAGACCAGTTGCTAAATGTTTGTAAGTTTATTCATTATGTGTCATATGTAAAAGAAGCAAGACTTCAATTTGGATTAGCTAATTTCGACTACTCCTAGGAGGATGAGAATTTTCACCTCCATCGTTTATATGTGAACTTGACAATAGTAGAAATTTCAAATCCATTTAACTTGTCAGTTTTCATTGCCTATTTTAGAAGTATTAAAAGAAATCACCTAGTGTGTAGATTGAGATTTGAACATGAGACTTCATGGTTCTCAACTGACTTCATTGGTCACTAGGTCATACCCTTGGATTCTATGTATACCAAAAAAAGGCTTTGAATACCGTGTTGAAATTTGTGGCTCCGTAACTTTCACTAAAGAACTCTGTTTATGTTGAGTGTATATATATATATATATATATATATATATATATATATATATATATATATATATCACATGCAATGCATTACCTTACTAATTAATTAGTATAAGGAGTCTGGTGTCACGGACTCAAAGTCTTACTAAAATTTCGTGTGGCACTTGACAACTTACTCACGAATTTTTCACGATCTTGTAAGCTCAAGTAAGCCTTTAAACTAAGATCGCTAAGAGAATGAAAGGAAGACTTAGAAAGATTTGGAAGAAGGCTTTATATTTCTTGGAAGATTGCTTACAACTTTCTTGGATGATTTACAAATGAGAGCCCCTTTATTTATACTACTTCCTAGGGGGCTAAAGTGTAAATAAAAATTACTTTACAATTCCCTAATTTTTTACACTTTGGTCCCTTCTCTAGAAATCTCTACACTTTCTAGCAAATTCTAAGGCTTTCCTAGAAAATATCTAGTTCTTCTTCTTGAACTCTCCAAAGCTTTCTTGAAAGATCTAGGGGCTTCTAGAGTTTTCTATAAATCTCTCCAAAACTCTAGACTTTTCCGCCCCATCCGGATGTAAAATTTTACTGAGAATTGGCGGGACGTGACACTCTCCCCACCTATTGATGCGACGACCGCGTCGCATCGTCACTACATCAGCGACCGAGTTTTGCCTTCTCGTATGCGCGGCCAATAGTTTATTGACTCGATCAATTCCCTCGTGCAACTCCTTCAATTGCTTCTTTATCTCTTCTAACTCGGCCTCATGATTTACCTCCTTCCTAGGAAGCAAGCGCCTCGACGGCTTGTTTGGCATCACGACATTGTTCCCTCTTGGAACCTTCTTCATGCATGGTGGCAAAGACTTCTTAGAACCATTGTCTTCTTTCGAACTTGTAATGATGGCTACAAATGTCGACTTCACCTTCTTAGGATAATTCTTGAGTTGCATGACAGTTAGTCGGACCTGCCCTTTTGTCTTTGGTGCCTTAACCATGGGAACCATGCATGTTCCTCCTTACTCCATGATCAAAAGTCATTGGAGGTAAGGATCGATCACAGCGTGACACTGTTGGAAGAACTTTTTCCCAAGAATTATATCAAAGAGATCTAGAGGAGCGACAATGAAGTTGGTGTTACCTTGCCACTCGCCTAGTGTGATGTTTACTCCATGCGCAACTCCACACACGGGAGTCGATGGTGCATTGATCGTCTTGAGTTGGGCGTTACTTGTACTGTAACTCAGCCCCAACCTTGTCGCTGCCATTTTTGTTATATTAAAGAGATCTAGAGGAGGGAAAGTGAAGTTGGTGTTACCTTGCCACTCGCCTAGTGTGATGCTTACTCCATGCGCAACTCCACACATGAGAGTCGGTGATGCATTGACTGTCCTGAGTTGGACGTTACTTGAACTGTAACTCAACCCTAACCTTGTCGCTGCCATTTTTGTCATGATATTGGCCTCTGCACCCGTGTCAACCATAGCACAAGCGGATCTTCCATTTATCGTAATGTTGACATACTACGCGCCGTATACTTTCGGCTTCTCTGGTTGCTTGATGATAGCTCCGCATAGTCCTATCAAGCCGAACTGCATCGTCTCCGCGCCTTGTTTTTGCTCATGTTCTTCCTTCTCTTTTCGCTCTCACAGGATAGCACCAAGGCTCTTCAGTTCAGGGCACCTCGTATAGCCATGCGGCCCACCGCATATGAAGCAACCACCTCTTTTGGCAACCTCTGTCTTTCTCTCTCTGTGTCGCCATGACGTACAAACTTTTGCCATCAAAATTATAGGTGTCAAGATTCTTAGAATGTGGCCGCTGCTCCTCGCCTTTGACACGATCTCCCCCGCCATTGTCATGACTACCTCTCATATCCTCTCCTTTGTCTTTGTCGGGCTTGCCGTACCTAAGTCTGTCAAAGCTTCGGCTTGCGTGATGGATTCATCAATCGTTCTGACCTGTCGGCATTCCAACTTCGTCCTGACCCAACTCTGCAGCCCATCCATGAAGTAGAACAACATATCTTCATCCGTGAGGTTGGAAATCTGAAGCGTGAGGGTGGTGAACTCCTGCACATATGTGCGTATGCTACTTGTATGCTTTAATTTTCTAAACTTGCGCTTTGCCTCATAGATGACGTTGTTAAGGAAGTGTTGACACTCAATTTTGGCCTAACATTTTAAAAAATTCGTAATTTTGAAGTTTTATTTATTTAATAGCTTAGATTAATTATTTTTATATAATTTTAAATAAGTTTATCGATAACTATCTTTATTTATCAAAATTTAGGATTTTTGTTAGTTAATTTTTGAATTGCATTTCACATGTCATTAGTTATGTTCATTATATTATTTTAAAATTTCATTTTATTTGTTACATTTGTTAATATTTATGTTGAATTTAGCACAGTCTAAAATTTAGTCAAATACGAAAAAATTTAGGGATTCTATTGAGATAATTTTGGGCCACAATACTAAGCCCATCATTTGAGCCCATTTTGTGTTTTCTTATTAATGTTATTAACTAGGTCAAAATAGGGGAGTGGATAATATTTTTTAGGATTTAGGACTTCTCTACCATCCCCATTTGCAGCCGCCACCACCCAACAACCTGTCTTCCTTTTTTCTTCTTTACTGCCTACAAGGCAGTCCCCAAATGCTAGTGAACTGACCGGAAACAATGAATAACGCAGCAAGCCAGACACAGTTCCCCTCTCTTTCTCGCTACTATCAAACCCAACACCACCAGAAAGAGACGAACAGTTGGCCAAAGCACCTTCCACCTCCCAACAAACCCACAACCATCTGAAATCACGGTGAAACACCACCAAACAAACTCGTTCTCCTCTTTTTCTCCTCACTGCCAGCAAATCGGACGTCGGAATCCCATAACCCTAACAACAACATCGACAACAAATGCTCAAATTTCGGCAACAACTACAGACCCATCACCGAACATCAACGGGGAGAAATCGACAACCCCATCGTTGGTAAAATTCCACTCCATTTTTGCTTGTTATTTTCTATTCTCTTTGATTTAATTTTTATTTCTAAATGTTGATTAATGCTACGGTTTGTCTTGTTATTAGCTTTAACTGTTATTATTATTTTTCATTTCGATTTCTCAATAGGTTCTATTTATATGAAGTTCATTTAGTTAACATAGCTATTTTTTTAGTTGACTTTAGTTTATTATTTGCTGATTTAAATTTCTTATTTTATTTTGATAATTATTTTTATTGTTTCTTCATTTCTTATTTTCCTGTAACATTTTATTTGTCTTAGAGGGTTCAATATGAATGTTTTGTGTTTATCCGTGAATATGTAGAATTCTTTAATAGTTTCCTTGTCACAATTATTAGCTATAGTGGCTCTTAAGTTGTCAAGTTGTTTTTCATCATATAACTTTTATTTTGATTATTTACTGCTGATTTTAATATTATTATTTTTATCATTTCCTTTTATTTGAGTATTATTTATTTGTTATGGTTAGTGCCTTAGTGGATAAGTTCTGTTAGATTTAGTTATTTTTTTAGCAAATGTGATGTTGCCATGAGTTTTCCTAAGAGTTTGTTTTCTATTTTGATTATTTAGTTTGTATTATTGTTACTATTAATCAAAAGTTAAAATGGCCAATGACAAAACTCTCCGTCGGTTTTGGAGGCCTACCCAATGTTAAAAGACGGAAATTTTTAGTTTAAGTTCATATAACTTGTTTGTTAAAATGGCCAATGAAAAAATCTCTCCGTCGGTTTTGGAGGCCTCCCTATTTTAAAAAGACGGAATTTTAATTTAAGTTTATATATTTATATGTTGAAATTGGCCGATGAAGAAATTACCGTCGATTTCCAAGGCCTTCCATGTTAATAAGACGAATTTTTATTTTTAAGTTATTATTTGAGTTATTCATTTTTATTTATATTTATTTGGTACTAACTCTTTTACTGAGTGTCTTTACAGGTACCCGGAGGTGCTTCTCCTTGAAATTATTCGAATGTAGTTCGAATCATACTTTTTATTCATTATTTTATATATATTGACGTTAGGCAAACTTTAGGCCATTTCTTATATTTATTATTTTATTATTTGTACATATTGAATGTTTATTATACTTGTACATTATTTTATTTTCCTCCTCAATCAATTTACCGTAACAGAAAATCAACTCGTATCAACCAATCAAATTTGTTGAATAATTAATATTAATCATCTAGATTCTAATATTGAGAAATCGATAATTTGAAAAAAAATGAATTCAGTCGGGACCCACACTTGTGGATTTCGAAGGGTGCCTAACCCCTTCCCTTCAAAATAATTTGAACCCCTTACCTAGAATCAAATTGGTTTCGTAGATCACTTAATGGTTTCCTAGTTTTTTCCTAAAATTAGGTGGCGACTCTTTTTAAAACTCATTCATTTTTAAAACTCGTTAAAATTGAATCAATTAATAATTTTTCGAGTTGCCTCGACGTTTCGCCCTATTTGAACAGAGTAGGGATGTAAACAGGAAGAACGTCTTTTTGAACTCCTCTTGGAATTGCTCTCAAGTGTTTATCGTGAAACATCCCTTTTCGATTTTTGACTCTTTACGCGTCCACCACAACATGGCCATCTCCGAAAGATACAACACAACGGTGTTGATCTTGTTTTCGTCGCTCTTCACTCGGTTACACTTGAAGTAATTCTCCAAATGCCACATAACATTCTCCACCTCTTGCGCGTCACAGACGCCTTTGAACATAGGTGGTTTGGGAGCCTCGACCTTAGCCTCCCTATCTCGGTTGAACGACGACGATCCTCCAACTTTAGTGCCTTCCTTGAGTGCTTTTATCTCGACCTTCATGGTCTCAATCATGCTCAATGCCTTCATGAGCCGACACTCCAAGGAAGTGATAACCTCCTTCACCTCAAACCGGTCAGCTAACGTCCCTCCAACTCCTTACGGATGTTTTCGGTCTCCTCGAGGGTGAAGTCTTCAAGAGTTTTAAACTTGTCATCAACCACGTTCAAATGCCGGTCTAATATCTCCATGGACTGCCTAGTCGTTTCAACCCTTGCGATCCACTCCTCCCCACCATCCAACCTGACATTGGTGGTGTTAGCGGCATTTACGTCTCCTCCATTAGTCATTCCCTTAGTACAAATTTCGCTCTGATACCATGTTGTCATAGACTCAGAGTCAACTAAAGCTCTGTGTGGCACTTGATAACTTACTCACAAATCTTTCACGATCTTGCAAGTTCAAGTAAGCCTTTAAAACTAAGATCACTAAGAGAATGCAAGGAAGACTTAGAAAGTTTTGAAAGAAGGCTTTATATTTCTTGGAAGATTGCTTACTACTTTCTTGGATGATTTATAAATGAGAGCCCCTCGATTTATGCTATTTTCTAGGGGGCCAAAGTGTAAATAAAAATTGATTTACAAGTCCCTACTTATTTACACTTTGGTCCCCTCTCTAGAAATCTCTACACTTTCTAGGAAATTCTAAGATTTTTCTAATAAATATCTAGTTCTTCTTCTTGAACTTTCCAAAACATTCTTGAAAGATCTAGGGTCTTCTAGAGTTTTCTATAAACCTCTCCAAAACTCTAGACTTTTTCGCCCCTATCCGGATGTAAAATTTTACTGAGAATTGACGGGACGTGACACTAGGCTTTCTGAATTTAGTACATAGTTTTTCAACTCTCAAGCCTGAACTGACTTTTCTTTGCTTTGAACTTGTTTTGCAGATTAGATGTCGAAAAGGTTGTGAATGACAAGTTTGGAGAGTTGGCTATGTTCTCAATCAGCTTATCTAACTGCATTTGCCACATTCTTGTAACATTTACTTATCTTGTTTCTTCCATTCTTCAGTTGGATACTACTTTCTTAGAGGAATTACTATAAGGAAAGTGGTCTAGTAGATTTTTTAAGCATATAAATTGTTCTTTTGAGAAAGATTCTTCCATGTTGCCAGGTGGCAATTGGGCGGGTTGAGTTAAATTTAGACGAGTCAAAATGGGTCAAGACAATAAACAGTTTAAGACCAAACCCAACCCAACCTAAATTTGTTTGGATAAAAATCGGTTGGGTCAAAACGAGGTTAGGTATTGGATCATAAACCTGCCCAATTTTTACTAACTTTTAATAGTTTTATTTGTCATTTTATAAGCTTTTATTTACATACAGATATTAGCATATTATCAAAAGAATATTGTTACTTTAAAATACAATCAAAACTACCATCTGGAAGTAATTTTACTACCATCTCAACAGGTTACAATCACCCAGAGAGTAGCTTATAACAATAAAATTATTTTACCATCTACTAAATATTACAAAATTGAGATTACTATTAGAATTTATAAACAAAAATATTTATCTTAAGAGACATATGTTTGTTAAAAGCATATTATCTACATTATAGTAATCAATATATTAAATTACCAAGGATTAACGGTAAATTACTTCATAAGCCATTCATTTTTTATATTTTAGTTATGAAAATTCTGATTTAATTTGTCCTTCAATCATCACAGTTTTGATAAAAAATTCTTGCTGTGATTGTTGTACATGTATAATTTGTTTTGTAATTTTTCTTGTGATATAAAGCAAGTGGAGGTAAACCATATGTACACTAAAAATGAACATTAAAATCAATAGTTCCGGTCCTATTTTGAGAGTACTTGTAATTTGGAATTAGATATTTGACTTCGAAAATAATTGACAAAAAAGTTACACTCCGAATTTAGGTGCTCAAGCATGGCATGAGACGATTGATTTTTCAAGTCACTTATTATTTCAATTTTAAAATTTTATGTCATTTTTATTAGACTCTTTTAGTTTTATATCTAAAAGATTTGAAAAAAGATCTTTTTTTTTCTATTTATTTTGAAGTGATTAAAAGATCTTAATTTCTTTTTAATTTTTATGTCATTTTTATTAGAATCTTAGTTTTATATCTAAAAGATTTGAAAAAAGTTCCTTTTTTTCTATTTATTTGAAGTGATTAAAAGATCTTAATTTTTTTTAAATTTTGTGTCAAGTTAAATAATGTCACATAAATTAAAACGATGAAAGCACTGTCCAACTATTAGAACTATAGAGTAGGTTGGTCACCTAATTATTGCTGTCCATCGCATTCCCATGTGAGAACAATTAGTGACTTCTTTGCTTTTGCTTAATCAACTCCTTAAACTTTATCTTTATGTTTGTTTAGTCTAATATGATTGAAATATTTTTATTGCACAATTCATTTTAGTTCATCTTTAGACATTGACAATTTATTTCAACTGTATGTGTATCCTTTTGGACAGATATATTGAAAAATATTGGACCAACAATTTTTTTTGTTTAAATGGAATTCTAAACATGATTTAAAAAAATAAATTTAACCTGAAAATATAACCTAGAAAAATAATAAATTTAGTAAAAATTAAGTTTATATATTATTTGGAACTGCCACAGAGAAATATTATTCATATGACAACGTGTGCATCACACCTTCTTGAACCTGTTCCAAGTAATCAAATATATTTAAAATAATATTAGTTTGAATAAATATATATATTTATAAAACATGTCAAGTTCAAAATTTCAAAGTAATTTTTCTTTTTCAATCATTAAAATATTTCTTTGTAGAAACAACTTCTGAATCAAGATTTAATATGACAAGAAAGTGGATGTCATTTCATTTAATTTGGTTAATTAGCTAGGTGGTCAATTTTACTTCTGTGCAAGAAATAAAACTAACATTAAAATTTAAAATAATTAGAAAGAGTATTTGTTATTGACGAATCTTTGAAGATATCTTTCTATTTTTCAACACCATTATAGTTATCGAAGGACGTAGGCTATCAATCGGTATAATATTGACGCGCTAAATTAAGGTGTTACAGATTCGTAAAGATCAGATGATCAACCAAGTAAATTACTAAGATTCTCAAGATAACTGCAACTTTCTTTCTTGTTTTTATCGACTTTTTATCTTCATTTAACAGTACATAGCTTAATCAATAATTTTAATTTATTTTATATAATCTCAATTCATTGAGTATAAAACTATTTACATTATTCAAACCAGTAAACATGTCCTTGCAATATGTACAATCCTAAACATCTTTAAATGTCTTATTTCATTGTTCAAAACACAAACATCTTAATCCTTAGCACAAATTAAAGTAGAGAAACTATAGGAAATATTACAAATGGCGGCAATTGTCACTCTTTGTATATGTCCCTAAAGCCTTTAACGACATTTGTTCTAATGACACTGAACTAATGCCGGTAAAGACTTTAGCATTCTTTTTTAATGTCAATATTTAATGCCGCTAAAAGTTATTTTTGTAATAGTAAAATAATTAAATTAATGTGAGTAATGCAGGACCATAACATTATACTCAACAACAGCATCCCCACTAGTCATATTGATCCAATAGGTTTTTGCGGTGGCGATTCCTTGAGCCAATCGAAAAACTCCAGAACCACCAACGATAGGCATCTCACGATACTTGTGAAATACTGGGTTACGACCAAGTACACTCAGTGTGCTACCATTGTACTTGCCAGTTGTGAACACAAAATTGAGGTTCATGAGAAGACCAGACTCATTTTGATCAGCTGCACCATAAATCCCTTGAGCTCGACCCACTATAGTTGAGTTGGGCTCTGGTCCAACTGTCAGAGGGTCGTCCGCCATTGCAACAAACCCAAAAAAAGTTGGGGATTTGGTAGTCATGTTGGCCTGGGCTATTTGAACTGCAGTTGGATTTTCCCCACTAACTATGTCATGAAAATAGAAATGAAATTTGGTTACCTTTTGCTTTGCGTGAGGAAGTTTCTTGAACCATTTTTCAACAGCCTTGGGTCCTAATTCAACACCTTGAGCCATTGGCATGACCATAACAACTATGAAGCAAAACAATAGAAATAGCCTTGTTTTTTCCATCTCTTAATTTTTCCAATTCTTAACTATTTGAGAAATTAGAGTTCAATTAGTTGTAGATATAAAGATATGAGTATTAGTATTTATATGTGTTGTGTGAGTTGGAAGTTGATTGTTAAAAAATTAAAAATATATTGTTTCCGTTTTATTCAGAGTAGAATATATAAGTTGTTAGGGTGCATGTGTTCGGTACCAAAATAAAATGTTTTCTGAGTTTCTTATTTATTTTTCTATCTCATAGATGTTATATGTAAGCTAGCTAGTAAAACATTATAGGCTAGAGTAGTATGCTGATTTATATAATTGAGCTCCATATTGCGTATTAAGAAATAAACTCAAAACTTCTGATTAAAAATATAAGAATACCTGTTACTGCACGACCTTGTTAGTGGGAAGGTAGTACTTCTTATACAGCTCAGGTAGGATGATTAGTTTGACATTGAACCACGTTGTGTGAACAACATGACAACAATTTTTTATTTTGTTATTTTTTGACAACATTATTTCTTCTCTTTCTTCTGGAAACATGTGTTCCATGAAAAGGGGATTTTGTTTCTTTATGGTTTGGAAAGAAAAGCCATAAAATTTATCATTAAAGTTGTTTCGAACTTTTAAAAATACATTTTAATTTTATAAGTGTTCTATTACCTTACGAAACTATCTAAATTTACAATAAATATATCATTGTGACTAACTTTAATATCACTCGTGTTGTCACAGAATATGAGCGCGTGAAGGATTATTGATACAGCTTCGTACCATTGTAAAATTGTCATTTGGCACTTTCAATTTGCCTTATCGAAAAAATATAAAAACCTATGTATTAATTATAGTTTGTTAAACTTTATTAGAATAGTTTTTTAATTTTTCAAATTTTTTTTCTCATCTTCCCTACCATCATTAGCTTACCCATATTTCTTGGACATTCATGTCTTCTTTTTTTCTCTCTTTTTCCTTTTTGGTGTTTTTTTTTAAAAAAAATTAATGTTATTGAGTTTTTTTTTTTTTTTTGAAAAACAAATTAGTTTAGTGATTTTTTTTTCCTCCTACAAATCAAGATTGAGATTTGGGATTAGTTAAACTATGAAAACTCGATTTGGAGTAAGAGTCGGAGAAGGTGGTATTTAAATGTCAGATTTTGACTTGGTAATATTTGAGTATTAGATTTTAATTATTTGACGATATTTATTTTCATAAATAAATTAATTGATAGTATTTTTACAAATAATTAATAGTGCTATTGCGAAATCTACTCCGCATGGGTTTGATGATTGTTGCAGTACAAAGATAATGGGAAAGAACAAAGTTGAGGTGAAGAAGAAAGAGAAAGGAAAAAGAAAAAAAATACAAAGAAATTAGATAAAAATAATTAAAATTATTTTTAACACGTAACAAGTGACTATTAGTGTGACATACTATCTTTGTATAAGTGGTATTGAGTGGAAAATGGGGTATACATACTATTTTGAAGTTGTTTAATGGGATAATAGGACACCCACAAAGTTAAAGTGTCTTTTTAAAAATTCGAGATAATTTCGATGGTGGTTTTATGTCTTTTCTCTTGTTTGAGACATTGTTATCAATATTTTGCAATATTTGACTCTTCTAAAGCTACTAATTGAAAAAACGTCTACTAATTTAACAGACCAAAAAAAAAAAAGCAACCTCACGTCCTCACCTAAAAACTGACCCATTTTTCTTCGAAAAATAAACTTTATTAGGAGGCAAAAATGGACCTCACGAGGTTTGTAAATGCAGGCCCTTTTCAATTCGAGGTCTAAAATCGTTTAAAATCTAAATAAACTTTATAAATATTTATTTAAAGATTATTTTTCTAACTTTAGGATAACGTATTACTTAATATTTTTTGTACATACAATTTCTTCAAATACCTTTTAGATATTATGAGTTTAGGTAAGATTTTATCAAGTTAACATTAAAAAAACATCCTTTTACTAAGGCAATTATAATATTTAGGGGAAAAGGACAAATATATCCCCAAACTATCGTATATGGTATGCAGATACCCTCCGTCATTTTTTTAGGACATTGATGTCCCTGTCGTCCATAAATTAGAACGTATATGCCCTTCACTATAATGAAGGGGTAGGGGAACCAATGTCCCAAAAGTATGACGGCATGGGCACTAATGTCCCAAAGTATGACGACAGGTCACCAATGTCCCAAAAGTATGACGGCAGGGGCACCGATGTTCCAAAAGTATGACGAAGGATAATTGCATACCATTTACGATAGTTCAGGGGTATATCTATCTTTTTTCCCCTAATATTTATTAACATAATTCCATAAATAATAAATTAACAAACTTTAAATAAAGATAGGATTAGAACACTAGAATTTGATTCAAGAAGTTGATAACTTGGTATATTGTATTTTAATATGTTTGTTGTGATTCTTGAAAATTTAAGAAGATTCTTTTTTATAATTCACTTTGTTCAATACCTTTCGACTATTGATGCACATTTTTGACCAACCCGAGACCAAATCAACTCAACATTATATAAATAAATTTAAAATTTTATTTTACACATAAAAATATTTACTTTGATATAATTTTTAATATTTCTTATACTTTTTCATAGTTTTTATCTTTTAATATATTATTTCAAATTTGAAACTTTGAATTTTGGATGATTCCATAAAGATTATAGTCACAGGTGTGATAATTATAATAAAACTTAAATCAAAATCAAATTAATACTAATGCAAAAAAGAAATCAAATTAACACTAAGAATGACAATAATATTGAATATATGTTCTTTAATTTTACATTGATTTAGACAATTGAAATATATAATCTAATTTTAATTTCCTCTAATATTTAGTCGTGTAACTAATACTTATAAACTTATTTAATTTTAGCATGATTTAGTACTTTTAATTTATAATCATTTTCATTATGACTTGTTAATTTGTAATATTTGTTTTACACAATTCATTATATATATATATATATATATATATATATATATATATATATATATATATATATTTATTGTCTTAATCATATCACTGTTTGTGTTATATTCTTAAGAAACACTTTAGATCAGGGGCGGAAAATCATATTATTTATATATGGTAAAAATAATTTTATATGTATATATAGTAAATGTCGAACTCTCTTCGGCTACTTCATGTTTCTATTTCTACAAACTTTGAACCTCCTTATTGAAAATACTGTTTCCGCCTCTACCTTAGATAGTTGTATTTTGGTAAAACTGAAGAAATATTTGAATTACAAGTAAATAATATGTTTTATGAATACTTTAGCGAAAAAAACTCGAGGTTGAAAAGCCCGAGTTTTATTGGTTTGGTTGGTTTATAGATTTTAAAATCTGACACAAATGATTTGATTTGATATTTGAAAAACCCGAACTAACCCGACCATGTACACCCCTACCCTTACACATCGATCCGTCATCCTGTATCATGTCCTGTCTAATTATCGTTTTTCAACATATATGGTCTATCTTTTTTCGTTCATACTATATCCAACTTCTCAAACTTCTTCACGGGATATTTATACATCTCTTGTTTATATGTCCAAACTATCTGAACTTCGTTATTCTCATCTTGTCCATTACGAAGGTTACACACCTTGTACCAGATATCTCACTCTTTATCGTATCGTTAATGCAGATCATAACAACAATATGATACATTAATATTTCTATCACAAATTTATATAGGCAGAGTCAAAATTTAAACATTCTAGGTATGAATTCTAAAATAGCAATATAAGTGTTAATAATCAAATTCTAAATTTAATATTTTTAATTCAAATATAAATTTTAAACTAAAGCTATTAAATTTTATCGAATTATAAACATCTGCCAAGGAAAAACTACACCCTAGTTCTAAATTTTAAAGTGGTCGGCTGATTATTAACTATATATCAAAAAATTATATTATATATAGATCAGATCTTACTTATGTCAATCTACAACACAAGCTTATTGCGTGACTATACATAATTGAAGAAAAATGACTATGAAGATAATTTTGTCTAAAACAAAATCTTGTAATAAAGGGAAAAGATTTCATCAACATTTTTATTTATAGTAAGATAGAAATATCCTTCCAAAACATGGTCAAAGAAGTCAAGACACATCTTTATCCTTCCAAAAATATAGATAAACTATAGGTAATACATATTAGAAATGACCACCAACAATTAGCAACGACCTTCCAATTAAATTAATTACTAATCGTAATGCAGTACCATAATATGATACTCAACCACAGCATCTCCACTAGTCGTATTGAACGAATAAGTATTCGCAGTCGCAATTCCTTGAGCCAATCGAAAAACTCCAGAACCATCAATAATAGGCATTTCACGATACTGGTGAAATAAAGGGTTCCGACCAAGCATACTCAACGTGCTACCATTATACTCACCACTTGTAAACACAAAATTAAGAGTCATGAGAAGGCTAAACTCATGTTGATCCGATGAATCATAAAACCCTTGGGCTCGACCCACTATTGGCGAGTTGGGGTCAGGTCCAACAGTAAGTTTATCGTCTATCATATTAACTATACCGAAAAAAATTGGGGGTTTAGCAGTCGTATTAGGCTGAGCTACTGTAATTGCTGTTGGATTTTTCCCGCTAACTACGTCGTGATAATAGAAATGAAATTTAGTTAGCTTTTGCTTTGCATGAGGAAGCTTCTCGAACCATTCTTCAACAACTTTGGGTCCTAATTCAACACATTGAGCCATTGGTATGACTAAAATAACCATGAAACAAAATAATAGAATTAGCATTGTTTTCCCCATTTTCTCAATTTTTGATCGACTTGTATACAACCATATGAATATATTTATTTATATATAGTGTGTGGTGTATTTTTACTTTTGCTAATTATAGTTGGTCAATTACTTGTAATCTTGACACATTATTATAAATCTCATTTGATTTACAAAATATTTTTTAGATATAAAAATTTAAAATATTTAATTTCTTTTGTTTTTTGTCCTCAAAACTATCTACATGTGGTTTTACTCTTAATTAATTAGTTCATTTTATTTAACACTTCAATCATTTTATATTTTCCTCTAATATTTCATTACCTAAAACTTGATTTCTAGAAAATTTATGTATAATTATAGTATAGCTAATTTGCTATAAATTTATCCTTTTTCTGATTTGGTTACTTTTTCTGTTCATTTTCAATTGTAACGATTTTCTTTTATAGAATCAAATTATAAGAATTTTGATTAATATTAATTCATGATATATTTTTTTTATCATATTGATATACAAAAATTTATAATTTATTGTACTTTTTGAATAATTTTTTAATATCTGAACAAAAGGCAGTGAGCATTCAAGCTCACAACTCCACTGAAGAACCTTTAGAGAGAAAGCTAGAACATGAAGAAGAGAGAAGAGACAATTTTTGTATTGATCTGAAAACACACCTTACATGTGAAATCCTTTCACTGCTTATATAGCAATTAGAAGCAGAGAAAGGATGTACAAAATATCTATTAACTAATTTCATCTGCACGATAAACGAGGCAACAAACTAGTTTAACTACTAATCTGGAAATTACAAAACAGACCTACTAACTAACTTTTGAATTGTTAGTTATTTAACTAACTAATATTCACTAACTGCTTCTAACACGCCCCCTCAAGCTGGCGAGTGCATAACATTGATCACTCCAAGCTTGCCTAAAAGATGCACATGTTGAGCTTGACTCAATCCTTTTGTTAATATGTCTACAAGTTGTTGCTGTGTGTGTACATAAACAGTGTCAATCTCGCCTACTTTGATCTTATCCCGGATAAAATGACAATCTATTTCAATGTGTTTTATTTTTTCATGTAACACTAGATTAACTGCTAACTGTATAGCTGATTTGCTGTCACTGAAGATAGTAATAGGTAACTGAACATCCACTCCTAATTCTTTGAACAAGCCTAGAAGCCATGTGATTTCTGAGACTGTTGAAGCCATACTTCTGTACTCAACTTCAGCTGAGCTTCTTGAAACAGTCTGTTGCTTCTTTGATTTCCAGGAAACTAAGGACTCTCCAAACTTAATAATATATTCTGTGATGGATCTTCTTGTGTTAGGACATGCAGCCCAATCAGAATCACACCAACAAGTAAGTATGTTAGTAGGTTCAGAATGTACACCTTGACCAACTGAACCTTTCAAATATCTAATCACTCTAGTAGCAGCTTCCATATGTGATTTCTTGGGAAATTGCATGAAATGGCTGAGAGTTTGCACTGCATAACTTATATCTAGTCTAGTGATAGTAGCATACAACAATTTACCAACCAATCTTTGATATGAAGTAATGTCATACGGTACAACATCTGCAGTAGCCATTTGCTTGATCATGCTCTACTGAAGTCAATCTCAAATTGGACTCCATTGGTGTGTATGCAGGTTCGGCACCAGTCAGGCCTGCATCAGCAATAAGTTCCAATATATATTTCCTTTGATTTAAAATAATTCCTTTAGAGGACCTCAATACTTCAATCCCTAAGAAGAACTTAAGTTCACCTAGATCCTTTAATTTGAACTGTCTGTGTAGACATGCCTTAACTTCTGTAATTAACTGTGTGTTACTCCCTGTGATCAATAGATCATCTACATATACTAGAACAATGACAAGATCTTCCCCTTTTTTGAGTGTGAATAATGAGCAATCATGAGCACTCTGAGTAAAACCTGTGGCTTGTAATGCCTTTGTAAGTTTCAGGTTCCATTGTCTTGAAGCTTGTTTAAGTCCATACAAAGACTTGAGTAACTTTCATACTTTGTTTTCACCTGGTCTTGCAAAACCTTCAGGCATCTCCATATAGACCTCTTCATCTAAATCACCCTGCAAGAAAGCATTATAGACATCCATCTGGTATAATTTCCAGCCTTTTGATACTGCTAATGCAATGACACATCTGATTGTCACCATCTTGGCAATTGGAGAAAAAGTGTCATGATAATCCTGTCCTTCTTGCTGACCGTATCCTTTTGTCACTAGTCTTGCTTTAAACCTTTCTATCTCACCATTTGCCTTATATTTCACTTTATATATCCACTTAGAACCAACTGTATGCATGCCTTCTGGTAAGTCAACTACTAGCCAGGTATTATTTTCTTCAAGAGCTTTGATTTCCTGTTGCATAGCTTGTATCCACCTTTCATCTTTTGCAACCTGACTAAAATACTTAGGTTCCACACATTCTGAAAGTTTACTTAAAAAATTCTGTACTCAGGTTTCAATTTGTCATAATTCAGAGAATTAACCATAGGATGTTTGGTGCTACTATGTCTCTTAGTAATGCATAATCTTTCATCCAAATTGGCTCTTTGATGCTTCTTGAAGTTTTTCTAATATGAGAGTTAACATGTGATGGTACTGCAGGAATATTTTCAGAAACTTTCACTGTTGGACTAGGCTCATGCATCTGATCTACTGAACAATTCTCAATCTCAACATTCTGATTATCTTCATTGACTGTGATAGTATATGCAGGCTCCCTATTATCTTCATTATCAATCTCATCCTCAACACCTTGACTTTCTACTGTCTCTAAAGGTGAACCATGCACAACAACTTAGGAATCAATTTGAGGTATCACCTTAGCAAATGGAAAAACTTCTTCATGAAAGATCACATCTCTATTTACATACACCTTAGTAGAATTGATGTCCAATAATATATAACCCTTCTGTAGTTCTAATACCCTAAGAGAATAGCAGCATTAGCTCTTGCTGAAAACTTATCCCCTTTAGGCACTGTGTAGCATAGCAAAGACACCTATGACTCTTAGATGAGACAAACTTGGCTGTTTACAATGAAGTAATTCATAGGGACTCTTGTTAGAAATAGCTGATGAAGGTAATATATTCATTAAGTACACTGCATCCTTGATGCAATAACCCCAAAATTTGATAGGGAAATGAGCTTGAATCTGATAGCTCTAGCAATATTAAGGATGTGTTTGTGCTTTCTCTCAACCACACCATTTTGTTGTGGTGTGTGAGGACAGCTACTTTGATGCAATACTCCTAAATAATTGAACAAATCTTTACATTGTGAATTAAGAAACTCTGTGCCATTGTCAGATCTCACAATTTTGACATGAGAATCAAACTGAGTTTTAATCATTGAAAAGAAATTTTGATAGCCACAATGGTTTCAGATTTTAACTGCAACAAATGAACCCATACAAATCTACTATAGTCATCTACTACTGTCAAGAAGTAATGCTTTCTATTTAGAATAGGGGTCTTAAAGGTCCCCATAGATCCGAATGAACAACATCAAACATCATGGATGCTCTAATTGTACTAATAGGAAAAGTAAGTCTAGTTTGCTTGGCTAAAGGACAAAAGGACAATGCGTATATATTTCATCACCTTTACTGCTTGTAGCTAATTTGAGATGTCTCAATATTTGTTGAGATGGATGTCCTAACCTATTGTGCCATAGATTTGTGTCCTGTATTGTAGCTCCTGCAACTACTATTTCCTGAGCACACCTTATTTCCTCATTCTGCTTAGATGTAAAGTCAGTCGTAAAACTGTATAATCCTCCTTCTTCTCTACCAAACCCCTTCACCTTGACACTGCAGAGGTCCTGAAACACACACAAGTCAGGATAAAATGATACAAAACAGTTTAGTTCCCTTGTAATCTTTGACACTGATAATAAGCTGAACTTGAAATCTGGTACATGCAAGACACTTCTAGGCACTTCACTATCAAATATAGGGGTTTCACCAATATGACTAACTGTAACCTTGTCACCTGTTGGAAGATGAACTTAATTCTTTTGTGACTTGGTTAGTTCATGTCTCTTAGTCAATAATTGTTTGTTTGCAATGATATGATGAGTCACACCTGAATCAACAATCCAATCTTGAATAATAGAATTTGTCATTAAGCAAGTTGTAATACCTGCCATATTGACTTGTTTTGTCTCTTGCACATCGTGTTCAGCATCTCCATTATTTGTTTGTACTCCTTCTCAGTAAATGTCTGTCCCTTTGGCATCTTTGGCAGGTTACTGTTTTTCACCTGACTAGTTGATGCAGTATTAGGATGATCACAGTGATCATCAGAGATGTGGTTTGCAGACTGTTATCCTCTTCCATATCCACCAGTATTTCCTGAACTTTGTCCTCCATAGCCATTGAATTGATTTGTGCTTGTACCACTTCTCATGTTTCCATTCCCATTTTCATAGCCTGGATTCTTCCTTTGTTTCCATTCACTTGGATATCCAATCAACTTGTAGCAAATAACCTTGGTGTGACCAAGGAAATGACAATAATCACACTTCTTACCTTTGTAGTGTTCCTTTCCAGTTCCCTGATTCCTGTTTACACTCATTGCCATTGAACTTGGCTTCTCAACTGCATTAGCCATATAACTTAAGTGTTGGATCTCATCATCTATAATCATAACATAAGCTTGATTCATAGATGGTGTAGTCCTTTTAAGTAGTATCTGTCTGCGAGCCTGGTCATATGATTCATTTAGGCCACTCAGAAATTGAATCAATCTCATCTGCTCCAGGTGATCATTATATTTCTTCGATTGAGGACAAGCACCACATGGATTTGGAATTATAGCATCATATTCATTCCTCAGTGTTTTTAATTTTGAGAAGTAATGAGATACAGTATCTGTACATTGTGAAAGAGTGGTGATATCTCTATGCAATTGATAGATCCTTACTCGATTTACCTTGTCAAATCTTTCATTGAGATCATTCCACACTGAGAAAGAATTTGTGGCATAGACGATACCACTAAGAAGCTCTTCACTGACTGTGTTCATCAGCCAAGACAACACAATCGCATTGCATGTTTCCCATTGCTCATGCAGTTCTTCTCTGTACAAAGCTCTGGTACATGCACCACTTACAAAACCATACTTTCTCTTCCCTAGTAGTGCAATCCTCATCGCCCTACTCCAAATTCCATAATTCTCAGATCCAATCAACTTAATTGGAATCAACACAGCACTCGAATTGTCTAAATTTCCAATGAACAAAGGATCATGCTGATCTATCTTCACTCCCACCATTTCTGCAGATCTTAAGCTACAGATTGCACCAACTAGTAGAGATCTAAACTCAACTAATTCCACATACTACTCTTCTCTGATACCATGAACAAAAGGCAGTGAGCATTCAAGCTCACAACTCCATTGAAGAACCTTTAGAGAGAAAGCTAGAACATGAAGAAGAGAGAAGAGGCAATTTTTGTATTGATCTGAAAAAACACCTTACATGTGAAATCTTTCACTGATTTTATAGCAATTAGAAGCAGAGAAAGGATGTACAAAATATCTATTAACTAATTTCATCTGCACGATAAATGAGGCAACAAACTAGTTTAACTACTAATCTGGAAATTACAAAACAGACCTACTAACTAACTTTTGAATTTTTAGTTATTTAACTAACTAATATTCACTAACTGCTTCTAACAATATCTAATATTTTTTATTTAAAATATTGAATTAATGTAACCTAATTAACTTTAAAAATTAATCAAATTAGCTTTCAAAAAATGCATTATCACAATTAAAAGTGGATGGGGGGAGTATCTCAATTTTTTTGCATAAATAAATTCATGGAAAAACTGAATTCAATGCAATCATGAAAAAATGGCTTATTGGTCTTAATTGTAATTAATATTATTAATTACACTTTGTTACAAATCCATTTAATTGTGTGAATGTTTCTATTCATCTATCCTAACGTATTGTCCTATTAATGTATTACTTAATTAATGTCTTCTAACGTAATTTATTTAGCATTGTAAACGGATGATTTTACATCCTATAAAAGGCATGCTTCACCCTTGTGAATGACACACTTGAAGAATTGAAAAGTATTTCTCCACTCTATACTTCCATCAATATTTGTCTTCCTATATTGTTTGTGTATTCTTGTATTTTCTCTTGTTTTACAACACGTTATCAGCAAGAGTCTCTAACCAACTGATACATACTTAATTCGAAATTAATTCTGAAAAGTTAATCAACTTAGAGTCAGGTATATATTTGTGTGTTTATAACATCTCTAATAGGACTTGCATAAATCTTTGATTAATATTATATTTTTATGTTGTTTATATGTTAGTAACTTATAACTCTAAAATTAAATAATAGGGAATACAATAACATGCTAGTTAAAATAAACGTATGTTTTTTTTTTGTCATTAATTTATGATAAATATTGGTGTGTGTCATAATGGATATTAGTATTATATTAATATGACTTAAAAATCTTATGGAACTTTGTGTTGATAACTATTGAACTAGTAATAAATATTGCAAAATAATTACCGTTTCATACTTTTGAGTTACATTCTTTTGTAACATCCATGTTCATGCATATATTATATTCTATAATAATTCTTAATCATTTGAAATATTAATTTTACAATTTAGTATAAAGAAACCAACATCATAATATTAACTCAATTATTTTATGATAGTTTTCATCATGTCTAATTTGTCAAAACTTAAATTTGTGACTTGACATTTCTGGAAAGAATTATTTGTCATGGGTACTTGATGCTGAAATTCACCTTACCGCTAAGGGTCTTGGTGATAGTATAATCGAAAGCTATGATTTTTCTTCGTCATCATCTTGATGAAAGTCTTAAGGTTGAATTTAACAGTGAAAGATCCACTTGAATTGTGGATAGGTTTGAAAGAGAGGTATGACCACCTCAAGGCAACGGTATTGTCAAGGACTCGTTATGAGTGGATGCACTTACGATTTTAAGATTATAAAACCGCAATTGAGTACAACTCTGTTGTATTTAGAATAACTTCCTAAATAAAATTATGTGGGAAAGTTATAAAAGATGAGGACAAGTTGGAAAAGACACTTACTACTTTTGATACCTACAATATGATATTACAACAGCAATATCGTGAAAAAGATTTTTAGAAATACTCTGAATTGATCTCATGCCTTCTGGTGGATGAGCATCATAATGACCTTCTTATGAAAAATCATGAAGCACGTCCCGCTGAAAGTACTCCATTATCGGAGGCACACACGGTTAAAGCACATGGCCTGTCTGAAATAAAACAAAATAATCGAGGCCATGACAATGTGTGCGGGCGTGACAAAGGCAAAAGACGATATAGTAATCGTCGAGGTGGTGATCATAACAAAAGGGAGAACAATATAGGTTCTCAAAATAATCATTCTAAAGGAAATGGCGATCACTGTCATCGTTGTGGCCTTAAAGGTCACTGAAAAAATAAATATCGAGCATATGAGCATTTTGTCAGGTTGTATCAAAATTCCTTTAAAAGGATAGGAAATAAAGGTGGTGTCTCCTCTTCTAATGCCTAAGTAGAGTCACATTTGACTCTCAAAGATGATGTTCAGGCAGAATCTTCTCAAAAATATAATGAGAATGTTGAGGCAAACTTAGCATTGAAAGATAATGCTTTTGATGGGCTCGATATTACTCATCTGAAAGCTGAGGACTTCTTTGGGGATCACAACTGAGATTGATAATTGAATTAGGAAAAGAATAATATTATTATGTATTTTTAATGTCTTAATTAAATTTTATGTAATTAAGATTTTTTTCGTTAAATTTTGTACTTCTTATTATGTATTTTTTTATTCTTGTGAAGTTAAATAAAAAAAAATCAGTCTTCAGTTGGATTCAAGATGAGTAGTGGAGACATGTTTCTTCTGGACAGTGCCACAACTCATATGGTACCAAGAGAAGAAATATTTCTCTTCTTTGGTAATGAAAAAGGCATATGTTAATACAATATACGATATTACAAAATTGATTGAGAGCTCTAAAAATGCAGCCTTATTACTATCTAAAAAACAACTGAAAAAAGAGAGGGAGTGATAAATTTGCAATTTGCTCAACTTGACAAAATTGTTCACATATTATATATATATATATATATATATATATATATATATATATATATATATATATATATATATATATATATATATATATATATATATATATATATATATATATATATATATAATATATATGTTCGTGAAAGAAAAATACTATTAAAAGGCACAAAAAGCAGTAGCTGATGTGTCACTTCAAAAAAAATCTTAAATTTTATATTCACTTATCACCATCACATAAATTAATATGAATGGAGTAATAATAAAAAATAGTACTTTACCTACCCTCCAAAAATATTAAATGTATTAAATGTGTAAATAATCATTAGTGATTGACATATATTTCACATTCATCTGATACAAAGATAGACAACTCACATTTAGCAAATATAAAAATTATATTTGTATGTTATAACTATAGTTTGCATAATTGCGCTCCATAATAAATTTTATGTTTGCTATGGAGCTTTTAATTTGTATAATTCGCTAGATACATCTAATTTTATATAAATTGTTCAATGAATTACAATAAAATAAATTATGGACAATGCATTGTGTTGTAGTAAGTTTCATATCAAACTTGTTAAGTTTCAAAGTTATTCGTCAAAATGGCTATCATGTTGAGACTGCAAATGAAGAAAAGGTGGAATACCTTTATATAACTACAATAAATGCGGATAAGAAAACTGTGCATGAAAAATTGCCAACACTTTCTTCTGGGTTGTACCATACAAATATTGGTACAGTTGAATCACATGTCGTAGTAAATAAAAGGTTTACTGATTCTAATGATTTTATCAGTTGGCATGACCGATTGGGTCATTCGGTTATAATATGATGTGCAAAGTAATTGAGAATTCACATGGGCATACTTTGAAGAACCAAAATGTTCTTCAATCAAAGGAATTCTCTTGTTTTGCTTGTTCACAAGGAAAGTTAGTTATCAAATCATCAGTGTCTAAGGTTGGGGTGGAATCCCCTGCATTTCAAAAATGAATACAAGGTGATATATGTTGACATATTCACCCACCATGTGGACCATTTAAATATTATATGGTCTTGATAGACGCATCTACAAGATGGTCTCATGTGTGCTTATTATCAACTCGGAATATGGCTTTTGCGAGGTTGTTGGCTCAAATAATAAGGTTAAAAACACAATTTCCAGATTATGCAATAAAAACAGTTCGTCCTGATAATGCTGGTGAGTTTACATCTCAGGCATTTAATGATTATTGTTTGTCTACTGGAATAACAGTTGAACATCTTGTTGCACATGTTTATACTCAAAATGATTTAGCAAAGTCATTGATTAAATGTCTTCAATTGATAGCTAGACCTTTGTTGATGAGAACAAAGTTGCATGTTTCGATATGGGGTCATGTTATTTTGCATGCAGCAACACTTGTGCGCATAAGGCTAACCAATTACCATGACATCTCCCCGTTACAATTAGTTTTTGGTCAGGATCCAAGCATTTCTCATCTTAGAATCTTTGATTGTGCGGTATATGTTCTAATTGCTCCACCACGACGCACAAAGATGGGTCCCCAAAAAAGATTAGAGATATATGTTGAGTATGAATCTCGTTCTATTATAAAATATTTGAAACCTAGAACATGGAGATTTATTTACGGCAAGGTTTGCTGATTGTCATTTTGATGAATCAGTATACCCAACATTAGGGGAAGAACAAAAGCACTTCGAAAATGATATGATTGGAATTTACTTTCACTGTCTCATTTAGGTCCTCGAACAAATCAATGTGAGCAAGAAGTTCAAAAGATAATTTATTTGCAGAATATTGCAAATCAACTGCCGGATGCATTTACTAACCTACCACGGGTTACTAAATCATATATTCCAGCTGTTAATGCTCAAGTTCGAGTTGATGTCCCTATAGAACAAAATGTTAAGGCAAATGAGTCTGGACCACACTTAAAACGTGGTAGACCAATTGATTCCAAGGATAAAAATCCTCGAAAATGGAAAGGAATAAATGATCAAGATGATGATCATAATATAGAGGCAATTGCTCATGAAGTGCTTCGAGACATAATAAATGATGATACCACAAAAGAGGTCCATGTACCTGAAAAAAATGAGAATGAAAAATCTCTATAAATTATGTCTCGACGAGAAAAAGATGGAATCGAAATAATATTGTAGTGGATACTATTTTGCCTATAATGTTGCAGTTGAAATACAACAAGATGAGAATTTGGAATCAAGATCTGTCAACGAGTGTAGACAGAGAAATGATTGGCCAAAATGGAAGAAAGCAATTCAAACAGAATTGGCTTCACTTGAAAAACGTGAATTTTTGGACCAATAGTTCGAATACCTGAAGGTGGCAAGCCAGTGGGGCATAAATGGGTTTTTGTGCGAAAACATGATGAAAATGGTAATGTCGTAAGATATAAAGCACGACTTGTGGCACAAGGATTTTCACAAAAGTCTTGTATTGATTATGAGGAGACATATTCTCCTGTAGTAGATGCAATTACCTTCAGGTATCTAATAAATATAACAGTTCATGAAAATTTTGAAATGAGTTTAGTGGACATTGTCACGCCTATTTGTATGGCTCGCTAGACCATAATATTTTTATGAAAATCCTTGAAGCACTCAAAGTTCCTGAAGCATATAAAAATTTAAAATAAAGTTGTTCAATAAATCTTCAAAAATCTTTATATGGATTGAAACAATCAGGGCGAATATGGTATAATCATCTTAGCGAATACTTGCTAAATGAAGGGTATAAGAATGACCCTATTTAATTTTGTATTTTTATACGAAGGTCAAAATCTGAATTTGTAATAATATTTGTTTATGTTGATGATTTGAATATCATTGGAACTCCTAACGAGCTTTCAAAAGCCGTTGAGTGTTTGAAGAAATAATTTGAAATGAAAGATCTTGGTAAGACAAAATTTTGTCTTGACCTTCAGATTGAACATTTGACAAATGGAATATTTATCCATCAATCAACATATACTGAAAAGGTTTTGAAATGATTTTACATGCATAAATCACACCCATTGAGTACCCCAATGGTTGTGAGATCTCTTGATATAAATAAAGATCTATTCCGACCTCAAGAAAGGGATAAAGAGGTTTTTGGTGATGAAACACCATATCTCAGTGCTATTGGGGCACTAATGTACCTTGCCAACAATACCCGGCCCGATATTTGTTTTGCAGTAAGTTTATTGGCGAGATTCAGCTCATGTCCAACAAGAAGACATTGGAAAGGTGTTAAGCATGTATTCAGATATTTTCAAGGAACAATTGATATGAGATTGTTGTATTCTAATGCATGCAAGTCAGAATTAATCGGTTATGCAGATGCTGGTTATTTTTATGACCCACATAAAGCCCGATCTCAGACAGGCTATTTATTCACATATGGAGGTACAACTATATCATGGCGTTTAATGAAGCAAACAATAGTTGTTACTTCTTCAAATCATGCAGAGATAATAGTCATTCATGAAATCAGTCGAGAGTGTGTATGGTTGAGATCAATGACTCAACACATTCTGCAATTATGCGGTCTTTCTGTGCAAACAAAGTCTCCAACAATATTGTATGAAGATAATGCTGCTTGCATAGCACAATTAAAGGGAGGATATATCAAAGGAGATCAAACAAAGCATATTTCACCTAAGTTCTTTTTCACACATGATCTTCAACAAAATGGTGAGATAAATGTTCAAAAGATTCATTCGAGTGATAATCTTGCAGATTTATTCACTAAGGCATTGTCAACGTTAACATTTGAGAAGCTAAGATATAATATTGGAATGCGTCATCTCCAAGATATCAAATAAGTTCTTCATTAGGGGGAGTAAATATGTGTTGTACTCTTTTTCCCTTAGCCAAGGTTTTGTCCCATTGGATTTTCCTGGTAAGGTTTTTAATGAGGCAGCACTCAAGGCGTATTACAAGATGTGTGTACTCTTTTTCCTTCACTAGGTTTTTTCCCACAAGATTTTTCCTATTACTGTTTTAACGAGGCACATTATCTATAAACATACAAGGGGGAGTGTTACAAATTCACTTTATTGTGTGGATGTTTCTATTCATCTACCCTAACATATTGGCCTATTAATGTATCACTTAATTAATGTCTTCTAACGTAATTTATTTAGCATTGTAAACAAATGATTTTACATTCTATAAAAGGCATGTTTCACCCTTGTGAATGACACACTTGAAGAATTGAAATAGTATTTCTCCACTCTATAATATTTGTCTCCCTATATTGTTTATGTATTCTTGTATTTTCTCTTGTTTTACTACATTATATTAAGTGAATTTTTGGATTTATTTAATTGCTCAAAATAATAGAATTGTTCAATGTCTCAAATAAATGTTTCATTTTTTTTCTTCTTATTTATCATTTCCTTTAATGAAGTACTATATTTTCTTGGAGATAAATGCAATACTTATAAAATTATATTTACTCCTTGATTTGTCCTTTAGGATGTTCATCAATACTTGTTCAGTTTATAAAAGTAATGAATGTTTTTATCGTTTTATGCCTATTTAATTCCTATTATTAAATACTATTAAATTTTTAATATTTAAATGACTTATATTTAGTAAGGTTAATTTGAAAAAATTACTTCATCATTTACTTCTTTCAAATCCTTGTGGATTGTTCCAAGTCAGTAATGAATATCTATTGTTGAACTTACAAATGGACAATATTAAAAATTATAATTTAAATTATGGCCATAATTTTTTTAATAGATGTATATTACCTCATAAATTCAAAAAAAATTGTTAATAATATAAACTTCACTAAATTTAAGAAATGATAGCCATACAAAATTAAAGAAGATTTCATATTTCTACGTACAAATTAAAATGAATAAGTCAAATGACTTTCAATTTGGTGCAATTTTCATATTTCAAATACCGTACATCGTACAAGTTATAAATTTCAAACTTCTATGAATAAAATAAACTAGAGCCGTCAATATGGGCTACGCCTGTTGCGTCGGCCTAGTCTAACCCAGAATTTAATAGGATTCGGCTACGATTATTGGAGCTCATTTGAGAAAAGGGCTTTTTAACCCGGTTTGAATAAGCCTGCTGATTTGTGGAGCTTGATAATATCGATAGGGTCGACCCGTGGGCCAATAAAAATTAATAAAAAATTATAATATAATATTAAATTTAAAATTAATGAGAGTCCAAACTCAAAACGATTAGGTTAATATTTCTATTTAGATATTTATACTTTTACTTGGAAAAAAAATTTAATAAATATTATAAAGATAATTTTATTTCTGGATTTGATTAAAAAGTAGTAACATTAATATCATGTAATATTATTTTAATAATATTTTAAAATTATAATTTATAATTTAATTTAATAATTACAAAATAACATAATTTTTTTTAAAAAGTGGGCTGGCCCGGCAAGCCTGTAACCCACGTACTTGTGGGTTGGGGCGGTCGTTTTCTGGCCCACACCAAAAATGAGCTAGCCCGTCCTGACCTGTAAAATATCGAAGTCTGAATAGATTAGCCCGCATGGGGTGGGATAGCCCATATTGACAGCTCTAAAAAATAAACGAATTAACCTATGAAAAGTTATTTTGTTTCTTCAAAATGAATATATTAACAAGTTATTATAAAAGTAAGAAATAATGCACAAGTATCCCCTCAATCTATGCCTGAAATTTCAGAGACACACTTATACTATACTAAGGTTCTATCACCCCCTCTGAACTTGTTTTATTAATAATTTTCTACCCCTTTTTGACCTACGTGGCACTATCTTGTGGGTCCAACGATGGTTCACTTTTTTTTCAAGCTAGTGCCACGTAGGTCGAAAAGAAGTAGAAAATTACTTATAAAATAAGTTCAGAGGGTAATAAAATCTTAGTATAGTATAAGTGTGTCTCTGGGATTTCGGATATAGGTTGAGGGGGTACTTGTGCATTTCCCTATAACCATATTATTTAAAATTATATCTGAAAAAGAAAAAATAGTATGCACATTTATAATAACTTGTCCATTTTATTATGGTAATAACGGTTTTTTTATTATCTCTTTCATTTTTTATAGAAGTATTTTATATTCTTGGGAAAGTTGTGTAAATATTTTATTATTATTCAAAGAGTTTTTCTCCTATTTTACATCCTTACAAAATTCCATTTAATCATTTTTGTTTATTTCTACCAAGCCAGGGAATATCTTTATCACCTAAGCATAAATGTTAAATTTATTATATAAAAAGAAAAGAACGTATGTTTACAAAATCGATCATAAGTAAAATAAGCTGGAGATAATTAATCTCCACCTTATTGAGAAAAAATATATATTTCTATCAAGCAAAATTTGTTCCGTCCACATTTTTTATACAGAAAAAATATATATTTTAAATGAAAACTTTTATAATATTTTTAGAAATTCAAAATTAAAAATAATCTTCTTATATTAAATTTGTATAACACACTTTATTATTTAGTTATAAAGAAAAAGAATGACATATTTATCATTTGGCAAATATTTAAAATTTAAATTATATAATGTCAGAAACTTTAAAATTTCATACAATTTCAAAAATCAAGTTCAAATTAGAGTTATTCAAATTGTGGTTGTATGCAAATGATTTAGGTAGTAATTAGTACTTTATTTGTTGTCTATGTCAAGTTTGAACAGGACTTGATAATGATCATGAAAGAATAAATATGAGTATCTGCCTATGAAATCTACTATTATTTGGTAGATCTATTGAAAATTCTATTAGATCGACGAGAAACATTCTGATATATGTACTCAATTGAGAATTATGTTTACCTTTGTAATTATCATTCTGCAAGTATAAATTGGATAACTGTAAGAGTAAATACATAATCATCCCATCAAATTTGTATCTTTTTTTAAAGTAGACATCTAAAGTTTGCGGGGTCCTATTACCCCGTTCAACTATTTCCAACAATTTTAAATACATAACTTTTACAATATTTACAGTCTCATAAGTGTGTGTTTCACTATCCAAATAAAATAATGTTTTTTTTATTTTTCTTACTTGTTTAATAGGGAATGGGGTAAAACCCTGACCCACTCACATTTTAACCCATAAAACTTTTTAGAAAGAATCATGTTCATCCTTTCCAATTTCTTTTCCAATTCTTTGGATTTACTTCACTTCAAGATTTTTTTTTTTGGATTTCCTTGTAAATATATATTTATACAAGTGTTTTGTGCTATTTTTTAGTTTATCGTTTGATTTCAATTTTTCTCCCAAAGATTAGTTTAATCTTTTTAGCTTTGTGGGTATTTCGAAATCAAGACTAGCTTTGAGTTCTATAAGTGAATTTCACATTTTTTTTGAATTTGTACGAGTAGATTTTTTGATACTTTTGTTCTTGAAAAATTATGTGAACATAAATGTGTTCAAATTTCTTTTTTGAAAGGTAATTAGGTGCTAAATTGACCAAGTATTATGTCGGTGTTAAGTAGATTTTTCTAATAAAAGGCCTTAAGATGGATTGCTAGAACTTGATGATGGAGAATATAGTAAAGAAATTCGCTTCACGTGGTAAAGAATCAACTTTTGCTGTTGAGAAAAGCTCTCAACAGCCCTTAATGGTGGTTTGGGGAAGAAGAAACATGGGTCTCTTTTCACTTTGGTTTAACAATGTCACGTGTAAGTTTTCCATTGGTTTGGGCTGCAAGTTTACCTTTTCATGCGCTTTTCTAGTGTGAAATTACAATTGCTGTAAAAATGGATCAAAAGGTGTATTTATTATGGATTTAAATTGTTTCGTGGGGGTGATAGGACTCCCGTAAATTTAAGGTGTCTACTTGAAAAAAAGATATAAGTTCCATGGGTAATTATGTATTTTCTCTTAGTTTGAACTTGATTTTTGAAATTGTATAAAATTTTAAAGTTTCTGACATTATATAATTTAAATTTTAAATTTACATCTTAAGTTATATAAAAATGTATGTTGAAAAGGTGTCATAATTTGAAATTAACAACATGGTTTCATCTTAAAAAAATTCATAGTCATAATTAAACATTTGTCAAATGATAAATATGTCATTCTTTTTCTTAGTAACCAAACAATAAAGTGTGTTATACAAATTTAAAATAAGAAGCTTATTTTAAATTCAACATTATATAATAGTTTTCAATTTCTAAAAATATTATAAAAGTTTCATTTAAAATAAAATAAAATAAAATAGTATATAAATAGAAATTACAGAAAAAGTGATTATCCAAATAAACTATTATATTTTTTGAATTTTATTTTTAATCTTAATAAATTATTATTGACCATCATAATTTTTTTAAAAAGGGTCTAAAATCGGTTGTGTAGCAACACATTTTTTTATGTACATATTTAAGTAAATTTTCTGTAGAAAAAATAATAAATGAAAAACAATCGAAAACGGTTGTGTAGCAACAAAAAAAATATTTTAAATAATAAAATTTTAGAAAAATAACTCTCATTCTACTATACTATAATAGAAAAAGCTTGTTGGCAGCTTAATGCCAATAAATTTCAATTTGAGGATATATTTGATTTTTCAAGCATTTTAGTATGACGTGTCTTTATCCTAAAACCAAATGGACACGTAGTCCATCACTTTCAAGCCAAGTTTCATCTTCCTCCAGAAAAAAAAAAAAAGTCCCGACTTTATACATTTTCTGATACTTCTCTTATGAAAGCAACTCTGTCATATAATGTTTGTACTTCAAAATTAAAATGAGTAAAAGGTGAAAATAGATGATGTGTGGACAAATGATCCTCTACTTTTGGTAATCTTTTAGACAGCTTCATTCTGAAGAAGAACATGGAGAATACTTGCAATAATGTTGTTATGATTCTGAACATTTTGGTAATTTAATTGGGCTCTACTGATTATAGGATTCACTTTTATCATAAAAATATGATGTGGGTGAATTACTCGCTTGCATATTCTCATTCACAAATTAAAGATATATATTTCCTCTAGATAGGTCTATATATATTTGTTTGCTTCTACCACAGAGAGTTTGTTGAGTTGTAACAGCCAAACTTATCATGTATAAAAGTTTTTAAATGTCCTTTGATAAGGAGCCTAAAAAGGTATAACTCAAATATGAAATCTACTTGTCCTATCATATAAGACTTAAGAAGAAAAGGACTATTTTCACTTATATTTTTTATAAAATCCTGAAATTATACAAGCCATTTGTTAATATTTTGAAGGTTCAATTATTTATTTCAGATAGATAGTGTACAAATTTAATAACAAATAAAATCATTCCATAATGTTATTGGGCCGTGTCTACACGGGCAAAACTTACCTAGTATTAATACATGACAGGCAGCAGCAACACAAAAAAAAACTTTTAAATAAGAAAATTTTAGAAAATGAAAAAAAAATGGTTAATTTTAATTTAAAAAACTTATTAAAAATTTTCTTCTTCCTTTTAAAAACTCCATAATATAATTATTATATTAAAAAAGATCAAATATTAACAAATATAAAATAAAATTATAAGCTCACAAATAATTTTAAAGCTAATTATAATTTTTTAAACTACTTACAATTTTAAAAATTAATTATATACTAATTAAAATATTCAATTATTACATTTAAGAGAAAAAACAACATACATGTTAGCGCCATAATTAATCTTAAAATTTTATTATTTAAAAAATAAAATTTAAAAGGAAATGGGGTTTTTAAAAGAAAAATAAAACATGTCAGAAATGAAAGAAATAACCGTTTTTAGATTTTTTAATATATGATTTTAAATTAAATAACAAATAAAAAGTTTTAGAAAAATGAAAACAAAGTTTGTCCGCTATTACACGTTGCTAGAAATTTTAAAAGATAAAGAAAAATGATTTTAATACATTTATAAAAAGTAGGGTGTGTGCTACCTTTTTTATTGAAACTTATTCACATTTTTTAATTTTTTATTCTAGAACTATTCATATTTTTAATTGAGAAATTAATTAGTTTTAAAAAATATATAAATAATTTGTCTTTTTAATAAAGAAAAGAAATTACTATTTTATAATTTAAGTTAGAGTCTTTTACTTAATAAAAATTAATTGTTTTTTTCTTATAAAAATAACGTGTAAAAGAGTATTTACATTCTTAAGTTTTAATTTTTTTAAAAAAGTAATGAAATTAAATAATATAATTAAAAATTGATTAACAAAAGTATCTATTTAATAAAAATAATAATAGTAATAATCTTTCCACAACCTCATTAATTATAGCAAAACAACAACAACAACAACAATAATAATAATAATAATAATAATAATAATAATAATAATAATAATAATAATAATAATAATAATAATAAAAAATGTATAAAATAAATTTGGAAATTATGTAAACATAAAAGTAACCAACCGATGTAATACTACTTTTAGGACTCTAAATTAATAACTATTTTCTAAACGAGTTTAAAACTAAACCGTTCAAAAAAAAAATAGGACTTTTAATGTTATTAAATAATAAATAACTATTTATTAAACGAGTTTAAAACCAAAAAGTTCTAAAACAAAAATAGAACTTTTAATGGTATTAAACAATAAATAACTATTTTAAAATGATTTTAAAATAAAAAAGTTCTAAAAAATTAGGGGAAAATTCAGTTTTAAAGGAAAATAAAAAAAAAACGTGGGTCTAAGATAAAAACAAAACAAACTTGGTAAAATTTTTACTTTATTTTAAACCATTGAGGTTTTTGAATTCAAAATTGATGATAACTTCTATTTACAATTTTGAAGTTTTTACTTTTTTGTTCTTTGTTTTCTCTCGCTATAAATACAAACAATGCACTTATGTTCTTTATTATGTGATTTTAATTTTTTAAGAAAATCATAGTGAGAAATTCTCATTATGCTTCATGTCTTTCAGGTAACAAATTAAAATATTCTCTTTTTTTTATGAGTTTATTTCTTTGCACTATTTTTATAATAAAATTTGAATGAAGAAAACACTCTATCATAAACAAGAGGATCTTCATTTGAAGGATCCAAATTCAACATAAGATTAAAGTGAAGGACGGAAGGTATTGCAACTTAATATCAAATAGTGTATATATATTATAAGTATATGAATGAAAAACTCTTTCATTACTTAGAATTAGAGTTTTACAAAAGTAATTTAAATATAGTTATAGTATACACATAAGCAATTACATTGAAGAATCTTCTTAGCGTAAATTATCACTTAATTTATTAAAGATAAATTAATTATTAGTTTGAATTGCTATTTTTAATAATAATAATAATAATAATAATAATATGTATTATTATAATTATAATTATAATTATCACACAACCTTTTCATTTTCAAAAGGAAGTTACGCACGTTGTTTATTTCCACAAAATATATCTATGTCTGAGATGAAATTACATTTCTAAAATTTATTTGTTTACATCTACTTAAATTTTAAATTATTAATTTTAAATTATTGTTAATTGTTTTAAAATTTTATATATTAAAAAACTTCTAACCAAAAATATTACTACCAAATAATCAACAAACAATTGACATTTGTATTGCAACCCTGAAAAGATCCATATTTTAAACAATACAAGCTTTTAAAAAAAAGCAAATGCAATTTTTCCCCATTAAACTTAAAATTTAAAGCAAAAGTTGGATTTTAATTCGAGAATAAATTTATAAATAAATAAATTATGTATAGTTTATTAGTTTAGAGTTGATATAGCTTTTTTTAATTTGAATTAAGATGTAAACATTTTCAACTATTTAATGAAAAAATATAAACTTAAATGCATGCGTTTTCTTTTAAATAATTAGTTGGAATTATCACACCATCGTAATTTGCCTTTTTAAAAAAAAATAAAAAAAATTATGAAGAGTTAATCATCTTTTTTGTTAAACTAAAAATAAAAAAAAAATAGAAAAGAGTCCTATTAACGGTAACATTTTAATTTCCAATTTAGTAATTCATATGATTATTGTTTGTTATGAATAATGCTTATCATTCAATTTTTAATTTTTATGTTTCAGTTAAACTATTTTTTAAATTTTGAAATCATCTAAAAAAATAATTTATAATTTAATTATTAGTAAAGTGTGAATGGAGAGGAAAAATAGGAAAAGTGAATTTTTAAATAGGAGTTTATGCTAACTCTTTGTTTTGTTTTTAATGCGTTATTTTTTTGTTAAATTATAATTAACAGTTTTTATCATATTACTTTTTTGTTAAATTGTATTTTATAAATTAAAATTATTTGAATTATGAAATTTCAAAGGGGAAGTAGAAAATTCTTAATCAATTTACTTATATTTTAAGAATTCACTAAAATCTCTTTACATAACTCAAAATTTAAAGATAAAAATATTCATATAAATTTAAAACTCATTCCACTAACTTATTTAAAATTGATCTATCAATTTCAAAATAATTAACTGCAATTACATTCATGTGTTATTTTTTATTTTTGCAAAATATAACTTTTTGTAAAAATTATTTTTTATAAATATTTATTCTTAAATAAAGGATCTTCTAGGATTAATTTTATTTTTAATAATAAATATTATTGTTATTGGTAATTAATAGTGCATCATATGGTTGCATTAGTATTTTTTAAAAATAAATTATGAAATATCACAACTATGAAATTCATAATTAAAAAACATGTCGTATCTTTTAAAATATTTTTTAAAGAAACACTTTTATTTTCCTTTCTTTGAAAAGATATGATTTGAAACTAATATTACTAATGTCAACAATATTTTTTTTCTTTGATAATAGCACGTTGAAGGTACTTATAATTTATTAACTTTATCTAATTAAATATTAAAAATAATATATTAATTATTTAAATAAAATTAGATTAAAGTTTTTATAATATGCTAAGATAAACATTTTACTAAGGGATACAAATAAATTTAAAAACTCCACAAAAAAAAAAAAGATATTTATAGTAAATTAAAGGAATAGAAGTTGATCCGTTTTTCATTTTTCAGCTTTTTCTTTCCACTAAATATAATTTATATTAATTTGATACATATTTTTAAGTGGTTATATAATTAATTTACTTATAATATTTTTTTTAAATTGATCACCGAAATTCATTATTTTGTACATACTTATTTTTATTTTATTAAATGAAAATCGTCTTATTTTGTAGGATTGAATGAAAGTTGATTGTGCTAAAATTGATCACCGAAATTCATTATTTTGTACATACTTATTTTTAGTTTATTAAATGAAAATCGTCTTATTTTATAGGATTGAATGAGAGTTGATTGTGCTTAAAAGATCGCAATATACTTTATAAACTATATTTAGATTTTAGCTAACGTAGAATCAATAAACTTAATAGTTAGTTTTAGATTAATCCATAAGTTCAAATGTTAATCATTAGAACAATTATTAGTTCAACAAACACCATATATTAATTTGGTTTTCATTACACCAGAGGAAAAGGAGAAATTGTTAGAATAATGTTTAGTGTTTTTGAAGAATGTATCATCATTGCACATATATTAGGGGAAAAAGTCTGTTAGCATTAATTGTATATATTGTATTAAAATATTATATATGATTATACATATATTTTTAAAATATTCGCGCAACGCATGGATAAACTATTATATACATATATAATAGGAGAGGTGATAGCGCCTACTTGTTAGCGCCAAAATTAATCTCTAATTTTAATTTTTAAATTATCAATTAATTAAATATTATTAATTTGTTTTTTAATAAATGAAAAAAGTTATCATTTTAGAAGATAGGTTAGAGTTTTAAATTAATAAGAATTGTTTGTTTTTAAAAAAAAAACATTTTCACATAATGGTAGTTACATTCTCAATTTTTGAGTTTTTCTTTAAAAGATAATTAAAAATTCTTTGACAAAAGTATTAATTTAATAATGATAATAGTATTATGTTTCCAGAACCTCCTTATTTAAGGTGAAACAAATGTACAACAACAACAATAATAATAATAATAATAATAATCAAATTAAAATAAATATTATCATAATAGTAATATTAATTATTAAATTAATTTAAATTTCAAAAATAAAAAAGTTAACATTAAAAGGAAAATGACAGTTGCTTTTTTCTTTTAAAAAAAGTTTAAAGAAAATATATGTTAATGAAGGGTATGCAACTACTTCAACTTTTCATCTTTATTTATATACTAAAAATGAGGTAAAGCCATGGACATTTTTAAAGCAATTCTCTAAAGATATAATTGAAAAACCAAAAATTTCAGTGTAACCATTTTTACAAAAAAAGTACTAATCAGATTTTAAAAATGATAAGTAATAGGATTGGGAAAGTTACTTGACATTTTAAAATAATACTCTTAAAAAATAATTTAAAAAATTCTAATAAAATGTTTTTAATTACTCATATTTTCTCTTTAATTTGTTATTTTAAAATTTTACTTATTCAATTAGGGAACAGTGATTTTGAATAGTGTAAAAAAATTCTTCTTCATCTTTGTTGATACTTTTTTCCAATTTTATTTATATAATATTTAATGATTTTAATTATGTTATTTTTATAGGATGATTGGTGTGTGAATTTATTTAATTTAAATTTTTACTTTTAATTTCTGAGATATTGGTAGTGTTATTAATGAATATATTATATAATTGTGTACAATGTAATGTAACAATAATGAGCCAAATATAAATGCGAGAGATGCAGTTTAAAATTTTGAGTACTTATTTTTAAGAATTTTATTTCTTTCGGTTACTCATTTGCATCATTCTCCATTTTTGGGGATAAACATTTGAATAATCTGTGAAAAATTAGAAGAAAAAAGTTTGTATTTGTAATTACTTTAATGGAGAAATAAATATATTATCTATTCTTAAAAAGTAATAACTTATTAAAATTGAATAAATTTTTTATATACTTCAACTAAACAATTTTATTCAATGAACAAAAATTCTTTTCTGCACTTGTTAAATATCTTTTTCTATTTCTATATAAAAAAACTACTTATCATTCTATTTGAAGTGTTTATTGCTTATGTCTATCAACACAAATAAATGACAAATTGATTATACTAAAAAATGTGTAGACAAAATATAATTGGTATATGACTTTTACAAAAATTAAAGACAAAATTCAAAAATTTGAATAACATACATACAATTTGATATTCATGTGGTTAAATTTTTTTAGTTATATTACGCTTAGAGCATTATATAATCATATGATTTTTCTTAGTTATTTTAAATTAAGTTAACAATTTTTATATATATATATTTATATTCTAACAAGAGGATAATATTGATAAGGTGAGAGTATCTATGCTTTTGAACAATTTAATTTTTAATAAAAAAATAAATTAAATAATATTAGAAATTATTATTGTCAAATATAAACATTGAACTATGTTTAAATATTGTTGATTTATTTATATAAATATTCTATTATAACATATCAAGGTGCTAAATGATAATATCTCTCAAATAAGTTTCATAATACTATTCGATAGTTGGTTAAATTTTAAAATTGTCAATAAATCAATATTAGTAATTATATTTATAAACTAACCGCGGATACATATACTAGTATATATAATAGGAAAGGTGAAATCGCTTACATGTCATCATCTCAATTAATATCTAATTCTAAAATTTAAATTATCAACTAATTAAATAGAATCAATTTAATATTTTAATCAAAGAAAAAAGTTACTATTTAAAAGAAACAGTTATAATTTTTTACCCAATTAAGATTGTTAGTTTTTTTTTTTATTGAAAAAACGTACCCTTTTTTTGAAAGACATATTTTAGTATTTAATTTTCAGTTTTCATAAATGCACAATTAAATATAAAATAATAATAATATAAAAATAATAATAATAAATAAATCATTTAAAAAAAAGGTTTTTAAAATCATCACAACTCCCTACTTTCCCAATCTCTCTCGCAGGAGCAGTTTTTTTTCTCTCCAATCCTCACTATATACGACAATACATTCAAAGAATTTGTGAAAGAGCATCTTGATTTTTTTTAGAGAGCACATTGATTACTTTTGTTTATTGGCACAATATTATTTTAAAAAAATTTATTTCCACCCTGATGATATTTATAATCTCTTTTTTTTCTTATTAATTTGAATAAGTAATGTGTGATCATTATATTTTGGTATATTTTATCTTTTATGAGAGGACAATCTCTCGATAGGAGCATTGGTAGTGACAAATTAGAATATTAGAGTAGAAAAAAGGATTTGAGATTTCTTCAGGTAATAATTATATATTCATTTGTAGGATAAATCGATAAGATAGATATTTAGATCTATTTTTTTTATCTTGTAATAGTGCATTCATCCTCTGGAAATTCAGAATATAATTTCATTGTAATATACTTTCTTTGTCCAGTATTATTTTTTATGTTACGCTTTTCGAAAGTCAATTTGACTAATTCTCAAAGTTAAATTAGATCACATTAATTTGATATTTTAAACAAAAAGAATTAGATATCCTAAAACTATATAAAAAATACTATAAATTGCAATTTTTTGCATATTAATATGATAAAATAATATATCTTAAAATGTTAGTTAAAATTTTTATAGTTTAACTTTAAAAATAGAAATTATGACAAATAATACCGGACGGACGGAGTACAATTTAGAAATTTAAGGATCGCTAATCTATAATCGATGTTTTTAGACTTATATTGATTCCATATAAAAAATGTGATTGCTAACTAATATTTATGTAAATTGTAAATTTAAAGTGCTAACTAATTTTATTTAGGCAAAATGATCTGATAGATCCTTATATTTGTATTCGTTTGCATTGTGAATCCTTCTACTTAATCATTTATCAACTCAATAAAACATAATTTAATAAACTTTTTTGACCGTTGACCAGACTTATGTGGCATTAGAATGTCTGAATTGGCAGAAGTGTGTAACCACACACCTATGAAGGCCACGAGTGAGGAACATTTTTACTTTAAAAAATATATTTTCATTATTTTTAAACTCATTAATTAAAAATCTTTTTCTTTCTCACCCATTCTTCTTCTTCACCCATTACACTTCCTTTTCAGCCATATTCATTCCTTGCACAACTCATTTTTTCTTTTTTCACCACAATCTATATTTATTTGTTTAGATTATCTTGGGCACCTCCTTGAGTCAACTAATTCGCCGACGGAGGGAGAGAGGCGTTGGTGGTGTGATCGTCGGACGCCATTGATACGAATATATGACATGAATATGACATTTCATATAAGTAAAGGAGAGTGAAATACACACATGTTTGGGGGGCTTAAAAGTCTCATTTTAATTGAGTCTAAGGATTCAGTTGACAAATGATTAAGTGAAAGGGTTCAAAATACAAACTGATACAAATATAAGGGTCCATCAGACCATTTCGCCTTTTATTTAAGTAACATTGTCTATGGAAGAAGAAATTGTGTGAGATTGTGGACCAAGACAAGGATTCTATAATTAATTACTTGAACAAGAGTTGTTAGCATGTTGCCTTCTATTCCTGTTTTAGAAATTATTTCTTAGTAGAGTCAAAATTATTATTGTGCACAATTTTTCACTCTCTTTTATAGTAATTTAACAAATTTTCACTTTCGTTTATAGTAATTTAATAACATCTTTGGGATCAGTTTTACACGTAGTGATAAACTTAAATTTTTTTAGGTGTTTTAAATATTAAAAATTAAAAAGTGAAATAAAATAATAACTGCTAAAAAAATAAAAAAAGAATAACTTCTTAGATTTTCAATTCCATTAATAGGGAAAATAATATATTTCATGGAATGAAGAAAAATTTAAACAATCTAATTAATTAAAAGTTAATAATCCTTCAATTAATATTTTTCTAGCAGGGACTTAGAAATGATGAAAACAAAGCAAAAAAATGCATTTATATAAGAATTAAGCCTTCTTTTCTTTTGTTTTAGAATTATTAATACGAGAAGCTATGTTCTCTTATGTTAAGAGAATAATTATGATGATTGCTTTAGGATTAAGCTATATAATTTTTTATATTTAGGAGCTTGATTGGTGGCCATCATGTTCTTTATTTTTACGATCATATAAGAATTCATTTAGAAATGTTCGTATTATAATTCTACATAAAATGTTTTTCCTACTATAAATTAGAAGAATTATAAGGGATTTTATTATTTAAATTGTTACAAATACCTTTGATCGAAAAACCCGGAGAAGCCAGAAGAAGAAAGAGGAAAAAGGTTACATAATAGTTTTAAAATGTTGATATTGTATATTATTGAAATTGTGGTAATTTAAATTGTTAGATTAGGATAAATAATTATTTAAATTATTATTGGACGCATTCTTTAATTAAAAAAAAATTAGTCACTATTCAAATTTCTTTATATATAAAAAAATTAATTTTATCTAATTGCAAAAGTTAAATACAATATGATTTTAAATTAAAGTATATGCTAAGCAAATTTAACATAGAATAGTGACTATATGTATAATAATAAAAATTATATTTATGAATATGTGTTTCGTAGGAGTCAGAGTTCACACATTACATTGCAACCATTGAAGCATAATATATTAAATAATAAAATAAAAATATAATATTATTAGTAAAATGTTTAAAAAGCCCATGCAACTTGGTCAGTGAAGTTTCAATTTCTACTCACTTTTTATAACAATCATTAGTTTTAAACATATTTTAAATATTCTAAATTAAATTAAATTAAAAAAATTAATATTTTGAATTGAATCATAATTTCGTCTTTTGTTGAGTAAGCTAAGAAGAGTTAAAATCATTACTTTATGAGAAATTGAAGTTTTTACATTTATTTTTATTTGATAAATTGAATAATAAAACATTAATATCTTATTTGTAGTTTTTTGTGTTTTGTGCTTATTTCAAACAACTAATAAACATTTGTAAATCAAATGATTTAATAAAGTAATAAAACAATATAGTCAAGAAAATAAAATAATAATCTTAGTGAATTTTTTCTTTAACATTTTCCGTTCCTTATTTTAGCGTACGAACAAAAATAAAAAAATAATTCAAGGAAATACATATAATGCATGTATAGAATTATTTTCATTCATTCAAAATTTATTTTTTTTAAGATACGCTATTAATTAATAGTGATGTTCTTTTTTTTTTTCCACAGGGGTATCACTGGCTAAAAACAAAAAGAAACATAAATTCACCTTAATGCAATTGATTTTGTGCATCCTTATATAATTTTTAAAATATTATTTCAAAAAAAAATCTCTATAAATAATATAATATAATATATTTTTAATTATTACTAATTTGCAATAACTTCACAAAATATTAAACTTATTAATAAAAACAATACTACCAAATTACAAAACATCTATACATAACGTCCCCTTCCCTCTCTGGATAAAGATCCGATCAAGTATACTTAAATCAAGTAATGTTCAATGGTCTTATAGATTCATGCCACGTGTACTATATAATAACTTATGGTTGGGATCTATTTAAATTATATACTCATTATAATAATAAAAACAATAAAATCATTAATTATTTTTATTTTAAAATTATCAAATAAAACAATTAAGTGTATCCTACCTAATATTTTCAAGAAAAAAATAAGACTAGCAGCAATATACGGACTTCTCGGCTTTTTTACCTGCGAAACCCCGTACTTGTATTGGATTTTTCAAATTAATACTAATTTTGAAGAACCCGACACTTTTAAAGAATCTGATTAAATATATTTTTATAATTATTTGAAAACCTTCAGATAAGTTTTTTTAAAAAAAAAAATGTATTATCATGTTTATTAGTTGATTTTTATTTATCACTCAATTTTATTTTTAAGTTTGATCTATTTTTGGAGATTGCTTCAGAATTTCGAGAAAACATGTGTGAAATTACTCCTAAAGAAGTTTGGGGGGTAAAAAGTCATGAAGTTTGCTTATTCGCGTCAATCTTAAATTTTTCTTGAAAGTATTAGTTTGGCTACACTTAATTATTTGATAGTTTTAAAAAATAAAAAAGTTGGCAACTTTATTATTTTTATTATTATAATGAGTATATAGTTTAAATGAATCTCAATCATAAATTATTTTATATTACATATGTCATGAATCTATAAGGTTATTGAACATTACTTAACCTAATATTACTTGACCGAATCTTTATCCTCCATCTCTGTCTCGCTTCATGTAATCTTTACTTATTAATAGATTTATAAATTATAGATTCTTTAAACATTTTATATTTATCAATAAATAATTAACTTTATATGCGTTCTTTTTTAGAGATAAGGTGGATCGCAATTATCCTTATCAATCTAAAAAAAAAATCTATATATATAAATATGCATTCTTATTTTATGAATATATATTTGATTAAATAAAAATTGTTTTATCTTGCAAGTTTGAAACAGAGAGGTGAGGGTGTGTAAAAATCGAACCGAAAAAAAGTTATTGGATTATTGGTTTTTTAATGGATTTATAATTTTTTTTTATTAGGTTATTGATTCGATATCGATTTTTACTATTGGGTTATAGGGTAAACCGATAAACAATAAGACGGTAATAATTTATTATTTTACCCTTCCTAATTATCAAATATTAACAATTTAATATATAATACTATAGCTATATCATATTATTAGTACTCTACCAACTTTACACTAGGCCGCTGTACAAGTTTTTACTATTTACTCAAAACCTAAAGATTAAAGTAAGAGGCTCACAATTGTAATATTTGACTTTAATTTTAGTTTTAGTTTTAGTCTTGTTGGACTAGTTTATTTTAGTTTTAGTTTGTAATTATAGGTTGTAACATTTGCAAGTTTGTAAAGGTCCGTAATTGGATTAACATAAAAAATTTCATACTATGTTTTGGTGATAACATGTAATTATAGCCTTCGTACTATATTTCTCTTATTGATACAATTTCTCATTATCTTTCTTGTTTCACTATATCAAAGTATTTAGAGAAGTGAAAAAACATATAATATTTAACGGATATTATATTATTGGGTAAACCGAAAATCAAACCGATAATGATCAAAGACAGATAAACCAAAAATCGATAAAGAATATCTTATTGCTTTCTTATTAGGTTAGCATTTAAAAACCGAAAATCAATAATCGAATCAATAATACATAAAATCGAACCGAACCGATCGATGCACACCCTGAGGAGTGTGCTAAAGAAATTGCAATGTGCTTTGCCAATTATATTATATTTTTGTTAAATTTAAAGTCATTATTTTTTATACCATGTACAAATTTGATCTATAAGTTTTGATTTTAATTAATTAGCACAAATATCAATTTAACACATACCACATATGATATTATTAATTTTCATAACACAATGAGAATGCGAAGTTGTTAGAATTTTTTTTGGTATCTTTAATGAACATATCCTCACTTCACATAGATGAGAATAAAATTTTATTAGCATTAACTATTTATATAAAACCAAAATATTATATTTGATTATATTGCACCTGAAATTTTAATACTCAATAATAATTTATATTAGTTATTTTTAAACGAAAAATTTATTTATTTTAAAATATTATCGGAACGCGCGAATACGTATAAAGTTCAAAAGGAAAGGTATGAAATACTATGATGTGTCCAGCAACTTATCCCCTATTAGACATATGGTTTGTAGTGATGGTATTATATAAAGTAATACAAATATCTTTGTTAACCAAAAATAAAAAATAAAATGCTATTGATCAACCTAATAGATTTTCATGGTTAACTACCAAAAATAATGGTGTTGGGTAATGGAGTAGATTTATTTTACCTTAGTATGGAAAAACTAAATATCTTTGGTATTATTTTCATGATTATAGTATAGTTTATAGTTATAATATTTTTATAAGAGATAAATATTTAATTTCACAACGAACATTTCATCATAAAATTTATTTATAGTGAAAAATTATTTTAAGTTAATAAAATATTTTCCACTTGTTACAATATAATACTTTGATTCGTGTCATTAAAAATCTAATTATTTGATCTAAAGATTTAGTAAAACTATTCAAGTTTTATAGAATAGTAGGCAAAGTTCTAATATAAAAAACTGGAAAAAATTTAACTTAAAACTTCAAAAGAAACTTTACTATATTCCCTTAAGTATGACCATAAATAGAAATAAAAAACTTTTTAAAATTATTTTGGTTTGCTTGAATTGAGGGTCTTTCGATTTTAATTTCTCTATCTTAAAGATGTAGGAGTAAGACTTACGTACGTTTCAACCTTCTTCAAACTTCACTTGTTAAAATTTTACACTAGTTTTTTCTAAGACCTATAAGAGCTATTATATTACAAAATTATATCTGAAAAAGAAAATTCTGAAAAATATATCACATTTTTATAAATTTATAAACAAAGAGGAGTCACTTTATATCGATAAAATAACTAACTACTCATAACAAGCTATAAATTAGTTTATGTTCGTATTAAAGCATAATCAATTTCTTCTAGTGATGATGATCAACAATCTTCAACGAAGCTTTTTGCATTCAAACTTCTTCATCTTGCTTTTTGCATGTCTCCCAATTTCATAACTGCCTTGTCTTATGCATTTTGCACAAATCACATTACAAATGAAGGTTCGTATAGAAGTAAAAATTAACATGAGAAAGAGAAGTTAAGGCATGCAGTTGAACACAAATGTACTGTAGAAAAATAATTCAAAAGTGAAATCACTCACCTATATATGTCTATTGACAGAGAATGGCTACATATCATATCATGATTAAATAATGTTGAGAAGATACAATCTCTAACAAATGTATTATTTTTCACACAAACTACCTGTTCATGCAGTGTTGCTAGTATAAACCGTCGACTCTTTTTAAAATTTCCTTGTCAACTTCAGGAAAAATTAAATTAGATAACATTGTCACTTGACCTATTTTTCGAGAATACTCAGTATTCCGATTTTAGCACGTCAATGACAAGCATTATGAGTGAAAGAGTTGAAAATAGGCGTTGATAGCGTGGACCTCCATTGTAATTGTAAGTTGTCAGTGTTAGAATTTGTGCGTCCACTATCAGTCAATGGACCAGGTCCCTTGACACACAATCGTAAATATGGCAAACAGTAAATGCAGTAAAATAACATAGGAGTTTTATGTGGAAACCTCCTTGCTCAAGGGAGTAAAACCACGACCTGTCTCACAGGATTTTCAAAAAACAGTTTCACTAATCTTCTCAAGCAAAAGGAAACTGGTTACAAAATGTGAGAAAAAGTTTTTAATCTCACTATCAAGCAATAGCACTATTGCTTGATGAGCCTAAGTAGATATTACTCTACCCACTAAGCTATCACCCTAGACAACTTAGACTTTTCTAAGCAATCTCACAGATTGCCCACTAAATCACTAGCCTAATAATGATTTAGAATTTCAGATCAAACCACACTGATTCCTTTATAGATTAGGATCAGTTTACAATGTAAGATCGAAAGAATGTATTCTTAAACAACTACACGATGTTCACCTGAGTTCTGGTTGTTCCTGAAAGGTTCTTCTTCTTGATTTTCTTAAGCCTTTGCAAGAGTTCTTGAATGTGCTTTTTCAAGTTGCAAAAACTCCAAAGAAAAGTAAGGAAAGATGACTTTGTATAGACAAGTCACTTTCCTTAAACCCATGCCATTGGTTGGAAAGTTCTGACGTTTCTGACCCAGTTGGAAACTGTGCACCAACCTTTTGTACTTTCTCCAGCTGACAGTCAACGAACACTTCATATTGAGAACCAGGTACCTTCACAAGGTCCCTGAGTCTGTTACATCATCAAAACTGCAAATAACATTTCCCCCCTTTTTGATGATGACAAACAATACTCCAGGCTCCACTCTACCTTCAAAACAAGTTCCCCCTGAATTACTTGTCCACCCTCCTAACAGAGAATCGAAACAAGAAAACACAATATAGCACTATCTGTATTCCCCCTTACAAACATGTCCAGTCCAGTCACTACACAACCATTTTAAAATTTCCCCCTTTTTGCATCATAAAAAGAGATACAGTAAACCAACAGTATCAATAATAATGTCAGAGAAGATCATAGCCATTTGGCAATCAAACATAAAAGAAGGCATTCGACAAGAGATATTAGCCAGAACAACAGGGGAATAAGATAAATAGCATTTCAAAAGTAACATTCAATACATTAACAACAAACTGAAATTCAAAGAACGAAGAGATAAGCCACACAAAGGAAGACACAGAAGGACTAAAGCACAGACTATGAAGGGGGAGGCTGATGGGAAAGGGACTGAATGATGAGAGTAAGTCTAGCATTTGCATCATCATTATCCTTTATTGCTTTCTCTTGTAAAGCAATAACTTTGGCCCTCAGTTCTGTATTTTCCCTTTTTAGGGCTTGAAATGCCTCGGCACCAGGTCCCTTAGTCTGCGCAGTGAGTAGTTCGGCTTTAAGAATAGCAATTTCTGCATCCTTACCACTCAGCCTCATAGTCAGTTCTTCTACCTTATGCTTGAGCTGTTCCTGGTTTTCAATGAGTTGAGCCATTTTGCTCTTGGGATTTCCCTTTCCTTCAATGCACTCACATTCGATCAAGGTAGTCTCTGAAAAGGCTTGCTTCACTGTACCTACCTTCCCAAGACCAAGTGGAATGATAAAATATTTGAATACTTGAGTGAGAAGGTATCCATACCCCATACCATGTATCCCTTTCCGCTCAATAACAGTCTTGTAGATATGCTCAAGCATGAGTCCTGGAAGATCCAGAGGTTCAAACTTGCACAACAATTCCATCACATACAGATCAACAGAAGTTGCTGAGGTCCTCTTTTCTGTTCGAGGAAGGAGGATTTTGTTGACAAATTCAAAAAATAACTGATATTCACTTTTCATCACTTTCTTAAACAGCCCTGCGCATTTTGTAGTAGGAAGTTTTGAACACAATGTTACAAATTCAACAGAACATGTCTTCCCTACCACAGACCTGGTACCTTCACGAGGTACCCCAAGGATCTTTCCCAGCAGGGGCTCGTCAAGATGAATAGCAATGTCGTTTACTCTAGTATTGATACTTCCATCTTCCTCAAATTGAATGTTGTAGTAGAATTCACGAACTTCCTCCTCATGAAGAATGGGAGATGTGTAGTTGAAAAGATGCATTCATGACTGAATCTCAACCATGTCATGAAGTGAGTTCATCCCTGGAAGATTAATTACCCCTATATCAAAAACCCTGCCAGCCAGTACAGATTGCTTCCTCAGATTGTCAACAATCTCTTGTTTGTTGACCTGCTCATCATTTACATGCACCTGTGTACCCGGTCCCTGTGACCTTTTCCTTTTACCTTTAGCAGTCTCCTTTGTGGATTTTGTTTTCTCAGCTTTTTTCGTTTATTTTGGCTTTGACTTTCCTGACCTCTTCTTCCTGTATCCCTTTTCTGTTTCTTCAGCAGACACATCGACCACACCAGACTCAGGCAGTTTAAAATTTGACACTTTGAAGGTTCTAGCACTCATGTTTTCTGCTGTAGACTTCGCACTAGCTTTTAGAGCATCAGCCATCATCTTTTTAGCTTCAGATCTAGTAACAGGTCTTCTTTTAGACACTTCTCCCACCACTTTCTCTTTTCCTTTCACAGATACAGTTACATCTCTCTTTTCAACCTTCCACTGTGTAGGTTGGTCATCACCTACTGAGTCAGAGGAATCAGAGGATGGATATCGCCCAAAATCTGGAGTTCTATCAAAGATAGGTTGAGTCTCTCTAGGTTCTTCATTTTGAAAAGCTTCACTTTCCTCAACCCTGACTTCCTCTCGCATCATAGCTAGACTCTCGATCACCAATTCTTCACTCGCAGCGAGAATATTTGACTCAGAAGTTTTGTTCCTTGGTAAGTCTCCTTCAAAAAGAGCATCTGAAAGCATTTCATGATGAGGACCAGGTCCATTGGGAAGACTTGGACTGTTCAGATCTATGGAGTGAAAAGGATTTTCGGGAATATCTAAGGGAGAACTTACTTTTGAACTTGTTGGGAGATTAGATTTTGACCCTGTGGATGAAGGAGAGTAGAAAGAAATCGGGTCGATCTCACTAAGTACTGTAAGCATTTGCTTAGAAGCAGAAGAAGGTTCCGACATTTTATCAAGAAAAAAGAGATGAGAAGCAGTAGTGAAAGACGAAGAATGAAGTGAGTGAGAAAAAGCAATTTAGGGTTTTTCGACAGAGAGAGGGAATATTGCAAGAAGAGTGAGGGATTAAGAGGGTTTAAAAAGAAAACGAAGCGGTGCCAGGTCCCTATTGATTTGACGCGTCGCTTGAAATTAAACGATGGGACTAACGGTCAGAATAACCGATGACTGACACGTTGGCTTGATCAACGGTCACTTTATCTCAGTTTAAAATTAATGTATATAATGCTAACCTCGACTAGGACCAGGTCCCATAATGCAATTTTATCACCATTCCTCAACTGTTCTGGCCATGTCTTTGCTTTGCTAATCCTTTTATGAATGTATACCTGCAATAGGTACAAACGTGATCTATCTTAGACAAAGATATTGACAAAGAGGATACCTGCACTACAAGTTTAACCATCCAGAAAATTTCATGATTGAATGACTTTGAAATCAGTTTGAAGTCATCATGCCCAACTTCAACCTATTACTCTCAAATTGGTCTTTGCTAAGAGCTTTGGTGAAGATGTCTGCGATTTGTTCCTCTGTTGGGCAATATGTAAGCACAATGTTTCCCTTTTCAACATTATCCCTCAGAAAATGATGTCTAACATCAATGTGCTTGGTTCTCTTGTGATGAACATGATTCTTTCCCATACTGACTGCACTAGTATTGTCACACATAAGAGGTATTGCTTTGATGCTTACTCCGAAGTCCTCTAAGTGTTGTTTGATCCATAACAGTTGTGAACAACATGCAACAGCTGCTACATATTCAGCTTCAGCGGTTGAAAGAGCTACTGAATTCTGTTTCTTCGTTCCCCATGAGATAAGTGAAGAGCCAAGGAAATGAGCCATCCCTGAAGTGCTCTTCCTGTCAACTTGATAACCAGCAAAGTCAGCATCTGCAAAACCAACAAGGTCAAAAGTATCACCTGCTGGGTAGAAGAGTACCAGGTCCCCTGTTTTCTTCAAGTATCTTAGAATCCTTTTAGCAGCTTTTAAATGTGAATCACGAGGGCATGCTTGGAATCTAGCACACATTCCAACACTGTATACAATGTCAGGTCTGCTAGCAGTCAGATACAACAAGGATCCAATGATTCCCCTATACATAGTTTGATTCACAAGAGAATCAGATTCATCTGCTACAAACTTGGAGTTTGTACCCATAGGAGTATCAATAGGTTTAGAATCGAACATATTGAATTTCCTCAACAACTCATTAATATACTTCTCCTGACTGATTGAGATTCCATCTAATGATTGCTTGATTTGTAGCCCCCAAAAGAAGGTTAGTTCACCCATCATGCTCATCTCAAACTCCTTTCCCATTAATGATGAAAATTCTTTACACAAATGTTCAGATGTAGCTCCAAAGATAATGTCATCCACATATACCTGTATAATCAGCAATTCCTGTTCTCTTTTTAACAAGAACAAGGTATTGTCAATCTTTCCTCTTTTGAAACCATTGTTTAACAGGAACTTTGACAATCTTTCGGACCAGGCTCTGGGAGCTTGTTTTAAACCATACATGGCCTTATTCAATTTGAATACATGATCTGGTAGCTCAGCATCTTCAAACCCAGGAGGTTGTTTAACAAACACCTCTTCCTTTAAGTCTCTATTTAGGAAAGCACTCTTGACATCCATCTGATACAACTTGAATCCCATGAATGCAGCAAAAGCTATGAGAATTCTGATGGCCTCCATCCTTGCAACAGGAGCAAAAGTTTCATCATAGTCTATGCCTTCCTCCTGATTATATCCTTGAACAACTAATCTGGATTTGTTCCTAGTAATCACACCATTTTCATCAAGCTTGTTTCTGAAAACCCATCTGGTTCCTATAACAGTTCTGTTAACAGGTCGAGGAACCAGGTACCATACCTTACTTCTTTCAAACTGATGGAGTTCTTCTTGCATTGAATTTACCCAATCTGCATCACCTAACGCCTCTTTCACATTCTTAGGCTCAATTGATGATATAAATGCTGAAAATGCAACTAGATTTCTTGTTTTTGATCTAGTGTGAATTCCAGAGTTCAGAGGTGAAATGAGATTATCAAGAGGGTGTGATGAACTGTGTTTCCATCCTGGTCTTGAAGTCAACTGATTTAGCTGATCAGTGTTCTCTTCTTCATCGATGAAGTCCTCATTTTCTGGAGGGTGAATGATACTCTGACTGGAGTTCTGAATGGTACCAGGTTCCTCTTCAGGTTTATCAACTTCATCAGCCTTCTCAGATGAACTTTGATCAGCATTGTCAATCTCCAACTGGTCATTCATTTCAGCTTCACTTCTTTCATTTTTCTGAGATTTGAACAGCTCGATTAACTCATCTTCATCATTTGGTGCTGCCTTTTTCAGATTTCCATCTTCATCAAACACAACATGAATACTTTCTTCAATACATTCAGTTTTCTTGTTGAAAACTCTGTATGCTTCACTTGATGAAGAGTATCCTACAAACACTTCTTCATCACTTCTAGGGTCAAACTTTCCGAGATCATCCTTCCCATTGTTCAAAACAAAACATTTGCATCCAAATGCCCTAAGGTAGCTCAACATAGGTTTTCTGTTGTTGAGTAATTCATAGGGAGTCTTATTCAGTAAAGACCTTATCAAGCATCTATTAGTAACATAGCATGCTGTGTTGATTGCCTCAGCCCAAAATATTTGTGGAAGATTTGACTCAATAATCATGGTTCTTGCAATATTTACCAAGGTTCTGTTTTTCCTCTCCACTACTCCATTTTGCTGAGGAGTTCTTGGAGCAGAAAAATTGTGACTGGTGCCATTTTTCATACAGAAATGATCAATTTTTGAGTTTTCAAACTCAGTTCCATGATCAGACCTAATTCCAGCAATCACTTGATTCAATTGTTTGGATCATTTTGAAAAACACTATCAATTCTTCTGGTGTTTCTGCTTTTGATCTTAAGAACCTTGTCCATGTGAACCTTGAGTAGTCATCAACTATCACCAGAATGTATTTCTTTCCACTTCTACTTTGAACCTTCATGGGTCCACATAAATCCATGTGCAGCAGCTCTAATACTCTCGAAGAGGTTACTTGCTTCTTTGGCTTGAAGGATGATCTGATTTGTTTTCCTTTGACACAAGCTTCATAAATTTTTCTTTCACAAAATTTCAACTTTGGCAGACCTAGTACCAGGTCCTTAGAAATCAGTTTATTCAATAAAGATGAGCTCACATGCCCTAGTCTTCTATGCCACATATCAGCATTTTCATTTTGAGCACTATGACATGTCAGATCATCTCCATGAGATGTTTCTAAGTTAGCCACATACATATTTTTACTTCTGTGAGCAGTGAGAATCACTTTCTTTGTAGTTAGATTAGCTACAGTACACTTCTCAGACGTAAACTTCACTTCATTTCCCTTGTCACAAATTTGAGACACACTCAAAAGACTATACTTCAACCCACTGACTTGATACACATTGTCAATGGATTCTCCATGAGATTTTCCCACTTTACCAACACCTAAAATATACCCCTTCTTTCCATCACCAAAAGAGACACCTCCACCTTGAAGTGCCTTGAGTGAGAGGAAATTTTTGATATCACCAGTCATATGTTTAGAGCATCCACTGTCTATGTACCAACATTGACTGCTGCTCCTCTCACTCACCTGCAGGACAAGTCACTTATTAGACTTGGGAACCCATTTCAATTTGAGTTCCCAGAAAGCAGATAGAGGGTTGATCAAAGTATTATTAGCCCAATGAGGCAATTTCAAATTCTTTTTGACAAAAGTTTTTTGAGAAGAACCAAGCCCTTTCTTTGAAATCCTTTTGAGTGAGGATTGTTTTGTAGGACCAGGTCTCTCCTTTGAAACTCTCTGGTTTTCTGTGTACTTTGAAAGTCTCTCATGTGACTTTCTCCAGGCTGTACACTCTTCCTTTGAATGCCCATTTTTACCACAATAAAGACACAACAGATTGTCAGACACAAAAACATATTTGCTGTGAGGATTGAAAGGAGGAGTAATATTCAAACTTCCTAGGCCCTTTTTGTTGAAATTACTTTGATTTGTCACATTTGAAAGCAGCTTAGAAGATTTTGTCCACTTAAGAGACTTTTCAAGTTCATCTTTAAGTTTGACAATATCTCTTTCTAAACTCATGCTCTTTTCCAAAGCTAAAACAAGATTAGTCTCAGAGGTTTTCAGTTTTTCTTGAAGCTCAACTTGTAGACCACTAGACTTTCCTTCTTGTTTTTCAGCTTTCTCATACAGCAGATGTAATTGTTTTTTAAGTTCTAGTTTTTCAGATTCTAGAACATCCATTTGATCTTCAATTTTCAACATTTTCTCACCCATTTTATCTCTATTTTCATTTAAGGTTTCAAACTCAGCATTCATAGTATCTCTTTCAGATGTTAACTCAATCACTGAATCAATCATAACGTTTGCTAAAGTTCTCAATTTTTTAAGAGAATAGGTATTCAATTCATGTTTCAAATCAAGAAGAGTTACCTTATCCTCATTATCTTCATCCTCTGAATGAGCCATGAAAGCAAACATCTGATTGAATATGTTTTCATCCTCATAAACCACCACCATTGACACATCATTTGATTCATCAGGATCTTCTGAATCACTTGAAGAATCACCCATGCAAGGGCTTTCTTGACCACATAGTCAGCAGCAGCTTTCCGATCATTCTTATCGAGTACCAGGTCCCTTCGCCTTTCTTTATCACCTCTTGGTTTTTGATATTTTTTATTTTCAGCCTTGAGTGATGGGCATTATCTTATAAAGTGTCCAATCTTTCCACACTTGTGACAGGTATCATTTTGAGTGGCAGTTCGAGGAATATTTGCACCCTTTTTAAAACCTTTATTTTTTCTCACAATCTTCTGAAACCTCTTGATAAGGTATGCCATATCATCATCATCACTAGAGTCTTCTTCAGACCTATGCCTCAACATTAAGGACTTATCTTTCTTGACCTCCTTCTTGGCCTGATCATGACTTCGATTCATCTCATGGGTCTTTAGATTTCCAATGAGGGCATCCATTGTTAGCACTTTCAGATCCTTTGCTTCAGTAATAGCATCAACCTTACTTTCCCAAGACTTGGGAAGTATTCGAAGCACCTTCCTGACCTGCTTACTCATGCTGATAGGTTCTCCAAGACTTCTCAACTCATTTGTGATTGATGACAGTTTGGTGAACATTTCATGAATAGTTTCACCTTCTTTCATTTTGAAATTTTCATACTGAGAGGTGAGCATATCAATCTTTGACTCTTTTACTTGTTCAGTTCCTTCATGGGCTGTTTTTAAGCAGTCCCAGATCTCTTTTGCAGATTCACAAGCAGAGACACGATTGAACTCATCGGGTCCTATACCACAAACAAGAAGCTTCTTTGCTTTGTATCCCTTTTCAATCTTCTTCCTATCAGCTTCATCATATTTTTGTCTAGGCTTTGGAACAAGCCTAGTGATTTCACCATCTTTCTCCTCAATCATGGGGATGAAAGGTCCATCTAACACAATGTCCCATAGTTCACTGTCTTCAGCCATAAGAAAGTCATGCATTCTAACTTTCCACCAACTATAGAAGTGGCCATTGAAACGAGGGGGTCTAGTTGAAGACTGACCCTCTTCCAGATTAAGTGGAGCAGCCATTCTAGAACAGGAATCACTCTTTTGGTGTTAACGAGATAGAGAGTACCTGCTATGATACCACTTGTTAGAATTTATGCGTCCAGTATCAGTCAATGGACCAGGTCCCTTGACACACAATCGTAAATATGCAACAGTAAATGCAGTAAAATAACAGAGGAGTTTTACGTGGAAACCTCCTTGCTCAAGGGAGTAAAACCACGACCTGTCTCACAGGATTTCAAAAACAGTTTCACTAATCTTCTCAAGCAAAAGGAAACTGGTTACAAAATGTGAGAAAAAGTTTTTAATCTCACTATCAAGCAATAGCACTATTGCTTGATGAGCCTAAGTAGATATTACTCTACCCACTAAGCTATCACCCTAGACAACTTAGACTTTTCTAAGCAATCTCACAGATTGCCCACTAAATCACTAACCTAATAATGATTTAGAATTTCAGATCAAACACTGATTCCTTTATAGATTAGGATCAGTTTACAATGTAAGATCGAAAGAATGTATTCTTAAAAACTACACAATGTTCGCCTGAGTTCTGGTTGTTCTTGAAAGATTCTTCTTCTTGATTTTCTTAGCCTTTGCAAGAGTTCTTGAATGTGCTTTTTCAAGTTGCAAAAAAAAAAAAAGTAAGGAAAGATGACTTTGTATAGACAAGTCACTTTCCTTAAACCCATGCCATTGGTTGGAAAGTTCTGACGTTTCTGACCCAGTTGGAAACTGTGCACCAACCTTTTGTACTTTCTCCAGCTGGCAGTCAACGAACACTTCATATTGAGAACCAGGTACCTTCACAAGGTCCCTGAGTTTGTTACATCATCAAAACTGCACTCGCATAACAGTCAGCTATATAACTCATTCGGAGCCTAGCAGTTAACTACATATCTAAAGTTTAGAACAACAATTAGACGTCATACTTTGTACATTGGAAAGGTTAAATTTTGTGGCAGTGATTGATTATGTTACATTTTTTTTATTGATAACTAAAGTTTTCAACTGTAATTTGGTTGTACACACAATAGATCGAAATTATCTAACTGCACAAAGGCTCTCTCCCTCAAGTATTTCTCCCACTTTCTTCCCAAAATGCTTAACTCAAAAATCCAGAATACATAATTACTGATGACACTAAAATTAATATTTTTGGTTTTTAATGATTCTTTCAATTAGGGGTATCAAAAATGAATCAAACTATGGTAAGCTGTCCAATGCGCAGAATTTCTAAGGGTTGGGACTGCATATATTTGTAATTTGGGTTAATCTTACTATTCAACTATATCCATTTGAGGAGAATTCTCAATATGAGCAATTCTATCTCCATTCAACCGTTTAATATGTCAATTTCAACCCACTGCCATTTGACACCTCTTAATGTTCATGTTGCACAAGTTTGGAGTTGTTGTATTTCGGTAGCCAATATCTTAATTTTGGCCACACTTTCGATTCCCAAAATTTAGAAACACAAAAATAAAAACTTCACGCAATCTAAATTAAACTTTACCGAAGAAAAAGTTGAGAAGATAAAAAAAAATCGTGAAAATACTATGAATATCAAAAATTCAACAATCAATACTAAAGAATTAAGAGGAGAGCAAAGAATGACTTTAAATTGCAGCCATACTTTGACGATTGAAGTGTCTAATTACTTATAGCCTTCACTTGTTCTTCGAACTACTTTAAGCTGAAAGACATGCGAAGGCCGTGAATAGTTGGAATGTAAAGACACTGTATTTATTATAGCATTTTAGTATAGGTACATGCTAAATTTGTACTTAGTTTTAATTTCTATAACAAATAGCACACATGTTGATAACAATTAGATGAATGAACAGTTCTAATATAGTACAAATAGAAATACAAATACAATATTAAAAATTGCACTTTTTTTTAATATCAAGTTTTTTACTTGTACTAGTGGGAGAGATGAACCGTGCACAGTATTTATATGACATACTTGTTTGGTGTAGCAACAATAATGAGAATGGAAAGGGAAGATGAAAAAGAATGAGAAGTATGAAAGTGGCTTGAATAGTTTGGGAATTGAAAATTTCTTATTCTTTAGTGAAAAGACAATTTGTCCTCATCTGGTGGAAAGAATAATAGGAGAGTTTAATATAGAACACTCCTATTAGTTGTATAAAGTGTTGGAAAGAGGGACTCCTCTCGGCGCGTCGTCGTCGTCTGCTTCGTCTACGCATTTGAAAATGATGAATCGAGAGATTATTCATTATTTATAGTTGAGATAACAGTGTCCAAAAAATTTTCTCGTTCTTTGTGTACTTACTGCTGTGTTAGGTGGTTTGCTGACACCCAAGATGTTTTGTGGTTGCAACTTTCAGAACTTGATCCTTTGTTTTTTCCTAGACAATTTTTCTGGATTTTTGCACAAAATTTCTCTTCGTGTACTTTACTGTTTTGTAGTGGTTCGCTGACACCGACGTTTTTTGTATCCTAACACTAGTGATTGGAGATATTTTATTTGTAGGACATATTCCAAATCAAACCTGGATATAGATGGGCAATATTTTTTTAAGGGGACACTGGTGAATGTCGGGACTTGATTTTTTCTGTTCAATTTTTATCCAGATTCCGGTAATTACATATTTAGTTTTTCTAATTTATTTCTGTCATCTCTCGTACTGATTCAACAAAATCTTGGTTACTTCGTGTTTCTATAAAATTTTGGCCAATCAGTAATTCTATTTCAAACACAGATTGAAAACAATACTTGTCTTCGCAAAGACAGGTAATCCAATTGATTAATTTGTTTCTGTCCATTATTCCATCAAAAGTACAAATATTTCCTGATAGGCTTTATATTCCTAGTTAAGTAAATATCTAATCCCAATAATCATCTAAAACAACCCAAAATAGTTTCTCTTGCTTAAATGAAAATGCAAGTTCCCCTTCAACTCTTAAACTCTATTTGCAAAAATTGAGTTAAAAAAGAGGTTCAACCTAGTCGGTTTTGAAAAATTGACTTCAAAACACAAGACGTAAATTGGCTTATCTTATTAGCTCTTAAACTGTCAAATTCAAATCTACTTTTATTTGTTATTGAAACCCAATAGTTCCTTTTCTATTTGTGTTAACACATGGTTCCGGTTGAATATTTCTACACCCATTCTCTATTGCTCTACAACATGGTTCCGCATATAGCACTACACATGAGAGTTGAACAATTAGAAGCGAGAAAAAAATACTCATGCATCTAGAAAAAATGTTATTCACCGGAGACGTAAATGATTAAATAAGGGATAAAGAAAATATGTTATTATTAATATGCTCAGACGGAAACATTGGAGTATATTTAGAGTTTTTTATTGACGTCCGTATTTTGGGAAGCAACAAATAAAAGGTACCATTATGCTAGTAGATACTAAAAATAGCGCAATAAAACTTAAATGCCACTCGAAAAAATTGAAGGTCCCAAGAAGATGTAACCCAATACGAAATCGACAAAGGACGACAATAGTATAGTAGGAAATCACATTTCGAGGCGAAAACAGGAAATTTATGTAAAAAGTAGAAATCTACAGCGAACAGTTAAAGAGATTTTAATACCTAAAGTGAAATCACAGTGAAAGTGAAGAGACATAGTATATACAACAATAGAGTTAACTTGGGTCAGAGCAAATATATATATAAGAGAAAGGGTGTCTTGGATAATGGAGAGAATGAAAGAAAATATCAACTGGAGAAGCGGTGGCTGAGAGATGAAAGATTGTAGAACGTGTAGATTGAGAGGAGTCTAGAAGTTATTCCTGCAAAATTGCAATAGTGAATCACAAATATACCTGAGTGCCAGGCAGACATGTTGACCATGGCATGCTGCTTATGTCACTTGTAATATATCCTAAACATTTG
>CM040627.1:81045660-81112541 GCA_022817965.1 Solanum lycopersicoides | reverse complement strand
GAACACAAAACATATGTATAAGTGAAATATATATCAGATAAGTAATTGGGTAAGAACAAGAAGAGGTGGTCAGACTCCGAGGTTTTTGTTGGAGACAACAACTCCAAACAAAATAAGCAAAAGAATGAATCCTGTTTGACTAAGAATGTCGTAAAGCAGAGGGTTGTACTTGTCTTTGATCCTGGGAGGAGGATCTCAAGACCACGATACAAGTTATCCGCAGAAGTTAAATTGGAAGAGACGTTGGGCATAATCTTTCATTGATTGGACCAAATTCGCTAACCAGATCAATCCTAAAACCAAGTTAGGACCATGTAAATCAGTGACAAAAAAGTCTGTCGAGAAGGTGTGACCTGTATAGTGATAGAAAGATCGGCGGATGACACCTAAACATGAAGACTATGACTGTTACCCACCAAAACAGAAAATTGACAAACGATTCAATGGTAATTTAAGAGATTTCGCAACTAGGAGTGATAAAATTCTGAGTGCTCCATCTCAAGGAGAAATTGAGTAGTCTGGCCTTTTATGTGACAAGTGAAATGAAGAGAAGTGACTATTGGAAGGTCCGCCAGACAAAGCCTGGTAGCTGATAGTAAAGAGAGAAGATTCAATCGGCGGGGACGAGATAACTAGGATCTTGTGAGGGTGATGAGATGTTGGAGATGTAGGTATGTATTCGTCTGATGGTTCAATCTTCAGACGAGGAGGATTAAAAGTTATGGTGGAGAAGAAACACGATGACCCTTTTGATATTTTTCATCACAATTGAGGCAAAGGTTAAGATCACGTTTGCATTGAATTTCTGTTGGGGTGAGTTTCGAAAAGGAACACGACCAACACCAGTGAGGCCACATGCAACGAAAAAGAGTGGATGAAAGAAGTAAATTATTTTTGGGGCTGAAAGTGGACTGAGAAGGTAAAAAAACGAGACAATGACTTAGAGAACTGATTGGGTTGGGTTAGTGGTTTCACATGACCAAATGTTTTTGCTATTGTAAAAAGGCAATGCTAATGGCATCATTCATAGTATTGGTCTTGAAAGGATAAAACAATTACTTTTTATATTTGGATGCAACCCAGAAATAAAATAGTGTTTCATCATCAACGGATTAACATCATAGGTGCGATTGGTGATTCGTTCGAACTGAGAGAGGTAGTCCTGAACAGTGGAAGTCATATGGAGTTTAGCCAAAATGCCTTTAGGTGCCTCCATCGATTTGGAACCAAAACGAACTACCAATGCCTTGGTGAAGTGATCCCAACCAATAAGTTGATGATTTTTATGCATCAATTGGTACCATTCTCTAGCAATACCCTCCAGGTAGAAAGAGGCTAAGTTCAAGAAATTTTCATTTGGATGCCATAGATATCAAAGTATTGATTGGCCTTGAACACCAAAACTTTCAGCATGTTGGCCATCAAATTTTGGTAAGTCTATGGTGCAGGTTTGTCTTGATGAAAAGGCATAAAAGGGTATTGGTAGGTAGGTTGCAAAGGAGGAAACTGATTGAAATGAGGGTTTGGGTGTGGGGAAGAAAGGTGTTGGTAAAAGAAATTTTGAGGTGGGGCATGGAAGAAGGACCAGGGTCAGACGGATTAGGGCTTTTTTCAGTTGATGGAGGGATCGAAGTGTAGAAATATGAGAAAAAAGATCGTGAAGGGTGATGTTAATGGAATCCAAAGTCTTACCGTGAGTGGCAACTTCTTCTTAGAGCTGTTTGACGGCCTTGTCCAATGTCCGCAAACGGGTGTTGTGAGCACCATCACCCATTGGTAGAGAGGGTCAATAAAAGCACCAAATGTAACAAATTAACTTGTATTGAAGACATATAACAACTTACAATTACTGAAAGTTGTAGAAAAGCTTAGAAAAATGAAAGAAAAAAAAAGAACGGAGGGAGGTTCCATACTACTACAAACTAAGAAAATAAAAGACAACTCATTCACTGCCTCTCTTTGGTTGTATCTCTTCTACTTATATAGATAGGTATTAGGCTAGAGAGCTCTTTGCACCACTACTTGTTGGAAAAGGTACTAGCATGTCCTTGCTTGGCATTTGGGACCACATATTGGTCCAAGTATTTAGGGAGTTGTTTACCCTTCCTGCTGCGGCGTAGTGCTCTTCCGTGATCTTGCAGATTTGTTACAGAAGCTCCACCAGCAACTCACACAACCAGAACAACATGTCACAAACAACCTCCAAACCAGACCCAAACGACCCCCATTCTCTCCTTTTTCCGTTGCCATCTCCGGCAGACCACGTTCCTCTATTTCTCCGACCAACAACAACCCAACAGCCCGCACAAACCCAACAGCAGCTCTGGCAAGAACACTAAGAGCTCGCCACTACTCTTCTACACCAAATCTCACTCCAAAACCCCACCAGAAAACAACCACCAGATGCCACTCCGGTAGCATCCTCCAGACCACCTGAAACCACCAGTATATTTCATCTTTTCCAACCAGTAACCAGAGCCACTATTACTCCTCCCATTCTCCTCCCTCTCCACACCACCAGACCTCCGAAACCCCACCGTAAAACCCACAAGTTCTCACTTCCAAACAGCCACCCTACCAACCAAAACATTAACCCAAACACACACAAAACAAGGCCCAAAACCCCACTGCACAGTTCCTTTCTCTCCCCCTTTAGGGTTTTGTTCATCTTGCAGGTATTCCGGTGAAACTCCGAACTCCGGCAAGCTACAAACCAACAACACCAACAATTTGAAACCTCCGGTGACCCTTCTTTCTTCTTTCTTCTTTCACATTTTTGTATAAAGTTATGTTGATTTTTAGACTCCAAATGTTATTGTTTGTTATGATAAATGTTACTTGTTATTGTTTGTTATCAACTTAGGTCTTATTTTTAAAATATTTTTTTGGCATTTGCTTATATTTTCAGCTTTCCAGAAAAGTTTAGGTTTTCTCAATGAACATTACTACTCTAGCTTTATTTAGGTTTGTTTGACTTTGGATGGCTTATTATCTTACTTATTTGCTTTATTAGGCGTTACTTATAACTTTTTTTATCTCTATATTATTTTTTGTTCTATGATGACTATAGGTTTTTATGTCTTCTCTATTTGTGACTATTTTTTCTATTTTATTTAATATCTTATTTGATTTAAATATTATGCATTTATTTTTTGAAAGATCTTTTAAGTGAGTTATGTTACTTATTAGTATTATTTCATTATTGTTATAACTTTTTTTTAACTTCTTAGCTTATTAGGATTTAATGATCTCTTTTTTTATCTATTGCTATCTTATTATGGTTAGTCATTACTGTCTTTTCTTGAAATTTTATGTATATTTTTTTAGAAGGTTGTGATGTTACTGTTGTCATGAATAACTATTGTTCAAAGATGATTTTTCTTATTTTATGAATTAATTTTTACCATTTTCCACATTTATTAGTTTATTATAAAATTGGCCGATAAATAAATTATCGTCGATTTCCAAGGCTTTCCATGTTAATAAGACGGATTTTTTTAAAGTTATTATTTGAGTTATTCATTTTTATTCATATTTATTTAGCATTAACATTTTTAATAAGTGTCTTTACAGGTGGCCGAAGATGCTTTTCATTGGAGCTATTCAAACAAAGTTAAAATTATATTTTTTATGCATTATTTTATATATATTGACGTTAGGCAAATTTAGCCGGGACCCACAATTGTGGATTTCGAAGGGTGTCTAACACCTTCCCTTCAAAATAACGTGAACTCTTACCTAGAATCTAATGGTTTCGTAGATCACTTTAAATGGTTTTCTAGTTTACCCTAAAATTAGGTGGCGACTCCTTTAATATTCGTTTAATCCTGAAATTCTTAAAATTGAGTTAATTGATTATTTTTCGAGCCATCACGATATTTCTCCTTATTTGAATAAAGTAAAGATGTAAATACTGACAACAATAGGTAATCATTTCTTTAAGCTAATTGTTTGTTATCATTATGAGCTAATGTACGATTAGATTAATTTCATGCAAAAACATTAAAATTTTACTCAAAAGATGAAATACATGAACTCAACTGGCATTGATATTGTTATACTCTTAAAAAGTGAAAATAAGAAGTACATAAAAGAGGAAACCAATTGCAGGATAACTCCTTACTTTCCTTCCTTAACTTCAAGCCTATATATAGACACACTATAACAAAAATATATTTTAACGACAATAAATATTGACATTAATAAATAGTGATAAAGTTTTTTATCGTTATTAGTTAAGTGTCATTAGAATCAATATCGCTAAAGGCTTTAGAGACATATATAAAGAGTGTTTATTACCGCTAAAATATATATTTAGCGATAAATACAAATTAATTGCCGCTAATGATCATTTTTATGCCGTGACAGACACTTAACAAAATAGTTCCACAAAAGTAGACATAGCACATGACTCTATTAATTCCTAGAAATCAAAACAAAATGTGACTGACTCAACTTAAAAAAAACACTGCTCCTAATAGACTAAGGCCTCATTTGTTTTCATTAAGAGTGTGTTTGGTATGAAGGGAAACATTTTCTGGAAAATGTTTTCCAATTTTCCCATGTTTGGTTGGGACAAAAGTTTTGGAAAATGTTTTCCAAATCAACTCATTTTCCTCAAAATTAAGGAAAATGACTTCCCTTCAAAAAATTAAGGAAAACATTTTTTAAACTCTCCCCAATTTCAAATTATATTTTTTTTTTGAAAAACATCAATTTTAAAAAAATATTTTCAATTTTAAAATTTTATTTTTTCACCCGATCCCTGACCCCCACCCCACCGGCCAGCCCCCCACCCCACCAAACCCCTCCCCAAAAAATTAATTTTGCTTTTTAAAAATATATAAACTTCAAATATTTATTTTTATACTCCTAACCCCCCCCCTCGCGCATCCCCACCCACCCACAACCCCCCAAAAAAATTAATTTTGTTTTCTAAAAATACTATCAACTTCAAATTTTTATTTTTTCACTCCTACCCCCCTACCCCCTACCCCTTGCCCCCACCCACTACCTCCACCCACCACCACTCCAAAAAAGTAATAATTTTGTTTTTTAAAAATATTTTCAATTTCATAAATTATTTTTTATTCTAGTAAAAATAAAAGATGTCTCTCAAAAACATTTTTCATTCATAAATCAAACACTAAAAATCATTTCCGAAAAATATTTTCTAGTCACCAACCAAACATGAGAAAATAAGTCCAAAATTTACTTGTTTTCCAGGAAAACATTTTCTAAACACACCCTAAGATTAAGAGGTTTGAATCTTAATGCACCTCTGAATATTAAGATTAACAGTAAGATTAAGATGTCAGAATCTGAATACTTGCCTGAATATTAAGATGTAGTTTCTAGGTTTGAACACTAAATCATTAAGATTGGCAGTAAGATTAAGATGTCACAATCTGAATACTTGCCTGAATATTAAAATATAGTTTTTAGGTCTGAACACTATATCATTAAGATTGTTTGTTTTCAATATCTGAATGTGCATAATATTTTTAAAATTAGAAATTAAACACTATATCAATAAAAGTGATAATCCAAACCAAGAATACTTCTTCCAAACAATTGTTTCAAGAATAAGATTCTAACCCACTCCAGGGAAAAGATGATTCATTTGTTTTCTCAAGAAACAATGATAACTTCTTCCAAAGAAGTTTTGACAACAAACGAATTATGACAAGAAGAATTATTCATAAATATCAATTCATCCAAGAATATTTTATATATTAGAAATATTAGATAAATACTTGTAAAAGATTATGAAAACATATTTATTCAAAAGAAAAAGAAATGATACTTGGTTGGAAAAGAAGAGGAAGAAATTTGAAACTTGTCCAGAAGAGAAGCAAGGAAGAAAATTTGTTTATGAAAAGGACACTTATTATTTTAATAGAGACTAATGATATTAAGACTCTGTTATAGATCTGATTCAGTCAGACCTAAAAATCAAACATACTTAATGTGTTGAAATTATATGATTAAGATTCCCCATTAAGTGCAAACAAATGAAGCTTAAGTCAACTAGTAACATAGGACTAAAAATCATATAACATGTATTTCTATTTCTTGGATATGATCTCTTATATAGTTTCGATGAATTCGTGACAAGAGGGAAGTTTTTGGTGTTAGGAGGAGCAAAGTTTGTCATCATCTATAAGGAAAAATTTGATGTTATGTTAATTTTGATGATTAACGAACCGATTGAGAAACTTGGTACCATCGATGTTATTGACAAATCGAGAAAAACCTTTGAGTATGGAGTTGAGGTTAATTTTCACGTAAATATCGTGTGTTCTTTACTTATAGTTATTGTTGTCATTTACTTACTATTCATAGACTTTAGTAGTTGTATTCAGTCAAAGACTTGATCCCTTGACTCGTGGTGGATTCACACAAGTCATCAGATTGAAATATGTACGTGTGAATAATCAAAACATCACCAAAGGTCTTATTTCATGGATCAAAACACATATTTATATCATTAACACAAAATAGAGAAACTGTAAATAGATTACAAATTAAATGAACACCAATCAACAAAGATTCAAATTGAACTAATGTGAGTAATGCAGGACTATAACATTATACTCAACAATAGCATCCCCACTGGTCAAATTGAACCAATAAGTCTTCGCAGTAGCAATTCCTTGAGCCAATCGAAAAACTCCAGAACCACCAACAATTGGCATCTCACGATACTGGTTAAATACTGGGTTCCGACCAAGTACACTCAAGGTACTACCATTATACTTTCCAGTTGTGAACACAATATTGTAGGTCATGAGAAGGCCAGCCTCATTTTGATCAGCTGAACCATAAATCCCTTGAGCTCGACCCACTATTGTCGAGTTGGGCTCTGGCCCAACTGTCAGCGGGTCATCTATCATTGCAACAGAACCAAAGAAAGTTGGGGATTTAGAAGTCATATTGGACTGTGCTATTGTAATTGCACTTGGATTTTTCCCACTAACTATGTCGTGAAAATAGAAATGAAATTTAGTTACCTTTTGCTTTGCATGAGGAAGCTTATCGAACCATTTTTCAACGGCGTTGGGACTTAATTCAACACCTTGAGCCATAACAACTATGAAGGAAAGCAATAAAACTAACCTTATTTTTTCCATCTCTAAATTTCTACTTGTCTTAATTATTTGTGATATGAGTATTTATATAGAGCGTTAATTTTTTTTAAAATAGTTCAATTCCTTTTCATTCAGAGTAGATATGTAAGTTGTTAATAAGTTAGGAATTGACTTTATAATAAATTTCTATTTAATCTCCACGTTCTAACCAGATCTATTTAATTAATTTCTCGTATAATTTGGACTACGATGATTAATTTGACCTTGAACCACTTGCACAGAACATGACAAGTGACAACAACATGTAATCATTTCTACAGAAATAAAATATGCACTTAAGAACAATTTGAGAATTTTTGTTTCAGAAAAATATTTGCAAACTCTTGCAATTGATCCTATGTATACTTCGATTTTAATTTGCTTTATCTTATTATTTCTATGTACTTTCTCTATTTTAATTTGTTTATCTTATCATCCCTTTTAATTTCATTTTATTAAGAATGTTACTCTACTTTTTTAACAGCTATATATTTTAGTTTTCATATATATTGCATGGTTGGAATTGACGGAGCATTTTGATATATTCAATATATTTAATTTTTTTTTGTATCAAATCAAAATCAAACGAATTGAAACGGATAGAAAGTATTTATTAGGTACAATTGTGAGCTTTCTAGATTCTCATTCAATTGTTCTTTTTCTTCATTGTGGTGTATATTATAAGTGTAATTTAATTAGGTAATTGGTAAGGGCACGTCTGATGTGGTTTACATGTTTGACAAAGAGGATTGTTCCTTGTTAGCGTTTGTATTGCAGACTATTACATAATTTAGGATTTACTCCGTGCACAGAAAGTGCTCATTCGGAGCACAGGGAATATGTCAGAATTTATAGTAATCGTAAGTTATCCTGAATTCCAAAAAACAAAACATGAATATATTAGATTGTATTGATTATTTTCTTTCTTTAAGTATAATCAATAAAATAGAACAACTAATAAATCAAGGATATAAAAATAAATTTTGCATAAAAAACATTTTTTTTTTATCCTCTGCATAAAGAATATCATACACTTGCTAATTTTTTTTTATAAAAATGACCTGGAGAATTCAAACCTTGTACCTAAATTGAGGAAGATGATAGCGCACCAACTCAGATGTCATAATCCTCAATAGATTATTATTTTTAAAGATATACAATTTCAAGAATCTTCCTCAAAATAGATTTGAAATATTATGTTTACTATACTATATTGATTTAATTTGCTGGAGAAAAAAATAATCATTTAGAGGATATTATTGACATACCAGAACTACCCTTTTATTTAATTATTACGTATATGTTGATAGTCTGCACGACCTAGTAATTAACTAATTTAAACTTTTTGTCAAAATGTGAAATAGGTTGTCTAACGTATTTCAATAAAGCAGTAAGAACAATAAGTAAAAACACAATATTTTACGTGAAAAAAATCGATTAAATCATAACCTGCAACCCTACATGATTTAACTCCAAGTTCACTAATCTACTGAGCCTCAACACAAAATAGATTACAAGCTTATGTAATCAAAGAAATTACGAACTATAATTCCCAAACCTCACATGGTATGTGTTCCCAGGTCTTCGAGTCATCCCAACTTGAAGACAACACTCCTAATTCAATGTATAACATATTGAACTAAAGATGCATCAATACTACGACTTAATTAAAACCTCTTAGTACATAAACTCTATAATAGGACTTGGTTCTTCAATATGTTCCTTCAACCCGGTGGTAGCACTTCTGATGTCAATTTTTCAATTGTCCTTTTAGCTCTACAAGTGCAAAAATATTCTAGATGAGTTCACCTCTTGACTTAGAGTTCTACTTCAAGTAAAAGACTCTTTCTTCAATTCAAACTTCTTGCTTCCTTAAACCCCTTCAAATCAAATTCATTGGTTCTTTTTTATTGTGGTTGAATTCCAATTCTTCAATTCAAGAGTAACTTAAAGAGGCTACTTCAAGTGAAACTCCTTCTTCAATTAAAGCTCCTTGTCTCTTTAGACTCATCCTTCAAATTGAACTCATTAATTTTTTCTTTTCAATTTATCAGATATTTATTTTCTTGTGTTCTATCATGAAATTAACATTACCCACTATTTGATTTTTGCATTTTTATTTTTATTTATTTTAAAAGCTTTTTTGAATTCAACTATTCATAACAGTGTATCTTTGGACCATATTGACTTGCATATTTCATCTAACTTCTTTGTCAATCATTAAAACGTCATAAATCTCAACATATGCCAATCAACTAGCTTATTAACATTGTGTTGGTACCTTTGGGTCTTGTTGTGATCTGCACAATCATCATTCCCATTATGTATAACATTTTGAGCTGTTTGGAAGGACACTTTGATAATTGGATGTAATTACAATGTTTATCCTGTTTGGTTGGCCAGATAATTATTTGGTCAGCTGGTAATTGGTGTAATTGATAGGGGGTAATTACACTCTTTAATTCATAGCCAGAGGCTGTGAATTGCTGATAATTACCAGCTGAGTACTTTTTTTTCCTTCTATTTTTATTATATTTGTATTAATTTTTTACTTCTATTTTATTGTTTTAAGTAATTTTTTTATTTTCATTATTCTAAAAATTTCTATAACTTTATTTTTTATTCTATAGAATTATATTTCATTTTCTTCTCGTTCTCAACCTTACTTCATGTGATCCTATGCAATATTTTCGTATTATCTATTTCTTTATATCATACTTATTTTCTCATTAGCGTAATTTTGTTAGTATTCTAATTTTTAAATTAAAATAGAATTTATTTTTAAGTAAATTTATAGACTTATGTTTTCTTTTTATTTAAAAAAAATAATTAAAAAAAAATCATATTTATGTTTGCTATGTTGAAATGTGCGATAAAAGTATTATGTTAAAGTTTTTGTTTTGAATTTGTAACTTATGTTATATTTTCAGTTTCATTTGTTTTAGTAATATTGAATTCACATTGTAAGTTACTTCATGCTTTTAGTTTTTATGATCAATTCAATCGAATTTTATTAATTTGAAAAAATATAAATCAATTAATTTTTCATAATATTAGTTAAGAAAATATGTTTATTAATTTATTTATTTTTCTAAAAACTAATATATAACTTAAATATTTAATTTAATATCATTTATATAGTTTCTTATTTGTCAAGTATAAATTTTAAATAATTAATTTATATTTTTAAAATTTTATGTAATATTTTGATTGCAATTGCATGTGCATCGAAACAGAACATGTATAATTACATTGTGACATCCAAACAGGACATGTGTAATTATATTACTGTGGTAACCAAACAATGTAATTATTAGGCTGATGACCCTAATAATTACATCAATTTCAATTACCAGGTGACTTTCCAAACAAATCCTTCATGTTTCTAAAAATCTATGAATTTTCTAGAAAAATAGTTCATTTGTTTCTTTAATTAGTGCTCTTGTAATTTTAAATAAAAATACAACTCACATTCACATAAAGACATTCTTAAAAAAAAAACACTCAAGGGTGTGTTTGGTAGATGATATTAGGCCAAAAGTACATATATTTTTCATTCCTTATTTCGTAATATAATATTTTAAATATTTTAAACTATTTATTATATTAATTATCTTAATATTATATTTTATAATAGAATAATAAAATAATGTGAAGATGAAGAGATTCAAGCAAAAGATGAATTTAATGAAGAAAAACTACCTAATCGCATATACATCACTATCATGTATATTATATTTACCTGTAGTTTAAAATTATTACACATATTATTACTTTTAATATTTGTACCATATATTTTAAAAGATTTAATAAGATATACAAATTCCTTAAATATGATATTGAATAATTATCTTATATTTAAACTTCTTAATTAATGGTCATTAACAAGTTAGATTTTTTCTATTCCATTTGTCATCGTTCCATACCCCATGTCTAGCAGCACACTTTCTTTCTTCTTCTTCTCCCTCTTCAATTTATTTCTTTATTTTCTCAATTCATGTTTACATGTTCAAATCAGTTTTTTACATATAGGTTTGTTTCTATTGTTTTATTATTCTCATGTATCTTAGTTTTGTATTCGAGTTAAAATTCATAATGTTCTTAAGTTTGACTTTAAAAAGTTCTACAAATTAGGTTTTATATATATTTTTTTGTTTCTCAAACACCTTAATGGCTGACCATTCTCTCTTGTTAAAGGTACTACACATTAACAATATTATATTAAATCATTTAACTTTTATTTGTTTATTTTTATTCGTAAACTTCTCATTGCAGGGACTGACTTTTCATCCATCCACATTCAAGCCGAAAATAGATTTAAGTATAGGAAGGATCCAATCAAGATGGAAGAATTACGTCAAGTTTTAATTAGCAAAACAAATATACCATTAAATATGCAACATTGTTGGATACAAATTATGTGTACATGTATCTAGTTAAGTTCATGTATATGACTTAAAAAAATATGTTCTATGAGAAAAAATTTCAGATGCTAAAATGGAAAATTTTTTGAATTTTTTTACTTTTTCTTTGGATTAATGATAAACAGATACTCTACATGATTATTTCTAAAGTCGTGCGTTTCAGTTACATTTAGCTACACTTAATAATATGTGAAGAAACCTTACCCCCTAGGACAAGAACCAGGTTCTTGTAAGTTGGTTTACGGCAGAACACAAACACTTTGAAACTAAAACCTTCCTCAATCAAGGAAGGAAAAACCTCATTTTATTTATTCAAACTAGATGATTTTATGATTACAACTCAATAATAAAAAAACCTCACCACTACAACAACTCTCGATTAACTATAATCGACTAACTCTACTCTCCAAGAGGTCAAACCTACCTCTTGTTACAAACCTCACCAATGACTCAACTCTACAAGAAGCGAAACCCACTTCTTGCACAATGAAATCTAACTAACGATTTAAACAATGAATCAGAAAAACACTTTACACACTTAAGACCTTCTAACTCAAGAATTTCTTGAATGTTGTAACACTCTTGATCTCACAGGCTCTTACTTGATGAATGGCTTTCGCTTTCTCGAGTCTGTTCGATGTAAAAGTATGTGTTATCTCCTGCGTTTGATCTCTGTTTATATAGGCTTCTTATGTCTTGTATCCTTTTCATATAAGGTAAGGAAGTTATAATTGTAGAGAAACAAGGAATACTAATTTAACCTTTTATTATACAGTCCTTTTTCTACACAACTTCCTAACTTAATAAAACAAGTTAAAGTTTCCTTATATGTCTCAACTTGTAACTTCATCAGCGTGGGAACTTCAACACGGTTTATGTCGGCTTACATCACTTAATCCTGGCGACTGGATCTATATGTATATATTTGCATTTATAGTCTATCATCAAAACACTCATACTGTAGAACTATCATATTCCCCCTTTTTGATGATGGCAAACCTGTAATGCAATATATAATGTTCTTCCCCCTTTTGACAAATCAAAAAGAGTTAAGCAAGCACAGAAGAAATAGACATAATCCACAACAGAATATCAAAAAATACATCAACAATTTTAAGCTCAAACCTTTGAGCCCCACAAAAAATTGTTTAACAAAACAAGACAAAATAGCAAAACATAGTCAACAATCCATAAAAACATAAGAGCCAGTGACACACTAAGTATGATTCAAGATGAAGATTGGCTAGGTTTTGAAGGCTGGGAGGAGGCAGAAGCAAGCATATCAAGAACTTTGTCAACCCTAGCATTGTTGGCAAGCTGCTGTTCTACCAACTGATCCTTCAGACGACCAACCTCGGCATGAGAAGTGTGAAGCTCAGCACGCAAAGCCTGATTCTCCATTTCAAGAGTAGCATTTTTATCTTCTGCAGTTTTGAGTTCCCTAAGCAGTTGAGCAACAGGACCAGATGGACGTGGAGAGACATTCGAAACCTGCTCCGGTTCAATGTGAAAACCACAATCAACCAGAATTGATTGAGTAAACATGTCTGCACGAGTCAAGGACCGTCCTTCTCCTAGTGGCACCTCAAATGTAGTAAACACCTTGGTAAGAATATTTCCAAAAGCCAACTGATGAGAACCAAGTTGAGGATCTATTATGCGAGCTAAGTGTTTAATAATAAGCGTTGGCCAATCAATACGTTCTTTGCACTCAAGAGCATTCATGAGTCCCATGTCGCGTAGAGAGGCAATGTGACGCTTGTGACCCCTAGGTAATACTCTTTATGCACTATTTCAAATAAGAGCTTGTGAACTGGTCCCATAATACCTTTCAATTCTGTCTTAGCTCTAGAAGTAACCCGTCCTTTGGAGAACTTGGCCGAAAGAGCAAGGTGTTCATCAGACTCCAATGGTAATCATTGATACCCACAGTTGGTATTCGTAGAATCGCACCAAGTCTAGTAGAATCAAAAGTAATCTCCACCCCTTTCACAGTAGATGTCACCACAAGACCATCCAATACTTTGAGATTTATGTAAAAATCTATGACTTCAGTTTCATAAATCAGATTAGGTTCAAGAAATAACTCTTCCCACCCCTGAAACCGTAGTAATTCACACACATGTTTGACTATTTCTGTTGATAGGATGTCAGGATGAAAAGTTCTACCCCTAAGCACAGTTTTAGTCTGAAAGTACTTTTCCTTTCCAATTTTGAGAAATTTTTCCATATTCTTTCTTGCAGATTTCGATGTAGACTGAGGATTTTAGAAGTTTTAATTTCAGACTCAGTCTCATAATCAAGAACCATCGGAGAAACGGATGGATGAACAAGAGACTTACCTAGACGACGACGCTTCACATTAGATGTCGTAGCACCCGTCAGTTTAGTCATATGTGCACTTCGAGTCACCGGCTTGTGCGGACGTATTTGTTTGACTGCAATATATTTGCGGGGTCGTTTTGGTTTCTGGGAATGTAACATACTCAGTTGAACATCATCAGTGTTTTGTTCTAGTGGGTGTGAGGTCGGTGAAAGGTTAGATGCAGAGGTGGGTGAGGGAATGTTTTTTGGAGATGGTGATTGAAGGCGGTGGTGGAGACGGGTGGAGGAGGAGTGAAAGGTTCACCGACGGCGTGTGGTGATTGGCCGCCGAGATCAATGGTGGGTGTATTTTGAGAGGGTGAAGCGAGAGGTGTGTCAGTGGAGGGATTTTCTTCCCCCTGAGTCGAAGCACCGTCCGATGAGTTTTCATCGTCGGAGTATGCGACGAGTGGATTGACCATGGTGGAGAATTTTTTGGGGTTTCTTGAAAGATGGAGCAAGAAAGGGGTGTTTTTGTGTAAAGGGTTGGGGTTTTTGAGGCGTTTCAGTAGTTATGATGGTCTGACACTTTAGGAGGAGTTTTGAAGTGACGGTTGAAGTTCTCTATAGAGAGATGACGTATGGAGAGATGAGGAGAGAGACAGTGTTGTTGAGTGATGTTTTCCCGCGCTAGTGAATGCTTTTTAGGATAATAGAGATATGAACCAGGTTCTTATGTAATTTAGATATTTAGACACAGTCAGCTATATAATGTATTGTATGAAAAACATATCATGTGGGTGAAGATGTATACCTGATATCCTGAGAGCCTAGAGAGTCAGTACTCCTGTGTCATATCCTGGTTCAACTTTAATCAGTCTTGAAAAATAAGTCCTAGAGAAAGTCGATTTTTCTGGAATGGTTCTCTTCCTAGTGCTTTAGTGAAAATATCAGCAACTTGGTCCTCAGTTTTGCAGAATGTCATCACTATGAGCCTTTTTTCAACATTATCCCGAAGAAAGTGATGTCCAATATCTATGTGTTTGGTACGCTTGTGTTGAACCGGGTTTTTAGCCATATTCATAGCACTTGTATTGTCACAACGGATGGGGATGCAACCATGTTTTATACCAAAATCCTCAAGCTGCTTCTTTATCCAAAGAAGTTGAGCACAACATGAAGAAGCTGCCACGTACTCAGCTTCAGCAGTGGATAGGGCGACTGAATTTTGCTTTCTAGTTGCCCAGGATATTAAGCAAGGTCCTAGGAAGTGTGCCATTCCAGAGGTGCTTTTTCTATCTACCATATGACCTGCGTAATCTGCATCAGCAAATCCTACTAGATCGAATGCGTCTCCGGTAGGGTACCAGAGGACCAGGTTCATTGTTCTTTCAGATATCGCAGAATTGTTTTAACAGCTTTTAGGTGAGATTCCTTAGGACAAGACTGAAAACGTGCGCATAAGCCAACACTGAACACAATATCAGGTCTGCTAGCGGTGAGATATAGGAGTGATCCAATTATCCCTCTGTATCTTGTGTCATTTACTGGAGAACCTGGTTCATCTTTATCAAGCTTTGTTGTGGTGCCAATAGGTGTGTCATTTGTTTTGGCTTCATTCATATCGTATTTCTTCAGTAGTTCTTTGATGTATTTCTGTTGATGAATTGATGTACCTGCTGGGGTCTGTTTAATTTGGAGTCCTAAAAAGAAGTTTAGTTCTCCCATCATACTCATCTCAAATTCACTACTCATTAGTTGGGCAAATTCTACTCCAAGTGCGTCATTAGTTCCCCCGAATATGATATCATCTACATAAACCTGAACAATGAATAGATCTTCACCTTGTTTTCGAAGAAACAATGTATTATCAATTTTCCCTCTAGTGTACCCATGAGTGAGAAGAAAAGTGGATAATCGATCATACCATGCTCTTGGTGCTTGCTTCATCCCATAAAGTGCTTTATCTAATTTGTATACGTACTCAGGGTACTTCGTGTTTTCGAAACCAGGAGGTTGTCTCACATATACCTCTTCTTGTAGGTAACCATTTAAGAATGCACTTTTGACGTCCATCTGATAGAGTTTGAATTCCATATGAGCGGCATATGCTATCAATAATCTAATTGCTTCTATTCTTGCCACGGGTGCGAAGGTTTCATCATAGTCTATCCCCTCTTCTTGATTATACCCCTGTACAACTAGCCTGGCTTTGTTGCGTATGATTTGTCCTTGTTCATCAAGTTTATTCCTAAAGACCCACCTTGTTCCTATCACTGTTCTGTTTTGGGGTTTTGGGACCAGGTTCCATACTCTGCTTCGCTCAAACTGATTTAGTTCCTCTTGCATAGCACTAATCCAGTCGGAGTCTGATAATGCCTCTTTTATATTTTTTGGCTCAATCAGAGATACATAGGCAGAAAAAGCAGACATATTCCGTAATTTGGATTTGTAGAAATACTGAATTTAGAGGAGTAAGAATATTTTGTAAAGGATGTGAACTTTGATAATTCCAACTGTGAGTTTGGATGTTGGCAGATTCTTCAGACGTATTAGGACCTGTTTTTGTAGTGTACTCATCTTCTGTTTCCGGTGCATTATGGGAGGATACGGTTTCTTTCTCCCATATTTTTGTTCTGATGACTTTGAATAGATGACTTCATTCTGTTCATCTTCTGAATTACCTTCCATTTCACTATTACCTTCATCAAAAACGACATGAACACTTTCCTCTACACGGTTTGTTTTTTGTTAAGTACCTTGTAGGCTTTGCTTTGTGAGGAGTAACCAAGAAAAATTCCTTCATCACTCTTGGCATCAAATTTTCCTAGGTTATTCTTGTCATTGTTGTGTATAAAACATATACACCCAAAGGCCCTAAGATGTGCCAAATTTGGTTTTTTTCCTTTTAATAATTCATATGGTGTTTTATTTAATATTGATCTGATCATGCATCTATTTACGAGATAACACCCTGTGTTTACTGCTTCAGCCCAATAAGATTTTGGAAGTTTGCTTGAAATCAACATTGTTCTTGCAACATCATCCAGTGTTCTATTTTTTCGTTCAACTACACCATTTTGTTGTGGTGTTCTAGGCGCTGAAAAATTATGCTCGATCCCATTTGATATACACAATTGTAAGAATTGTGAATTTTCAAATTCTAGTCCATGATTTGATCGAATGCTAATTATTTCTTTGTTGAATTTCTTCTGGATCAGCTTTGCAAAGATTTCAAACATGGTGAATGTTTCATCCTTTGTTGCAAGAAACAATGTCCATGTGAATCTCGAATAGTCATCGACTATTACGAACACGTATCTTTTCCCACCTCTGCTTTGTACACGCATTGGTCCACACAAATCCATGTGAAGCAACTCTAATGGCTTGGTAGTACTGACTATCAACTTTGGTTTGAATGATAATCTTACCTGTTTTCCTTGAATGCAGGTTCCACATACTTTGTTATTGCTGAAATTTTTGGTTGGTAGCCCCCTAACCAGGTCCTTAGATATGAGTTTATTTATTGTTGACATGCTTATGTGTCCCATTCTTTTGTGCCAGAGCATAGAGCAATCAGAGACTGCACTTAGGCACTTGAGAGTGTTCTTGAGACTCCACAATATTTGTTTTATACACATTCTTATGTCTCCTACCTAGTAGAACCAGGTTCCCAGATACGGAGTTTACTACTCTGCATTCTTTATCTGTAAAGAGCACATTGTTTCCTTTGTCGCATATCTGAGACACACTCAGTAGGTTATGTTGCAGACCATTCACATAGTATACATTTTCAATTGCATGAACATCCATAGACCCAACCTTTCCAATTTCCTGTATTTGACCACTTTTTCCATTACCAAAAGCCACGTTTCCTCCTTTGAAGTTTTTGAGTGAGAGAAAGCTACTTTTATCTCCAGTCATGTGTCTGGAGCATGCACTGTCCAAGTACCATTGCTTTTGCTTCCTTCTCACTGATCCCTGCATTCAATTTCAGGGGTTAGTTTTTGGTACCCAGATCCACTTTGATTTTTGCTTAAAAAATGGATGAATAAGATTTTTCCTAGCCCATCTGGGAAGTGGTTTGGCTTTAGGGATTTGTCTTTGTTCATTGACTTTCTCATGATGCGGTTTTCTTAGAGAGTTTAGATTATTGTTATGAGCAGTCAATTTTCTTCGACAATCATAACTTTTATGCCCTACCAGCCCACAGTGCATACATAGATAGTCTATGTTGGGATTTTTTACTTGAAAATTAGTTTTATCAAAACCTATTCCATGTCTCTCAGACGTGCGATTTCTGTGAATGTTATCGAGCAGAATGGAGGACCTGGTCCATCTCATGCCTTTTTCTGCTTCAGCTTTAGTCAAGTGAAGTTCTTTGGTTAGTTCTTCATTCTTTTTACTCACTGATTCTAAGTTATTGCTTAATTCGATATTTTTAGACAGCAGGTGATGATTCTGTTTTTCAAGCTTTTGTTTTCTTCTCTTAGTGATGCATAGTCTTCCATTAACAGTTCTCTTTTTGAGTCTGTTGTTTTATATACATCAATAAGAGTGTAAAGTAAAGATTCTAACTCCCTTTTTGAGTAAGAGTTTAGATTGTCTTGTATGTGGTGAAGACTAACCTTTTCATTCATGTCTTCTTCTTCTTCTGATGAGTCTGATCCAGCCATAAGAGCTAGAATGGTTTCTTGGGATCTGCATGAGTCTTTTTCTTCTTTTGTTTCCATGGCCACTAAGGCGAGAAAATCATATGAATCAGATTTTTCTAATACGAGAAGTGATTTATTTTCTGTCTCACCATCATCATATTCTTCGTCGGATGAGTTTCCTATTGCTGCGAAGGCACTCTTCATTGAAAGATCTGCTTCCTGAGTTGTTATTCTTCTGTTTGAAGGAATGAACTTATCTTTCTTGATATCTTTTCCCTTCTCCGAGGTCGTTCTTTTCTGCTCCAAAGCCCAGAGTGGACAAAATTTGATAAAGTGATCTGGGCTTCCACACTTATGACAGACTTGATCTTTAGTGTTTTCATTGGTTTTCTGAAGGCTTTTCTTTTGGAATGTTTGTCCTTTTTTTAGCATTCTAGAGAACCTTTTGGTCATGAGTGCAATATTTTCATCCTCGAAGTCTTCTGGTACAGTAGCCTTTAGAACCAGGTTCCTTTCCTTTCTCTTGCTTCCGATTTCTTTTTCTTGATTTTTCTTGAGTTCGTATGTAATGAGATTTCCAATTAGTTCGTCCATGGACAGTGCATCTAAGTCGCGGGCTTCAGTGATGGCTTCGACTTTGCTTTCCCAAGCCTCAGGAAGGACACTTAAGAGTTTTCTTACTGCCTTTCCGTTGGGAACTATCTCTCCTAAAGAATACATCTCATTAATGATTGAAGTGAACCTGGTGTGCATGTCTTGTATAGTCTCGCCATCTGCCATTCTAAACAATTCATATTGTCTATTTAAGTTATCAATTTTGGATTTTTTACTTGTGTTGTCCCTTCATGAGCTGTTTGTAGTGTTTCTCATATAACTTTAGCATCTTGACATGACGAGATTGGATTGTATTCATCTGGTCCTATACCACAGATCAGAATTTTCTTGGCCTTAGCATTGTTCTGAATTGCGAGTTTGTCTGCAGCATCCCATTCCTTTCTTTCCTTTGGGATTTTGGTGATTCCATCAGTGGCAGTTTTCATAGGTATAGTTGGTCCGTCCAGGATGACTCCCCAGAGATCAGGATTTTCGCTGATGAGATGATCCATCATGCGATTTTTCCACCATCCATAGTACTTTCTATTAAACAGTGGTGGTCGTGTCTGTGAAGCTCCCTCTTGTGGGGTAGGTGGTGCTGCCATTGAATCTTTTCAAGGTATAAATCTTTTAACGAAAAGACCTGCTCTGATACCAATTGAAGAAACCTTACCCCCTAGGACGAGAACCAGGTTCTTGTAAGTTGGTTTACGGCAGAACACAAACACTTTGAAACTAAAACCTTCCTCAATCAAGGAAGGAAAAACCTCGTTTTATTTATTCAAACTAGATGATTTTATGATTACAACTCAATAATCAAAAAACCTCACCACTACAATAACTCTCGATTAACTATAATCGACTAACTCTACTCTCCAAGAGGTCAAACCTACCTCTTGTTACAAACCTCACCAATGACTAACTCTACAAGAAGCCAAACCCACTTCTTGCACAATGAAATCTAACTAACGATTTAAACAATGAATCAGAAAAACACTTTACACACTTAAGACTTTCTAACTCAAGAATTTCTTGAATGTTGTAACACTCTTGATCTCACAGGCTCTTACTTGATGAATGGCTTTCGCTTTCTCGAGTCTGTTCGATGTAAAAGTCTGTGTTATCTCTGCGTTTGATCTCTGTTTATATAGGCTTCTTATGTCTTGTATCCTTTTCATATAAGGTAAGGAAGTTATAATTGTAGAGAAACAAGGAATACTAATTTAACCTTTTATTATACAGTCCTTTTTCTACACAACTTCCTAACTTAATAAAACAAGTTAAAGTTTCCTTATGTGTCTCAACTTGTAACTTCATCAGCGTGGGAACTTCAACACGGTTTACGTCGGCTTACATCACTTAATCCTGGCGACTGGATCTATATGTATATATTTGCATTTATAGTCTATCATCAAAACACTCATACTGTAGAACTATCAATATGTATATGCTTATTATGTATTCGACATACATACTTTTGAATACAAAGTATGAAACTAATACTTGATACATCAAATTAATACTAAATATATATAAAAGATACATGAAATTACATTAGATCATATAAATAGATAAATAAAATTAGTACTAGACACATATAAGAGTGTATATATTAAAAAAACCTAGATATGTCTATGATACATATGGATCTACATGTATGATGCTCATTTATCTAAGTGTTTAGTTGGTTGGTTACATCATATACTGATACCAGATACATCAAATTAATGTATTTGTTATTTTAAGAGTAATAAAATGAAATTAATCAAATTACATGACTAATATATACATGGTTTTTTTTAATCTTTTAATAATACTAAAGAATTTAGTATTTCGAAGAATAATAAAATAAAATTAATTAAACATACCTTGATTTCCGTCTTATATTAAGGGATTTGATTAATTTAAATTTTTAAAATTAATTATCCATGTATTCTGAAAATCCTCAGTTACTTCTCTAATTAAAGAAATTAGTTACAACCAATTAATTTCAAACTCGTGTAAAATATAATACAAAAATAATGATTGTCTCAAGGGATAGCAACAAGCCAAAGTGACCAGCCGTTTCTGTTACAGCAAAATTGGTCGTGCGCAGCGCGGTTTGAAATCTTATTTTCTTAAAAAAAAAAAAAATGAATTTAATTATTTTATTTCAAATTTCCCTACATTTACACATAATGTATAAGCATATTTTCAAAGGAAAGTTTGACCTAAAGAGAGAGTGAGAAGTTCTCCTGAATGGTCTAATGCAATGTTTGAGGAAATATATGTCTTGGACGAAAATCATACGTGAGATTTGGTGGATTTTACGCGAAAAGAAGAAATCAGTGAGGGGTCTGTACCATTAAAATTAATCCTGATTACTCTGTGGTAAGACTTGTGGCTAAAGGATATGCTCTCACTTATGAGGTGGATTATTTAGACACCTTCTCTTTGGTTGCCAAACTCACTTATGTCTTGTTTGTTTCTCTAGCTGCTTCCGAGAATTGACCTTACACCAATTGGATATCAAGAATGCATTTCTTCATGATGATATTCAAGAGCAAGTGTATATGGAGAACCCATCCGGTTTTGTTGCTAAGGGGAAATATGGGAAAGTCTGTATTTTGAAGAGGTCTCTGTATGGCTGAAAACAGTCCCCGAGCATGGTTTGGAAAGTTTAGTGAGGTGGTTCAAGAATTTGATTTGAAAATGAGTAAATGTGATCACTCAGTCTTCTATCAACAATCAACTTACATTGTCCTCCTTGTTGTATATGTTGATGACGTTGTCATCTTAGCAAGTGATTATGCACGGATCTCATCCTTGTCTTTCCTACATACTAGATTTCATACGAAGGACTTGGTTCACTTAAAATACTTTCTAGGAATAGAAGTAAATCGAAGCAAGAATGAAATTCTTCTATCTCAGAGAAAGTATATGTTTGACCTATCAGCCAAATCCAACAATACCCCAATGATTCCTAATGTGCATCTACAAAAGATGATGATGATCCCTTTGATGATCCAGAGAGATATAGGAGGATAGTTGGGAAGTTAGACTACCTCATTGTGACTCATTCGGATATTGCATTTATGGTAAGTATTGTTAGCCAATTTATGTTCGCGCCTACGCTCAAACATTGGACAACTTTGGAACAAATTCTATGTTACTTGAAAGGAGCTCCTGAACTCGGCTTATTGTATAATAATCATAGACATATTCGTGTTGACTGTTTTATCGATGCTGATTGGCTGGATCCAAAATTGATAGAAGATTTACATAGGCTATTGTGTCTTTGTTGGAGGAAACTTAATATCATGGAGGAGCAAGAAGCAAAGTGTTGTATCTCGATAATGCATAGTTTCTTGTTTAAGCAGGGCTAACCATTTTAATGTGCTATTACGTCTCTGTGTGAGCTCTTAGTTAGGATAGTTTGAGAATTGAAAAAAAATATACAGTATCTTCTTTGTGCTAAAATTAGTAGGGACTAGGGGAAAATATTTTTTTCTAAATTCTTGGCTGTTTATCAAGTAAAGGAAAAGCTTTATGTTGTTTTCTCTCGTAGGTAATCCTTCCAATGCAATATGAGTATTTTTATGAGGAACCAAAGCCAGATAATATATCTTTCACAAGGTTCCTAGTTTGTTGTTGAATCAAAATCAATCCGAATATGTAATTATTAGGAAAATACTGATACAAATACAAAGTCTCTTGGAAAAAACAGTTGGGTTCACGTGAATCCATGAATTATAATATCAGTATGCCTCTGCTTGTTACCTACATCATAAACATCTTACTCTACAGGGGTGCTAGGGCTTGATTAGTAAGATAACAAAAGGGGCCTGACAAAACGTAATAGGCTACTACTTTAGGCTCATGTTGCTTCTTCAAGATCCGCCTCTTCTTTCTAAAATCAACAAACAACAGTATAGGTATTAGGTCATGTTCGAACTAACATGGACTATTCCTAGCTATCTTTGAATTCATATACATCACCCCAAAATCACGGTTCACCCTTCTGAGTCATCAACAGCTTCAGATTTGTCGCCATCATTAGCTTCAGATTCGTCACTTTCGGTAGTGCCTTCACTAGCATTTTGTTCCTGAGAGCAGAGAATAGTAAGATTTCCAATTGAAAGAAGTTAGTTCAATTGACAAACATAAATAAGTATCTGAATATTACTATTACTATTAAGTTAAGACAGAAAGAGAGCACTAGATTTAATTAGTTATACAATTAGTGGCGCAAGACAAACCTTAGAATTGAATCTCTGTTGTATCCATTCATTCAAATCATCTACTTCCACCCTGTCATCGTAGTTCACCCATTCAAGACCCGGTGTACTCACAGATACTCCCTGTTGGACAAACGTCTTCATTTCAGGGCAGTCATCAATCTTCACTTCTCTAAGATATGGAAATTCAAGAGCACGCTTTGTCAGAAAGAAATGCCCCAGCTTAGGCAGTCCTTCAAGCTGCAGCTCTTCTAACAGGGGAAATAAGGGCTCATTCGTCATGATTTCTTCTCCTTGTTGTTCCTCTTGTGTGATCACTTCTTCCATTGACACACAATTTTCTATCAATAGTATTCGTAGATTCCGAGCACCTCTGGTCACTGATGGAGATATTAAGTTTCTCAATTTTCTACAGTTCTTTACTTCCAATGTTTCAAGTTTGCTGAAGTAGGCAGTTGGAAGTTGGTGAGAGCATAGAGCACTTATGTTAGAACTATAGATGTTTAGCTCTTTCAGGTTGAGACAAGAAACCTGCAAACGCTCAAGTATCAAACGTGGAGCTAGGTAACCAGCCTAATCCGTCCATAATTTTATGGGTTGAACTCAAGATAATTTGAAAAAGATGAAGAAATTCAAATAATGATAAATTGGGGAACTTGATTATTTCACGTCTCCTCCCAGAGATCTTCAATAAATGTGTCACTGAATCGCATCTAGCGAGGTGGAGACATTTCACATTCTGAAGTTTATTTTGTTGCAACTCAGTCAACACATTATTAGAGCCCTTTCCGGTTGAATGTATGAATTCGCTCTCCTTCAACAGGTGGCAGATCCAATTACCCAATGGCCTGGTCTCCGTGACCTCTAAAGTAATATTCCTGTCGTAATCATCCATGATTGAAGTCCACATGTCACTCACTGTAAGATTGTACCGTGTAAACTTGGAGGAAAGGCTCAAGTTACTGTAGATAACATCTTCGACACATTTACTTAATGTCAGTGCGGTCAATCTCGATAAGGATTTCAGTTCACTCAAGGTGGAGTAACTACAATATTCTACTACAACCATATGTAGTTCCTCCAATTGAATTAGCCTTGATAAGACACCTGTTGAAATCCTTTCAATTGTTTTACACTCATTCCGCAACTCAAACATAATTAGATTGGTTAATTTTCCAATCTCCACTGGCACCTCCACTAACCGAGAATATCTTATGCTGAGAATTTCTAAAGTGACAAGATTCCCAATAATGGATATGTCATCTAACACTAGATTACTCAGACACAACGTCCTCAAACGTGACAACCTCTGAATGGATGCTGGCAAAGGCAGAACGGTACCACTTGTTAGGATCGTAAATAAGCAGGTGTAAATGCGGAACCTAGCAAAGCAAATCTCGAGAGACCACGAGTAAGAAGACAACGAGAAATACACCAAAAGACACAAAGATTTAACGTGGTTCGCTCAATCAACCTACGTCCACAAAGGAGATGAGCAATCCACTATAAATATGAGAGTATAAAATACAGAGAGAAACAACCTCAACCAATTCACTCGGAATACATGGGAGGTTCATACAAGTGATAACGTATCAAACTTGTGACACATAAATTCTCCTCCTAACCAAAACTCTCAAAGTCATTAAGACTACATTGTTAATGCTAATTAAGTTAGAAGGAACATGCCTCTATTTATAGAGTCCTAAACCTTTTCCTATCAGAAAAAGGACTAGCCAATCCAAAACCTTTTCCTAAAAGGAAAACCTATTTATGGTAAGAAATCAGGGCAAATAAAACCAACACGGGTACTGCCAATATACACTCAGGCTGAAGACATTGAGTTTATCCATTCCATCAAGAAAATCGTCCTGTAATTTGAATGAATATTCATCAACCCGGAGTTTCAACATTAAAAACATCAGTTTTGGGCAAAATATTGGTCTAGGATGCTCATCAAATTTATTTGCAACTATTGACATGTGAGTGAAATGCTCATAAGTTCTTCTTGGGAACTCGTCTGAGTTAACATGGTGACTTACCATAAAATTATGCTCTCCCTCAGACGCGATACTTATAGCCACATCACGGACCACATCATGCATTTTCACATAGTTTTTCTCTGAACTTTGGGCTAACAAGAAACAATCTTTCAATGTTTCTAACAGAAGACACACCATATTTCTTGCGTGTTCTAAATTTCCGATTTCTTAAAATATGCAAAGCCCCTTTCCGTATCTTAGTAATTCTTCAGGACAGATATCACTATCTTCCTCAAACAAGGAACAAAGCAAAAAGAGGTTATTGGCTTCTTTACTTTCAAGAAATCATAGCTTAGCCTTAGAGGTTTATGTTAAATTTGACAAGATTCAAAAATGGATTAATGAGAAGATATGGTAGTTAGGAGGATAATTCTTCATTGGTAGAAAAGTCAAGATAGCATCTTTTGTAGGTGAAATTTAGGTGAACCATAAATTGATTTCACAAGGTAAATCTTGACAATTTTACATATTGTGATGTCATGGATGACATCAATAGGAAGAATTCACTCCTATAAATAGGTAGCTCTTAATTCATTTGTAACACACCTCTCACTTGCCTTCTCATCTCCTAAGGCATTTGTTCTTCTTTCTCTCTTGTAGTATTTCACTTGTACTCTTTTGGAGTGAAATAAATATTGGTTGGTTGTGTCCGAGGAATAGGCAAAAGAAAACAAAATTTTGTCGAACCTCGTTAATTTCTGGTGTTCCTTTTATTGTTGTCTCATTTACTATTTATTAGCTACCTTTAGATATAGTAGTTGTGATTCCATCACTCTCTATATATTCGGCTTCCGCAACAATTGGTATCAGAGCCAAGGTATTATCTGAGTATGCTCTGTGGTTGCAGCATAGTCTGAACTTCCACATCAGAAAAAGATTTACTTTGGTCTTTGCATTGTTAGCTAGTAAATAATATTTGTAGTAAAATGGGAGACAAGAAAAATGATGAGTCCACATCAAGTGTCAATAATACGTCATCATTGGCATCTTCGCTTATGACAAGAATTGTGTCAAATGCGAAATTTGCAGTTGAAATTTTTGATGGGTCAGGACATTTCGGAATGTGGCAAGGCGAGGTCCTTGATGTTCTTTTTCAACAAGGGCTAGATATTGCCATTGAAGAAAAGAAACCAGACGGTGTAGGAGAAGAAGATTGGAAGATTATCAACCGTGTTGCTTGCGGTACCATTCGATCTTACCTTGCAAGAGAACAAAAGTATCCATACACGAAGGAAACGTCTGCAAATAAAATATGGAATTCATTGGAGGAGAAATTCTTGAAGAAAAACAGTCAAAATAAACTTTACATGAAAAGAAGACTGTTACGCTTCACTTATATTCCTGGTAGCACAATGAATGATCATATCACCAGCTTTAATAAGTTGGCGACAGATTTGCGGAATATGGACGTGACTTTTACGGATGGAGATATGGCCTTAATGTTGTTAAGTTCACTTCTCGATGAGTTCGAGCATCTTGAAACGACTCTACTGCATGGGAATGATGAAGTATCTCTCAAAGAAGTTTGTTCTGCCTTATACAGTTATGAACAAAGAAAGAGAGAAAAACAAAAAGGCGGAGAAGCAGAAGCACTGGTTGCGAGAGGTCGTTCTCAAAATCATATGAGAACGAAGAAAGGGAGATCCAAGTCAAGATCGAGACTCAGCAAAGATGAATGTGCCTTTTGCCGAGAAAAAGGGCATTGGAAGAAAGACTGCCCAAAGTTGAATAGCAAAGCCAAACCAAAAAATGGGAAGGCTGTCATGGATTCAAATGTGGCTGATTGTGATGACTCCGATTACTCACTAGTTACAACAGATCCATCCAAATCATCTGATGTATGGTTGATGGACTCAGCTTGTAGTTATCATATGTGTCCCAATCGGGACTGGTTTATTGATTTACAAGAAGGAGAATGTGGAGTTATTCACATTGCAAACAATAATCCTCTTACCGCATATGGTGTTGGTTCAATCCGATTAAGGAACCATGATGGATTAAGTAGAACATTAACAGATGTTCGATATGTACCAGATTTGAAGAAAAATCTCATTTCTGTAGGAGCCCTAGAATCAAAGGGATTCAAAGTCATTGCAGATAATGGCGTGATGAGAATATGCTCCGGTGCACTGGTGGTAATGAAGGCAATTCGAAGAAATAATAACATGTACCACTATCAAGGTAGTACAGTTATTGGGACAGCGGCAACAACATCCAATGACGAGAAGGAGGCAGAAATGACCAAGCTATGGCATATGCGCTTGGGACATGCTGGAGGGAAATCCTTGAAAACTTTATCAGATCAAGGATTGCTAAAAGGAATAAAAACTTGCAACTTGGAGTTTTGTGAGCATTGTATCAAGGGAAAGCAAACAAGGGTTAAATTTGGAACAGCTATCCATAATACTAAAGGTATTTTGGATTATGTTCATTCGGATGTTTGGGGTGCTTCCAAAACACCTTCATTAGGTGGGAAACACTATTTTGTAACCTTTGTTGATGACTTTTCTCGAAGATTGTGGGTGTATACGATGAAAACAAAAGATGAAGTTTTGGGAATTTTTCTCAAATGGAAGGCGATGATAGAAACTCAAAGTGGTAGAAAGATCAAGTGTCTTCGCACAGACAATGGTGGCGAATACAAAAATGATCTTTTTCAGAAAATTTGTGAAGAAAATGGCATCGTCAGACATTTCACCGTCAGAAATACACCACAACAGAATGGAGTGGCAGAACGCATGAATCGAACTTTGCTGGAGAAAGTTCGTGTATGTTGTCCAATGCTGGCTTGGGCAAAGAATTTTGGGCTGAGGCAATAACATATGCGTGCCACCTCATTAATCGTCTACCATCTGCTGCTATTGGTGGAAAGACACCATTTGAAAAATGGTATGGAAAACCTGCTGAAGATTATGGTTCTTTATATGTATTTGGCTCAATTGCATATTATCATGTAAGAGAGTCAAAATTGGATCCAAGAGCAAAGAAAGCTTTATTTATGGGAATTACTTCTGGAGTCAAATGATACCGTTTATGGTGTCCAGAGACAAGAAAAGTTATTTTCAGCAGGGATGTTACCTTTGATGAATCTGCCTTGACAAATAAGGTAACACTTGAAGAAGCCAAACAAATTGATGGTGCTTCAAAGCAGGTGGAGTTTGAGGAAAGATAATTTTCCCAACACAGGGATCAAACGAGGAAACAATAGAAGATTTTCCTCTTGAAGGAGAGCCAGTCGAAGAGGAGGTTCCATCTCAAGAACCTCAACCACAACTTGAATCAATAGCAACGAGCAAGCCAAAAGAGGACAATAAGAAAACCTGCTCGACTCACAGATATGGTGGCTTGTGCTAACTCAATTGCAGCCGATGACATTCCTACCACTTATAAAGACGCAGTCCAAAGTTCACAAAAAGATAAGTGGAGGAATGCCATGGATGAAGAAATGCAATCCCTTCATAAGAATCATACATGGAGATTGGCCAATCTCCCAGAGGGCAAGAAAGCAATTGGGTGCAAATGGGTATTTGCAAAGAAAGAGGGATTTCCTAACCAAGAAGATGTTCGCTACAAAGCAAGATTGGTGGCCAAAGGATATTCTCAAAAGGAGGGAATTGATTATAATGAGGTATTTTCTCCAGTTGTGAAACACTCCTCCATTAGAGTTTTGTTGGCTTTGGTAGCACAGTTGAATTTGGAACTAGTTCAGTTGGATGTAAAAACTGTTTTTTTACATGGAGACTTGGAAGAGGAAATCTATATGACTCAGCCAGAAGGATTCAAAGTTGATGGAAAAGAAAATATGGTGTGCAAACTTGAAAAATCATTGTACGGATTGAAACAATCTTCTAGACAATGGTACAAACGATTTGACAAGTTTATGTTGCAGCAAAGGTACATAAGAAGCAAATACGATCATTGTGTGTATTTGCGCAAGCTTGAAGATAATTCCTTTATCTATCTTCTCCTATATGTTGATGATATGTTGATAGCTTCTAAAAGTCAAGAGGAAATTGAGAAGCTAAAGATTCAACTAAGAAAGGAGTTTGAGATGAAGGATTTGGGTAAGGCAAAGAAGATTCTTGGCATGGAGATAAAAAGAGATAGACATTCAAAGAAACTTTATTTATCTCAGAAAGAATATTTGAAGAGAGTACTAAACCGATTCGGTATGAATGAAAAAACGAAGTCGGTTAACACTCCGCTTGCTCCTCATTTTAAGCTTAGTGATGCTATGTCACCTAAGAATGAAGCTGAACGAGATTAATGTCAAGAGTACCATACGCGAATGCTATTGGTAGCTTGATGTATGCAATGGTTTGCACAAGGCCAGATATTTCACACGCTGTTGGAGTTATAAGCAGGTACATGCACAATCCTGGAAAGGATCATTGGCAGGCTGTAAAATGGATTCTACGGTATATTCATAATACTGTAGAAGTTGGTTTGGTTTTCGAGCAGAAAGATAGCCAATATCTTGTTGGATATTGTGACTCAGATTATGCAGGTGATTTGGACAAACGAAGATCAACTACTGGTTATGTTTTTACTATTGCAAATGCACCAGTTAGTTGGAAGTCTACTTTGCAGTCAACTGTTGCTTTGTCTACCACTGAGGCAGAGTACATGGCAATTACAGAGGCTGCGAAGGAAGCAATTTGGCTTCAAGAATTGCTTAGAGAGCTTGGTATTGGACAAGAAGAAATCATAATATTTTGTGATAGTCAGAGTGCTATTCAATTAGCAAAGAACCAAGTTTATCATGCAAGGACGAAGCACATTGACGTCCGATATCATTTCATACGAGAAATCATAGAAGATGGTGGAGTCATAATACAGAAAATTCATACTACGGATAATCCTGCCGATATGTTGACAAAAGTGGTGACTGCGGTCAAGTTTCAACATTGTTTGAACTTGATCAACATTGTTGAACATTGAAGATTGAGGTTGAAGACACAATCAAAATTGTTGTTGAGAGAAAGTTGAAAATGGAGAATCTTGCCAAGGTGGAGATTTGTTAAATTTGACAAGATTCAAAAATGGATTAATGAGAAGATATGGTAGTTAGGAGGATAATTCTTCATTGGTAGAAAAGTCAAGATAGCACCTTTTGTAGGTGAAATTTAGGTGAACCATAAATTGATTTCACAAGGTAAATCTTGACAATTTTACATATTGTGATGTCATGGATGACATCAATAGGAAGAATTCACTCCTATAAATAGGTAGCTCTTAATTCATTTGTAACACACCTCTCACTTGCCTTCTCATCTCCTAAGGCATTTGTTCTTCTTTCTCTCTTGTAGTATTTCACTTGTACTCTTTTGGAGTGAAATAAATATTGGTTGGTTGTGTCCGAGGAATAGGCAAAAGAAAACAAAATTTTGTCGAACCTCGTTAATTTCTGGTGTTCCTTTTATTGTTGTCTCATTTACTATTTATTAGCTACTTTAGATATAGTAGTTGTGATTCCATCACTCTCTATATATTCGGCTTCTGCAACAGTTTATACAACTCTGCGGGCACTTCAGGAATAATTCTTGTTTCTGCACTTCGTAATTGTTCAAGGGAACAGTCCCACGAAGGCTTGGTTTTAAGCTTTTTGAGTGCTCCTGCAACTGTAATAATTGCTAGCGGCAGCCCCTTGCATTCTTTGGCAACCTCTTTAGCAATGTCAACTAGAGAAGGATTGTCGACAAAATTACCAAATTTCTGCTTGAAAAGGATCCAAGCTTCCTCTTCAGATAACATTCCAACTTCCATGATCTTCTGAGCTCCGATTGCTTCACAAACAGATCGGAAACGCGTTATGAATATAACTTTGCATTGATGTTTGTGGTTGCTTCCACTTGGAATTCCAAGTCTCTTTAGATCAAGAGCCTTCCAAACATCATCCAAGATTATAAGAATGCGGCTGTTCTGATCCACTAACCTTGTACACAACCGGTCTCCATGACTCAACATATCATCCCCTTCTAATGTCAGTCCAACTCCTCTTGCAATCTCACCCTGGATTCTTTTAGTGTCTGATTGTTGACTGACAATTACCATAACAACATCATCGAACATCCTTTCTTGCTTCGCCTTCTGCCTGATTTTATGAGCCAGTGTTGTCTTACCAACACCACCCATACCACATATCCCAATCATCGTGACCCCGTCATCTTTCAAAGCTGCCATGACCTCATCCTCTTGGAATTTTCTAGAGTCAAACACCTCACCACTGTTACTAGGTATAGCCTCATGACTTTGAACTGGACGATCAAAGGAGAAAACATTTGGATTGGTGCCTTCACTTTGAAGTTGAATCAACTCCAGTGTAATTTTCTTAGCTCTCCTGCTCAGCGAGTAACGTGACTTCAAGTTCGGACACCAACCATAAAAGCAACCCCTTTCAACCTCTGCTCTACCCTGCCTTACAGCTTCCACATGTTCAGTAGTGGTATCAACACTAGTTAACCAAGCTTCGCCATTGTGTGAAATGCGTTGTAAGTTTCTCCGGGCAACTTCCGCTCTTTCATGGACCTCAGTTTTGATATTCTTCAGCTTCTCACATTCTTTATCCATGCATCTGATGTTGCTCTTGTAGTAAAATAAATACCCAATCCCTCGCGCAACTGGCTGCATCAAGTAGTCCGTTACCTTTTCAACAACAGATAACAATTCCATATCTGATTAATTAATTGAATCTGAACTCTGCTATATATATATTGGCTAGTTTTCTGTGAAATGAAAGCTTAACAAACAGAGCAATAATGAAGAATTTGTATCATGACAATGAAAACTAAAAAAGTAATGGGGTCATTATTAAAGTAGGAGTGTTTGATTAGATCACATTTCAAAAAATCAGATTCCATATGGCAGACAAAGAAATGTAGATAAAAAGTAAAAGTATATGTTTGCTTTTGGAATTTCCTCTCCAATTGATTAAGTGAGTCATATTGAAGCCCTCTTGTTGAGGTGAAAACAACTTTTTGTTATTTTTCAAATTCTCAGAAACTTCAAAATTCAACTTGAAGCTAAATTTTAGTGCGAGTTTTATGGTCAAACGTGTTTTTTAGAGTTGAACTCCGAAAAAAAAGTGAAAAAATTTCATGGTCTAAACATTCCCTATTCTCACTGTTAGCGAAAACGTGAAATTAAAGAATAAGAAAGAACAACAATACTTAATGTGGTTCGGATCAAAATGATCCTACGTCCACCAAAGAATAATTGCACCAATATTTATTTCACTCTACAAAGAATATAAGTGAAATACTACAAGAGAGAGAACACAAATATCTTAGAAGGTGAGAAAACAAGTGAGAGGATGATTTGAAAATGAATTAAGAGCTACCTATTTATAGAAACAAATTCATCATATTGATGTCATCCATGACATCACTATGTGTCAAAATTGTCAAGCTTAAGAATATGAAACCATTTTATGGTTTGCCTAAATTTCACCTACCAAGATACAATCTTTGACTTTTATTTTGTACTAATTATCTTCCTACCAAATATTCATGTTAATTCATCTTCCATTTAGTTTGATTCCACAACAACCAAAACCAACTCTTTCAATCTCCACCTTGGTTTGTGTTCCAAGCATGCGTATAAACAACTCCGGCCAAAACTTCTAAGCTTACTGGGCAATCCCATTGTAAGAAACAAGAAGAATCAAACCTTTGTTGAAAATACCAGCTCCACCTAGCAGTTGTTCTCTTAGAGTTGCATCCATTGATGCATACTCCCGCCAAGTCCTTGCAGTGTGCAAACTTGGCAAGCGGGACTATTTTGGTCAACATGTCTGCAACGTTATCGTCTGTGATAACCTTCTCAACCTTGATAGCTCCCTTTTCTACGACATCTCGAATAAAATGAAATCTGACATCAATGTGTTTGGTGCGCTCATGAAATCTTTGATTTTTAATCAAATGAATAGCACTTTGACTATCACATTTTAGAATTGATTCAAGCTGAACTGAACTTAATTCTGCCACCAAACCTTTCAACCAGATAGCTTCTTTCACTGCCTACGTTGCTGCTATATATTCTGCCTCTGTTGTAGACAAAGCGACAATCGACTGTAAAGTCGATTTCCAACTAACAGCACTACCGACGAGAGTAATGATGTATCCAGTTGTGGACCTCCTTCGATCAAGATCCCATGCATAGTCAGAATCTACATAACCGAGAATTGAAATACCTTCACTTTTCCGGAAGGTTAGGCCAACATCAGGAGCTCCTTTGAGATATCTCAATATCCACTTGAAAGCTTTCCAGTGCCTTTTTCCTGGATTTGTCATGTACTTGCTTACTACACTTACAGATTGGGAAATATCTGGACGTGTGCATACCATAGCATACATAATGCTACCAACTGCACTCGCATAAGGAACCTTTGACATATGCTCCACCTCATCCATAGATTGAGGCATTTGTAACTCTGAAAGCTTGAAATGAGAAGCTAACGGTGTACTTACAGGCTTGCTCATATGCATATTGAATCTTTCAAGAACTTTCCCGATGTACCTCTTCTGAGAAAGATGTACAACACCATTTTCTCTTGAAATTTCCATTCCAAGGATTTTCTTTGCAACTCCTAGATCCTTCATGTCAAATTCCTTGCTCAACAGTTTCTTCAAAAAATTTATCTATGTGATGTTGTTAGCAGCAATAAGCATATCATCAACATATAACAATAGATAAATCATAGAGTTACCAGACATCTTCTTGTGATACACACAACTATCAAATGCACTCCTCAAAAATCCATGTGTAGTCATGAATGCATCAAACCTCTTATACCACTGTCTAGGGGATTGCTTCAAATCATACAAAGACTTCTTCAGTTGGCATACATGGTCTTCTTTTCCTTCAGCTAGGAAACCTTCAGGCTAATCCATATAGATTGTCTCTTCTAGATCACCATGTAAGAAAACAGTTTTGACATCAAGTTATTGAAGCTCTAAATCAAATTGTGCAACCAATGCTAGTAGCACGCGAATTGAGCTATGTTTCACGACTGGAGAAAAGATCTCATTGTAGTCAATTTCCTCCTTCTGACTGAAACCCTTTGCAACCAATCTCGCCTTGAACCTAGCATCTTCCACTTCTGGAATACCTTCTTTATTTCTGTAGACCCATTTGCATCCAACTGTCCTCATCCCCTTTGGCCTTTTAACTAAGACCCATGTATCATTTTTGCGAAAGACTCCATCTCTTCCATCATGGCTAACTGCCATTGTGCAGCATCTTTGTAAGAAGTTGCTTCAACATACGAAGAGGGCTCGAGATCCTTAATCTCTACTTCTGCAGCTACGATCGCATGTGCAATCAGATTTTCTTGCTCTATAAGACGTTTCGGTTTCCGTATCTGCCTTTTGTCCCTTCCCTTCGCAATTTTGTATGGTTCATTGAAAGCAAGTTCTTCAAGATCTGCATATTTTGACTCATCAATTTGAGTCTCTTGATCCCGTTCCTTGGTAAGATCCACCGGTAGCTCCACCTGCTCGTTGTTCTCATTTCTTGATAACTCCACAGAAATTTTACGAGGATCAAGTATAGAGGATTCATCAAAGGTAACATCTCTACTAACTACAAGTTTGAGTAAAGACAAACACCATAGTTTGTACCCTTTTACTCCATCTACATACCCTACGAATATGGCCTTTTTAGCCCTTGGTTCAAGCTTTCCTTCATTAACATGATAATAAGCTGGACACCCAAATATTCGCAAGTATGAATAGTTAGAGGGTTCACCTGACCATACCTCATTCGAAGTCTTAAAGTCAATCGTTGATGCTGGAGACCGATTGACCATATGAGAAGCAGTATGAACTGCTTCAGCCCAAAATACTTTGGACATCTTAGCTTGTAAGAGCATACAACGAGCCTTCTCAAGAAGAGTTCTGTTCATTCTCTCGGCAACTCCATTCTGTTGTGGTGTGTGCCTGACCGTCTTATGCTTTGCGATCCCATGAACCTTGCAGAAATCATTGAACTCTTCACTGCAAAACTTCAAGCCATTGTCCGTGCGAAGATACTTGATTTTCCTCTCCATTTGATTTTCAACCAAAATCTTCCACTCTTTAAATGCTTCAAAAGCATCACCTTTTGTCTTCAGGAAACGCACCCAAACCTTTCGTGAAAAATCATCAATGAATGTGAGAAGATACCTCTTTCCTCCCTTTGATGGAAGCTTAGAGGGACCCCATAAATCTGAATGGATGTAGTCTAGCACCCCTCCCGTCTTGTGCTTGCCAGTGCTGAAGCTGACCTTTTTCTGCTTCCCTAAGACGCAGTGTTCACAAAATTCAAGTGTGCTGATCTTCTCACTATTCAAAAGGTTGCGGTTGCTCAACATCTCCAATCCTCGTGCGCTCATATGGCCTAATCTCATGTGCCATAATTTTGCCTTGTCATCATTAGATAACTGCACTGTAGATTCATTTACAGAGCCAATAATGGTGCTTCCCGCAAGTATGTAGAGGCCATCCTCCAGCTTGGCCTTCAACATGACTAAAGACCCTTTAGTCACTTTCATAGTTCCTCCTTCACTCATGTACTTATAGCCTTGTTTATCTAAAGTACCCAGGGAGATCAAATTCTTCTTTAGATCAGGAACATGACGGACTTCTGTAATAGTCCTCCGATTCCATCATGGCAGCGAACATGAACTGAACCAATGCCAACTATTTTACAAGTTGCATTATTGCCCATTAATACAGTTCCTCTGCTTGTTTCATAGATGCTGAACCAATCTTTTCGGAATGTCATATGCAGAGTACAATCAGAGTCTAAGACCCATTTGTTGTCATAGACTCCACTATTGCATGATGTTGTTAGTACATAATCATCATCATTATCATGTACTTGCTCAACAGTGGATGCACTCGCCTTTTCTTTGGACTTCGACATAGGGCAATCTCGTTCAAAGTGTCCCTTTTTGTGACAGCCCCAACATTCCGCATTCTTTTTGTTCACACGAGACTTTGATCTGTACTTCGATTTGCTCCTTCCCTTTTGGCTAGTACGACCTCTTACAAAGAGTCCACTAGCTTCGTCACTTTTGTCTCCTTCAAAATGCATCCGCACATCACAAGAGTTTAGTGCTTGCCGCACTTGCTCAAGTTTAATAGGTTGTTTGCTATACATCATTAAATTCTCAATATCACGATATTTTGAAGTCAATGAAAATAGCAAAGAACATGCAAGCGTCTCCTCGTCCTTTTTAATTCCAGCAGTTTGTAAGTCCATCACAAGTTTATTGAACGCATCTAGATGGTCTTGCAACAAAGTACCTGAATCCATCTTAAATGTATGAAGACGCCGTTGTAACAACATCCTTGTTGTCACTGACTGGTCCTGGTAAAGCCCTTTCAGCTTTTCCCATAACTCTTTGGCCGTCTCTTCGTACTTGTACTCACTTCACAAAGTACGTTAGGTGCAAGGGATAGTTGGATTGCACTCAATGCATCTCCTTCAATCTTTTCCTTGTCGAAATCCGATATCTTATCGGGGTACTTTTCGTCAATAGCATGGATTGAACCTTCCCTCCATAGTAACGCTATCATCTGGATTTTCCAGATATTGAAGTTGTTGCGCCCACTAAATCTATCAATTTCAAACTTCATGGAACTTATTTTTTATTTGTTCTTCCTTTTCTACTACAATGTATTTGGAACTACAGAAAATCAAAGTAATCCTTTTCTAATGTGGAAGTTCAGACTGTGCTGCAATCACAGAGCATACTCAGACAGAACCTTGGCTCTGATACCAATTGTTAGCGGAAACGTGAAATTAAAGAACAAGAAAAAACAACAATACTTAACGTGGTTCGGATCAAAATGATCCTACGTCCACCAAAGAATAACTGCACCAATATTTATTTCACTCTACAAAGAATATAAGTGAAATACTACAAGAGAGTAAACACAAATGCCTTAGAAGGTGAGAAGGCAAGTGAGAGGATGATTTGAAAATGAATTAAGAGCTACCTATTTATAGGAATAAATTCATTCTATTGATGTCATCCATGACATCACTATGTGTCAAAATTGTCAAGGTTAAGAATATGAAACCATTTTATGGTTTGCCTAAATTTCACCTACCAAGATACAATCTTTGACTTTTATTTTGTACTAATTATCTTCCTACCAAATATTCATGTTAATTCATCTTCCATTTAGTTTGATTCCACAAGAACTAAAACCAACTCTTTCACTCACTTTTCTGTGCTTTCCTTCCTCTGTTTTTTTACGCTTTCTCAGTTGCTAATATTGTTTTTATGGATAATAACATTAGTATATTTCTAACTCTGAGGTAGAGGTAAAAGCTTGTGTACACTATACCCTCATTAGATTTCACCGTGTGGACTACACTGGATATGTTATTGATTTCAACTAGATTTATCCTCAATAATTGTAATATAGAAATAATTTACAATCTTAGAATATCATATTCAACAATATACAATTAGTAAAGCACCCAATATAATTCAGGTGTTTAATCAAAATATGAATATTTTTTTTAAGCGTAGTCCATTTTCACGTGTTGTTAATTGGGGATGGGTCCAAATCAACCTTTGTGAGCTGCATTCCAGTTCTATTATTGCTTCTTCTCTACCCAATAAATAACTGGTTGTGTGACATTGGGCTGGAGCTTGTTCATAACACAAAAGCTATTGGGTTCACGTAAACTTGAAACGAGTACGTATTACTCCCCTAGCTTCCTATTCATGGAATACAACACTCTACCTTCTGCCATCACTAGTGTCCTCATACTGAGAGCAGACACTAGTGATTTATACTTGTGCGTAAAGTAGACAAAAAGATCAAGGCGGAGGGCAGATCACAATTACAGAGTAGATATGTTTTCATGTTGATTCTACTTTTAAAATGACATAAGCATTTTTTTCCTAACAAAAGATAAAAGTGAAGACTCAGGATGTGCAGAAAATTAAGTAGTACTAAAATCGCATACATATAACTCAATTTTTCAATAACTGAAACCAACATAATTCAAATTCAAAACTAATTTGGATTTGTATGATAATTATATCTTTTTGTTGGTTCTATTTATTATAATTACAATCCTAATAGCTCCAACCTTTTCTTCTCTCGAGGCAGATGAAGGTGGAGATCTAGATAGGTACACCATTAAACTACTGTATTAGGGTCGATGGATGTTTGAAATAGAGATGAACTATGTTAGTGGACAAGTAGCTTATTATGAGTTGTGACTATTGTAAGGGAGAAGAAAATTATATCATTCAGTGTATGAAAAAGTTCAAAGTCAATAATAGAAAAGTAAAATTTTGATTTAAGTTTGGACCTTAATTTGAGACAAGTATAAGACTTTTATCAACTGATATATATAAATATATTTTTATTATGAAATTCCTGAGAATAAAGATATGGAGAAATTTTTTCGAGCAGAAAAATAAGGATCAATGAAACTATGATGTGGTTGATTACGAGGGTGGCCCAGTACTACATGATGAAGAAGGCTTGGTAGATGTGGATGTAATCGAGAGAGTGATGAGAATGAGTAGACGACGGAAGAACGTGAGTTATTTCATGATTTTGATTATTCTTTAGAAGAAGCTGACATGATTTTTGATAAATCCATCAATTCTACCGTAGAGTGGGTTGGTGTTACTCGAAAAAGTAGAGATAATCTAGTCAAAGGAAAAAATGTTGAGCATGGAGTTACCTCAAATATGTTGGTTATATTTCTAAGTGACACTCAAGAAGATGACTTTAATATATGTTTACATGGAGATTCTGAAGATGAAAATCGTAAAAGGTCCATTGTTTTCAATCCAACTAAGGATTTGAAGGATTCAAAATTTAAGTTTGCACTTCATATGATTTTCAATAATAGCAAAGAATATATGCAAAATGGACAGTTGAGGTACATGTTGTGATCCAAAAAAAAGGATATCAGATCTAAAAAGAGTGAAAGTACAAGGTCTAGGGCAACTTGTAAGGTCTTAAGCTGTAAATGGTTCATATTCGCATCAAAGGCTAATCAAGATGAGTCTTTCATGATCAAGCTAATAGATCATGACCAATCCTATGGCAATCAAAGAGATAACACTCTTCTATATGTCCCTAAAGTCCGTGGAACGATCTATAATAAAAAATGATCTTTAGCGGCAATTAATCAATAGCTCAATTTGCTGTTAAATATGTATTTTTAGCGACAATTAGCACTCTTTATATATGTCCCTAAGACTTTAGCGATATTGAATCTAATGACACTTAATTAATATTGATAAAAAAATTTACACTATTTATTAATGTATCTATCTATTCCGCTTATTTATCCATTGATCGCTTAAAAATCATTTAGTTAGTTGTCTCCATGCTTTTAATGCCAGCTTTCACTTTCAGATCATTACGATAAAAAAAATTTTATCGACCTTTTGTTTTCATTATAATTGTTCGTATATAGCTTATTGTAGGTTTTTAATTAATTATAAACCAAAAAAAGTTCACTGACTATACAACTTTCTTAATTATATATAATATACTGTAAACATGTCCGATCCAAGAAAATTTTCAATTCGTACGTGCAATCAAAACACGTCTTTATCCTAATTCCTAAAGACAAAATAAAAAAACTCTAGTAATTATTACAAATGACACCAACAAGCAAAGCTTCAAATTAAATTAGTGTGAGTAATGCAGGACCATGATGTTATACTCAACAACAGCATCCCCACTTGTCAAATTTAACCAATAAGTCTTTGCAGTGGCGATTTCCTGAGCCAATCGAAAAACTCCAGAACAACAAACGACTGGCATATCACGATACTAGTGAAATGTTGGGTCCCGTCCAAGTACACTCAACATGCTACCATTATACTTTTCCGTTGTAAACACAAATTTGAGGTGCATGAGAAGCCTAAACTCATTTTGATCAGCTCTACCATAAATCCCTTGAGCTCGACCCACTGTTGTCGAGTTGGGCTCTAGTCCAACTATTAGTGGGTCGTCTATCATTGAAATAAGGGAAACTTTCACATATGACCACTTAAAAATAGCCTAAATACTCTCTATAGCTGTAGTTTGATAGTCATAATTTGTAGCTACATGTTATGTGGAGGAGAGAGTCGAGCTAGACTGGAAGAGAGAGGAGCGAGGAGAGAGAGGGAAAAAAGAGTGAGAGAAAGGTGATTTGTATATATATATTGGTTAGATAATTGTATATTATACATATGTTTTGTATATATGGCAAGAGAGATTGGGAGAGGGAGGAGAGAGGCAAGCGAGATCAAGAGAGGGAGGAGAGAGGGCAGAGAGTGGGAGAGAAGTAAATTGTATATGTATATAATTGTATATTATATATATATACATTTGTATATATGGCAAGCGAGATTTGGAGAGGGAGGAGAGAGGCGAGCGAGATTGAGAGAGGGAGGAGAGAGGCGAGCGAGAGAAGTGAATTGTATATGTGTATAGGTTAAATAAGTGTATATTATGCATATGAATTTGTATATCCTAATGAATTATACATATACAAACGTGACTAATTATACAAACTCGAAGTGAGCCTACGTAATTAATGTATAATATTAATTACGAGTGATAATTATACCAAACTATAATTATGATGAGTATTTAAATAGTATAAATTTGTTTAGCAGCATAATTTTCCCTTAAATAAACCCAAAGGAAGTTGGGGATTTGGCAGTGATGCTGGATTGGGCTATTTGAATTGTTGTTGGATTTTCCTACTAATTATGTCGTGATTGTGAAAGATAGAAAAATGAAATTTTAGTTACCTTTTGCTTTGCACGAGAAAGCTTCTTTTTATATGGAGTGTGTGAGTAGCTAGATCGAGGAGGAATTTTATTGATCAATACAAAAACTGTTGGAAATTTTACAAGAAGTACTTTATCACGAATACTTGTAAGAAATTCTCATAATTTAAAGCGTGTCAAAAAACAATATTATTAAAGATATTTCACCCAATGTAAACACATTTTGTAAAATTCAATAAATTTTTCTAGTATAAAATTAGGAGTCCCGCGCACCAATAGAATATGAAGAAAGAACATGAGTCCATCTCCACCTCCAAAAAGAAAAGGAGTTGAGATTATATAATTAATGGAAAGATCAATACTCCCTCCGTTCAACAATACTTATTCATTATACTAAAAATAAATGTCCAACAATATTTGTTCACTTTATAAAATTCATGGATAATTTTACACTTAAATCCTGATTTACCCTCATCATTAATTATAGTCATTTCTCTATTCCATTTTTCAAGACATTATATTTATTATAGGGAAAATGCATAAGTATCCCCTCAACTTATGCCCGAAATCTCAGAGACACACTTATACTAAGGTCCTATTACCCCCTGAACTTATTTTATAAATAATTTTATACCCCTTTTCGACCTACATGGCACTAACTTTAAAAAAAATGTCAAAATACGTTGGGCCCACAAGATAGTGTCACGTATACCGAAAAGGAGTAGAAAATTATTTATGAAATAAGTTCAGGGGGTAATAAGACCTTAGTATAGTATAAGTGTGTCTTTGAGATTTCGGACATAGGTTGAGGGGGGTACTTGTGCATTTTTCCTTTATTATATTTAAAGGGTGAAATAGTAAAATTACCTTTTAGTTATAGTTTTTTAAGAGGTGTGTCAAGTCAATAATGAACAATTATTTTTGGACATGGAACAGCAAATTGATGGCTTCAAACATCAGCCAACCAACGTTCCTTTTGTCGCCATAATGATTATTTAGTAATTGAGAAGTTAATGTGATATTCAATATCATCAAATAATATCATCAATAGACAAGATATGGGGAAAGGATATTAAGACAAAATAATGGATTATTCCAGTCTTATATAATGTCAACAGTATAATATAATAAAGAATCATATAATGCATAATTATGGCTCTAATCAATTTGAATAATAAAATCCATTTGAGAGATATTGAAAGCGTGAACTTAGACATTTGTTTTTGAGATATCAAGATCATTTTCTTTCAACAAAAACAAAGTTCACGAATTTTATTAAATAATTTTTCATAGTTCTTTTAAAATATTAACTCTTAAATTATTTAATACCGCGTAATAAACATGCCTGATCCAAGAAAGTTTGCAATTTGTATGTGCGATCAAAACATTCTTTATTCTCGAGACAAAACAAAAAAAACTGTAGGAAATATTATGAATGAAGACCAACAGGCAAAGCTTCAAATAATTAAATTAATGTGAGGAGTGCAGGACCATAACATCATACTCAACAACAGCCTCCCCACTGATCAAATTGAACCAATTAGTCTTCGCGGTAGCGATTCCCTGAGCCAACCGAAAAACTCCAGAACCATCAACAATTGACATCTCACGATACTGATGAAATACAGGGTTCCTACCAAGTACACTTAACATGCTACCATTATACTTGCCAGTTGTGAACACAAAATTTAGGGTCAGAGTAGGGCACCCTCATTCTGATCGGCTGCACCATAAATCCCTTGAGCTCGACCCACTATTGTTGATTGGGCTCTGATCCAATTGTTAGTGGGTCGTCTATCATTGCAACAAATCCAAAGAAGGTGGGGATTTAACAGTCATGTTGGATTGGGCTATTTGAACTGCAGTTGGATTTTTTCCCACTAGCTATGTCGTGAAAATAGAAATGAAATTTAGTTACCTTTTGCTTTGCATGAGGAAGCTTATCGAACCATTTTTCAACAGCGTTGAGACCTAATTCAACACCTTGAGCCATAACAACTATGAAGCGAAGAAACAGAACTACATATCTTTTCGTTAATAGTTCTGTTCACATATGCCGCTAGTCCGCTACCATGACACAAAAATCAAAATGGTACAGTTGAACTTAGGCATGATAGATAAACAAGTCATTTAATTTGATTTCAACAGACATTTATCCCTTCCAATTTGGTTTGCTTAAGTAGACACTTATACAAAACTGAAGAAACATCTACATGGAGTCCTACGTGACATCATACATTTATTCTATTATGTAGGATGCGTGTGTCACTTGATACAAATTTAAATGTCTATTTAAATACATTAAAATTTAAAAGACATAAATATCAGCTAAAATCAAATTAAATGACACATTTATATATTATGCCTTAAATTTATAATGAGGTCAATAGTACTCTACCGAATGAGATGGAAGCACTCTACTTTTTCTTAAAAGTCATCCACCATTCGTGTACAAAATCGGCAATAATTACTTTAGTTTACATTCTTGATTAACCAATAAATCGATTGATAACTACTAAATTTATATCAAAGTATTGGTTAATTTGGTCGATTAATTATTTAAAAGTCGATAATTGATATAGTGAATTGTTAATTGTAAACATCTATTTAATCGCCTGATAAGTATCCTACACTAAATCGGAAAATAAAAATACTAATAAATACTTCCCCGTTCAATTATTTGGTCATTTCTCTTGGTCAATTAATTATTTTTTTTTTTTTTGTAAACTGAAGATTACAACAATAATATTATGAACAATATTAGTAATAATATTATGAACAAATTAATGAATATCTTCATGGATGTTTGAGTGATGAAGATTAATAATAATGTTTAATTATTGGCTAATTAGAGCAAAAAATGTAAAGTTACAAGTTAAGATAGTCAGTTTTTTTTTCTTTGGTTAAAAAAATATTTTCAATACATTTTTGATAATCAAATATTAAACAGCTATAACTCCCTCATAAAAAAAGACCTTTCTAAAAATAGAATACAATCATTATTAAGGGATTAGTACATTTTATATATATAATAAATCTTAAATGTACTTAACAAAATTTCTGACTTCGCCAGACCAGTTTATTTGGTCAAACATAGAGTGAGATCAATGACCCAAAGTACAAACAATTTTGTAAGTAATAAGATATTTAGATGTGGATCTAAGAACAAAATTGCATTTTTCTGCATTTGTTTTTGTACGAATCCAATGTCTTGGGATACCTTGTATTGTCTTGTCAAATTAAGGCAATGTGAGTGTACGTACATGTAGTTCAACTTTACTCTAACCACCATGTGCTCATTTATACAGTTTATATTAGAGGTGTAATTAAGACGAGTTTATAAATGGGTGAATTATTGATCGTTCAAAGGCTATGTGAGTTGAAATAGAGTGGCTAAAATGAGATAGAATGTGGATGATAATAACTCACCCCGCGCTCAATTCTCACTAAGATTTAATTCCTTTATTTTGTTCTTTTATGTTTTTTAGTAGTTAACAAAATTATTGCTTTTCTTTATTATGACTATATATAACATATTAAATAAATAAATGTCTTTTTAAAAAATATTTTAATAAGATTACTCATGAGTTAATTTGAGCTACATATCAATTCAATTTTTTATGAGCTGAAATGAGTTGGTGAAATAAAATTGAGCTAATAAATGGATAAATTTTGATCCGTCCAAACTTGAAAGAATTCGGTGAATTGAATGGATTGAGCTTTATCTTGACACCCCTAGTTTAACATTATTCTGATTGAGGTTCTTTTGCTTGTGTGTAACTATAGCATTTATGAGTTATAGTCATAAACATGTCCTTTACTCTGATCTACCTTTAACAACAAATGCAACAATGACAACATTTTCAATATAACAAAAGATGAATTCTCTTTGTAGTTCATATATCACTTTCCAATAAGTTCTTGATAATAAAATAACATTCATCAATATGTAAGTCCAAACAATGAACGTAGAACATCTAAAATGCTATTGAACATGAAATTGAGGTTTACTACATTTTTCTATTTTCCACACACAAAAAAAGTTCAACAATTTATTGTCTTTGGTGTTACAATACATATATCTTTACCAAATTTCTTTAATTGGTATATGTTGTTTGTTCTTTTGTATAGAGAATTAGTTTTAATATATAATTTTTTTGACATCATTTAGGATCTTTCAATCATTTTAATAGTAGCACAACTTAACAATATTTTTTGTCAAACACATCAGCTTTTTAATATATCCAAAGAACAGATGCAGCTAACCAACGGGCAAGCAGGTTCCGCGGGTTAGGAGGTTGCCTTTAAGTGATGGGGGCCCTCATTTCATACAAAGAAAAGCTGAATGATCATACATTAGTTGATCTGCACTTCATCCTGCCTGGTCGATCTTTAAATTTACATATTGTTAAATACAAGTAAGCTAATCCAAATAGTCACTTTGTATGTATGATTTTGAAGCTGAATGATCATACATTAGTTGATCTGCACTTCATCCTTCCTGGTCGATCTTTCACTGGTCAGGATTAAGAGAAAACTTATAAAAAAATAATTACACAAGTAAATTCTTTTAATTACAATAAAATAGTGTAATATTCCGAATGCGATAGATGATGTGGGAAAACTATCTAATATCTTGGCTACTATACAAATTCTTATAGTTGACATTGCTTACAATTTTGACGTGTAACATTTTTCTTATTAAAATAAAATCATTTAAAATTCTTTTTTAACTTAAATCAGAAATTTATAATTAAAACATGCAAGGTAGATAAGAACTTTTGATAAAAATTATTTGACTTCCAATATTGAATTGTATTATATAAGATGAAATAAAGATAGAATATAATATATTTTACTATAAACAATTCATATTCGGTGTGTGAGTGTTTTGGTTTTTTTGATCCTTCAAAACATCTTTTTTTAATTGGTTTATTAATTAATAAAAATAAATATGTAAACTAGATAGTACCATTCTTGGAAATTTTTATTAAGAATACATTTAAAGACAAATATTTATTATTATTCTATTTCTATCTTTCAGGAAGATTAAGAAAAACCATTTATTCCACAAGGAATGAGAACACTATTTGAATTATTTAATAAATATAAAAGAAATATTGTATCATATAAAATGAAACAAATATAGTACATATTTTATTTTAATAAAAATGATTTATATTTGTTCTTGAAATCTTTGACTATTTTTCATCCTTCAAAGCATAACTTTTTCTCTTATAAAAAGGCATATTAATTAAGAGAATAAATATATTGACTAGATACATTTCAGATAAATATAATCTTGACCAACATTTAGGATGAATATTTATTATTCTCTCTTTTTATCTTGGATGCTAATTAGGAAAATTATTAATCCCATAATATATTAGAAGGAAAAAGAAATACTATTTTGATTATTTAAGAAGTTTAACCATAAAAGATAAGTTTGTTGAAATTTTAGTAACAAAAGTCAAATATGACTTGATTTTTGTTCAAGGTACTTGTTCACTATAAATACAGTTTTATGATTTCAGACACTTTCACACTATAACATAAAGACTCTAAGATTCATTCGCTTATCTTTCCTTGTATTAGCAAGAGCCTTTTCTTCTTTTTGAACGAATTTTTTGTTAAGAGGAAAAAGAAAACTATACTTACAATCAACAACATGCCAATCAAATGGTAACGATTTTGAATTCATTAGAAACATAACATTTTGAATGATTTTGGTGTGTATGTTTAAGTGTACAATTTTTTACTTTGTTTGTTGTTAGGGTTTTGTGTTGGCAGCCAAATGCAGGTACAACAATCAATCGTCAATTACTGATAGAAGTATCTAATTGTGTTGAGAGAATTAATGGTGTTAAAGAAGGAGGATGGAAAAATACTTTTTGCTTCTATAAGCCCATACTCAAAGGTATTTCATCATTACTTAATAAATCATGTTTGTAAATGCAATATAAAGAGATGATCTTCCTTTTTTTTTCTCCTCAAAGGTATTTCATCATTATAAAGATTGGACTTATGAAGTTTTTCTCCTTTGTAAGATAATGTATAAAAAAATGAAGAAGTATTGAAATTTTTTGGATCTAGAATAGATCTAAATGTAAGATCAATAATCTATATATCTCCCATTTCTAACTTACATATCATGTCATTTTTAAGAGTTCTTTTGTAGCCATATATGATATTTGATTGTTGATTGATTTTTTTTCTTTTACTAGAACAAGCAAATGCATCAGAATTTCCCGAAAATTTTTTGGGGGTTTCACTTCAAGAACAGCCCGACAAGTTTTACATGGCACTTAGTAGGAAACGATTGATTGTGGAAGCAGAATCATCAATGCAGACGATAATGGAGAACTTACAATCTTACAGAATGAAGCTTGCAGTTAATTGTGAGGTTTGTATTATATTGAGATCTGCAAATTATTGTTCATATTGAGGATGATATACTTATATAACACCATCAAATTGAAAGTTTTGTCTTCATAAATACTCATTAAAATATTTGTGTGATATAGGGGTTTCAGTATCGACTTGGTGACTTCCGGGTGCGAGTAGGCAAAGTTGTTCCGATAAATTCTGATAACTTGAGGGGAATAGTTATGGAGGTATGCAAATACTTTTAGAGATTTATTCTCAGTTGAAGCTTTTTATGTGGTTAAACCTTTTTTTTTAAAAAAAAAAACATAGTTATGTCGTAAAATATTATGTTTTCTAACACTTCTGGAGATGAATTCAAGTATTGTACTTTACCTAAATAAAAATAACTACGATTATGAGAATACTTGCCTCATAAGATGTTTTTTTTTTTTGTAGATGGAGTATCTTCCGATTTCCTCATGGGAAACATCACATCTGGTTATGACTGAATTCTTCGAGATATTGAAGGAAACTCTTGAAAAAAAATCATTACCAGGTCATTTTGTGCACACTGAACCAAAATTTTCAAAATTTGGTCTCTCTGATCAATACACTTCACAACACACTGTCGTACAATATGTTAGCATCTTGTCTCAAATAACGGCAACATCTCATGAATCATCACAAGCAACGAGAAATTAGAATGTTTTGTTGACTTTATAAGATTTTTCCTTAGCTTCAGAAATGAGTTCGTTATTTTCATAAATAAATTGGGAATATGCACATCGATAGTAAGCAATCTTAAAGCTACTATATGATTTTAGATCAATGTAAGTTTTTTCTTTTTTAGTGGGTGATATGGAAATTAAATGATTTCTTTTGTTTTAAGAATTGTTCTTTAAGATTATATAGACTTTTAAGTTTTTGGAGAGTTAAACTTTTTTGCTCAAAAGGAATTATGGTATATATGTTAATACTACTATATAGGAAAATAAAGCATGCAGATAGTTCATTTAGAGAGGAATTTTGTTGGCTACATGAACTTTTATCATGATTCCACATATCATAATCTCCTTTTCCATTTATTTTCTTTTTTTGTGAAAAGCAAATCACCACAAGTATAATGTTACAAGTTATAAAGCATCGTTGTGACCCACCCCATATTCCTAATCACCCCAAGTATAATGTTATAATTTATAAAGCACCATTGTAACCCCACCCCATATTCCTAATCACCACAAGTATAATGTTACAAGGCCTTTCCTAGAGGATAGGTAATATGAACTAGACGAAGCAAATCTAGCTCACGATCATTTTTTAACTCAAATTGTATATTTACCAAAACATACAATAGAAGTTCAAACAAATAAGTATAATATAAGTTTGCACCAAACATCGAGTTTAGTAAGTATTATATATGATAGAACGTGTAATGATATTTGTCTTTGAATGAGCTTGTATAAAGTGTGGCTGTCAATGGTGGTCGTGATAACAAAGGTGTTTGGTGATTGACAACGACAATGGTGATGGTTAGTGATGTGGATAGATTGGTAAATTATCTACACAAGATATTAAGACTTTGTTCAACATCTTAATGATTAATTAAATTCTTAAATCTTAATTATAACAAATGCACTTGATGACCTAAGGCCTAAACCATTCAGATTCAAACATTCATTAAGTGTTACAAAATGTTACGAAATCGGTCATTTCATTTTACATGTTGATGAGTATGAGATTTAAAAATATATGTGACAAATCAATATTGAAGAGATAAACTGAGTGTTAGTTGTTATTTGGTGAAATGCAATCAATAACTTGCATTTTACAAAAGGAAAATCAAATAATTATGCAATACCAGATATGTACGAAGTCTCAAGTTCATCATAAAATATATATTTCATATTCAGAGTTACATTTTAAGAAGATGTTTCACGTAGTTGTAATGAAAGAAGTGGTTAATGGTCGTGGTTGGTGAGTGTGACAGTAAATATTATCCACAAAAAAATACATATTAATGATTCTAAGAATTTGTTAAAGATCTTGATGATTAAAGACTTGTTCAGACTAAATAAATGCTTAAATCTTATAATAAAATCTGATAGGTAAAATAGTCTCACTTCTTTCTCCCTTTAGAGGAATACAAATTAGTGAGAATCAGAAAGCCCCATTTATTATAAGATGCATGTTGAAAAATTTGCTAATATAGAAGTCTATAGCATAATATTTCGTTGAAAACTAGACAATACAAGTCGAAAGCATGGATTGTTTGCCGATAATAAAGCAGAGAATTAAGGTACTAACAGCTCTAAGACTATTATTATGCAAGTAGAAAATTGTATACTGATAAGTCTTTAAGTTTGTTGTGATATAAGTAGTTCACTTCTTTTAAGCCATGATTCCAGTAGCCACACTTGTTATTTATTGGGTGGAGTTTGAAGCTTCTCGCTTCTCACTTCTGATGTATCCTTGCTGAGTCATAACCTCCTCCAACTCCCATTTAGCCTTTTCTTTTCCAGAATTGAGAAAGTGTGACTTCCATCTAATTTGAATGTCTTTGAGCGTCATATCTTCATTCAACTTTTCACCACAACAAACAATATCCACATGCACAAAATGATGTAAAGACGATTCAGTGGCAAAGTAGTACTGTGGCGATATTTTCAACATATCTTCTTGTATTATAAAATAAAAAATTGTTTCATTGTCCTAGCTATTTATATTTGTTCGTCTTTCTAATCCGAGAGATCATCAATTATTTCAACATCCTTTATCTTTGTTAAGTAAGAATGAGTATATTTATTCAAATTATTTAAAATTTTCTAATTCTTAAATTTTATATAACTAACTAGTTCAAAGAAATGCAGAATTTAGCTTATAAAATCATTACCTCATTATGATCATTCAAATTTAGCTTCTATGCAATGAACTTCTAACTAAAGTTACAGTAATGCTACAGTCCCTGCAAATGATGCGCAATCACTCATTACATTTTACATTGTGATGAGTATGAGTTTTACAAAATAGGGGACAAAGCAATGTTGCGTGTGGAAAATCTTACTTGAGATGGATATTGGGCCTGTCAAGGGGAGACAATCTAAGTCCCGTTCTTCAAGAGTAAAAGAAAAAATTTATGTCGAATGAATGAGACAATAACCTTCAGAGCGATGTGCCTGGTATATTGGTACTTACTTGCCTCCCTGTGGTACAAGTTTAAACCAGAAAGAGGGAAGTTCTTTATGTTTTTCATCCAAAGCTTGGCTTTTATGTGTTGAAGACTCTCTTTCTTCGGGCCTAGTAACTTGTTTTTTCTTGCATGCTCTTCTGTTCTTGCTCCTCTTTTTCTTCTTATGCTCTTTGATACTGTCCACTATAATGGACTTTCCTATTTAGCATTTGTTGTTGATATGCTCGAAGCAAGCTGGGGCATCTTCAAAATTAGAAACACACTCTTATTTTGAGGTTATGCAAAATATATATTTACGCAGTTGAAGGAAAAGAGCTGACAACTATCTTAGGTGCAGACGTAGTTGAAGGGAAAGATGAGATTTCTTCTGAGGACGTGATAACCATTAGAGATTTTGTGTCCTCTGTGTTTCCTGCAAAATCAAATTGTTCCAGAGATTACTTTGAGACTAGATTAGATAAGTCAGTTTAAATAATAGGAAGAGCTACAAGAGAAACCGTAGATGCATAGAACTATGAACACAACCGAACACAAAGTTGGAGACGAGTTGAGATGTGTAAATGTGCATCGTCAAAGTTTGAGTGTTCAGTTTCAAGTTGAGGCAAAGTTAGAGATTATTTCATCAAAAAAAATATTTGACTAAATTGTTTCTACATGGTCTAAACCATCTCATAACCATTCGGAAAGGACATAGTTGCATTTCAATATCATGATATCAAGTAGCTCTTGTACCGCAAACGAACTAAATAGGTTTTGATTGTCTAGTCCTAGGGTATCTTTATATTTATACCTATTGTTATAGTGTAATTATAGATTCCTATATAGTTTGGAAGCATCTTTAACCGTTACTCTTTCATAACACAATGTTAGGGTCCTCATTTTCATAATTTTTGCAAATCTTATTAGGGTAATTAATTTAACTTAGTTGATGATAAATTAGAAAAAATTAAGGTTAGAGTAAAAGTGCATCACTGAAATTTATCTTTTGGAACCAAAGAACTTCTAAACCCTACTCAATAGGTTTCATTGAACAAAAATATAAATAATATTGCTAGCACCAAGAAATGTGCTAAATGATTGAATGATTCACATCAAAGGGAGTAAATACTAAGGTTGAAATCCCAGGGAGACAAAAGTATAGGTTGAACTTTGGTGGATAAAATTACCCAGTAACTATGTTGGTGAGATATAGAAGGTACTCCGTGAATATTTAAGGTGTGCACAAACTAACTCTAACACAAACAATTTTTTTTCTAAAAAAATGAACTATTTAGAAAAGCTCAAAACTAACCCGAGTTTATCTGTCACTTGAACAAAAAAGGAAAAAATTAAATTTTTTTTTGATATATTAATAGAAGATCAAATTTAACCTATGTTGAATCTATCACTTGAGCAACAAAAAAAAAATCGATTAATAAATTAATATATTGAGAAAATACTACATCATACTAACTTGAGTCTGTCACTTGAGCACTAAAAGGTAAATAAATTTATTAAAAAAAGATATATTCAGAGAAACTCAAACCTAACCTAATTTTAGACTGCCACTTGAGCAGAAAAGGAAAATCAATAAAAAATATTCATCTTTTGCGAAAAGTTTAAACCTAACCTAAATTGAATTTGTAACTTGAGGAGCAAAGGAAAAAATCAATTAAAAATTGATTTATTAAGAAATACCTAACTTGAATTGAATTTTCACTCGAGTAGCAAAGGAAAAATGATGATTAGAAATTGATAAGCTCATACCGAACTTAAGTTGAATCTGTCACTTAAGCAAAAAATAAAAAGATCTATAAACAATTGATCTACGAAAAAAAACTCATGACTAACCTGAGTTGAATCCTTGAAAAACAAAGGAATCATCAATAGTGAGTAGATCCGTCAATAAAAGTTAAGTCTCGATCAACTCGTGATTTGATTGGATTGAGCCAAGATTTTTGGAGCTCATTTAAAAATGAGAAACTTACATAAATATACTATAATAAAAAAATATTTACCATTTATAGCAATAATATTTCTTTTTCACTTGACCACTTTTAATTCATTTATAATACAAGTTTAATTCATATTACAAAGAATATTTTTTATTCACATATAATACAAATTTTAATGATAGATAATTCATTTATCACAATTTTATACATTTTTAATACAATGTGTCAAATTTTTACCAAACAAACATAATATATTTTACAAAACAATTATAATTCATATATAATTCAAATATATTGTATATATAATTCACTTTTAATACATATTGCAAATTTAACATAGTATTGCTATAAATGGTAATAAATAAAAAGTATTGCTAAAATCAGTAATTATTTATTAAAATGTATCAATTCATGTAATTTTTCCTTTAAAAATAGAATTCTTTAGCCCAACATGAATAAGCCCATTAGCCTTCGGGGCTTGAACGATATGAGTTGGGCCAGCACGTGGGTCAAATAAAAAATTAATTAAAATTATAATAAAATAGAATACTAAAACTAACAACAGGAATTTAAACTTGAAGTCTTAAACCATGCATATAAATATCACAAAGTTCAAATCCTCTCACATAAAAATTACATTTTTTATGATTCTTCATTACTTTCTTCTTTTTGTTACTTGAGTTTGATGTGCTTGAGCCGAGGATCTTCCAGAAATAACTTATCTAGCTCCATGAGATAGTGATAACGTCTATGTACATTCTACCCTCCATAGACCTCACTGAGTGAAGTTTACTAGCATGTTGTTGTTGTTATTATACCTATGATCTTTTTTTTTTTAAAAAAAAAGACAATAATTTCAAATTAAAGTCATACAACCAAAATTTTACCTGAAGTCAAACATAATGTATTATTAATATTATTTTATTTGTGATATTTATATGCATGGTTTAAGACTTTAAGTTTAGATTCTTGGTGTTAGTTTTAGTATTCTATTTTATTATAATTTTTTATTTGATCCACGGGTTGGCCCAACTCATATAGTTCAAGCCCCAGAGGCTAGTTATCTAACCGATATACATATACAATTCACCTCTCTTCCTTCTCTCGCTCACCTTTCTCCAATCTCTCTCAATCTCGCTCCCTTCTCTCTTCCCTCTCCCAATCTCGCTTGCCATATATAAAAATGCATATATGTAATATACAATTATCTAACCGATATACTTATACAATTCACCTCTCTACCCTCTCTCGCTCACCTCTCTCCTACCTCTCCCAATCGCGTTCGCCTCTCTTCTCCCTCTCCTGATCTTGCACACCTCTCTCCTCAATCTCCCAATATCGTTGTCCATATATACAAATACATAATATAATATATAATTATCTAACCAATATACATATACAATCCGCTTCTCTCCCACTCTCTGCCCTCTCTCGCTTGTCTCTCTCCTCTCTCTCAGTCTCTCTCGACTCTCTCCCCCTATAACATGTAGTTACAAATTGCAATTATCAAATTATATTTGTGGAGAGTTATTAGACTATTTTTGAGTGGCTATATGTGAAAGTTCCACTTCTTACAATTATAAATTGTGTATCTTCAAAATTTTTGTTTTATGTGACGTAATATTTTTATTGACTTGTATTTCCTTAATTTGTAGATTGTGATAGTCGAACCTGATTGCAACTTCGTTGAAAAACTATTTGATATATGTACCACTTGATGCTTTGAGTAAAACGCATTTGATATATGCGATTTACGGCTCTTTGTTAGGGAAACAACACTTGACCTATTTCTCCTGCTTGTTCTCCCATACACTTTTTCTTTTTGTTTATTCTTGTTAAACTTACATATACAAAGATATCATTAGGATAAAAGAAGGATAATTAGTTGCTACAAATAATATTAGATATATTTTAAGAATTATATAAATAATACATCGAGTTTAGTCATAAAACTATTTGTTCATGTGATTATTTTTTCATTTAAATATTTTTTATTAGTTTAGGTATGAAATTAAAAAAATAAAAAGAAATACTTTAGATGCATTTTTGACACTTATCTCTTTATTTTATATATATTTCTTCAATTAGAACTTCCCGATCGCATGAAAGATATTTCGATATATTTACTTTAAAAATCTTTATTTTTTTAAATTTTGTGTCAAGACATAAAAATAAATAAAATTGACCTGGATAATGGTACAATGGGTTGCAATACTCTTGGACGGTCAAAATCTCATCACCTGCCAAGTTGGACGACGCAGTCATTGACTCATTGTCAATAAAAAATGTGAACTATATCTTAATATTTTTCCTATTATAAATACTATGTAACAACTCATCTTTACAAAGAAATTAAAAACTTGTCTAGCTACAAGATTCATAAATATTCTGATCATATATACTAAAAAGAAAAGAGTAAATATCCACTTTATATGAACACCAACCATATTATATCGCGAATGGCATTAAAAAAGAATCGATTTCATCAGAAGAGTCAGAAGCTAATAAGGATTTATTCTATTGTCATAATAAGACTTTGAAATTAGATAAAGATCATTTTCTCGTGGGAGAAAGTAATAAGGAAAGCATTCATTCTTTGATGTCAGTAGTAAAAGAGGTAAATATAAAAATCACGAAGAAGCAATTATTAGAGTTTATGAGTAAGGCAAACATAGAAGATGAAGGTCTATTGATACATCAATTATTGACAAAGTTGATGAACATCGTTGAAAGTCTAGAGTTACATCATCGCTCGTGGAGGCCTGCCCTACATACTATACATGAGGTCAATTAAATTAATCCGATTAGTTATTATTGTATTGTTATTTTGTATTGAACATAAAGATTTTTCAGAAATATCAATTTGAATGTTTTCACTATTTGTTCCATTTTCTCATGCAACAATCCAACCAATCCAACATAGTTAGTTAAGGTAGACATGCTAATAATCGTTTTAGCACATTCTATATACTTGAATCAGTTCATATCAGTAATTGTTTCATCATTCCAATTCAAAGCAACCATCAAATTATGTTCAAAGTTTGTCATATTTATCCTACAGATAAAAATAAGATATTGTTTCAATAATTAATAAATCAGAAAAACATTTGTAAAGCTATAGTAAGAACTTAACATAATACTCTTTTTAGTCTGTTTAAAAAAGAATGACCCCTTTTTTTTTTTTGTAACATTTTAATTTTAACTTTTCACGTAGCAGGTTTAAGGCCACAAGATTAAAGGGCAGTTTTGTACATTTCACATAACTTTAATTTAGGACCACAAGATTCAAAAATCTAATTATTTTCTTAAACTTCGTGTCAAGACAAACTAAATCATTCTTTTTTAAACGAAGGGAATACATTATATTGACTTTTGACTTATTTAATTCATACATGATGAAGTTTTCTGAATAATGAGTCACACTAGTAAAAACTTTATTGAATATTGTTGGAATATGTAAAGCATTCCTTACGACAAGATTTATTTTATAATCACATGTGGTCAGTTCGAAAAATTGAGGAATATGACTTTAACAGAGTGTGTAATCGACAATCACGTTTTGAAGGTAAAACTTTAATGATAATAATGTTTTATAGCTAAATTTGTAGGATTTGATGACCTGTGATTCAGAGGCGAACTCACACCTTTTGATGCAATACAGATTGCCCCCAGACCATTCATTCACGAATTTCAACGTATTGATGGATCATTCTCAAGGATGCAGGTTTGTGGGTGTTATTTGAAGTTTTGATGATTTGACAAACTCAGAGACCTTGTGAAGAGACCAGATTCATTGTGCAAATGTATATGCAACTGTTAGGTCTTTATTGACAGGGGGAAGGAAACATGGAAGAACATGTAGACACTGGTGTATTGTTTGTCATCATCAAAAAGGGAAAAATGTTATTTGTAGTTTTGATGATTTGACAAACTCAGGGACCTTATGAAGGGACCTGGTTCTTGGCTAAATTTTTGGTTGCCAGCTGGAGAAAGTACAAAAAGTTGGTGCACAGTCTCCAACAATGGCAGAAGTGGCAGACGCGGCAGAAACCTCAGCCAATGGGATTGTTTTACGTTTTGTGACCTTTCTACATAAACAAAACATCCATATATTCACAATCAGTTTTTGCAACTTAAAAAGATCTTAAGAACTCTTGCAAAGGCTTACAAAAGGAGTGAAGAAACATCATAAAGATCAACTCAAATCTAAAAGAGCTGGAAGATTAGTTGTCTTAGGATTATTTCTTCTGCGCGTAAATTGTAAATTTGTTCCTCCATTTATAAAGGAATCAGATAGTTGTTTGATCTGAAATTCTAAATCATTAGTAGGTTAGTGATTTAGTGGACAGTCTTTGAGATTGCTTAGAAAATCCTAAGTTGTCTAGAGTGATATCTTAGTGGGTAGAGTAACATCTACTTAGGCTCATCAAGTAATAGAGCTATTGTTGTCTGTGAGATTAAAAACTTTTTCTCATATTTTGTGTAACCGGTTTACTTTTGCTTGTGAATACTAGTTGAACGGTTTTGGAAATCCTGTGAGACAGGTCGTGGTTTTACTCCCTTGAGCAAGGAGGTTTCCACGTAAACTGCTGGTGTTGATATTCTACCTTTATTTACAGTTGTTCATATTTTGAGTGAGTCAAGGGACCTGGTCCATTGACTGATAGTGGACGCACAGATTCTAACAAGTGGTATCAGAGCAGGTACTCTCTATCTGGTTAACACCAAGAGAGTGATTCCTGTTCTAGAATGGCTGCTCCACTCAATCTGGAAGAGGTCAGTCTTCAACTAGACCCCCTAGTTTCAATAGACATTTCTATAGTTGGTGGAAAGTCAGAATGCATGACTTCCTTATGGCTGAAGATAGTGAACTATGGGACATTGTATTAGATGGACCTTTCATTCCCATGATGGAAGAGAAAGATGGTGAAAACACTAGGCTTGTTCCAAAGCCTAGACGAAAATATGATGAAGCTGATAGGAAGAAGATTGAAAAGGGATACAAAGCCAAGAAGCTTCTTGTTTGTGGTATAGGACTCGATGAGTTCAATCGTGTCTCAGCTTGTGAATCTGCAAAAGAAATCTGGGATTGCTTAAAAACAGCCCATGAAGGAACTGAACAAGTAAAAAAATCAAAGATTGATATGCTTACCTCTCAGTATGAAAATCTCATTAAGGTGAAACCATTCACTAGATGTTCACAAAGCTGTCACCAATCACAAATGAGTTAAAAAGTCTGGGGGAACCCATTAGTATGAGTAAGCAGGTCAGGAAAGTGCTCTGAATCCTTCCCAAGTCCTGGGAGAGCAAGGTGGACGCAATCACTGAAGCAAAAGATCTAAAAGTGTTGACAATGGATGCTCTTATTGGAAATCTCAAAACTCATGAGATGAATCGAAGTTATGATGTGTCAAAAAGGGAAGTCAAGAAGGATAAGTCCTTAATGCTGAAACACAGGTCTGAGAAAGACTCCAGTGAAGATGACGATATGGCTTACCTTATCAAAAGGTTTCGAAAGATTGTGAGAAAAAACAAGGGATTCAGAAAGGGTGCAAATGGTCCTCAAACTGCAACTCCAAATGATACATGTCACAAATGTGGAAAGGCTGGACATTTTATAAGAGATTGTCCATCACTCAAAGCTGAAAACAAGGACTATCAAAGACCAAGAGGTGAGAAAGAAAAACGTAGGGACCTAGTACTTGATAAAAGTGATCGAAAAGCTGCAGCTGATCATGTGGTCAAGAAAGCTCTTGCTGCATGGTGAGACTCTTCCAGTGAGTCAGAAGATCTTGATGAGCCTAATAATGCATCAATGGTGGCAATTCATGATGAGAATAATATATTCGATGAAATGTTTGTTTTAATGGCTCAGTCAGATAATGAAGATGCTGAGGATCAGGTAACACTTCTTGATATTAAGCAAAATCTGAATACTTATTCTTTTAAAAGACTGAAAAAATTAGCAAATGTGATGATTGATTCTGTGATTGAATTAACTTCTGAAAGAGACTCCATGAATGCTGAATTTGAAAGTCTAAGTGAAAACAGAGATAAAATTGGTGAGAAAATGGTTCAAATTGAATGCAAAATGATTCTAGAATCTGAAAACTAGAACTCAAAAATCAATTGTATCTGATGAATGAGGAGTCTGAAAAACTGAAAGAAAAGTCTGCCAGTCTACATGTTGAGCTGGAAGAAAAACTGAAAAACTCAGAGATCAACCTTATTTTCACCTTGGAAAAGAACAAAAGCTTAGAGAAAGATATTGTCAAACTTAAGGATGACCTTGCAAATTCCCTTAAATGGACAAAATCTTCTAAGCTGCTTTCAAATGTGACAAATCAAAGCAACTACAACAAAAGGGGTCTGGGAAGTTTGAATATTACTCCTCCTTTCAATCCTCACAGCAAATATGTCTTTGTTTCAGATAACTTGCTTTGTGTTCACTGTGGTAGAAATGGGCACTTAAAAGGTGAATGTACAGCCTGGAGAGAGTCGCATGAAAGATTCTCAAACTTCACAGAAAAGAAAAGGAGTTCAAAAAGGGGACCTGGTCCTGTTCAAAAACCCTTGATCAAAAAGAGTTTAAATTTACCTCACTAGGCGAGAAACACCTTGATTACTCCTTTATCTGCCTTCTGGGAACTCAAATTGAAATGGGTTCCCAAGTCTACTAAGTGATTCTTGCTGCAGGTGAGTGAGAGGAGTAGCAGTCAAATGTTGGTACATGGATAGTGGATGCTCCAAACATATGACTGAGATACAAAAAACATCCTCTCGCTCAAGGCACTTCAAGGTGGAGGTGTCTTTTTTTTTTTAAAGTGTTGGTAAAGTTGAAAAACGCTTCAAGAATCCATTGATAATGTGTATCATGTTAGTGCTTTGAAGTACAGTTTTCTGAGTATGTCTCAAATCTGTGTCAAGAGAAATGAAGAAAAGTTTACATCTGAGAAGTGTACTGTGGTTATTTTAACTACAAAGAAGGTGTTTCTCACTACTGAAAGATGTAAAAGCATGTATTTTGCAAACTTAGAAATATCTCATGGAGATGATCTAATATGTCTAAGTGCTCAGAATGAAAATGCTGATCTGTAGCATCGGAGACTAGGTCATGTGAGCTCATCTTTATTGATTAAGCTGGTTCCTAAGGACCTGGTACTAGGTCTGCCAAAACTGAGATTTTGTGAAAATAAAGTGTGTGAAGTGTGTGTAAAAGGAAAACATATCAGAATTTCCTTCATGTCAAAGAAGAAAGTGACCTCGTCAAGAGTATTAGAGCTGCTGCACAGGGATCTGTGTGGACCTCTAAAAGTTCAAAGCAAAGTGAAAGAAGTAATACTGAAACAGGTGTTCATTTGAAGAGTAGAACAATGATCAGTTGCATCCGTTGACATCAAGGCCAGCATGGAAACACAGTTCATCTCATCCGCTTGATAATCTCATTTCACCTCTGAATTCTGGAATTCATACTAGAATCAAAAACAAGAAATCTAGTTGCATTTTCAACTTTTATCTCATCAATTGAGCCTAAGAATGTAAAAGAGGCATTGTGTGATGCAGACTGGGTTAACTCAATGCTAGAAGCACTACATCAGCTTGAAAGAAGCAAGATTAAGAAAACCTCTAGTGGCATCTTAATCTGTCAAGGGAAGCATACAAAGAAGCTGTTAAAGAACCTTCATATGCAATCAGGTCAGACATGGTATTCAGCGTGGGAATGTATGCACAGTTCCGAACATATCCCAGGGAATATCCTCTAAAGGCAGCTAAGAGAATCTTGAGTATCCAAAGAAAACAGGGGACCTGGTCCTGTTTTATCCTACAGCTGAGGATGAGTGTGTAGTTGTTGCCTTCAGATTGCCCAACTTCTTCGGATAAAGCAATAGCTTGGGAATTTTAGAGTCCTTATCAACACCATTCCTTTTATGTGTGCTAAATACAAGTGTTGTCAGTATGGGAAAGAATCATGTGCTAACTTTCTAAGAGATAATGTTGAAAAAGGGAATTTTGTGCTAACTTATTGCCCAACAGAGGAACAAACTGCAGACATCTTTACCAAGGCTCTAAGCAAAGATCAGTCTGAGAGCAACAGGTTGAAGTTGGGTATGATGAACTTGAAGTAATCCCAAAATTATTCAAGCATGAAATTTCCTTAGTGGCAGAAATCTGTAGTGCAGGTATCCTTTCTATTAATAATAATATGTCTTGTAAGATCAATGTTGTACCTATTACAGGTATACATTCATAAATGATGTGCAAAAGCAAAAACATAGTCAGAACCATTCAGGAATGGTGCTTAAATTGCAGTATGGGACCTGGTCTCTCCTAAGGTTAGCTTTCTTTACATTAATTTTAAACTAGTCTAAATAGACCGTTGATATTGCCACGTGCCAGTCTTTCGTCATTCTGACGTTAGTCCCATCGCTTGAAACTCCAAGCGACACGTCAAATCAAGGGACCTGGCACCGCTTCTCCTCTTTATATTCAACCTTCTCATTTCTAAATCTCTTCACTCTCTCTCTTTGTTCTGAAAAACCCTAAAATACCAAATCTTATCTTTTTTTTTGCTGTTGTTTTTGTTAAAAAGAAAAATGTCGGAACACTCATCCTCATCAAGGAAGATGCTTGCATCCTTGAGTGAAATCGATCCAGTTTCTTTCTATACCCCATCTCCTTCAGGATCGAAATCAATAGTTCCAACAACCTCTGAAGTTAGTCCTCCTTTAGATAACTCCATCGTCCCCATTCAGTCTATAGATATAAACAGTCCTAGTCTTCCCCTGGTACCTGGTCCTTCTATGGAAATGCTTTCTGATACCCTTTTTGAGGGTGACTTATCAGAGAGCAAAACATCTGAGTCCAACATCTTGGCTGCTACTGAAGGACTGGTCATTGAGAGCCTCACAATGATGAGAGAAGAAGCAAGATTGGAGGAATGTGAAAACCCCATGAATGACGATATCAGAGACACACAACCTATTTTTGATAAAACTCCGGATTTTAGGAGATATCCTTCGTCTGATTCTTCTGATGAAGAAGATGTTAATCGTCCTATTCAGTGGTCACTGCAGAAGAGAAAGGGAAATGTCTCTAAAAAGGGGAAAGAAAAGGTTGTAGAGGGTAAACCTAAACGACGGCCAGTTACTAGATCTGACTCTAAGAAAATGCTAGCCGATGCTATGAAAGCCAGTGCCAAATCTACAGCCAGAAATCGAAGTGAAAGAACCTTCAAAGTGTCAAAATTCCAAATGCCTCCGACTGATGTGGTGGAAGTTTCTGGGAAGAGTCTGATGGGGGTCTTGTAAGAAAAGTTCAAGAAAAGTGAAACAAAATGTCCAAAAGAAGTCCAACACAACAAAATCCACGAAGGCAGTAGTGAAAGGAAAAAGGAAGAGAAAAACTTCTGCAACACAAACTGAAAAGTCTGAGCAGGGACCTGGTCCTGAAGTGCACGTGGATGAAGATGTCATCAACAAACAAGAAATTGTTGATAACTTGAGTAAACAATCTGTTTTGGCTGGAAGGGTATTCGACATGAATAGTGTTCATTAGCCAGGTATGGACTTTCTTCATGATATTGTAGAAATTCAATCATGGATGCATTTATTCGATTTTAAGTCTCCTGTCCTTCATGAGGAAGAGGTCCGTGAATTTTACTACAATATTACTTTTGGAGAAGATGGCAGTATAAATACCAGAGTGAAAAACATAGTCGTTCATCTTGATGAAGACCTGTTGGGAATGATTCTTGGAGTACCTCGAGGAGGTATCAGGTCTGTGGTTGGAAAAAGTTGTTCGGTGGAATTTGTCACGACTTGTTCTAAACTCCCAACTACCAGGTGTGCAGGGTTATTTAAGAAACTGATGAAGACTGAATTCCAGTTGGTTTTTGAGTTTGTTAACAAAATTCTCCTTCCAAGAAATGAAAAGAGAACTTCAGCAACTTCGGCTGATCTATTTGTCATGGAGCTGTTGTGCAAATTTAAACCTCTGGATCTTCCAGGTCTTATGCTTGAATACATGTACCAAACTGTCATCGAGAGAAAGGGAAAGCATGGTATGGGTTATGGATACTTTTTTAACTGAAGTATTCAAACACTTTAATATTCCTCTTGGTGTTGGAAAAGTTGGTACAGTGAAGCAAACCTTCTCAGAGTCCACTCTGGTTGAATGTTAGTGCATAGAAGGAAAAGAAAATCCCAAGAGCAAAGTGGCTCAACTTGTGGAGAACCAGGATCAATTGAAGTATGAGTTGGAAGAATTGACTATGAGGTTGAGTAGTAGAGATGCTGAAATTGCTATTCTTAAGGTAGAACTACTTAAGGCACTGACTATGGGACCTGGTACCTCGGTTATTCAAGAGCTGAAGCAAGAAAATGCAGAGCTGATGGCCAAAACTGTCGCTTTACAAGAGAAAGCAATAAAAGACAATGATGATGATAATGCTCGACTTACTCTTATCATTCAGTCCCTTTCCCATCAGCCCCCTCCTTCATAGTCGTTTTTCAATCTTCTTCTCCTTTATGGTTCTTGTATGTGGCTTATCTACTCAGTCTGTTGTACTCTAGTTTAATTTTAATGTATTGAATGATGCCTCTGAACTGCTATTAATCCTATTCCTGTTTTGTTCTGGCAAATTGTTTATCGTATTTTGTACTCCTTTATGTCTGATTACCAAAAGGCTATGATCTTACTTGATTGCATTATTGATAATATTGGTTTACTGTGTCTCTTTTTAATGATGACAAAAGGGGGAATTTTTATGTAAGAATGGGAGATGTACTTTATGCAAGAATGTTGTACTTCAGGGATGGGAGAAGTAATTCAGGGGAAACAGGAAATATTATTTATGGGCTTGGTTTATGGTTCTTGTGAATTTTCTTGTTCACTGCAGGTATATAGATAACTGATTCAGGGGGAACAATAAACTTTGCAATATCTTGTGATCCTGTCTTGAAGTCTGATGTATGGTTTGTCATCATCAAAAAGGGGGAAAATGTTATTTGAAGTTTTGATGATTTGACAAAACCACAGGGACCTTGTAAAGGTACCTGGTCCATGGTGTAGGAAACTAATGAGTGTGTCTACTCGACAGGGGGAAGAAATGCAGACATTGGTGTATGGTTTGTCATCATCAAAAAGGGGGAAAATGTTATTTGAAGTTTTGATGATTTGACAAACTCAGAGACCTTGTGAAGAGACCAGATTCATTGTGCAAATGTATATGCAACTGTTAGGTCTTTATTGACAGGGGGAAGGAAACATGGAAGAACATGTAGACACTGGTGTATTGTTTGTCATCATCAAAAAGGGGGAAAATGTTATTTGTAGTTTTGATGATTTGACAAACTCAGGGACCTTATGAAGGGACCTGGTTCTTGGCTAAATATGCTTTTTGGTTGCCAGCTGGAGAAAGTACAAAAAGTTGGTGCACAGTCTCCAACAGTGGCAGAAGTGGCAGACGCGGCAGAAACCTCAGCCAATGGGATTGTTTTACGTTTTGTGACCTTTCTACATAAACAAAACATCCATATATTCACAATCAGTTTTTGCAACTTAAAAAGATCTTAAGAACTCTTGCAAAGGCTTACAAAAGGAGTGAAGAAACATCCTAAAGATCAACTCAAATCTGAAAGAGCTGGAAGCTTAGTTGTCTTAGGATTATTTCTTCTGCGCGTAAATTGTAAATCTGTTCCTCCATTCATAAAGGAATCAGATAGTTGTTTGATCTGAAATTCTAAATCATTAGTAGGTTAGTGATTTAGTGGGCAGTCTTTGAGATTGCTTAGAAAATCCTTAGTTGTCTAGAGTGATAGCTTAGTGGGTAGAGTAACATCTACTTAGGCTCATCAAGCAATAGAGTTATTGCTTGTCTGTGAGATTAAAAACTTTTTCTCACATTTTGTGTAACGGTTTACTTTTGCTTGTGAAGACTAGTGAAACGGTTTTGGAAATCCTGTGAGACAGGTCGTGGTTTTACTCCCTTGAGCAAGGAGGTTTCCACGTAAACTGCTGGTGTTGATATTCTGCCTTTATTTACAGTTGTTCATATTTTGAGTGAGTCAAGGGACCTGGTCCATTGACTGATAGTGGACGCACAGATTCTAACAGTGGGCTTGGAAAATGCGCTTTAAAGGAGCTCCCAGTTGAGAACCACCCTGTGTGGATGATATCTTGGAGCGTGGGAGGTCAAACGAGGCAAGGAGGAGTAAAGGAAAGTGTTTCTCCATTCGGCGAGGTGCCATCCACTTTGGCGACTCACCGAACCCCTTTGGCGAGGGTTCCAGGATCGCCGACTGATCCAATGAGCTGCATAGAAAGGCTTCCCATTCGGCGAGCATGGAGGACATTTGGCGGATCGCCGAGCCGTTTGGCTCGCCCATTGGCCCATTTTAGGGTCACTTTTGGACTCATTTATGTAATAAGTCCTAACACTATAAATAGGTGACTTAGGGTTCATTTTAGAGGAGACTGATTTTGAATATTGTGGTTGTAAACCTAAACTCCTTGTGTGAGTGTTGAAAGCTTGGTAAGCTTTTGTTGAACATTGTTTAGAAACGAGGGTTGCTTGGGTTATTGATTCTCTCGAGGTCTTCGTAAGAGTTAGGTTCTTCTTGATGGATTGACGAGGTGAGGTCTTTGTGTTTAATTTACGCTTAGGTTGCTCTTTATTTTCTCTTTTTGTGTCTATCTATTAATCCGGATTTGGTACTTGTTAGGATCTAGATTGGAGGTTATTGGATTTAATACATCCTTTAGTTGTCAATTGTTTCTTATCTTAGGATATTAGGATCCCTCTCTTAAGTTTCGCTTTAGACCCCAATGGTGTTGATTCGTCCCTGATGACATAAAGAAAGAAGATGAGGAAACTGGACGAAGGAAGAAGTGAGGGAAGACAAAAACTGTTAATTCACTGCCTACTGATTCCTAGAATATTTTCTGCTATATATAACAGATCTCTTCTAGAAAAGATCTGTCAATCTTGTATTGGGCTTTTTGGTTCTCCTTAGCATGGTCTCAGGCCCAAGAACGTCTTCAGTTGTATCTAAGCCCAACTCGTTTATCAGAATTCATAACAAACATGCCCTTAATTAAGGAAAATTCTTATCAAACTTTTGCAATTGCTCATATATACTCCCTCCGTTTTCAACTTGTTTATCTTACTTTTCTTTTTAATTTCATTTAAAAGAATGTCTTTTCTTTTTTGACAAATCTTCATTCTAATTTTCCATGACAAGTATGTTTGAAACTATAAGATTAAGAGTTTGTTTGGAACTGTTGTTGGGATGTCAAAAATACTTATTTTGACAAAAAGAAAATACTTTTTTCGAAAAAAGTTAAAGATGTTTGGCTAATAGGTAAAAGTACTTTTAATTGGAAGAAACAAAAGCAGAAACAATTTTCTTGTTGTTGGAAGAAGTTAAAAATTTCAACTACTTAAGAAAAACAGATATAGAAGCAAAAAAATCATTTTTTTCCAAGACCAAACTATTGTTGCCCTATATACATATTTATAAATATATTCTCTTATATTTATTTTAAGGGTAAATATAGTTGAATAATTTTTAAAGATAAAAGCCTTGAGTGATTTTATTAATACAAAAATGTTGGAAATCTTACGAAAAATACTTCATCTATAAGTAATTATCATAGCTTGAGACGTGTCAAAAAAGACTGTCCTTAAAGATATTTCATCCGCTACAGATATATTTCCAAGATTCAATCAGCTCTTCTACTATAAAATTATTAGAAGCTTGCTCACAGTAAAATAGGAAAAAAGAAGTTGAGTCCATCTCCACCTCCCAAAAGAAAAGGATTTTTGTTGATATTACATAAGGGAAAGATCAAGAGCAGCAAATTGATGGCTTCAACATCAGCCAACTTACTTCCTTTTTTAGCATAATGATTATTTAGTAATTGAGAAGTTAATGTGCCATTCAATATCATCAAATGAACACCAACATTAAGAAAATTAAAGCTTCAAATAATTAAATTAATGTGAGTAATGTAGAACCATAACATTATACTCAACAACAGCATCCCCACTGGTCCTATTGGACCAATAAGTCTTCGCATTGGCGATTCCCTGAGCCAATCGAAAAACTCCAGAACCACCAACGATTGACATTTCACGGTACTTTTGAAATGCATTCCGGCCAAGAACACTCAACGTGCTCCCATTATACTTTCCAGTTGTGAACACAAAATTTAGGGTCATGAGAAGGGCACCCTTATCTTGATTCAGCTGAACCATAAATCCCTTGGGCTCGA
>CM040627.1:81026057-81045635 GCA_022817965.1 Solanum lycopersicoides | reverse complement strand
AATATGAACAACTGTAAATAAAGGTAGATATCAACACCAGCAGTTTACGTGAAACGTCCTTGCTCAAGGGAGTAAAACCACGACCTGTCTCACAGGATTTCAAACCGTTCACTAGTATTCACAAGTAAAAGTAAACCGGTTACACAAAATGTGAGAAAAAGTTTTTAAATCTCCACAGACAAAATTAAGCTCTATTACTTGATGAGCTAAGTAGATGTTACTCTAACCCACTAAAGATATCACTCTAGACAACTTAGGATTTTCTAAGCATCTAAGACTGCCCACTAAATCACTAACCTACTAATGATTTAGAATTTAGATCAAACAACTATATCTGATTCCTGTTATAAATGGAGGAACATATTTACAATTTACGGCGCAGAAGGAAATAATTCCTAAGACAATAAGCTTCCAGCCTCTTTCAGATATTTGAGTTGAATCTTAGGATTGTTTCTTCACTCTTTTTGTAAGCCTTTGCAAGAGTTCTTAAAGATCTTTTTCAGTTGCAAAAACTGAATTGTGAATATATGGAATGTTTTGTTTATGAAGGAAGCGTCACAAAACGTAAAAACAATCCCATGGCTGAGGTTCTGCCAGCGTCTGCCACTTTCTGCCATTGTTGGACGTGTCACCAACTTTTTGTACTTTCCTCCAGCTGGCAACCAAAATTTAGCCAAGACCAGCGTCCCTTCATAAGGTCCCTGAGTTTGTCAAATCATCAAAACTACAAATAATATTTTTCAACTTTGATGATGACAACAATACACCATGTTACATGTTCTTCCATGTTTCCTTCCCCCTGTCAATAAAGAACCTAACAGTTGCATATAACTATTGCCACAATGGAATCTGGTCTCTTCACAAGGTCTCTGGTTTGTCAAATCATCAAAAACTTCAAATAACACCCACAACCTGCATCCTGAGAATGATCCATCAATACTTGAAATTCAGTGAATTGAATGGTCCTGAGGCGCAATCTGTATTGCAATCAAAGGTTGTGAGTTCACCTCTCGAATCACAGGTCAATAATCCATACAAATTTAGTATAAACACTATTATCATTAAAGTTTTACCTTCAAAACTGTGATTGTCGATTACACACTCTGTTAAAGTCATATTCCTCAATTTTTCGAACCTGACCACATGTGCATTATAAAAAAAATCTGTCGTAAGGAATGCTTACAATATTCAACCAATATTCAATAAAGTTTTTTACTAGTTGTGACTCATTATTTAGGAAAACTTCATCAGGACGTATGAATTAAATAAGTCAAAGTCAATATAATGTATTCCCTTTCGTTAAAAAAGAATGATTTAGCTTTTGTCTTGACACGAAGTTTAAGAAAAATAATTAGATTTTTGAATCGGTGTGGTCCTAAATAAAGTTTATGTGAAATGACAAAACTGCCCTTTAATCTTGTGGCCTTAACCTGCTACGTGAAAAGTTAAAATTAAAATGTTACCAAAAATAAGAAAAGGGGTCATTCTTTTTAAATAGACTAAAAAGAGTATTAGTAAGTTCTTACTATAGCTTACAAATGGTTTTTTCTGATTTATTAATTTATTGAAACCAATATCTTATTTTTATCTGTAGGATAAATACTGACAAACTTGACATAATTTGATGGTTGCTTTGAATTTGGAAGTGTATAAATAATTACTGAATATGAACTGATTCAAGTATAATAGAATGGTTCTAAAACGATTATAGCATGTCTAACTTAAACTAAACTATTGTTGGATTGGTTGGATTGTTTGCATGAGAAAATGGAAACAAATAGTGGAAACATCAAATTGGATATTTCTTGAAAATCTTTATGTTCAATACAAAATAACATACATAATAACTAATCGGATTAATTTTAATTGATCATGTAAGTATGTAGGGGCAGGCCTCCACGAGCGATGATGTACATCTTAGACTTTCAAACCGATGTTCATCAACTTGTCCAATAATTGATGTTATCAATAGACTCTTTCATCTTCTATGTTTGCCTTACCCATTTAACTCTATATGCTTCTTCGTGGATTTTTATATTTACCTCTTTTACTACTGACATCAAGAATGGAATGCTTTCCTTATTACTTTCCTCCCAAAGAGAAAATGATCTTTATCTAATTTCAACAGTCTTATTTAATGACAATAGAATAAATGCCTTATTAGCTTCTGACTCTTCTGATGAAATCGATTCTTTTTTAATGCCATTCGCCGATATAATTATGGTTGGGTGTTCCATGATAAAGTGGATATTTCTCTTTTCCTTTTAGATATATTTGATCAGAATATTTATGATCTTGTAGCTGACAAGTTTTTAATTTCTTTGTAAAGATGAGTTGTTTAATAGTAATTTATAATAGGAAAAAATATTAAGATATAGTTCACATTTTTTATTTGACAATGAGTTAATGACTGGCGTCGTCCAACTTGGCGGTGATGAGATTTTTGACCGTCCAAGAGTATTTGCCAACCAATTGTACCATTATCCAGGTCAATTTTATTATTTTTTATGTCTTGACACAAATATTTAAAAAAAATAAAGATTTTTAAAGTAAATAAATTGAAATTATCTTTCATGCGATCGGGAATTCCTAATTGAAGAAATATATATAAAATAAAGAGATAAGTGTCAATAATGCATTCTAAAGTTCTTCTTTGTTATTTTTTTAATTTCATACTAAACTAATAAAAAAATATTATAATGAAAAAATAATCACATGAACAAATAGTTTTATGACTAAAACTCAATGTATTATTTATATAATTCTTAAAATATTCCTAATATTATTTGTAGTCAACTAATTATCTTCTTTATCCTAATGATATCTTTGTATATGTAAGTTTTAACAAGAAAATAACAAAAAGAAAAAGTGTTGGGAGAACAGCAGGAGAAATAGGTCAAGTGTTGTTTCCTAACAAAGAGCCGTAAATCGCATATAATCAAATGCGTTTTACTCAAAGCATCAGTGGTACATATATCAATGTTTTTCAACAAAAGTTGCCAATGCAGGTTCGACTGATCACAATCTACAATTAAGGAATACAAGTCAATAAAAATATTACGTCACATAAAACAAAAATCTCTTGAAAGATACACAATTGATAATTGTTAAGAAGTGGAACTTTCACATATAGCAGCATTCAAAAAATACGTGCTAATAAACTCTCCAACAAATATTAATTTATAATTGCAATCTTGTAATACATGTTATAGGGGGAGAGATCGAGAGAGACTGAGAGAGAGGGGAGAGAGACAAGCGGGAGGGGCAGAGAGTGGGAGAGAAGCGGATTGTATATGTATATTGGGTTAGATAATTTATATATTATATTATGTATTTGTATATATGGACAAACGATATTGGGAGATTGAGGAGACGAGGTGTGCAAGAATCAGGAAGAGGGAGAAGAGAAGGCAGAACGCGATTGGGAGAGGTAGGAGAGGAGGGTGCGAGAGAGGGTAGAAGGGTGACATTGTATAAGTATATCGGTTTATATTGTATTATTACATATATGCTTTTTATATATGGCCAAGCGAAGATTGGGAAGGGAAGAGAGAAGGGAGCGAGATTTGAGAGAGATTGGAGAAAGGTATGCGCGAGAGAAGGAGAGAGGTGAATTGTATATGTATATCGGTTAGATAACTAGCCTCTGGGGCTTGAAACTATATTGAGAAAAATTTTTTTTGGGCCAACCCCGTGGATCAAATAAAAATTATAACTAAATAGAATACTAAAACTAACACCAAAATCTAACTTAAAGTCTTAAACCATGCCATATAAATATCACAAATTAAAATAATATTAATAATACATATGTTTGACTTTCAGGTAAATTTTGGTTGTATGATTTAATTTGAAATTATTGCTTTTTTTTTAAAAAAAAAAAAGGATCATAGGTATTAATAACAACAAATACCTGCTAGTAAAACTTCACTCAGTGAGGTCTATGAGGGTAGAATGTACATAGAAGTTATCCATCTCATGGAGCTTAGATAAGTTGTTTTCTGGAAGATCCTCGGCTTCAAGCAATCAAAACTCAAGTAATCAAACGAAGAAAGTAATGAAGAATCAATAAAAAATGTAATTTTTATGTGAGAGATTTGAACTTTGTGATATTTATATGCATGGTTAAGACTATTCAAGTTTAAATTCCTGTTGTTAGTTTAGTATTCTTATTTTATTATACATTTTTAATTAATTTTTATTTGCCCCACGTGCTGGCCCAACTCATATCGTCAAGCCCCGAAGGCTTAATGGGCTTATTCCATGTTGGGCTAACGAATTCTATTTTTAAAGGAAAAAATTACATGAATTGATACATTTTAATAATAATTTACTGTTTTAGCAATACTTTTTATTTATTACGCATTTATAGCAATATATGTTTAAATTTGCAATATGTATTAAAAGTGAATATATATAAATATATTTGAATTATATATGGAATTATAATGTTTTGTAAAATATGATTATGTTTGTTTGCGTAAAAATTGAACTATTGTTTAAAAATGTAATAAATTGTGATAAAATGAATTATCTATCATTAAAAATTTGTATTATATTTGAATAAAAAATATTCTTTGTAATATGAATTAAACTTGTAATTATAATGAATTAAAAGTGTCAAGTGAAAAAGAAATATTATTGCCTATAAATGGTAAATATTTTTTTTATTATAGTATATTTATGTAAGTCTTCATTTTTTAAATGAAGCTCCAAAATCTTGGCTCAATCCAATCAAATCCGAGTTGATCGAGACTTAACTTTTATTGACGGATCTACTCACTATTGATGATTCCTTTGTTTTTCAAGGATTCAATCAGGTTAGTCATGAGTTTTTTTCGTAAGATCAATTGTTTATAGATCTTTTTTATTTTTTTGCTAAGGTGACAGATTCAATTAAGTTCGGTATGAGCTTATCAATTTCTAATCATCATTTTTTCCTTTGCTACTCGAGTGAAAAATTTCAATTCAAGTTATAGGTATTCTTAATAAATCACATTTTTAATTGATTTTTTCCTTTGTCTCAAGTTACAATTCAATTTAGGTTAGGTTTTAAACTTTTTCGGCAAAGATGAATATTTTTTATTGATTTCCTTTTCTCGCTCAAGTGGCATCTAAAATTAGCGTTAGTTTGAGTTTCTCTGAATATATCTTTTTTTAATAAATTATTTACCTTTTTAGTGCTCAGTGACAGACTCAAGTTAGTATGATGTAGTATTTTCTCAATATATTAAATTTATTTATCCGATTTTTTTTTTGTTGCTCAAGGTGATAGATTCAACATAGGTTAATTTGATCTTTCTATTAAATATCAAAAAAAAAATTTTAATTTTTTCCTTTTTGTTCAAGTGACAGATAAACTCGGGTTAGTTTCTTGAGCTTTTTCTAAATAGTTCATTTTTATAGGAAAAAAAATTGTTTGTGTTAGAGTTAGTTTGTGCACACCTTAAATTATCCACGGAGTACTTTATATCTCAACCAAATGTTTATGGGTAATTTTATCCACCAAAGTTCAACCTATACTTTGTCCCCTGGGAATTTTCAACCTTAGTATTTACTCCCTTGATGTGGAATTGCATTCAATCATTTAGCCACATTCTTGGTGCTAGCAATATTATTTATATTTTTGTTCAATGAAACCTATTGAGTAAGGGTTTAGAAGTTCTTTGGTTCCAAAGATAAATTTCAGTGGAATGCACTTTTACTCTAACCTTTATTTTTTCTAATTTATCATCAACTAAGTTTAAATTAATTACACTAATAAGATTTGCAAAAATTATGAAAATGAGGACCCTAAACATTGTGGTTATGAAAGAGTAACGGTTTAAAAGATGCTTCCAAACTATATAGGAGATCTATAATTACACTATAAACATAGGTTATTAATATAAAGATACCCTAGGGACTAGACAATCAAAACCTATTTAGTCTTTGAGCGTAACAAGAGCTACTTGATATCATGATATTGAAATGCAACTTATGTCCTTTCCGAATGGTTAGAGATGTGTTAGACCATGTGAAAACAATTTTGTCAAATATTTTTTTTTGATGAAATAATCTCTAACATTTGCCCTAACCTTGAAACTGAACACTCAAAACTTTGGACGATGCAACATTTACAACATCTCAACTCGTCTCAACTTTGGTGTCGGTTGTGTTCATAGTTCTATGCATCTACGGTTTCTCTTGAGCTCTTTCTATTTTTAAACTGACTATCTAATCTAGTCTCCACAAGTAATCTCTGGAACAATTTGATTTTGCAGAAGAAACATCAGAGGACACAAAATCTCTAATGGTTATCACGTCCTCAGAAGAAAATCTCATCTTTCCCTTCACTACGTCTGCAACCTAAGATAGTTGTCAGCTCTGTTTCCTTCAACTGCGTAAATAATATTTTGCAATAACCTCAAAATAAGAGTGTGTTTCTAATTTTGAAGATGCCCCGCTTGCTTTTCGAGCATATCAACAACAAATGCTAAATAGGAAAGTCATTATAGTGGACAGTATCAAAGAGCATAAGCAAGAAAAAGAGGAGCAAGAACGAAGAGCATCAAGAAAAAAACAGTTACTAGGCCGAAGAAAGAGAGTCTTCAACACATAAAAGCCAAGCTTTGGAATGAAAAACATAAAGACTTCCCTCTTTCTGGTTATAAACTTGTACCACAAGGAGCAAGTAAGTACCAATTATACCAGGCACATCGCTCTGAAGGTTATTGTCTCATTCATTCGAACATAAATTTTTTCTTTTAACTCTTGGAGAACGGGCTAGATTGTCTCACCTTGACAGGCCCAATATCCATCTCAAGTAAGATTTTCCACCAGCAACATTTTTTTGTTTGTTTCTTGACCTATTTGTAAAAACTCATACTCCATTCACAATGTAAAATGTAATGAGTGAGTTGCGCATCATTTGCAGGACATGTAGCATTAACTGTAACTTTGAGTGAGTCAAGGGAGCTGGTCCATTGACTGATAGTGGACGCACAGATTCTAACAAGTGGTATCAGAGCAGGTACTCTCTATCTGGTTAACACCAAGAGAGTGATTCCTGTTCTAGAATGGCTGCTCCACTCAATCTGGAAGAGGTTCAGTCTTCAACTAGACCCCCTCGTTTCAATAGACATTTCTATAGTTGGTGGAAAGTCAGAATGCATGACTTCCTTATGGCTGAAGATAGTGAACTATGGGACATTGTATTAGATGGACCTTTCATTCCCATGATGGAAGAGAAAGATGGTGAAAACACTAGGCTTGTTACAAAGCCTAGACGAAAATATGATGAAGCTGATAGGAAGAAGATTGAAAAGGGATACAAAGCCAAGAAGCTTCTTGTTTGTGGTATAGGACCCGATGAGTTCAATCGTGTCTCAGCTTGTGAATCTGCAAAAGAAATCTGGGATTGCTTAAAAACAGCCCATGAAGGAACTGAACAAGTAAAAGAATCAAAGATTGATATGCTTACCTCTCAGTATGAAAATTTCAAAATGAGAGAAGGTGAAACCATTCACTAGATGTTCACAAAGCTGTCATCAACCACAAATGAGTTAAAAAGTCTGGGGGAACCCATTAGTATGAGTAAGCAGGTCAGGAAAGTGCTCTGAATCCTTCCCAAGTCCTGGGAGAGCAAGGTGGACGCAATCACTGAAGCAAAAGATCTAAAAGTGTTGACAATGGATGCTCTTATTGGAAATCTCAAAACTCATGAGATGAATCGAAGTTATGATGTGTCAAAAAGGGAAGTCAAGAAGGATAAGTCCTTAATGCTGAAACACAGGTCTGAGAAAGACTCCAGTGAAGATGACGATATGGCTTACCTTATCAAAAGGTTTCGAAAGATTGTGAGAAAAAACAAGGGATTCAGAAAGGGTGCAAATGGTCCTCAAACTGCAACTCCAAATGATACATGTCACAAATGTGGAAAGGCTGGACATTTTATAAGAGATTGTCCATCACTCAAAGCTGAAAACAAGGACTATCAAAGACCAAGAGGTGAGAAAGAAAAACGTAGGGACCTAGTACTTGATAAAAGTGATCGAAAAGCTGCAGCTGATCATGTGGTCAAGAAAGCTCTTGCTGCATGGTGAGACTCTTCCAGTGAGTCAGAAGATCTTGATGAGCCTAATAATGCATCAATGGTGGCAATTCATGATGAGAATAATATATTCGATGAAATGTTTGTTTTAATGGCTCAGTCAGATAATGAAGATGCTGAGGATCAGGTAACACTTCTTGATATTAAGCAAAATCTGAATACTTATTCTTTTAAAAGACTGAAAAAATTAGCAAATGTGATGATTGATTCTGTGATTGAATTAACTTCTGAAAGAGACTCCATGAATGCTGAATTTGAAAGTCTAAGTGAAAACAGAGATAAAATTGGTGAGAAAATGGTTCAAATTGAATGCAAAATGATTCTAGAATCTGAAACTAGAACTCAAAAATCAATTGTATCTGATGAATGAGGAGTCTGAAAAACTGAAAGAAAAGTCTGCCAGTCTACATGTTGAGCTGGAAGAAAAACTGAAAAACTCAGAGATCAACCTTATTTTCACCTTGGAAAAGAACAAAAGCTTAGAGAAAGATATTGTCAAACTTAAGGATGACCTTGCAAATTCCCTTAAATGGACAAAATCTTCTAAGCTGCTTTCAAATGTGACAAATCAAAGCAACTACAACAAAAGGGTCTGGGAAGTTTGAATATTACTCCTCCTTTCAATCCTCACAGCAAATATGTCTTTGTTTCAGATAACTTGCTTTGTGTTCACTGTGGTAGAAATGGGCACTTAAAAGGTGAATGTACAGCCTGGAGAGAGTCGCATGAAAGATTCTCAAACTTCACAGAAAAGAAAAGGAGTTCAAAAAGGGGACCTGGTCCTGTTCAAAAACCCTTGATCAAAAAGAGTTTAAATTTACCTCACTGGGCGAGAAACACCTTGATTACTCCTTTATCTGCCTTCTGGGAACTCAAATTGAAATGGGTTCCCAAGTCTACTAAGTGATTCTTGCTGCAGGTGAGTGAGAGGAGTAGCAGTCAAATGTTGGTACATGGATAGTGGATGCTCCAAACATATGACTGAGATACAAAAAACATCCTCTCGCTCAAGGCACTTCAAGGTGGAGGTGTCTTTTTTTTTTTTAAAGTGTTGGTAAAGTTGAAAAACGCTTCAAGAATCCATTGATAATGTGTATCATGTTAGTGCTTTGAAGTACAGTTTTCTGAGTATGTCTCAAATCTGTGTCAAGAGAAATGAAGAAAAGTTTACATCTGAGAAGTGTACTGTGGTTATTTTAACTACAAAGAAGGTGTTTCTCACTACTGAAAGATGTAAAAGCATGTATTTGGCAAACTTAGAAATATCTCATGGAGATGATCTAACATGTCTAAGTGCTCATAATGAAAATGCTGATCTGTAGCATCGGAGACTAGGTCATGTGAGCTCATCTTTATTGATTAAGCTGGTTCCTAAGGACCTGGTACTAGGTCTGCCAAAACTGAGATTTTGTGAAAATAAAGTGTGTGAAGTGTGTGTAAAAGGAAAACAGATCAGAATTTCCTTCATGTCAAAGAAGAAAGTGACCTCGTCAAGAGTATTAGAGCTGCTGCACAGGGATCTGTGTGGACCTCTAAAAGTTCAAAGCAAAGTGAAAGAAGTAATACTAAAACAGGTGTTCATTTGAAGAGTAGAACAATGATCAGTTGCATCCGTTGACATCAAGGCCAGCAAGGAAACACAGTTCATCTCATCCGCTTGATAATCTCATTTCACCTCTGAATTCTGGAATCCATACTAGAATCAAAAACAAGAAATCTAGTTGCATTTTCAGCTTTTATCTCATCAATTGAGCCTAAGAATGTAAAAGAGGCATTGTGTGATGCAGACTGGGTTAACTCAATGCAAGAAGCACTACATCAGCTTGAAAGAAGCAAGATTAAGCAAACCTCCAGTGGCATCTTAATATGTCAAGGGAAGCATACAAAGGAGCTGTTAAAGAACCTTCATATGCAATCAGGTCGGACATGGTATTCAGCGTGGGACTGTATGCACAGTTTCGAACATGTCCCAGGGAATCTCCTCTAAAGGCAGCTAAGAGAATCCTGAGTATCCAAAGAAAACAGGGGACCTGGTCCTGTTTTATCCTGCAGCTGAGGATGAGTGTGTAGCTGCTGCCTCCAGATTGCCCAACTTCTTCGGATAAAGCAATAGCTTGGGAATTTTGGAGTCCACATCAACACCATTCCTTTTATGTGTGCTAAATACAAGTGCTGTCAGTATGGGAAAGAATCATGTGCTAACTTTCTAAGAGATAATGTTGAAAAAGGGAATTTTGTGCTAACTTATTGCCCAACAGAGGAGCAAATTGCAGACATCTTTACCAAGGCTCTAAGAAAAGATCAGTCTGAGAGAAACAGGTTGAAGTTGGGTATGATGAACTTGAAGTAATCCCAAAATTATTCAAGCATGAAATTTCCTTGGTGGCAGAAATCTGTAGTGCAGGTATCCTTTCTATTAATAATAATATGTCTTGTAAGATCAATGTTGTACCTATTACAGGTATACATTCATAAATGATGTGCAAAAGCAAAAACATAGTCAGAACCATTCAGGAATGGTGCTTAAATTGCAGTATGGGACCTGGTCTCTCCTAAGGTTAGCTTTCTTTACATTAATTTTAAACTAGTCTAAATAGACCGTTGATATTGCCACGTGCCAGTCTTTCGTCATTCTGATCGTTAGTCCCATCGCTTGAAACTCCAAGCGACACGTCAAATCAAGGGACCTGGCACCGCTTCTCCTCTTTATATTCAACCTTCTCATTTCTAAATCTCTTCACTCTCTCTCTTTGTTCTGAAAAACCCTAAAATACCAAATCTTATCTTTTTTTTTGCTGTTGTTTTTGTTAAAAAGAAAAATGTCGGAACACTCATCCTCATCAAGGAAGATGCTTGCATCCTTGAGTGAAATCGATCCAGTTTCTTTCTATACCCCATCTCCTTCAGGATCGAAATCAATAGTTCCAACAACCTCTGAAGTCAGTCCTCCTTTAGATAACTCCATCGTCCCCATTCAGTCTATAGATCTAAACAGTCCTAGTTTTCCCCTGGTACCTGGTCCTTCTATGGAAATGCTTTCTGATACCCTTTTTAAGGGTGACTTATCAGAGAGCAAAACATCTGAGTCCAACATCTTGGCTGCTACTGAAGGACTGGTCATTGAGAGCCTCACAATGATGAGAGAAGAAGCACGATTGGAGGAATGTGAAAACCCCATGAATGACGATATCAGAGACACACAACCTATTTTTTATAAAACTCCGGATTTTAGGAGATATCCTTCGTCTGATTCTTCTGATGAAGAAGATGTTAATCGTCCTATTCAGTGGTCACTGCAGAAGAGAAAGGGAAATGTCTCTAAAAAGGGGAAAGAAAAGGTTGTAGAGGGTAAACCTAAACGACGGCCAGTTACTAGATCTGACTCTAAGAAAATGCTAGCCGATGCTATGAAAGCCAGTGCCAAATCTACAGCCAGAAATCGAAGTGAAAGAACCTTCAAAGTGTCAAAATTCCAAATGCCTCCGACTGATGTGGTGGAAGTTTCTGGGGAAGAGTCTGATGGGGGTCTTGTAAGAAAAGTTCAAGAAAAGTGAAACAAAATGTCCGAAAGAAGTCCAACACAACAAAATCCACAAAGGCGGTAGTGAAAGGAAAAAGGAAGAGAAAAACTTCTGCAACAAAAACTGAAAAGTCTGAGCAGGGACCTGGTCCTGAAGTGCACGTGGATGAAGATGTCATCAACAAACAATAAATTATTGATAACTTGAGTAAACAATCTGTTTTGGCTGGAAGGGTATTCGACATAAATATTGTTCATCAGCCAGGTATGGACTTTCTTCATGATATTGTAGAAATTCAATCATGGATGCATTTATTCGATTTTAAGTCTCCTGTCCTTCATGAGGAAGAGGTCCGTGAATTTTACTACAATATTACTTTTGGAGAAGATGGCAGTATAAATACCAGAGTGAAAAACATAGTTGTTCATCTTGATGAAGACCTGTTGGGAAAGATTCTTGGAGTACCTCGAGGAGGTATCAGGTCCGTCGTTGGAAAAAGTTATTCGGTGGAATTTGTCACGACTTGTTCTAAACTCCCAACTACCAGGTGTGCAGGGTTATTTAAGAAACTGATGAAGAGTGAATTCCAGTTGGTTTTTGAGTTTGTTAACAAAATTCTCCTTCCAAGAACCGAAAAGAGAACTTCAGCAACTTCGGCTGATGTGTTTGTCATGGAGCTATTGTGCAAATTTGAACCTCTGGATCTTCCAGGTCTTATGCTTGAACACATGTACAAAACTATCATTGAGAGAAAGGGAAAGCATGGTATGGGTTATGGATACTTCTTAACTAAAGTATTCAAACACTTTAATATTCCTCTTGGTGTTGGAAAAGTAGGTACAGTGAAGCAAACCTTCTCAGAGTCCACTCTGGTTGAATGTGAGTGCATAGAAGGAAAAGCAAATCCCAAGAGCAAAGTGGCTCAACTTGTGGAGAACCAGGATCAATTGAAGCATGAGTTGGAAGAATTAACTATGAGGTTGAGTAGTAGAGATGCTGAAATTGCTATTCATAAGGTAAAACTACTTAAGGCACAGACTATGGGACCTGGTACCTCGGTTATTCAAGAGCTGAAGCAAGAAAATGCAGAGCTGAGGGCCAAAATTGTTTCTTTACAAGAGAAAGCAATAAAAGACAATGATGATGCTAATGCTCGACTTACTCTTATCATTCAGTCCCTTTCCCATCAGCCTCCTCCTTCATAGTCGTTTTTTCAATCTTCTTCTCCTTTATGGTTCTTGTATGTGGCTTATCTACTCAGTCTGCTGTACTCTAGTTTAATTTTAATGTATTGAATGATGCCTCTGAACTTCTATTAATCCTATTCCTGTTTTGTTCTGGCAAATTGTTTATCGTATTTTGTACTCTTTTATGTCTGATTGCCAAAAGGCTATGATCTTACTTGACTGCATTATTGATAATATTGGTTTACTGTGTCTCTTTTTAATGATGACAAAAGGGGGAATTTTTATGTAAGAATGGGAGATGTACTTTATGCAAGAATGTTATACTTCAGGGATGGGAGAAGTAATTCAGGGGAAACAGGAAATATTATTTCTGGGCTTGGTTTATGATTCTTGTGAATTTTCTTGTTCACTGCAGGTATATAGATAACTGATTCAGGGGGAACAATAAACTTTGCAATATCTTGTGATCCTGTCTTGAAGTCTGATGTATGGTTTGTCATCATCAAAAGAGGGGAAAATGTTATTTGAAGTTTTGATGATTTGACAAACCCACAGGGACCTTGTAAAGGTACCTGGTCCATGGTGTAGGAAACTAATGAGTGTGTCTACTCGACAGGGGGAAGAAATGCAGACATTGGTGTATGGTTTGTCATCATCAAAAAGGGGGAAAATTTTATTTGAAGTTTTGATGATTTGACAAACTCAGAGACCTTGTGAAGAGACCAGATTCATTGTGCAAATGTATATGCAACTGTTAGGTCTTTATTGACAGGGGGAAGGAAACATGGAAGAACATGTAGACACTGGTGTATTGTTTGTCATCATCAAAAAGGGGGGAAATGTTATTTGTAGTTTTGATGATTTGACAAACTCAGGGACCTTATGAAGGGACCTGGTTCTTGGCTAAATATGCTTTTTGGTTGCCAGCTGGAGAAAGTAAAAAAAGTTGGTGCACAGTCTCCAACAGTGGCAGAAGTGGCAGACGCGGCAGAAACCTCAGCCAATGGGATTGTTTTACGTTTTGTGACCTTTCTACATAAACAAAACATCCATATATTCACAATCAGTTTTTGCAACTTAAAAAGATCTTAAGAACTCTTGCAAAGGCTTACAAAAGGAGTGAAGAAACATCCTAAAGATCAACTCAAATCTGAAAGAGCTGGAAGCTTAGTTGTCTTAGGATTATTTCTTCTGCGCGTAAATTGTAAATTTGTTCCTCCATTTATAAAGGAATCAGATAGTTGTTTGATCTGAAATTCTAAATCATTAGTAGGTTAGTGATTTAGTGGGCAGTCTTTGAGATTGCTTAGAAAATCCTAAGTTGTCTAGAGTGATAGCTTAGTGGGTAGAGTAACATCTACTTAGGCTCATCAAGCAATAGAGTTATTGCTTGTCTGTGAGATTAAAAACTTTTTCTCACATTTTGTGTAATCGGTTTACTTTTGCTTGTGAATACTAGTGAAACGGTTTTGGAAATCCTGTGAGACAGGTCGTGGTTTTACTCCCTTGAGCAAGGAGGTTTCCACGTAAACTGCTGGTGTTGATATTCTGCCTTTATTTACAGTTGTTCATATTTTGAGTGAGTCAAGGGACCTGGTCCATTGACTGATAGTGGACGCACAGATTCTAACAGTGGGCTTGGAAAATGCGCTTTAAAGGAGCTCCCAGTTGAGAACCACCCTGTGTGGATGATATCTTGGAGCGTGGGAGGTCAAACGAGGCAAGGAGGAGTAAAGGAAAGTGTTTCTCCATTCGGCGAGGTGCCATCCACTTTGGCGACTCACCGAACCCCTTTGGCGAGGGTTCCAGGATCGCCGACTGATCCAATGAGCTGCATAGAAAGGCTGCCCATTCGGCGAGCATGGAGGACATTTGGCGGATCGCCGAGCCGTTTGGCTCGCCCATTGGCCCATTTTAGGGTCACTTTTGGACTCATTTATGTAATAAGTCCTAACACTATAAATAGGTGACTTAGGGTTCATTTTAGAGGAGACTGATTTTGAATATTGTGGTTGTAAACCTAAACTCCTTGTGTGAGTGTTGAAAGCTTGGTAAGCTTTTGTTGAACATTGTTTAGAAACGAGGGTTGCTTGGGTTATTGATTCTCTCGAGGTCTTCGTAAGAGTTAGGTTCTTCTTGATGGATTGACGAGGTGAGGTCTTTGTGTTTAATTTACGCTTAGGTTGCTCTTTATTTTCTCTTTTTGTGTCTATCTATTAATCCGGATTTGGTACTTGTTAGGATCTAGATTGGAGGTTATTGGATTTAATACATCCTTTAGTTGTCAATTGTTTCTTATCTTAGGATATTAGGATCCCTCTCTTAAGTTTCGCTTTAGACCCCCAATGGTGTTGATTCGTCCCTGATGACATAAAGAAAGAAGATGAGGAAACTGGACGAAGGAAGAAGTGAGGGAAGACAAAAACTGTTAATTCACTGCCTACTGATTCCTAGAATATTTTCTGCTATATATAACAGATCTCTTCTAGAAAAGATCTGTCAATCTTGTATTGGGCTTTTTGGTTCTCCTTAGCATGGTCTCAGGCCCAAGAACGTCTTCAGTTGTATCTAAGCCCAACTCGTTTATCAGAATTCATAACAAACATGCCCTTAATTAAGGAAAATTCTTATCAAACTTTTGCAATTGCTCATATATACTCCCTCCGTTTTCAACTTGTTTATCTTACTTTTTTTTTAATTTCATTTAAAAGAATGTCTTTTCTTTTTTGACAAATCTTCATTCTAATTTTCCATGACAAGTATGTTTGAAACTATAAGATTAAGAGTTTGTTTGGAACTGTTGTTGGGATGTCAAAAATACTTATTTTGACAAAAAAAAATACTTTTTTCGAAAAAAGTTAAAGATGTTTGGCTAATAGGTAAAAGTACTTTTAATTGGAAGAAACAAAAGCAGAAACAATTTTCTTGTTGTTGGAAGAAGTTAAAAATTTCAACTACTTAAGAAAAACAGATATAGAAGCAAAAAAATCATTTTTTTCCAAGACCAAACTATTGTTGCCCTATATACATATTTATAAATATATTCTCTTATATTTATTTTAAGGGTAAATATAGTTGAATAATTTTTAAAGATAAAAGCCTTGAGTGATTTTATTAATACAAAAATGTTGGAAATCTTACGAAAAATACTTCATCTATAAGTAATTATCATAGCTTGAGACGTGTCAAAAAAGACTGTCCTTAAAGATATTTCATCCGCTACAGATATATTTCAAGATTCAATCAGCTCTTCTACTATAAAATTATTAGAAGCTTGCTCACAGTAAAATAGGAAAAAAGAAGTTGAGTCCATCTCCACCTCCCAAAAGAAAAGGATTTTTGTTGATATTACATAAGGGAAAGATCAAGAGCAGCAAATTGATGGCTTCAACATCAGCCAACTTACTTCCTTTTTTAGCATAATGATTATTTAGTAATTGAGAAGTTAATGTGCCATTCAATATCATCAAATGAACACCAACATTAAGAAAATTAAAGCTTCAAATAATTAAATTAATGTGAGTAATGTAGAACCATAACATTATACTCAACAACAGCATCCCCACTGGTCCTATTGAACCAATAAGTCTTCGCATTGGCGATTCCCTGAGCCAATCGAAAAACTCCAGAACCACCAACGATTGACATTTCACGGTACTTTTGAAATGCATTCCGGCCAAGAACACTCAACGTGCTCCCATTATACTTTCCAGTTGTGAACACAAAATTTAGGGTCATGAGAAGGGCACCCTTATCTTGATCAGCTGAACCATAAATCCCTTGGGCTCGACCCACTATTGTCGAGTTAGGCTCTGGTCCAACTGTTAGTGGGTCGTCTATCATTGTAACAGACCCAAAGGAAGTTGGGTATTTGGCAGTCATGTTGGATTGGGCTATTTGAACTGCAGTTGGATTTTTTCCACTAACTATGTCGTGAAAATAGAAATGAAATTTAGTTACCTTTTGCTTTGCATGAGGTAGTTTCTTGAACCATTTTTCAACAGCCTTGGAACCTAATCCAACACCATGAGCCATTGGCATGGCCATAACAAACATGAAGCAAAGCAATAGAACTAGACTTGTTTTTTCCATCTCTTAATTTCTTGAGAAAGAATGCATTAATCGTATACAAAGAGATGGATATTTATATGGAGTGTGTGAGTAGAGGACAAGTTGTAGTATTAAATTAAGATTAAATAATAAATATAATTTAATCAAATTATTTTTTTAGTTACTTATTTTCTTAATAAGTAGTTTTGTTAGGAGATACGGTCCACGCTTTTTAGAATTTAGAGTTAGCTTGTATCAGCAACATAAGGACACTCATATGCTTATCGTGAGTGGTGCACCGTTAATCATATTCTAATTCTTGCCCGTTCTCATATATATATATATATATATATATATATATGTGTGTGTGTGTGTTTTCCAAAATTAAACCTTCAACCTTAATTATGATAAAAAAATCACTCAAAATATCATATTACTGAATGCGCATTTTTATGACAATTTATGTTTTTGTGTGTGTTTATTCATGTATAACTAGATCTTATGGAGTAGAATTATTTATATTTAACTTAAATCAAGTGAAATGAGGGCGTTTGCTTAATAACTTTATCGGTTTCATTTTATTTCATCTCGATATTAAATATATATTTTTCTATTTTAGTAAATCAACTATTTAAAACCATTTTCTTTTCAATATTATCTTTATCATTAAATAACTAAATAAAAAATTAATAGTCAAATTTAGATTTTCAAAGTGAGACTATTTTCGACTATAATCTTAATTAATAGTGTTCCCTTAGAAATTTAAAAAAATAGTATTATTTTCGACTATAACCTTGATAGTGTTCAAATCTCAAGAAATATATATATATATATATATATATATATATATATATATATATATATATATATATATATTACACATTGTATTTATTGATTTATTGATGGGCATAATTTTTGCTAAAATAAGCTTATTTTGGGACGAAGAGATACTTTTAAGTTTAAATAATAGAAAAATGTTGAGTCAACATGATCCAAATAAAATAAAATTGAGAAAATATTAGTTAATTGATCTACCATATCATTAAGAGATTAACTCCTATCCACTCTGACCGTGAATATTGTACCGTCAATTTTATTTCTAGAAATATTTTCTTTTCTTAATATATTCACATTTTATAAATATTTAAATTAAAATAACATGAAAGTATCATATATATGATCATTTGGACTCTAAATTAATTATAGAAATTTGTTTAGAATTCTTATTTAGTTAGAAAAAATAAGGATCTTTCACTTTCTTCGTCATCATTATTCCAATCTGATTTTTCTTTAACATCATTAAAGCAATTTGAAACAATCGTCATTTTCCGGTAATCTCTATTATATGTATAGAGCTAATGGCTAACAACTAAAGACAGATTTCACGTGGATTCTCTATTAATTGCAAATTAAACATGGAAAATCATAAAATGGAATCGAATGGACCACGAAAGAGCTAACGTAAAAACTCATTATAATTATGAGCATACGTGCTCATTCAATTGCTTTTTTTCTTTATTATTATAATATAATTATAAGGGTATTTGGTGGAGTGATTTAATTATAAGGGTATGTGACAAAGGGGAGTTGTTGGCGTTTGTGTTCAATTTAATAATCTACTAGTCCCAATATATATATATATATGCTAAGTTGAAAATCATCAAAAATCCAATTGAGAACATGAGTGTTGAATTTTATTTATTATTTTCTTTCGTAGGTGCAAATAAAAGAATAGAAGAACTAATAAATCAAGGATACAAACATAAATATTGCATAAAGAATATCATACATAATTATTTAACTTAAATACATTCCCGATCTTATAACATTAGTGATATATACTTTTAAATTCTCGTCTAATTTAAGGAGAGTTTTCAATACTTCTATCGGCTTTTATTAAGAGTTTCATATTCCTACAAGAATTTGAGACCATACTTGAGATCACTTGCCATGTTATGTTGCTTATCGAGGGTGTATCTAAAATTTAGTTAGTTCTACGTGTTTTTAAGACTGTCCGAAGGTTTCCATACTTCTCTTTCATTTTTGAGGATGTACAATTTTAAGAATCTTTCTCCAAATTTATCTTAATCATACACATACATCTTTATTGTGATTTGAGATATTATGTTAACCATTTGTTAGTAACAAAACTATAATTTTAGAGAATATTATTCTTTGACATATGCCAGCATTCAGCTGATGATCTGCATGATCATCATTCCTACTATGTATAACTTTTTCTGTTTCAAAAAAATTATGGGTTAATTTGTCTCTTAAATAAGTGAACTTCTAATTTTTACTGTAATTCAAAAAACTATACCTTACATTCACACAAAGACATACTAAAAAAAAAAAAAAAAAATCAAGGATGTTCTGGTAGGTGATATTTGGCCAAAAATGCATATATTTTTCATTCCTTGCTTCATAATATGATATTTTTAATTATTTTTTTTGAATATTTATTAAATTAGTTCATCTATGTAGAAATAAAATATTGTGAAGGTAAAGATTTGAGCAAAAATGATTCATTTTTCTTTTAAAAAAAAAAAAATGAGATTGACGCGGCGAATGCGGGACAAAATGATTGTCCACCAATACGAAATCTGACTTTTTTTAAAACAAAATTATTTTGAACTTTAATTATTTTATTTGTAACTTTTCCTATATTTTATTTCGGGCAATGTTATCAAACTTTTGCGATTATTTATATATTTTCTTCGTTTTTAAT
>CM040627.1:80907302-81025057 GCA_022817965.1 Solanum lycopersicoides | reverse complement strand
TCACTGCAGAAGAGAAAGGGAAATGTCTCTAAAAAGGGGAAAGAAAAGGTTGTAGAGGGTAAACCTAAACGACGGCCAGTTACTAGATCTGACTCTAAGAAAATGCTAGCCGATGCTATGAAAGCCAGTGCCAAATCTACAGCCAGAAATCGAAGTGAAAGAACCTTCAAAGTGTCAAAATTCCAAATGCCTCCGACTGATGTGGTGGAAGTTTCTGGGAAGAGTCTGATGGGGGTCTTGTAAGAAAAGTTCAAGAAAAGTGAAACAAAATGTCCGAAAAGAAGTCCAACACAACAAAATCCACAAGCAGGCTAGTGAAAGGAAAAAAGAAGAGAAAAACTTCTGCAACAAAAACTGAAAAGTCTGAGCAGGGACCTGGTCCTGAAGTGCACGTGGATGAAGATGTCATCAACAAACAATAAATTATTGATAACTTGAGTAAACAATCTGTTTTGGCTGGAAGGGTATTCGACATAAATATTGTTCATCAGCCAGGTATGGACTTTCTTCATGATATTGTAGAAATTCAATCATGGATGCATTTATTCGGTTTTAAGTCTCCTGTCCTTCATGAGGAAGAGGTCCGTGAATTTTACTACAATATTACTTTTGGAGAAGATGGCAGTATAAATACCAGAGTGAAAAACATAGTTGTTCATCTTGATGAAGACCTGTTGGGAAAGATTCTTGGAGTACCTCGAGGAGGTATCAGGTCCGTGGTTGGAAAAAGTTATTCGGTGGAATTTGTCACGACTTGTTCTAAACTCCCAACTACCAGGTGTGCAGGGTTATTTAAGAAACTGATGAAGAGTGAATTCCAGTTGGTTTTTGAGTTTGTTAACAAAATTCTCCTTCCAAGAACCGAAAAGAGAACTTCAGCAACTTTGGCTGATGTGTTTGTCATGGAGCTATTGTGCAAATTTGAACCTCTGGATCTTCCAGGTCTTATGCTTGAACACATGTACAAAACTATCATTGAGAGAAAGGGAAAGCATGGTATGGGTTATGGATACTTCTTAACTAAAGTATTCAAACACTTTAATATTCCTCTTGGTGTTGGAAAAGTAGGTACAGTGAAGCAAACCTTCTCAGAGTCCACTCTGGTTGAATGTGAGTGCATAGAAGGAAAAGCAAATCCCAAGAGCAAAGTGGCTCAACTTGTGGAGAACCAGGATCAATTGAAGCATGAGTTGGAAGAATTAACTATGAGGTTGAGTAGTAGAGATGCTGAAATTGCTATTCATAAGGTAAAACTACTTAAGGCACAGACTATGGGACCTGGTACCTCGGTTATTCAAGAGCTAAAGCAAGAAAATGCAGAGCTGAGGGCCAAAATTGTTTCTTTACAAGAGAAAGCAATAAAAGACAATGATGATGCTAATGCTCGACTTACTCTTATCATTCAGTCCCTTTCCCATCAGCCTCCTCCTTCATAGTCATTTTTTCAATCTTCTTCTCCTTTATGGTTCTTGTATGTGGCTTCTCTACTCAGTCTGCTGTACTCTAGTTTAATTTTAATGTATTGAATGATGTCTCTGAACTGCTATTAATCCTATTCCTGTTTTGTTCTGGCAAATTGTTTATCGTATTTTGTACTCTTTTATGTCTGATTGCCAAAAGGCTATGATCTTACTTGATTGCATTATTGATAATATTGGTTTACTGTGTCTCTTTTTAATGATGACAAAAGGGGGAATTTTTATGTAAGAATGGGAGATGTACTTTATGCAAGAATGTTATACTTCAGGGATGGGAGAAGTAATTCAGGGGAAACAGGAAATATTATTTCTGGGCTTGGTTTATGGTTCTTGTGAATTTTCTTGTTCACTGCAGGTATATAGATAACTGATTCAGGGGGAACAATAAACTTTGCAATATCTTGTGATCCTGTCTTGAAGTCTGATGTATGGTTTGTCATCATCAAAAAAGGGGAAAATGTTATTTGAAGTTTTGATGATTTGACAAACCCACAGGGACCTTGTAAAGGTACCTGGTCCATGGTGTAGGAAACTAATGAGTGTGTCTACTCGACAGGGGGAAGAAATGCAGACATTGGTGTATGGTTTGTCATCATCAAAAAGGGGGAAAATTTTATTTGAAGTTTTGATGATTTCACAAACTCAGAGACCTTGTGAAGAGACCAGATTCATTGTGCAAATGTATATGCAACTGTTAGGTCTTTATTGACAGGGGGAAGGAAACATGGAAGAACATGTAGACATTGGTGTATTGTTTGTCATCATCAAAAAGGGGGAAAATATTATTTGTAGTTTTGATGATTTGACAAACTCAGGGACCTTATGAAGGGACCTGGTTCTTGGCTAAATATGCTTTTTGGTTGCCAGCTGGAGAAAGTAAAAAAAGTTGGTGCACAGTCTTCAACAGTGGCAGAAGTGGCAGACGCGGCAGAAACCTCAGCCAATGGGATTGTTTTACGTTTTGTGACCTTTCTACATAAACAAAACATCCATATATTCACAATCAGTTTTTGCAACTTAAAAAGATCTTAAGAACTCTTGCAAAGGCTTACAAAAGGAGTGAAGAAACATCCTAAAGATCAACTCAAATCTAAAAGAGCTGGAAGATTAGTTGTCTTAGGATTATTTCTTCTGCGCGTAAATTGTAAATCTGTTCCTCCATTTATAAAGGAATCAGATAGTTGTTTGATCTGAAATTCTAAATCATTAGTAGGTTAGTGATTTAGTGGGCAGTCTTTGAGATTGCTTAGAAAATCCTAAGTTGTCTAGAGTGATAGCTTAGTGGGTAGAGTAACATCTACTTAGGCTCATCAAGCAATAGAGTTATTGCTTGTCTGTGAGATTAAAAACTTTTTCTCACATTTTGTGTAATCGGTTTACTTTTGCTTGTGAATACTAGTGAAACGGTTTTGGAAATCCTGTGAGACAGGTCGTGGTTTTACTCCCTTGAGCAAGGAGGTTTCCACGTAAAATGCTGGTGTTGATATTCTGCCTTTATTTACAGTTGTTCATATTTTGAGTGAGTCAAGGGACCTGGTCCATTGACTGATAGTGGACGCACAGATTCTAACAGTGGGCTTGGAAAATGCGCTTTAAAGGAGCTCCCAGTTGAGAACCACCCTGTGTGGATGATATCTTGGAGCGTGGGAGGTCAAACGAGGCAAGGAGGAGTAAAGGAAAGTGTTTCTCCATTCGGCGAGGTGCCATCCACTTTGGCGACTCACCGAACCCCTTTGGCGAGGGTTCCAGGATCGCCGACTGATCCAATGAGCTGCATAGAAAGGCTGCCCATTCGGCGAGCATGGAGGACATTTGGCGGATCGCCGAGCCGTTTGGCTCGCCCATTGGCCCATTTTAGGGTCACTTTTGGACTCATTTATGTAATAAGTCCTAACACTATAAATAGGTGACTTAGGGTTCATTTTAGAGGAGACTGATTTTGAATATTGTGGTTGTAAACCTAAACTCCTTGTGTGAGTGTTGAAAGCTTGGTAAGCTTTTGTTGAACATTGTTTAGAAACGAGGGTTGCTTGGGTTATTGATTCTCTCGAGGTCTTCGTAAGAGTTAGGTTCTTCTTGATGGATTGACGAGGTGAGGTCTTTGTGTTTAATTTACGCTTAGGTTGCTCTTTGTTTTCTCTTTTTGTGTCTATCTATTAATCCGGATTTGGTACTTGTTAGGATCTAGATTGGAGGTTATTGGATTTAATACATCCTTTAGTTGTCAATTGTTTCTTATCTTAGGATATTAGGATCCCTCTCTTAAGTTTCGCTTTAGACCCCCAATGGTGTTGATTCGTCCCTGATGACATAAAGAAAGAAGATGAGGAAAGTGGACGAAGGAAGAAGTGAGTGAAGACAAAAACTGTTAATTCACTGCCTACTGATTCCTAGAATATTTTCTGCTATATATAACAGATCTCTTCTAGAAAAGATCTGTCAATCTTGTATTGGGCTTTTTGGTTCTCCTTAGCATGGTCTCAGGCCCAAGAACATCTTCAGTTGTATCTAAGCCCAACTCGTTTATCAGAATTCATAACAAACATGCCCTTAATTAAGGAAAATTCTTATCAAACTTTTGCAATTGCTCATATATACTCCCTCCGTTTTCAACTTGTTTATCTTACTTTTTTTTTTAATTTCATTTAAAAGAATGTCTTTTCTTTTTTGACAAATCTTCATTCTAATTTTCCATGACAAGTATGTTTGAAACTATAAGATTAAGAGTTTGTTTGGAACTGTTGTTGGGATGTCAAAAATACTTATTTTGACAAAAAAAATACTTTTTTCGAAAAAAGTTAAAGATGTTTGGCTAATAGGTAAAAGTACTTTTAATTGGAAGAAACAAAAGCAGAAACAATTTTCTTGTTGTTGGAAGAAGTTAAAAATTTCAACTACTTAAGAAAAACAGATATAGAAGCAAAAAAATCATTTTTTTCCAAGACCAAACTATTGTTGCCCTATATACATATTTATAAATATATTCTCTTATATTTATTTTAAGGGTAAATATAGTTGAATAATTTTTAAAGATAAAAGCCTTGAGTGATTTTATTAATACAAAAATGTTGGAAATCTTACGAAAAATACTTCATCTATAAGTAATTATCATAGCTTGAGACGTGTCAAAAAAGACTGTCCTTAAAGATATTTCATCCGCTACAGATATATTTTCAAGATTCAATCAGCTCTTCTACTATAAAATTATTAGAAGCTTGCTCACAGTAAAATAGGAAAAAAGAAGTTGAGTCCATCTCCACCTCCCAAAAGAAAAGGATTTTTGTTGATATTACATAAGGGAAAGATCAGGAGCAGCAAATTGATGGCTTCAACATCAGCCAACTTACTTCCTTTTTTAGCATAATGATTATTTAGTAATTGAGAAGTTAATGTGCCATTCAATATCATCAAATGAACACCAACATTAAGAAAATTAAAGCTTCAAATAATTAAATTAATGTGAGTAATGTAGAACCATAACATTATACTCAACAACAGCATCCCCACTGGTCCTATTGAACCAATAAGTCTTCGCATTGGCGATTCCCTGAGCCAATCGAAAAACTCCAGAACCACCAACGATTGGCATTTCACGGTACTTTTGAAATGCATTCCGGCCAAGAACACTCAACGTGCTCCCATTATACTTTCCAGTTGTGAACACAAAATTTAGGGTCATGAGAAGGGCACCCTTATCTTGATCAGCTGAACCATAAATCCCTTGGGCTCGACCCACTATTGTCGAGTTAGGCTCTGGTCCAACTGTTAGTGGGTCGTCTATCATTGTAACAGACCCAAAGGAAGTTGGGTATTTGGCAGTCATGTTGGATTGGGCTATTTGAACTGCAGTTGGATTTTTCCCACTAACTATGTCGTGAAAATAGAAATGAAATTTAGTTACCTTTTGTTTTGCATGAGGTAGTTTCTTGAACCATTTTTCAACAGCCTTGGAACCTAATTCAACACCTTGAGCCATTGGCATGGCCATAACAAATATGAAGCAAAGCAATAGAACTAGACTTGTTTTTTCCATTTCTTAATTTCTTGAGAAAGAATGCATTAATCGTATACAAAGAGATGGATATTTATATGGAGTGTGTGAGTAGAGGACAAGTTGTAGTATTAAATTAAGATTAAATAATAAATATAATTTAATCAAATTATTTTTTTAGTTACTTATTTTCTTAATAAGTAGTTTTATTAGGAGATACGGTCCACGCTTTTTAGAATTTAGAGTTAGCTTGTATCAGCAACATAAGGACACTCATATGCTTATCGTGAGTGGTGCACCGTTAATCATATTCTAATTCTTGCCCGTTCTCAATATATATATATATATATGTGTGTGTTTTTTTTTTTCCAAAATTAAACCTTCAACCTTAATTATGATAAAAAAAATCACTCAAAATATCATATTACTGAATGCGCATTTTTATGACAATTTATGTTTTTGTGTGTGTTTATTCATGTATAACTAGATCTTATGGAGTAGAATTATTTATATTTAACTTAAATCAAGTGAAATGAGGGCGTTTGCTTAATAACTTTATCAGTTTCATTTTATTTCATCTCGATATTAAATATATATTTTTCTATTTTAGTAAATCAACTATTTAAAACCATTTTCTTTTCAATATTATCTTTATCATTAAATAACTAAATAAAAAATTAATAGTCAAATTTAGATTTTCAAAGTGAGACTATTTTCGACTATAATCTTAATTAATAGTGTTCCCTTAGAAATTTAAAAAATAGTATTATTTTCGACTATAACCTTGATAGTGTTCAAATATCAAGAAATATATATATATATATATATGTGTGTTTTTTTTTTTCCAAAATTAAACCTTCAACCTTAAGTATGATAAAAAAAAATCACTCAAAATATCATATTACAGAATGCGCATTTTTATGACAATTTATGTTTTTCGTGTGTGTTTATTCATGTATAACTAGATCTTATGGAGTAGAATTATTTATATTTAACTTAAATCAAGTGAAATGAGGGCGTTTGCTTAATAACTTTATCGGTTTGATTTTATTTCATCTCCATATTAAATATATATTTTTCTATTTTAGTAAATCAACTATTTTAAACCATTTTCTTTTTAATATTATCTTTATCATTAAATAACTAAATAAGAAATTAATAGTCAAATTTAGATTTTCAAAGTGAAACTATTTTCGACTATAACCTTAATTAATAGTGTTCCCTTAGAAATTTAAAAAAATAGTATTATTTTCGACTATAACCTTGATAGTGTTCAAATCTCAAGAAATATATATATATATATATATATATATATATATATATATATATATTACATATTGTATTTATTGATTTATTGATGGGCATAATTTTTGCTAAAATAAGCTTATTTTGGGACGAAGAGATACTTTTAAGTTTAAATAATAGAAAAATGTTGAGTCTAACATGATCCAAATAAAATAAAATTGAGAAAATATTAGTTAATTGATCTACCATATCATTAAGAGATTAACTTCTATCCACTCTGACCGTGAATATTGTACCGTTAATTTTATTTTAAGAAATATTTTCTTTTCTTAATATATTCACATTTTATAAATGTTTAAATTAAAATAACATAAAAGTATCATATATATGATCATTTGGACTCTAAATTAATTATAGAAGTTTGTTTAGAAATCTTATTTAGTTAGAAAAAATAATGACTCTTTCACTTTCTTCATCATCATTATTCCAATTTGATTTTTCTTCAACACCATTAAAGTAATTTGAAACAATCGTCATTTTCTGGTCTAGTTAATCTCTATTATATGTATAGGGCTAATGGCTAACAACTAAAGACAGATTTCATGTGGATTCTCTATTAATTGCAAATTAAACAATGAAAACATGGAAAATAATAAAATGGAATCGAATGGACCACGAAAGAGCTAACGTAAAAACTCATTATAATTATGAGCATACGTGCTCATTCAATTGCCTTTTTTCTTTATTATTATAATATAATTATAAGGGTATTTGGTGGAGTGATATAATTATAAGGGTCTGTGACAAAGGGGAGTTGTTGGCGTTTGTGTTCAATTTAATAATCTACTAGTCCCAATATATATATATATGCTAAGTTGAAAATCATCAAAAATCCAATTGAGAACATGAGAGTGTTGAATTTTATTTATTATTTCTTTCTTAGATGCAAATAATAGAATAGAAGAACTAATAAATCAAGGATACAAACATAAATATTGCATGAAGAATATCATACATAATTATTTAACTTAAATACATTCCCGATCTTATAACATTAGTGATATACACTTTTAAATTCTCGTCTAATTTAAGGAGAGTTTTCAACACTTCTATCGGCTTTTATTAAGAGTTTCATATTTCTACAAGAATTTGAAACCATACTTGAGACCACTTGCCATATTATGTTGCTTATCGTGGTGTATCTAAAATTTAGTTAGTAAAGTAGAAGAGTGCATTTTTAAGACTGTCGGACAGAACTAATAATTTGAGCCAATTCAAGAAGGTTTCCCATACTTCTCTTTCATTTTTGAGGATATACAATTTTAAGAATCTTTCTCCAAATTTATCTTAATCATACACATACATCTTTATTGTGATTTGAGATATTGAGTGTGTTTGGTATGAAGGAAAATATTTTCTGGAAAATGTTTTCTAATTTTCTCATGTTTGGTTGGGACAAAATCTTAGAAAATGTTTTCCAAATCAACTCATTTTCCTCAAAATTAAGGAAAATGACTTCCCTTCAAAAATTAAGAAAAACATTTTCCAAAACTCTCCTCCAATTTCAAATTATATTTTTTTTGGGAAAAACATCAATTTTTTTTAAAAAAAAATCAATTTTAAAATTTTATTTTTTCATCTGATCCCTGACCCCCCACCCCCCACCCCCACCGGCCAGCTCCCCCAACCCCACCCCTTCCCCAAAAAATTAATTTTACTTTTTAAAAATATTTTCAACTTCAAACTTTTTAATTTTTAAACTCCTAACCCCCCCTCCCCCCGGCCAGACCCCCACCCGCCCCCAACCACCAAAAAATTAATTTTATTTTTTAAAAATAATATCAACTTCAAATTTTAATTTTTTCACTCCTACACCCTCCCCTGCTCCCATCCACTACCCCTCCACCCCACCCCACCCCACCCCCACCACCACCCCAAAAAAAAAATTGTTTTTAAAAAATATTTTCAATTTCATAAATTATTTTTTACTCTAGTAAAAATTAAAGATGTCTCTCAAAAATATTTTTCATTCATAAATCAAACACTAAAAATCATTTCCGAAAAATATTTTCTATTCACCAACCAAACATAAGAAAATAAGTCCAAAATCTACTTCTTTTCCAGGAAAACATTTTTGAGGGAAAACATTTTCCTCCATACCAAACACACCCATTATGTTAACCATTTGTTAGTAACAAAACTATAATTTTAGAGATATTATTCTTTGACATGCCAGCATTACTCTTTTTATTTAATTATTACTATGTCATTCAGCTGATGATCTGCATGATCATCAATTCCTACTATGTATAACTTTTTCTGTTTCAAAAAATTTATGGGTTAATTTCTCTCTTAAATAAGTGAACTTCTAATTTTTACTGCAATTCAAAAAACTACACCTTACATTCACACAAAGGCATACTCAAAAAAAAATAAATCAAGGATGTTCTGGTAGGTGATATTTGGCCAAAAACGCATATATTTTTCATTCCTTGCTTCATAATATGATAATTTTGAATATTTATTAAATTAGTTCACCTATGTAGAAATAAAATAATGTGAAGATAAAGATTTGAGCAAAAATGATTTATTTATTTTTTTTAAAAAAAAAGAGAGATAGACGCGGCGAATGCGGGACAAAATGATTGTCCACCATTACGAAATCTGATTTTTTTTAAACAAAATTATTTTGAACTTTAATTATTTTATTTGTAACTTTTCCTATATTTTATTTCGGGCAATGTTATCAAACTCTTTGCGATTATTTATATATTTTCTTCGTTTTTAATTTGTTAGTGTTATTTAATTTTTTTTAGTTCGTGCAAAAAGAAATTCTTTTTTTATTTTTTTGACAGTTCATTAATTCTATTTTCCACATAACATGCAACCAAACATTATATATATTTAAATTAAAAGCACCAAATTCAGAAATATTTTAAATTTCAAATTTAATTACGAAAAGTAGATGTCAATCAAATAGAATAAAGCCATGAAAGACCTAAAAGATAAACGGAAATTAAGGGGCCAGGGACAGGAAAAATTAGAAAAAAATAATTTTATTTTAAAATTGAAAAAAATAATAGCTGAAAATTAGAGTTGTATTTGATCGTGAATATAAATTAAAGTTAATTTTAAATTTTTAGAAAATTTTGAAATTCAGCTTTTCTGCAATTTTATGGCAGGATTATATTTAGTAATGGTCATAATTTTTAGTAAAGTAACACTTATTTTGAGAGCTAAGAGGTTTGTTTTTTATAAAAGAAAAAATGTTGAGTCAACATGATACAAATAAAATAAAACTGAAAGAATATTAATCAATTGATCAGGTCTATCATTAATACTATACATATATTATAAAAATAATTAAATTGTGGGGGTTTAAATTACAAATTATATCGGTCAGTAATCTCTTCAATTTAATTTTGCGGTACTTACAAAACCCCTACAATTAGGTGTGACATAAGTAAGTCGCGAGTTTTTTTTTATATACCAAGCGTGGTTATCATTAACAAGTGTTTATTAGGGGATTTTGAACCCCACAAATTGATATCAATAAAACTGCACTTCAAATTCTAGGAGTCAAAATTCCAACAAATTTGTGAACTCTGGGAGTCAAAACCCCCACAAATTATAAATTTTACATTAAAATTAACGAGAGTTTTAACCCCCGCAATTTATGAACATGTGACTCTTTACATCATTTTGCTAGAAAAATTGTATGTTAAATATTAAAGACTTATCAATGTGTACATCATAGTTTAGGCTTAATTCATCGGTGATCTCTTAAACTTGGCACGAAATTTCACTTAGACACCTCAATTGGGCGATGTTCATTTTAAACCCTTGATGTAAAATTTGGTTGTGTCATTTTTGAAGTCACCGTTGTATTCCTTGGAGAATTCAAACCTTGTACCAAAATAGAGGAAGATAGGAGCTCACCAACTTATCTGTCATAATCCTCAATAGCTTAAGTATTATTTTTAAGGATATACAATTTTAGGAATCTTTCTCCACATTTATGTTAATCACGCATATACATCTTTGTTGTGATTTGAGATATTATGTTAACCATTCTTATATTTATTTGTTTGTAATCTCAGAGGATATTATTCTTTGACATACCAGAATTACTCTTGTATTTAATTATTACATATGCCATTTAGCTGGCTTATTTTAACAATGTTGATATCCTTGTTGTGATCTTCACGATCATCATTCCCACTACGTATAACATTTTGTAGAAATTTGTTGTCTCTTGAATAAATATTCTTTAAACTAAAGGCGACATTTCTATGTAATTCAGGCAAATAATATGAGGGTAAAGATGAAGTGTAGTTAATTCTAGACTAAAATCAAACTTCTCTATCTAGGAAATTCGTTTTTCTAGAAAAATGATTCTCAAAATATTTTGACCGACCAATTTTTGAATAATTGAAAAATATTTTCCTGTATATCAAATACACACTTGATGAATTTACTCGGAATGGCCATAGGGAGCAAAAGGAAAAAGAATTACACCGGTAATGTTATTTCAAGGTAATCCATTCATAATTTAATCGATTGACGAATCTAAAAAAAAAATGTAGTCTAATACAAGTTTGAAAGATCATTAAGCTAAATTAGTCAATTACTAATATAATGAATTGTTCTGATATACTAGCCAAGTTGCACTTAGATTATAGATCAAGATTCATCATAAAACAAGTCTTAAAAGTGATTATTCAAATAATCAATTGGTGTTGCTTCTCTTGTAAAGTTAAAAGGGGATTCTGTGAATTCAAACTCAATCTTTCATTGTCCCATTGTATTACGCCCCTGCGTTATAAATTACCATTTTGATCTTGTGTATGGGTGTCAAATGAGCGAGTTTCACTAAATTTTGACTTAATATCTAAACAAACATACAAACAACAAGAAGACCACTTTTCATACTTCAGAAAAACATATGCTTGATATGCTATACCTCATTATGAAAAAAATAATGAATAATTACACTAGAAAGAAGCCATATATGTACAAACCCCCGACTGCAATTAGCCAATTAGAGATTTGCAAGTCCAGATGTATCCCCATGTTGCTCAAGAAACTCTTGGAAAAATCAAAACCTCTCCCTCTAGCCTTATGCACATAGGAAGAGATTGCCAGGCAGTTGTGAAGCTCAAGATCAATCAGCTTAAACGAGAACTCGAGAATCTCATTTCCTCTACTGCACAAATCAAGTATGGGCTGTGATAGAACTTCTAGTTCTGCAATCAGCCTCTCTAATTCTTCGTCGAGACACTATATGAGTCTAAGTATTCTGAATCATGCAACAGGATGTAATGTCCATCCTCCATAGTCTTTATTTGATCCCCATCGTACCATGTTACGGTTCCTGCATGTACCAATTTAATATTAGAAATAGAAAAATAGCAGTGCTAGCAGAAAGAGATACTACAGACTCCTTTTGGTCTTCTATAGTAGTAGTTTCCACAGATGCATATCTAGATACGAAAAGTTCATTCTCATATAACAACTTCTACAATGGTGATATAACATCAGTAGTAGACATGTATGCGTCTGTCAAAAAACGTGGTCAAGAGGCTTGGCGATCATCCCAAATGGAATAGCTAGTGAGTATGTTAATATGTCAAATAATATGACACTATAAAATATATTCTCCCTTGGTGATGATGCACCAAACTACGAAGGAACTCAGAAGTAGCAGTAATCATGCCTAGTTCAACATCCTTTTTTTAAAGGAGTGCAACAGAAAGACATGATGACATCCTTTTGTAGATAATAGGCAAAGTAGCACAGTATCTAGAATGAACATATATTAATATGTGAGGATAAGAACTTCCAGTAAACTTTAGTCTAATCTATACCTGGCAAAGGAACTGTTTCCTGCTCTCTAGTGACATGGAGCATGACTGTTCCTGAAAGTACTGTTATAAATCCACATATCGCAGAAACTATGTCGCTGACACTTTGTCCTGCCCAGTCCTGCAAAGCGAGATGACTATTCATAATACCCTGTAGCATATTCATAGAGGACCATAACAAGAAGAGCTTCAATTGACAGTATACCTTGAACATTATTGCACTTGCAATGATGGTCATTGTGGTGAACATTACATAATATATTGGAGAGACAATTGCGGTGTTGAATGTATCCAGTGCCTATCAAAGGAAGTACAGATATCAGAAATGCTTTTAAGCTCCCAAAGGGTACCACCTTGAATGACCCATAACAATCATGCATGTAATGAACTCCAAAACAAAATTACACATCTCACGTTAACAGTACACATTTCAAACCAACTAATTTTTTAGTCGTCCAGCAGCAGTCAAGGTTTTTCAATCAATTATGCATCCCCAATCAGCTAATTAGGAAAATTTAACATGACAATAGACCAGAATATTGTGCTATATTAGAAAACGGAACTACTTGTTTGAGATATGCAAAATCATGCTGCTCAATCATTAAGCTTTTAGGGAAGACCAACAAGTGACTCAAGGAACTGAACTGTGATACCCTGTTTCTCAACATAGGATGAAAAAAGGCATTCCTAGAGGACTGTGCAAGGTGGACATTAAACTATTCATGGGCATCTAATGACATTTATCAAAACTAAATCTTAAGCTGAATTATATTTCCAAATTACAAAAACCTGAAAGAAACATAAACAAAGTCTGCAGTTCTGAAGAACGTTCTAGCATAGTAGGTATCAATTCTCATTATCAACCTTACACTTAATCTTTCTGACAAATACCGAGACACACTATGATAAAAGTAGCACCAATAGGAGTGCATAAAGAAGAATAATTACTTTAATATCTAAATCTAAATGAATGATAGAAAATATGCACATAGATGTATGATCTAAACTACTCTCGGATATGGGGCAAGCAAAGGCTTGATAGGTTGATAAGAATACATCAACTCAGAACAAATCAATCACAAATTAGTTGGGGTCGGCTTCTCAAATCCCCTTTATCCATTATACTCTAAAGATAAAGTATTACCTTATTAAGGTAATTTAGCTGTGTGATGACACATATCACTGCAACAGAAAGAAAAAACCATGTCGGAGGATAAGCAACTTGACTAATTCCTTCCAAAGTAAGTTTTATTGCAATTCCAATAGCCTTTATGCTGACAATCTGCAAAGAACCATGAAAAAACTACAGCAACCCAACTCTGGACAAGGTAGCAAACTGTTGATGTGTGCAAAACGCACCACATACAGAAACAGTTGTGTCCACATTGCAGTTAAGAATGGTAGCTTAAAAGAAAACAAATTACCGTGAATGAACCCATTAAGGAACAGATTCCCAAATAAACCAGTATATTTGTCTGCCATAGCGAGGCTCAAAATGCAAAATCAAAGCTAGCACCATCGATAAAGTTGCAGCTACATAAGCCAAAAATGCTGCAGACGGAGGCAGTAATGAAGAAATAAGTAATAGCTTATATAAGTGTGATGACCTATGGTAAACAGAAAAACATTTATGCTAAAGACACAAAATTCAAACCTGGTTGAGTTGCCAAAATCCAGATTTCTTCTAAAGAAGCTGGCATATTCTCCTGAGGTGCATGGATAACAATAACCACTGAGCCCACAATGCACGAAATGCATCCCAGTACACCTAATCTTTGCAATCGTTCTTTCAACAGAAAGTGCGCCAAAATAGCACTATTCAAAAATTCACCTAAGTTTTGTCAACACCACTCATGTTTCATCATTAGGGCATACAAACAGTTCATAAAGTTCAAAAATCATACCTGATAATTATACTCAAAACACCAAGAGGGGTCACCAGAACTGCTGGAGCATAAATATAAGCCACAAAATTGGCCACCTCCCCAACGATCACTACATAATCCAAATCCAAAATTTTCAAAATCCAAACCACAGGTACCAATACATTCATTATCCGAAAAGGGGGTTAAGGTATGGAGACAACTCATGATTTACTCACTTAATATCATGCCTGTCCACCAAAGTGGTTCAAGCAAATAAGCATAGCCTCCAACTCCTGCAGTAAATATCAGAATAACTGTTTAAGTGAGCCACCACAAGTGGGCACAGTATGTGATGAGGACAAAATGATCTTGTTACAGATTTTAATTAGTTTAGGGTCGGGCCAGGACGTGAAAAATTTAGAAAAAATAGTTTTTATTTTTAAAAATTGAAAAAAATATAGCGAAAATTAGAGTTGTATTTGATCGTGAATATAAATTAAAGTTATTTTTAATTTTTATGGAAAATTTTGAAAATTCAGGCTTGGTCTGCAATTTTTTAGTTGGCAGGATTATATTTAGTAATGGTCATAATTTTTAAGTAATAGTAACACTTATTTTTGAGAGCTAGAGTTTTGTTTTTTATAAAAGAAAAATATTAGTCAACATGATCCAAATGAAAATAAAATGAAAGAATATTAATCAATTGCATCAGGATATCATTAATACTATACATATGATTGTATAAAAATAATTCAATGGTTGGGGTTGAATTCACATTATATCGGTCAGTAATCTCTTCAATTTAGGGTTTTGCGGTAGTTTAGAAAAACCCCTACAATTAGGTGTGACAAACTAAGTCGCTACGGTTTTTTTTATATACCCAAGCGTGGTTTATCATTAACAAGTGTTTATTAGGGGGTTTTGAACCCCACCAAATTGATATCAATAAACTGCACTTCAATTGTAGGAGTCAAATTCCAACAAATTTGTGAAACTCTATGGGAGTTCAAAACCCCCACAATTATAAATTTTACTTAATAAATAAAATTTAACGAGAGTTTTAACCCCCGCAATTTATGAACATGACTCTTTACATCTTTTGCTTAGAAAATTGTATGTTTAAATATTAAGACTTATCAATGGTGTACAATCATAGTTTAGGCCTAATTCATTGGTGATCTCTTAAACTTGGCACGAAAATTTACTTAGACATCTTAGTTGGGCGATGTTCATTTTAACCCTTGATGTAAATTTCGTACCTGTGTCATTTTTGAAGTCACCGTTGTATTCCTTGGAGAATTCAAACCTTGTACCTAAATAGAGCGAAGATAGGGAGAGCTCACCAAACTTATCTGTCATAATCCTCAATAGCTTAAGTATTTATTTTTAAGGATATGATACATTTTAGGAATCTTTTCTCCACATTTATGTTAATCACGCATATAATCTTTGTGTTGATTTGAGAATTTATGTTAACCTTCATATTTATTTGCTTTTGTAATCTCAGAGGATATTTTTCTTTGACATACCAGAATTAACTCTTTTTTTTATTTATTTATATATCCAGTTAGCTGGGCTATTTAACAATTGTGATATCCTGTGTTGTGATCTGCACGATCATCATTTCCCACTACGTATACAACATTTTTTTTGAGAAATTTGTTGTCTCTTGAATAATGTTCTTTAAACTAAAGGCGACATTTTATATAATTACAGGCAAATAATATGAGGGTAAAGATGAAGTGTAGTTTAATTTCTAGACTAAAATCAAACTTCTCTATCTAGGAAATTCGTTTTTTCTAGAAAAATGATTCTCAAAATATTTTGACCGACCAATATTTGAATAATTGAAAAATATTTTCCAGTATATTCAAATACACACTTGATGAATTTATCGAATGGCCATAGGAGCAAAAGGAAAAGAATTACACGTATGTTATTTCAGGTAATCCATTCATAATTTTAATCGATTGACGAATCTAAAAAAAAATGTAAGTCTTAATGACAAGTTTAAAGATCATTTAAAGCTAAATTAGTCAATTACTAATATAATGAATTGCTTCTGATTACTAGCCAGTTGCACTTAGATTATAGATCAAGATTCATCATAAAACAGGTCTTGAAAAGTTGATTATGTTCAATAATCAATTGGTGTTGCTTCTCTTTGTTAAAAGTTAAAAGGGGATTCTGTGAATTCAAACTCCAATCTGTTCATTCCCATTGTATTACGCCCTGCGTTATAAATTAACCATTTTGATCTTGTGTATGGGGTCAAATGAGCTGAGTGTCACTAATTTTGACTTTAATATTAACAAACATACAAACAACAAGAAGACCACTTTTTACTCAGGAAAACATATGCTTGATATGCTTATACTCATTATTGAAAAAAATATGAATATTTCACTTAGAAAGAAGCCCATGATATGTACAAACCCCCGACTGCAATTAGCCAATTTAGAGATTTTGCAAGTCCAGATGTATCCCCATGTTGCTCAAGAAAACTCTTGGAAAAATCAAACCTCTCCCTCTTAGCCTTATGCACATTAGGAAGAGATGTGCCAGGCAGTGTGAAGCTCAAATTCATAGCTGTAAACGAGAAAACTCGAGAATCTCATTTCCTCTACTGCACAAATAAGTATGGGCTGTGATAGAACTTCTAGTTCTGCAATCAGCCCCTCTCTAATGGCTTCGTCGAGACACTATATGAGTCTAAGTATTCTGATCATGCAACAGGATGTAATGTCCATCCTCCATAGTTCTTTATTTTGATCCCCTCGTACCATGTTACGGGTTCCTGATGTTGTACCAATTTAATATTAGAAATAGAAAAATAGCAGTGCTAGCAATAAAGAGATACTACAGACTCCTTTTGGTCTTCTATAGTAGTAGTTTCCACAGATGCATATTCTAGATACGAAAAGTATTCTCATTATAACAACTATCTACAATGGTTGATATAACAATCAGTAGTAGACATGTATGCGTCTGTCAAACAAACGTGGTCAAGAGGCTTGGCGATCATCCAAATGCGAATAGCTAGTTGAGTATGTTAACTGAATGCGCATTTTTATGACAATTTATGTTTTTGTTGGTGTGTTTATTCATGTATAACTAGATCTTATGGAGTAGAATTATTTATATTTAAACTTAAATCAAGTGAAATGAGGGCGTTTGCTTAATAACTTTATCGGTTTTCATTTTATTTCATCTCGATATTAAATATATATTTTCTATTTTAGTAAATCAACTATTTAAAACCATTTTCTTTTCAATATTATCTTATCATTAAATAACTAAATAAAAAATTAATAGTCAAATTTAGATTTTCAAAGTGAGACTATTTTCGACTATAATCTTAATTAATAGTGTTCCCTTAGAAATTTAAAAAAAATAGTATTATTTTCGACTATAACCTTGATAGTGTTCAAATCTCAAGAAAATAAATATATATATATATATATATATATATATATATATATATATATATATATATATTACACATTGTATTTATTGATTTATTGATGGGCATAATTTTTGCTAAAATAAGCTTATTTTGGGACGAAGAGATACTTTTAAGTTTAAATAATAGAAAAATGTTGAGTCAACATGATCCAAATAAAATAAAATTGAGAAAATATTAGTTAATTGATCTACCATATCATTAAGAGATTAACTCCTATCACTCTGACCGTGAATATTGTACCGTCAATTTTATTTCTAGAAATATTTTCTTTTCTTAATATATTCACATTTTATAAATATTTAAATTAAAATAACATGAAAGTATCATATATATGATCATTTGGACTCTAAATTAATTATAGAAATTTGTTTTAGAATTCTTATTTAGTTAGAAAAAATAAGGATCTTTCACTTTCTTCGTCATCATTATTCCAATCTGATTTTTCTTTAACATCATTAAAGCAATTTGAAACAATCGTCATTTTCCGGTAATCTCTATTATATGTATAGAGCTAATGGCTAACAACTAAAGACAGATTTCACGTGGATTCTCTATTAATTGCAAATTAAACATGGAAAATCATAAAATGGAATCGAATGGACCACGAAAGAGCTAACGTAAAAACTCATTATAATTATGAGCATACGTGCTCATTCAATTGCTTTTTTTCTTTATTATTATAATATAATTATAAGGGTATTTGGTGGAGTGATTTAATTATAAGGGTATGTGACAAAGGGAGTTGTTGGCGTTTGTGTTCAATTTAATAATCTACTAGTCCCAATATATATATATATATGCTAAGTTGAAAATCATCAAAAATCCAATTGAGAACATGAGTGTTGAATTTTATTTATTATTTTTCTTTCGTAGGTGCAAATAAAAGAATAGAAGAAACTAATAAATCAAGGATACAAACATAAATATTGCATAAAGAATATCATACATAATTATTTAACTTAAATACATTCCGATCTTATAACATTAGTGATATATACTTTTAAATTCTCGTCTAATTTAAGGAAGTTTTCAATACTTCTATCGGCTTTTTATTAAGAGTTTCATATTCCTACAAGAATTTGAGACCATACTTGAGATCACTTGCCATGTTATGTTGCTTATCGAGGGTGTATCTAAAATTTAGTTAGTTCTACGTGTTTTTAAGACTGTCCGAAGGTTTCCATACTTCTCTTTCATTTTTGAGGATGTACATTTTAAGAATCTTTCTCCAAATTTATCTTAATCATACACATACATCTTTATTGTGATTTGAGATATTATGTTAACCATTTGTTAGTAACAAAACTATAATTTTAGAGAATATTATTCTTTGACATATGCCAGCATTCAGCTGATGATCTGCATGATCATCATTCCTACTATGTATAACTTTTTCTGTTTCAAAAAAATTATGGGTTAATTTGTCTCTTAAATAAGTGAACTTCTAATTTTTACTGTAATTCAAAAACTACACCTTACATTCACACAAAGGCATACTCAAAAAAAAATAAATCAAGGATGTTCTGGTAGGTGATATTTGGCCAAAAACGCATATATTTTTCATTCCTTGCTTCATAATATGATAATTTTGAATATTTATTAAATTAGTTCACCTATGTAGAAATAAAATAATGTGAAGATAAAGATTTGAGCAAAAATGATTTATTTTTTTTTTAAAAAAAAAGAGAGATAGACGCGGCGAATGCGGACAAAATGATTGTCCACCATTACGAAATCTGATTTTTTTAAACAAAATTATTTTGAACTTTAATTATTTTATTTGTAACTTTTCCTATATTTTATTTCGGGCAATGTTATCAAACTCTTTGCGATTATTTATATATTTTCTTCGTTTTTAATTTGTTAGTGTTATTTAATTTTTTTAGTTCGTGCAAAAAGAAATTCTTTTTTTATTTTTTTGACAGTTCATTAATTCTATTTTCCACATAACATGCAACCAAACATTATATATATTTAAATTAAAAGCACCAAATTCAGAAATATTTTAAATTTCAAATTTAATTACGAAAAGTAGATGTCAATCAAATAGAATAAAGCCATGAAAGACCTAAAAGATAAACGGAAATTAAGGGGCCAGGGACAGGAAAAATTAGAAAAAAATAATTTTATTTTAAAATTGAAAAAAATAATAGCTGAAAATTAGAGTTGTATTTGATCGTGAATATAAATTCAAGTTAATTTTAAATTTTTAGAAAATTTTGAAATTCAGCTTTTCTGCAATTTTATGGCAGGATTATATTTATTAATGATCATAATTTTTAGTAAAGTAACACTTATTTTGAGAGCTAAGAGGTTTGTTTTTTATAAAAGAAAAAATGTTGAGTCAACATGATACAAATAAAATAAAACTGAAAGAATATTAATCAATTGATCAGGTCTATCATTAATACTATACATATATTATAAAAATAATTCAATTGTGGGGGTTTAAATTCACATTATATCGGTCAGTAATCTCTTCAATTTAGTTTTGCGGTAGTTAGAAAACCCCTACAATTAGGTGTGACATAACTAAGTCGCGAGGTTTTTTTTATATACCAAGCGTGGTTATCATTAACAAGTGTTTATTAGGGGATTTTGAACCCCACAAATTGATATCAATAAAACTGCACTTCAAATTTTAGGAGTCAAAATTCCAACAAATTTGTGAACTCTGGGAGTCAAAACCCCCACAAATTATAAATTTTACATTAAAATTAACGAGAGTTTTAACCCCCGCAATTTATGAACATGTGACTCTTTACATCATTTTGCTAGAAAAATTGTATGTTAAATATTAAAGACTTATCAATGTGTACATCATAGTTTAGGCCTAATTCATTGGTGATCTCTTAAACTTGGCACGAAATTTCACTTAGACATCTTAGTTGGGCGATGTTCATTTTAAACCCTTGATGTAAAATTTCGTTGTGTCATTTTTGAAGTCACCGTTGTATTCCTTGGAGAATTCAAACCTTGTACCTAAATAGAGGAAGATAGGAGAGCTCACCAACTTATCTGTCATAATCCTCAATAGCTTAAGTATTATTTTTAAGGATATACAATTTTAGGAATCTTTCTCCACATTTATGTTAATCACGCATATACATCTTTGTTGTGATTTGAGATATTATGTTAACCATTCTTATATTTATTTGTTTGTAATCTCAGAGGATATTATTCTTTGACATACCAGAATTACTCTTTTATTTTATTATTATATATGCCAGTTAGCTGGCTTATTTAACAATGTTGATATCCTTGTTGTGATCTGCACGATCATCATTCCCACTACGTATAACATTTTTTAGAAATTTGTTGTCTCTTGAATAAATGTTCTTTAAACTAAAGGCGACATTTCTATATAATTCAGGCAAATAATATGAGGGTAAAGATGAAGTGTAGTTAATTCTAGACTAAAATCAAACTTCTCTATCTAGGAAATTCGTTTTTCTAGAAAAATGATTCTCAAAATATTTTGACCGACCAATTTTTGAATAATTGAAAAATATTTTCCAGTATATCAAATACACACTTGATGAATTTACTCGGAATGGCCATAGGGAGCAAAAGGAAAAAGAATTACACCGGTAATGTTATTTCAAGGTAATCCATTCATAATTTAATCGATTGACGAATCTAAAAAAAAAATGTAGTCTAATACAAGTTTGAAAGATCATTAAGCTAAATTAGTCAATTACTAATATAATGAATTGTTCTGATATACTAGCCAAGTTGCACTTAGATTATAGATCAAGATTCATCATAAAACAAGTCTTAAAAGTGATTATTCAAATAATCAATTGGTGTTGCTTCTCTTGTAAAGTTAAAAGGGGATTCTGTGAATTCAAACTCAATCTTTCATTGTCCCATTGTATTACGCCCCTGCGTTATAAATTACCATTTTGATCTTGTGTATGGGTGTCAAATGAGCGAGTTTCACTAAATTTTGACTTAATATCTAAACAAACATACAAACAACAAGAAGACCACTTTTCATACTTCAGAAAAAACATATGCTTGATATGCTATACCTCATTATGAAAAAAATAATGAATAATTACACTAGAAAGAAGCCATATATGTACAAACCCCCGACTGCAATTAGCCAATTAGAGATTTGCAAGTCCAGATGTATCCCCATGTTGCTCAAGAAACTCTTGGAAAAATCAAAACCTCTCCCTCTAGCCTTATGCACATAGGAAGAGATTGCCAGGCAGTTGTGAAGCTCAAGATCAATCAGCTTAAACGAGAACTCGAGAATCTCATTTCCTCTACTGCACAAATCAAGTATGGGCTGTGATAGAACTTCTAGTTCTGCAATCAGCCTCTCTAATTCTTCGTCGAGACACTATATGAGTCTAAGTATTCTGAATCATGCAACAGGATGTAATGTCCATCCTCCATAGTCTTTATTTGATCCCCATCGTACCATGTTACGGTTCCTGCATGTACCAATTTAATATTAGAAATAGAAAAATAGCAGTGCTAGCAGAAAGAGATACTACAGACTCCTTTTGGTCTTCTATAGTAGTAGTTTCCACAGATGCATATCTAGATACGAAAAGTTCATTCTCATATAACAACTTCTACAATGGTGATATAACATCAGTAGTAGACATGTATGCGTCTGTCAAAAAACGTGGTCAAGAGGCTTGGCGATCATCCCAAATGGAATAGCTAGTGAGTATGTTAATATGTCAAATAATATGACACTATAAAATATATTCTCCCTTGGTGATGATGCACCAAACTACGAAGGAACTCAGAAGTAGCAGTAATCATGCCTAGTTCAACATCCTTTTTTTAAAGGAGTGCAACAGAAAGACATGATGACATCCTTTTTGTAGATAATAGGCAAAGTAGCACAGTATCTAGAATGAACATATATTAATATGTGAGGATAAGAACTTCCAGTAAACTTTAGTCTAATCTATACCTGGCAAAGGAACTGTTTCCTTCTCTCTAGTGACATGGAGCATGACTGTTCCTGAAAGTACTGTTATAAATCCACATATCGCAGAAACTATGTCGCTGACACTTTGTCCTGCCCAGTCCTGCAAAGCGAGATGACTATTCATAATACCCTGTAGCATATTCATAGAGGACCATAACAAGAAGAGCTTCAATTGACAGTATACCTTGAACATTATTGCACTTGCAATGATGGTCATTGTGGTGAACATTACATAATATATTGGAGAGACAATTGCGGTGTTGAATGTATCCAGTGCCTATCAAAGGAAGTACAGATATCAGAAATGCTTTTAAGCTCCCCAAAGGGTACCACCTTGAATGACCCATAACAATCATGCATGTAATGAACTCCAAAACAAAATTACACATCTCACGTTAACAGTACACATTTCAAACCAACTAATTTTTTAGTCGTCCAGCAGCAGTCAAGGTTTTTCAATCAATTATGCATCCCCCAATCAGCTAATTAGGAAAATTTAACATGACAATAGACCAGAATATTGTGCTATATTAGAAAACGGAACTACTTGTTTGAGATATGCAAAATCATGCTGCTCAATCATTAAGCTTTTAGGGAAGACCAACAAGTGACTCAAGGAACTGAACTGTGATACCCTGTTTCTCAACATAGGATGAAAAAAGGCATTCCTAGAGGACTGTGCAAGGTGGACATTAAACTATTCATGGGCATCTAATGACATTTATCAAAACTAAATCTTAAGCTGAATTATATTTCCAAATTACAAAAACCTGAAAGAAACATAAACAAAGTCTGCAGTTCTGAAGAACGTTCTAGCATAGTAGGTATCAATTCTCATTATCAACCTTACACTTAATCTTTCTGACAAATACCGAGACACACTATGATAAAAGTAGCACCAATAGGAGTGCATAAAGAAGAATAATTACTTTAATATCTAAATCTAAATGAATGATAGAAAATATGCACATAGATGTATGATCTAAACTACTCTCGGATATGGGCAAGCAAAGGCTTGATAGGTTGATAAGAATACATCAACTCAGAACAAATCAATCACAAATTAGTTGGGGTCGGCTTCTCAAATCCCCTTTATCCATTATACTCTAAAGATAAAGTATTACCTTATTAAGGTAATTTAGCTGTGTGATGACACATATCACTGCAACAGAAAGAAAAAACCATGTCGGAGGATAAGCAACTTGACTAATTCCTTCCAAAGTAAGTTTTATTGCAATTCCAATAGCCTTTATGCTGACAATCTGCAAAGAACCATGAAAAAACTACAGCAACCCAACTCTGGACAAGGTAGCAAACTGTTGATGTGTGCAAAACGCACCACATACAGAAACAGTTGTGTCCACATTGCAGTTAAGAATGGTAGCTTAAAAGAAAACAAATTACCGTGAATGAACCCATTAAGGAACAGATTCCCAAATAAACCAGTATATTTGTCTGCCCATAGCGAGGCTCAAAATGCAAAATCAAAGCTAGCACCATCGATAAAGTTGCAGCTACATAAGCCAAAAATGCTGCAGACGGAGGCAGTAATGAAGAAATAAGTAATAGCTTATATAAGTGTGATGACCTATGGTAAACAGAAAAACATTTATGCTAAAGACACAAAATTCAAACCTGGTTGAGTTGCCAAAATCCAGATTTCTTCTAAAGAAGCTGGCATATTCTCCTGAGGTGCATGGATAACAATAACCACTGAGCCCACAATGCACGAAATGCATCCCAGTACACCTAATCTTTGCAATCGTTCTTTCAACAGAAAGTGCGCCAAAATAGCACTATTCAAAAATTCACCAAGCTAAGTTTTGTCAACACCACTCATGTTTCATCATTAGGGCATACAAACAGTTCATAAAGTTCAAAAATCATACCTGATAATTATACTCAAAACACCAAGAGGGGTCACCAGAACTGCTGGAGCATAAATATAAGCCACAAAATTGGCCACCTCCCCAACGATCACTACATAATCCAAATCCAAAATTTTCAAAATCCAAACCACAGGTACCAATACATTCATTATCCGAAAAGGGGGTTAAGGTATGGAGACAACTCATGATTTACTCACTTGATATCATGCCTGTCCACCAAAGTGGTTCAAGCAAATAAGCATAGCCTCCAACTCCTGCAGTAAATATCAGAATAACTATTTAAGTGAGCCACCACAAGTGGGCACAGTATGTGATGAGGACAAAATGATCTTGTATTACAGATTTTAATTAGTTTAGGGTCATGAATTCATAAATTAGACAAGGATAATGTGGCACTAAAAGACTTCAGAACAACTGAAAATAAGCAAATAAAACATTGCAGTTTAAATTTAAATATATCAAGAAAAGAGAAGAAATTTCAACAGCAATCTCTTAAAAGCAAAGCAGAAGACTCTGAAGTATTTTATATTTCTAACTGTTACCAACTCAATGAAAATAAATAGTAATTACACGCGACATGGATTAAGCTCGTCAAACAAACTCTTTGACCTCAAAACTTCTTTAATCACCTCAGCCATATCCATATATAGAGCCACATAGTAGATAATGTTACACGATGTTGTAATGGCGCCTTCTAGCAACCAACACAATCGCGAATACAAAATTATAGCCTGTGAGTGATCCTTTTTATCAAAATCTCTGGCATAATAAGAGTCCATAAAACCATCAAAGGTATCAATATTTCTCCACAACTTCAAACATATATCTAAACTTCCACACGGTTATCCTTTTCTGATGACAAGAGAGGCTGCAACCATTACCCGACACAATTATAATAGCTCGCAAACCACACAAGAGAGGTAAACCGGCCAGCCACCCTTGAGGGTACTTCCACACGGATATCTAAGAATGCACTTCACAGAACATGGACAAACCATAAGTTTACATACTAACATTTTTTAAAATTTCCATATGATCATTACATATACTATAGAAACTACATGGAAATATGGAACCCCCACCATATATATCTTGCCTCTTCATCTTGCTCATGACTAATCAGTTGATAGTCTTTAGTTTGCAACAACGCATCTGTATGGGCTTCATAGAATGATTTTTGTATGTGCACAGCTTCCTAACTTATCAATCTGATCTCCATGGAAAATTTTCCAAACTAATCTTCAATTAGAATGTCTATCAAATCCTAGGCAGATCTTAAGATGAAATAACTTGAAATTGGCAATCCAATATAACCTTTGTGTCAAATTGACTCCTAAAACTGAACCTGAGACCACTGTCTAGGTACCATATTGTCAACATCCAAGTTCCCTAAAAATTGAAATTTCTTAATAAGCCCTTAACAACAATAACTGAGATAATAAACACAATCTTTTGTGTATAATCCTGCTTAATCTAGAATGTTATCGTTTCCAGTACGTAGACCAAATAATAAAATGCTAGCAAAAGTTGTATAGTAATTTCCGCTTCGATGTAAAGTTAGACAAAACTCTCTTAACTCTAAACCATTTAGATTGTGAACAAGGCTTCTATTTCACAATTAGAAAAGGATAAGTCAAATATGCTAATTTACAATTCAATTGAGATTAAAGATCAACAAACCTGCTCGAGTGCCAGCAGCAGCAGCACGCTTTAGACCTTTCTTCTTCAATATAAAGCTTGTTCCAATAAACAAGCTTGATGATATTGCCAGAATTAACCCTCTGGTGTTATCCGAAATCGACATCCTCTTCCTTACTTCTTCCGCTATAGTAATACTAAATCCTTATAAAGAGGATCAGGATAATAACCTGTTTGAATTCAAAATTCCAAAATGTAAGATGAAGACAAATCCAATTTCCCGCCAAATAGAGTCGAGAAAGACAAAAGTGGAAGAATTGACATTGGACCAACCAGGCAGCAAACTGAAGCTAGTAATTGAATACCGATTCGGAACAAAACATATCAATTATATACAGATCTTTGAGGGGGGCTAGAAAAGGAGTAGTAGATGTATGTATGGGTTTATGAAAGAGAGATCTGAGAAATAGATAAGAGTCATCAGGGAATGGCAGCTCGGTCTCCCCTTTTCGGAAGCTTCGTTTCAATGGATTCAGTATGATGATGACGATGGAAAGATGACAACACTGACTTGAAAATAGAGAATAATTGATGATTTGCTGATCGTGAGAAGATGGTTAACCACCATGAAAGACCTGACCAAACAGGCTGCAAAAACCCAAATCTGTCTTTTGAGCTGGGTCACTTGTTCTGTTCACATTCTTCAAATTTCAAACTTGTATTTTATTTTATTTTTCATGTTATTTTGTTTAATTAATCATAATAGAACAATTATTCTCTACGCGGCTTCAGATTCACATCAGGGCTCAGTCGTTACGAGTATTCTATTATACCAACAAATTAATTCTTATTTTTCGTTAATTTCAATTTAATACGACTCTCTTTTTTAAATATATTTATTTCTCTGCATATTTATAATATATTTATCAAAACTTTTAAAATTAACTTATTTTGAAAACAAAAAATATATGTATTAAGTAGGAAGTACTTCGTGTTTGGCCAAATTTACAAACACTTTTGAACTTAACCATTAATGTTTCGTAAACTTTTAAAAAGTAATTTTAAATGTATTTTTCTCTAAAATATCAAAAATGTTGTAAGAATATATGGATGACATGTGGGTGATCCTTAAAGAGTCATCTTTCATTATACTAATATAATGACATGTGAAAACATCATTCATACGGCAAATTATGACCAAGTTTTACCTTTCAAAGTACTACTATAAATAGGTAGTATATTTCAAAAATAAGATATGAGAAAAGTTTGGTATATGATTATTATACTATCTCTTTGTTGTTCTTGTTCTTATTCTAGTTTATTATTATTAATTTGTTAACCAGTTATTTTATAACATGTTATCAGCACGAGACTCTGCCAACTTGAGCTACTTTCAATAGGGGAAAAAGGTAAGAATTTTATTTTTCTAAAAAAAAAATGTCTAATATTTTAAAACTTGAATTTGTTGCCTTGGATATATCGGGTAAAGGATACTCATCCTGGATACTAGATGTTGAAATCCACTTGGATGCAATGGTTTGGTGAAACCATCAAAGATGGTAATCAGGCATCCAGTCAAGAACGCGCAAAAGCTATGATCTTTCTTCGTCACCATCTTGACGAGGGGCTGAAAATGCAATATCTCACTATAAAAGACCCCCTTGTATTGTGAAAAAATTTAAAAGATAGATATGACAACCTGAAGTTAGTCATTCTACCACAGGCACGTCATGATTGATTTAATCTGAGATTATCTTATTTTAAAAGTATAACTGAATATAATTATTCTATGTATAGAATTATATCACAGTTAAATTTATGCGAGAAGAGGTCACTGAACATGATAAACTAGAGAAAACATACTCCACATTTCCTGCCTCGAGTATGCTCCTGCAGCAGCAATATCGAGGAATGGATTTTAAAAAATATTCTGAATTACTTTCACATCTTCTTATTGCTGAACGACATAACGATCTTTTGATAAAAAATCATGAAAGTCGACATGTTGGTTCTATGCCACTCCCTGAAGTGAATCAGGCAAATTATCACCAACGAGAAAAAGGTCATGGCTCCTATCGTGGTCGTGGCTCCGGTCATGGTCGTGGTCGTAAAATAAATTACAATCATGATGGTCGTCTTGCACCAAAAAATGACCAACAGTATAAAAGGAAGGGTGAGAGACAAAAGTGATACAAAAGAAAAATACGGAAAGTGTATGTCATAGATGTAGAGGAATGGGGCACTGGTCGCGTACTTGCCGATCATCTAAGCGTCTGGTTCAGCTTTATCAAGCATCCTTGAAAAGGGGTTATGATAATCCAGAAGCAAACTTTATCTCTGAAGATAATGTTGAGCCCATGCATAAGGTTGATAATAATGCAGAAGCAAATGTTGAGCCTATGCATCTGGATGTAGCTGATTTCTTTGTATTCCCTGAAGGAAAAATAATCAGTGACGATCCCGTGATAAATTAGATAGTTTCATTTTCTGTTTGTTTGTATTAGTTGGTATATTTGTGTTTTTCTAGATCATTGTAAATATAATAGCCTTGTTTAAAAGTATTATTTTACTATGTTTATATTTGTTTTTGAAGAAAATATGAATATGCCTCAAACTTCGTTTGAATCAATGATCAATCATGAAGATATTTGTGTAATTGATAGCGGAACAACACACGTCATATTCAAAGATGAGAAATACTTCTCTTACTTGCTTAGAAGAAAAGGAAATGTTACTACAATTTCTGGTAATTCAAATTTAATAGAAGGCTCCGAAAGAGTTACTATATTCTTACCTAAGGGGACAAAACTTGTTATAGAAGATGCATTGTTCTCTTCTAAATTCCCAAGAAACTTGTTAAGTTTTAAAGATATTCGCCGAAATGAATATCATATTGAGACAATAAATGAAATAAACGTTGAATACCTTGGTATTACCAAGATTGTCTCAAACCAGAAATATGTGTTAGAGAAATTATCAACTTTATCTTCTGGCTTATATTATGCAAAAATAAGTACAGTTGAAGCACATTCTATCGTAAAGCAGAAGTTTACTGACTTAAAAACTTTTGTGCTTTGACATGATCGAATGGGTCATCCTAGATTAATAATGATGAGACGAATCATTGAAAACTCAAAAGGACATCCATTAAAGAACCTGAAGATTCTTACATGTGATGAATTTTCTTGTGCTGCTTGTTATCAAGGCAAATTGATAACTAGGTCATCACCAATGAAGGTTAACATTGAATCCCCTCAATTTTTAGAACGTATACATGGGGATATATGTGGACCTATTCACCCATCTAGTGGGTCGTTTAGATATTTTATGGTCCTAATAGATGCATCTTTAAGATGGTCTCATGTGTGCCTCTTATCTCGCAACCTGGCGTTTGCAAAATTATTGGCACAAATAATACGATTAAGAGCGCAATTTCCGGATTATCCCATTAAGGCAATTCGTCTTGATAATGCTGGAGAATTCACATCCCAAGCTTTTAATGATTATTGCTTATCAATAGGGATAAAAGTTGAACATCCTGTAGCTCATGTTCATACTCAAAATGGCCTTGCTGAGTCATTTATTAAGCGCTTACAGTTGATAGCAAGACCTCTACTTATGAAAAGTAAGTTACCCACTACTGTTTGGGGTCATGCTATCTTACATGCAGCATCACTTGTTCGTCTCAGACCGACTCATTATAATAAATATTCTCCGTCACAATTAGTATTTGGTCATGAACCAAATATTGCTCATCTACGAATTTTTGGATGTGCTGTATATGTGCCAGTAGCACCCCCGCAGCGCACTAAGATGGCCCCCAAAGAAGGTTTGGGTTTGATTCACCTTCCATAATTCGCTACCTCGAGCCAATGACGGGAGATTTATTTACTGCTAGATTTACAGATTGTCGATTTGATGAAACAAATTTTCCGCAATTAGGGGGAGAGAAAAAAGAACTTAAAAATGAAATTGCATGGAAAGTTTCATCATTATCTCATTTCAATCCACGTTCCCCTATGTGTGAACAGGAGGTTCAGAAGATCATCCATTTGCAAAACATAGCAAATCGACGCATTTACTGTTTTGAAAAGGATAACAAAGTCACATACTCCCGTAGTAAAAGTGCCTATCCGGATTGACATCCCAAAAGGACCATCTACAAGTGTCATGGCTTCTAAATCACAAACACGCTTGAAGCGTGGCAGATCATTGGGTTCAAAAGATAAGAATCCTAGAAAAAGAAGTACGAAAAATGATACTACAAAAGAATCTCACGAAGATAAGATTCAAGATCTGATTAATCTTGATATTTCTGAAGAGATCAGTGAACCGAGACTCAAGTGAATGAAGAACTTTCAATAAGTTCTACGAGTGATAAGATAAGTTTAGATCGATCGAAAATTATAGTTGATAATGTTTTCACATATAATGTTGCACTTAACATTATGCAAGACAGTGATGATCTTGAACCCTTATCTGTCGAAGAATGTCGACGAAGATGTGATTGACCAAAATGGCAAGAGGCAATTAAATCAGAATTAGACTCACTTGCTAAACGTGAGATTTTTGGACCTGTTGTCCAAACCCCAAATGGTGTAAAATCAGTTGGCTATAAATGAGTCTTTGTGCGAAAGCGAAATGAGAGAAATGAAATTGTAAGATACAAGGCACGCCTTGTAGCGCAAGGATTCTCTCAACGACCCGGTGTCGACTATGAAGAAACATATTCACCAGTTATGGATACAATAACTTTTCGATATCTCATCAGTTTAGCTGTTCATGAAAATCTTAAAATACATTTAATGGATGTAATTACAGCTTATCTTTATGGTTCACTTGATAATGAAATTTATATGAAGATTCCAGAAGGACTTAAAATGCCTGAAGCATATAGTTCAAAACCTCGAGAAATGTATTCAATCAGATTACAAAAGTCATTATATGGCTTAAAACAATCAGGACGCATGTGGTATAATCGCCTCAGTGAGTACTTGATAAAACAAGATTATATAAATGATGTCATTTGCCCTTGCATTTTTATTAAGAAAACAACATCAGAATTTGTTATTCTTGCAGTGTATGTTGATGACATTAATCTCATTGGAACTCCAGAAGAGGTCCAAAAGGCAATTGAATATCTAAAGAAATAATTTGAGATGAAAGACCTTGGAAACACAAAACTTTGTCTTGGTCGACAAATTGAACATTTAGTAGACGGGGTCTTCATCTATCAATCTGCCTATACTGAGAAAATCTTGAAACGTTTTTACATGGACAAAGCACATCCATTAAGTACTCCAATGATTGTACGATCACTTAAAGTGAGTAAAGATTCATTCCGACCTCAAGAAGAGAATGAGGAACTTCTTGGTCCTGAAGTACCTTATCTTAGTGCAATTGGGCACTTATGTATCTTGCTAATTCTACGAGACCTGACATAGCATTTTCTGTTAATTTATTAGCAAGATTTAGTTCTTCTCCTACACGAAGACATTGGAATGGAGTTAAACATATAATGCGATATCTAAAGAGGACTAGTGATATGGGTCTGTTTTATACTAACAAAGATAGTACAGATCTTGTTGGTTATGCGGATGCAGGTTATTTATCTGACCCATATAAGGCTCGATCTCAAACAGGTTATCTGTTCACATACGGAGGTACTGCTATATCATGGCGATCTACGAAGCAGTCCATAGTCGCTACTTCTTCAAATCATGCTGAGATAATAGCCATTCATGAAGCAAGTAGAGAATGCGTATGGTTGAGATTAGTTATACATTTTATCAACGAAAAATGTGATTTGAAATGTGATGTCAAGATACCCACGGTACTTTTTGAAGACAATGCTGCATGTATAGCTCAATTAAGAGGAGGCTTCATAAAAGGAGACAGAACGAAACATATTTCACCGAAATTATTCTTTACACATGATCTCCAGAAGAATGGTGATATTGATATACAACAAATTCGTTCAAGTGATAATCCAGCAGATTTATTCACCAAATCTTTAACAACCTCAACTCTTGAAAAGATGGTACAAAAGATTGGAATGCGAAAACTTAAGCATCTGAATCGTGGTCTTTATCAGGGGGAGTAAAATACGTGTTGCACTCTTTTTTCCTTAGTCTAGGTTTTGTCCCACTGGGTTTTCCTAGAAAGGTTTTTAATGAGGCAACAAATAAAACGTATTGTGAATGTCTGTGTATATGTCTTCAACTTTTATTTACATAGACATCCAAGAGGGAGTGTTGTAAGAATATATGGATGACATGTGGGTCATCCTTGAAGAGTCATCTTTCATTATACTAATTAATGACATGTGGAAACATCATCCACACTTGGCAAATTATGGCCAAGTTTTACGTTTCAAAGTACTACTATAAATAGGTAGTATATTTCAAAAATAAGATATGAGAAAAGTTTGATATATGATTATTATACTATCTCTTTGTTTGTTCTTGTTCTTATTCTAATTTATTATTATTAATTTTGTTAACTAGTTATTTTATAACAAAAAAAAAGTGTTTTCAAGCAAAAGACAAATTTGGTGTTTTCAAGCAAAAGACACTAAAATAATTTTTTGTTTTTTTTATACACTTATTTTCTCTGAATAGTTTGGCCAAATGGTTTATTATTAAGTGAGAGTAAAGGTGAAAATAAATGATTAATTATATCCAGATTTTCGTAAATATATTTTCTCCATTTCAATTTAATTGAATTATAGATATGTTTTTCATATCTTTTTTAAAAAAAAGGGTTAAGATATAAATTAGGCGTAACTTTTTATTTTTACTTATTGATTATTATCAAATTTATGATTAAAATAACTAAACATTTATTATAACTAAGTTTAATACTAACAAATGAAGGATAAAATTGAAAGAACATTCTAAAAATAGTCTCAAAAATTATTAATCTAAAAAATAAAAAATATCTCAATAATTCAACTAATTTGAAATGGAGGGTATAACATTTATTTTTATACTAGCGTTTTTAATAAGCATGATAATTAAGTAGATAAAACGAGTAGCTTATTTGGATAATATTTTAAAATCTTTAGAATTGTATTTTATTAGAGGTCTGTATTGAAAAAATTAGAGATAAATATGAGTAATTTGAACAAGAAGTAGGATCACGTAACAACAGTAATTTTTTTGCATTTGAAAAGTTCAACTAATATAAAACCCAAAATTATTTTGGCCTTTTCGGCCAATATGATCTTATTGTCTTTTGCATTGAACAATTAGTTTCTCCATTAATATTAATCTTTTCAATTAAAGAATTTTTAAAAAATACTTTCTCCGTCTCATTTTATATGTCATTCCTTTATAAATAATTAATCCATAATACTTGTTATTTCATAAAATATTTTGTATTGTTCCCTTTTTACTCTTCTGAGTCATTAGCCTTGAGAATATACATTTGACCAACTTAGAAAAGTTAATTAAATGATTCATGTATTGACTCAATTAATTAATTAAAATAAATTAATTCATATTCATTGATTGAAAACTTGAGTTCTAAAAAAATTAAATAAGGGTGGAAGATAAAGTTACATCATTTCGTAATACAAATATAAAGTAAAATGTGACATATAAAATGCAACGGAAGAAATAATTAGGAAGTGTATTTGACTTTTATGAGCCACTTGGCACCAATTCATTTTTGGTATTAAAACGCCAGCCAAGGAAGAAAGACCTTAAAAATCACGTAACAACCTCGTGGCTGTCCAAATAAGAAGATTGAAACCTATCAGAGGGATATTATAGAATATTTTTTAAAAAAAATGGAATATAATTTTTCTAATTAAACGAGAAAAATAATTCTCAAAAGTTTCCTTTTATCATTTTCCAATTGATGCTTTTCTTATGTAGTAAAAAGTAATATCATACATCATCAATCTAAAGAATATTATAGACCTTGAATTTTTTTGGACTCAATAAGATAAGTGTTTAATTTGAGTTGTGATCTCATTGTTTAATTTCAATTAGAATTTTTAGAGACTATATAATTTTAAACTTTTGTTCATGTCTATTTAAAGATATTATATTTCTTTTAAGAGAATTTAGAATATTTTATAAATTCATAAAATATTAATGAAGAACATAAATGTATTTATATTGATCTATCAATAACATTTGTTGCAAATAAATATATTTATAATATTATTAAAAAAAGTAAAATATGAAGTAGAGTAATTATAAAATAAAGATAACATAAAGTAATGAATAATATATATATATATATATATATATATATATATAGGATTATCGAATAGTAATTGCAAGATAAGAAGAAAAAAAAGACTACCGCACTATTACAATCAGTATTTTAAAAGACGGAGACGTGAGGCGAGGGAATTTATACAATATAAGGCGAGGCATAAGTTCCGAGACACGAGGCGTAAGTTCCATGGTTCTACGGGGCATAGTATCATGTATATTCAATTTTATAGTTTTATTATTAATTAAATTTCTTTCAATGATTTTACAAATAATTTTTTATAAAAAACCTATAATATATAGAAAATATATTATAATTTTTATTTGAGATAAGTATTTATAATCTATAATAAAGAAAAAATGTATTATAATTACTATTTGAAAAATATCATTACGCTAATAATAATAAAAATATGATTTAAAGCAGTGTTTTAAAAGGCTAGAGCGTGAGGCGGGGCATTTTACTTAGTATAGGGCGAAGTGTAAGCCCTATGGATCTTTAAATTTTTAATTTACAATATAGTATAATACTATCCACTAACACAAAATTATAAAAATACATCAATAGTTTGAAATAAATACTAATATAATTAAGGAAACTCATAGAAAATAAAACTTCTAACATGACTATACAAGTATAAATAATCTAATATCTTAACTTTCTAATAATAAAAAAATCATTATTTCTAAATATATATATATATATATCATACTACAATTTAAACCCCCCACCCCACCCCATCCCCTACCCTAAAAGAAAATAATCAAGTTTTATAGTATAAACATCACTCTTTCATGAATAAAAAATAAATTACTTTTAAATAGTTAATAAAATATGATAATTTTGAGACATGACAAAACCATGAAGATCAATGATAAGTGAAAAAGTAAAATTTTGCTACATATTTTTTAGAGAAATGTTACGTGATGTATAATTACCTTCATAGTGTTACCAAATAGTGAATATGTGATACTACATTTGTTGTTTGACTTACTCTCAATCTTGTTATCTCTATAGATTAAAAAGTTACGTATCATTCATTTTATTCAAGAATTAAGAGGGTCAACTTGTTGATTAAAGATTTTAATACATAATTTGTGTAAGATCTGTTAGGCAAGTCTCGAACGTTGGACGTTGGGCGTGCTTAGGGCATAAATTTTGTAAAATTAAGTCTCACACTTAAATCTTGAAACGTTTTACTAGAACTTCGCCCTAAAGTAAGCCCCAAGACGAGTTCTAGAAAAGCCTTTTAAAACACTAGTTACAATAAATCAATGGAACATTACATGATGTATTTCATCATTATAATAAGGGAAATGGATTTGTCAGTACCATACAATAAATTCAAGTAGCAATAAAAAACAAAATGTCATGTGACAAACTGACAATTATGTATGATGTTAATAACAGATATGAAAACTATTATATCTCAAACTTTTTGTTTCAAACGTAACTAATTTTGTTTCATGATTCCAATTAGTTTCTTCACCCAAACTTATAAGACAATTAATACGCTGCCAATGAGTAATTAAGGTTCACTTAGTTTTGATATTATTCTATTAAGCTTATTAAATAATAATAATTTTTTCTTATGAAAATTATGCGGTTATGTAAATTTATACTATTTAATTCTCATCATAGTTATAGTTTGTTATAATTATCACTCGCGACTAACATTATACATTATTATGTGGGCTGACTTCGAATTTGTATAATTAGTCACGTTTGTATATGTATAATTCGCTAGAATATACAAATATGTATAATATATAATTATCTAACCAATATACAAATACAATTCATCTCTCTCCCGCTCTTTGCCCTCACTCGCTCGCCTCTCTCCTCTCTCTCCCGATCTCTCTTGTCATATATGAGTGTATATGTATAATATACTATTATCTAACATATATACATTTATAATTCACCTCTCTCCCACTCTATGTCCTCTCTCACTCGCTTCTCTCCTCCCTCTCTCAATCCTCTTGTCATATATACAAATACATATGTATAATATACAATTATCTAACTGATATACCTATACAATTCACTTATCTCCCATTCTTTGTGTTCTCTCGCTCTCCCAGTCTCGCTCTCCTCTCCTCTCTATATAGCTACGAATTGTAATTATCAAACTATAGTTATAAAGAATAATTAGGCTATTTTTGAGTGACTATTATAATGTAAAAGTTATTTTACTTTATATTATTAATCTATTGTCTATAACCAGAATGTTATTTAAATTTTGCTTAGGTATTATAAAAATTCAATCAAAGTAAACAACTTTGATTCTTTTTATGATATAATAAAAATGAAATTGATATCATTACAAAAATGAAAAGAAAAAAAATATTATCAAAAAATATATTTAAACCCGCTTTCTGGAAAATAATTGTAAACTACATATTACCTCCAAGGTTTTTTCTTTAGACAAACAATATTTTTTTTTCATGTGGGATATTTAAGTCATAAGATCCAAAGATATTTTTAATATATTTGATATAATTTTAATTTAGGATTGTAAATTTTTTCTAAAAATAGTATTTTAAATTTTATATCAAGTCAAACTCGATTATTATTTTTTAAATAGAGGAAGTATAATCTTAAGGTATGTTCAATTCGAAGGGAAAGAAACTTGTAATTTTATCATATTCTGTTAATAAAAAGATTTAGAAAATATTATCTTTACGAAAACAAATTCCTTAAAATGAGAAAATGACTTAATATTGATTGTGTTAATTTTTTCACCCTTCAACACACTTTATTTTCAGCTCAACCTCATTACCCCTTCCACCACACGACACTTAGGAGTTAGGACTCATTTGTTTTCATGAAGATCAAAATATCTAAATTTGAATTTGCATCTGAATATTAAGATATGCATTAAGATTTAAAAGTTTGAATATTAAGATGTTGCATTGAGATCTTAATACTAAGTGGTGAAATTATTTGTTTTCTCAACATCTAAACGTATGATTTTTTTTTTCGTTTCAAAAAATAATTAAAGTAAAATTTAAATTTGACGAGTATTCTGTCACTTCATTATTATTAATCAGATACCAAATATTAAATTATTCTTATTATTCATTAATTTCAATTTAATACGGCTCTCTTTTTTAAACACATTAATTTCTCTGCATATTTATAATATATTTAGCCAAAACTTCTAAAAATGGATTTATTTTGAAAATAAAATATATATTTGGTTAGAAAATAATTTGTGTTGGCCAAATTTACACAACACTTCTGAACGAACAATTAATGTCTCGCCAAACTTTTAAAACATAATTTTAAGGGTATTTTTCTGTAAATAATTTTCATAAAGTGTTTTCATGCAAAAACTACTCTTCTTAGCTTCCAAAAAAATTTTTTTTTTTTACTCGAGATACACTTATTTTCTCTCAACAGTTACTTCACGTTTGAAAAGAAAAATAAAAGGCCTACAGCCTACAGGTTACTATTAAGTGAGAATTTGGTGAAAATAAATAATTTGTTATAAATTCATTGAATTAAGTGGATTGTTCATTAAGTTTATCATAAACTTATCCTTATCATGGATATGTATTCTCAAGGTGATATGAACCTTTTTGGCATAACAATGTATCTACTAATATGACATTAAACATGGTGACCTTTTGGTTGATTTCTCTACCTATAAATAGAGATATCATTCACCATTGTAATAGATACTTGAATAAGAAGAAAAAGTCTTCTCTTCCATCTTACTTCTCTTGCCTTCTTCTCTTTATATTTATATTGTCATGAGCTTAATTTTATAATACGTTATCAGCACGAGACTCTATCCAATTGAGAGTGAGTTCTTGTTTTTCTTTAGCTCATATTTTGGTTGATCTCGTTATGAAGATCAAAGTATTATATGCATAAAATCAGGTATGTATTTTCTAAAAACTTTTTATGATTTAGAATACAATAATGTTCAGTCACTAACATTGACCAGCAACAAAAGACATATACTACTATTGGTTGAATATGACATGCTATACAAAAAAAAAAAATCTTAAATGGAAGAAGGTATAAAGTTTTAATAGCATGAGTTTGAATATTATTTTGATTATTTTGAAAGACTCAAAGGGTGAGTCATGCTGTATTTCGGTCTATTATACCGTTGGTTAAGGGTAAGACGGTGGATTCAAGTCTCATCGCACCAAAAGGGTAAGACATCAGGTTAAAGTCCGGATGCACCATAAAAAAAATGTTTGAGGGTAAGACGATAGATTCATGTTCTATCGCACCAAAAGGGTAAGACATCAATTTGAGTTTTGATGCACCATGATTGGGTTCAAGTCCCATAGAATTATGGCGTAACACGCCTTATATGGGTAAGACATTGAGTTTGAGTCAATGCACCATAGCGATGATAAAATGATGACTAAGAAAAATAATATATTTTTGATGAAAAACCTTGAAATTTATCCCATTGAATTTGCTCCATTCCTTGAAAAGAATGTGATAGCAACATATGATAACTTTGAAATCTGATGTTGACTTGCTCCATTCTATTGTATGAATGTGGTAGCAGTAAAGAATTAGTCTGAAAGATGACAAATGATTACAATATGAAAAAGGGCATGAAGGAACGGAATTATAATAGTCATCATTATGGTAATTATAAAAGAAGAACACTATGGGTTCTCCAAATAGTCCTTCAAAATGTGAAGGCAATTTTCATTATCAAAATGGTATGAAAGGACATTGGACTTGTGAATGTTTGTCGACCCAATAATTTGACAAGTTTATAAATCCTCCATCAAAAGACAAGAAGATAAAGTGATGATACACTTGATCTTTCAAAGTGATGTTGAGGTGTGTCATGTAAATATGATGAATTTTAAATTCATGACAAAGTGCTTATAATGCAAATTTATGAAACACATATAAATGATTAGTCCATTCCTTGAAGAGAATGTAACTTGTGATGAGTATCGTGAATGCTCCACCATTCTATAAGTGAATGAATCAAAATGTGATAAAATCATTATGGGTTGGATATATGCCACAACTCACCTCTATGGGAGGTTTGAAAAAAATGATATATGTCAAAACTCACCTCTACGGGAGGTTTGAGAGGAAATAAATTTTATTTGACAGAAATGGTTAATGGTATTGTACGTTTATACATCACCATGGTATGTTTATTGTGAACTACCGAAAGGACAAAAAAAAAATAGTTCTTGCCTATAAGGGTTGTGGTCATTATTGTGTGGCAATACAAATTTGTCATTGGTTGTGTACCTATGGTACAACAAAAGTAAAGCAAGAAACATGTCTTGCTCGTAATGTTTTGATCACAACAATAATAATATAATTTCCTCCTTAAAGGAGATGTTCACCATAGGAATGGTGTCATGCAATATGTGATAGTACACAAAATTAATAGCAAGCTCTAACGAGTTGTGTTATTACCAGAGGAATAATATTGGGGTTGTAGTAAGTCTCAAAAAGAAACTTTTTAAGTTTCAGATGAATTAAAAAGAAATATTGAGACTATAAATTACGAAAGGATTTAATATCTTTAAATTACTACAATCGAAGCAGGTTATAAATATTGATGTAAACGATTACCCATTTTTTTTTCCTCTTGTTTGTTGCATACAAACATGGACATGCTGATGAAATCACATTTAAAAGTAAACTGTAAGTGTACTGAAATAAAGATCAGTTGGCATGATCAGTTGGCCATTGCGATTAAATGTGATGCAAATATAATTGAGAATTCATGTGGCTTATATGATGAAGAAATAAAATATTCTTCAAGAATTCTCTTGTGTTGCTTGTTTTCATTGTACCAGCTAAGGTTGGGATTGTAATTCCCTGAAATTTTTGGAACATATAAAAAGGTGAATATGGGCCCATTCATCTGCTGTGTGAATTATTCGCAACTATATGATAGACGTATCTATGCGATGATCACATGTGCTTTGTTGTCAACTTACAAATTGGTGTTTGTAAGGTTGTTTGCTCGAATTATTAAATTTAGAGCATAGTTTCAAATTATGAAATTATATTGATAATGCTGGTTGATTTAGCAGAAATTGTATGCCTCCAATTATAGCTAAATCATGGTTATGCGAACAAAACTCCCAAATAAGATTTGGTATGAGATAATTTTATTTAACATGTAGCAACACATGTATGCATCAAGCCAACAAGGTTTTCCTATTAAAATTGATTCAGGGTCAGGAACCAAATAATTTTTATCTAAAATGTTGAATGTGCGGTTATGATTTTAATTGCTCCACCACGCACAAAGATGAATTCCCAAATAAGGTTGGGATGATTGTTAGATTTTCTAACATTAGGGGGAGTAATAATTTTGACAGCTGAAAATTATGTGTGAGGTTAATTATGAATTATCTAGATCCTCGTTAAATAAATATGTGAACTTAAAGTTCAAGGGATAATTCATTTGCATAATGTTGCAAATTAATTGCCAGATGAATGTACTGACCCTATGAAATAATTCAGCTGTAAATGCTCCAATGTGAAGTCCTTGAAGGACAGAGTCTATGATACGCCGGAAGCGTAATAGACCAATCGATTCCAAATATAAAATTCCTTGAAGAAGGAGAGGAGCAAATGATCAATATGGTCATAATAATGAGGCAAATGCTATAAGAAAGCACCACGACATAACAATTCATAAAACTTTGAAAAAGGTTCAGGTACCTGAAAATGATGAAAAATGAAGAGATCTCAATAAGTTATTTCATGTTGGAATCGATATCAAATAACCGTCGACGGTTGAGGTAGCGCTCAATGATATAAATTGTGACAAGGATCTTGAATTCAAATCTGTCATAGAGTGGGGACAGATAAATGATTGCCAAGTAAAATGTATAATTCAAGTATATTTTGTTTCACTTAGAAAAGTAACGTTTTGGACGGTAGTCCATAAATCAAGGTATAATGTCAGTGGGGTACAAATAAACTATTATGTAATAGTATAACCGTAAGATATCAAATACGATTTGTGCCTTGGGGTATAAAATTCTGTCGCAAAAATCCTGACATTATTGGAGATGTTTTCTCCTATGGTGGATGCTATGAGGTTTGTTTTGATCTGGCAACTATGAAAAACTTGAATGCATGTAATGAATAATTGTAATGTCTAGCTAGACAATGAAGGTTATATGAAAATCCTTGAAGCAATCGAGGTGTCTGAAGCATATAAAAGTTTGAAGGAAACTTTTTCAATAAAGCTTCAAGAATCCTTATATGGATTGAAATAATCAAGGAAGAAAAGGGTACAAAAAGAATGACCCTAATTGTCCTTGAATTATTATTAAAAGATTGATAATTTGACAAATAAAATATTTGTCCATCAGTCAACATACACAGAAAATTTTTGATGCAGTTTTATATGGATAAATCACATTCATTGATTACCCCAATGATTATGAGATCGCTTGAAATAAAAGATGATTCATTTTGATCTCAAGAGAAGGATGAAGGAGCTTCTTGGTGATGAAACTCCATATCCTAGTGAAATCACGATACTAATGCATCTTGCTAATAATATTCGACCAGATATTTGTTTTGCAGTAAATTTACTGGCAAGATTCGGTTCCTCCCCAACAAAAGGACATTGAAATGGTGTTATGTATATACTTGAATATCTTTGAAGGACCATAGATATGAGTTCATTTTATTCCGAAGAATTCAAGTCAGAGCTGATTGGTTAAGCAGATGCAGAATATTTATCTGATACGCATAAAACAAGATCTCAAACACGCTATTTGTTTTCATATGGAGGCACAATATCAATGAAGCAAATGTTGCTATGCAGAAATAAAAGCCCTCCATGAAGCAAGTCGAGAGTGCGTGTGGTTGAGATAAATGACATACCATATTCAGGAAATGTGTGGTTTTTCTTTGAAAAGAATATACCAAACACAATGTACGAAGATTGGAGACATCATCGCAAGAAATTAAGTGATGTTTTAATCAGGGGGAGTATAATACGCGTTGCACTCTTTTTTTCTTAACCGAGATTTTGTCCCACTGGGTTTTCCAGATAAGGTTTTTAATGAGGCAACAAATAATGCGTATCAAAAGATATGTGTACTCTTTTTCCTTCACTAGAATTTTTTCCCACTGGGTTTTTTCTTGTAAGATTTTAACGAGGCACATTATCTATGGACATCCAAGGGGGAGTGTTATAAATTCATTGAATTAAGTAGATTGTCCATTAAGTTTATGATAAACTTATCCTTATCATGGATATGTATTCCCAAGGTGATATGAACCTTTTTGGCATAACAATGTATCTACTAATGTGACATTAAACATGGTGACCTTTTGGTTGATTTCTCTGCCTATAAATAGAGATATCATTCACCATTGTAATAGATACTTGATTAAGAAGAAAAAGTCTTCTCTTCCATCTTACTTCTCTTGTCATCTTCTCTTTCTATTATATTATGAGTTTACTTTTATAACATAATTAATTATATCTAATTTTCTTAAATATAACATTTATTTTTAGACTAACTATTTTTAATAAGCATGATAAATTAAGATGGATAAAAAGGAGAGCTTGTTTGCTAATATTTTAAAATCTTGAGAATTGTGTTTTATAAGAAGTCTATATAAAAAAATTGGAGATAAATAATTAGGACAAGAAGTAGGATCACGTAAGAATAGTATTGTTTTTTTTTGCATTTGAAAAGTTCAACTAATTTTATTGCTAATGATGATTGTATTTTTGTCCCATACACCAAACCTTCTATAATTTTTTCATGCAATGAATTAATTTATAAATATAACGTTCGAATATATTGTAATGTCATGAACTATTCATCTGAAAAATAGACTTATAATATTATAAGAATAAAAAGTAATATAAGGTAGAGGTATAAAATTAAAATAAGATAAGGTCAGGGATAAAATATATAAAATTATTGAACAATAAGTGCGAAATTAGAAGAAAGAAAAAGAGATTACGACACTATCACACTAAGAGTGTGTTTGGTATGGAGGAAAATGTTTTCCAGAAAATGATTTCCTGAAAAACAAGTAGATTTTGACTTATTTTCTCATGTTTGGTTGGTCAGTATAAAATATTTTTCGAAAATGATTTTTAGTGTTTGATTTATGAATGAAAAATGTTTTTGAGAGACATCTTTTATTTTTACTAGAGTAAAAAATAATTTGTGAAATTGAAAATATTTTTTTAAAATAAAATTATTATTTTTTGGGGTGGTAGGGTGGGGTGGGGTGGAGGGGTTGGGGCGGGGGAGGGGGTAGGAGTGAAAAATAAAAAATTGAAGTTAATAGTATTTTTAAAAACAAAATTAATTTTTTGGGGTTGGGGGTGGTGGTGGGTTGGTAGAGGGGGGGGGTAGGGGGGCAGGCCGGGGAGGGAGGGGGTAGGAGTTTAAAAATAAAATTTTGAAGTTGAAAATATTTTAAAAAGCAAAATTAATTTTGTGGAGAGGGGTTGGGGTTGGGGGGGGGCTGGCCGGTTGGGGGGAGGGTCAGAGATCGGGTGAAAAAATCAAATTTTGAAATTAAAAATGTTTTTTAAAATTGATGTTTTTCCCAAGAAAATGTAATTTGAAATTAGAGTAGGGTTTTGGAAAATGTTTTTCTTAATTTTTGAACGAAAGTCATTTTTCTTAATTTTGAGGAAAATGAATTGATTTGAAAAACATTTTCCAAACTTTTATCTCAACCAAACATGAGAAAATTGAAAAACATTTTCCCTCATACCAAACACACTCTAAATGAATGACAAAATGTCATGTGACAATTATGATGTTAATAATGTATATAGAAACTGTTATATCTCAAACTTTGAGTTTCAAACGTAACTAATTTTGTTTCATTCCAATTGGTTTCTTCACCCAAATTATAAAACAATTAATATGCTGCCAATGAGTAATTAAGGTTTATTTATTTTTTATGTTTTTATATTAAGCTTATTGAATTAAAGGAAAAAGAATCAAATATATCCTTTAACTTTGTCATTTAGAGATTGACAAAGTAACTCATATATACCTTTATCGTTATACAAATGGTTCACATACACATCTGCCATTACAAAAGAAGCCCACATACATCCTTCATCTAACGAAGTGAAAAAAATACTTTTAAATTTATTCTTTTTTACTTTTAATTAGGGGTGTGCATTTGATTTTTTGTTATTCGCTTTGGATTTTTTGGTTTTCGAATTTTAAAAAGTAGAACCCAATCCAAAAAAAAAATTTTTTGGCTCGGTTCGATTTTTTACTTTTTAATTTGTTTGTTTTTTTCGATTTGGCTATTCGATTTTAACTTATTTCATAACTAATTAATAATATAATCAAAGTCATCTTTGCGTGCTAAAAAAAATAAAAATTTCATATAAAAAAATAATAAAATTGAATCTCTTAAATATTCTTTCCAATATAATCACAAGTAAAACAATAAAACACAATACTATTAATAGATGTCTAACATAAAATCCAAGCTAAATGATCATGATGATAATTTCAACAAAATTAACGCCAAACTCTAAAATACTATCACTAAACACAAACCGCATCGATATTTTAATCATCTGGATCAAATTGTAAGCTTCCCATGAGTTTTTGTACCTATGGCCATTTGCTTAACTCTAAGCAAATGAGGCAAATCACTATTTTATTATTGTAGACTTGCGAATTTACCTATTTTTATAAGGGAAAATTGTGGAGAATGGCAAACTAAGGAAGATAATTAAATTAAATAAACCCCCTTTCAGTTATTTCCTTTAAAGGGCAAACTTTCTGTACGTTTGCTACACCAAGTCCCACGTTTTGTATAAAAAATTTCCCAAAACAAAACCCTCTTTTTTTCTCTTTCTGCGCTTTTTATACAATTTCTTCTTCTTCCTTCAATTTCTCCACAATTTTTTCCACAATTGCAATTTCAAACTACCAACTTCTTTTAACACGCACGTCATAGCGGTTTTTCAAACTATTTCAAAAATTTTAAGGTACCGCCTAAAACTCATCTTACATTATCAATTTTTGTTCATTTTTTGAATTTCTTAAAACTAATTTTTCACTTCACTTGTTAATCCCTTCCGAATTTTGGTTCAATCAATGGATGTCCAATCTCCATTGAAGAGATTCACAAGAGGTATACCATTGCATGTTGAAATTGATGTTGAACACCCATCGTTTTCATTGGGTCTAACTCAGGAATTTGGGGAGATTTCAGGTTCATTGTCTAAATCTACTAACATGCAAGAGATTAGATCCAAATTCAATAATGACCCAAGTAGATTTGTTGATGGAGGTGTGAAGTATATTGTCGATGTTGTTACTGGATCAAATAAGAAAAGAAAACATAAAGCTGATGTGTATACCGTTCATTGTTATGCCGTAATTTTATCTATCTTTAGAAAAATCACTTTTTTTTTGAAATGTTTCTAAGTATAAAACAATTTGAGAAAAATACTTAGAAAAGAGTCGCCACTTAATTTTTTAAAGAAATTAAGAAAACTTAATTTAAAAGATTTTAACAGATTAAATCTTAATAAATTGAGAGAAAATGGGTAAGAGGTTCTTATTTACGCTTCAAGAAGGTTTTTAAGGCATTTGAAGCGTCCGCTAACATGCGGTTATCCTACGACTTAGGTTAATTATTTTGATTATTTTTTTAAAAAATATTTAATATAGAAATAATATTATTAATTTACAACACTCGAATAACTTGAAAAAATAATTAAGAGAACAATTTTTTTTTATTTATTTATTTATTTTATTTTTTTAGAAAATGGAATCTTAATTGAAACATTTGAATATAATGCAAGTGATTAGAATTTTAACAAGACTAGATTTGTTAAAACTTATTTGACGTTTTTAAAAAAAATAATGTTTTAAACAAAATTGGTTAATTAAATCATAGAGACTATTTTAAGTTTAATTGAAGGTCAAGTAAAAATTTCAAATAAACAAAATCAAGTGTTAACAAAATGAAATTTATTTTAACATACTAACATAAAGAATATAGTTCATCTCTTGGGGATTTAATTAAGTTATTTAATAATTTCAAAGTTAGAGTTAATAAATAAATAATCAATAAATAATCATAATCAAATAATTTAATAGTAAGGGAGAGAGGATTTGGGCCCTTTTTGGGCCTGATTTGCTGGAAATTTGGGTTTTAACCCAATTCCCATTTTTTGTATACACTTGTCGTATATCAGTGTATACAGCTGGTATATCGACCTGTTCTTCAACTTTGAGGGGCTGGAAAATTAATTTCTAGCAGTGACTTTACTGCTTTCAACCTGTACACCAATTGGAGGGGCTGGACGACTCGAGGAATATATTTTGGAGCCTTTATGGCTCGATGAGAAGGCGCAACAAGATGGATTAAAGTCCATGAGGACTCGAGTAGAGTTTCACATGCAATAAAATAGAAATGAATTAGCCATAGAGTGATGAATAAGGCACATCTTGAACACGATATGAAATGAATCCAATTGGCTATGGCAAATTAATACACACATAAAATTATGACGGTAATAACAACTAAATGTTAATACTAATTAAACTCAAGATCCAAATAGTTAGCAAATCGGGTGGTTGACAAATTATATATATGTATACATATATGCATATAAAAAATATCTTAAAGCAACAAGTTTACACAGAAATTGAGCTAAATAAAAATAAAGATTAAATAGGCTACGGGAATGCAAATTATACTAAAAATATTACCATAACTCCTAAACTACAACTAATAAACAAATAAATTTCTAAAGAAACATAAGCAAACTAAAAAAATAAATACAAAATAAAAAAAAATAAATTAAATAATAATAATAATAAATAATAAATATAAATAAAAAATAAGTAAAAAAAAAGTAAATAAATAAATAAATAAATAAATAAATAAATAAGTAAATAAGTAAGTAAGTAAGTAAGTAAATAAATAAATAAATAAATAAATACATAAATAAATAAATAAATAAACAAATAAAAATGAATAAATAAATAAATAAATAAATAAATAAACGAATAAATAAATAAATAAATAAACAAATAAATAAATAAATAAATAAACAAATAAATAAATAAATAAATAAATAAATAAAAAATTACCTGATTCTGGGCAGCGAACCGAGACTACGAGTTTGACGGAGACGATTCCACCACCTCTCCAAACTCAAACAGCCGCAAAAAATATTTTATAAATATTAAACTATGGAACCAAGAATTCCCGAAAATTTCTGGGTACTCTTTGGTCTCCTCTCTATTTTTTCCTTCTTCTCCTCCCCTCTTTGGTTAAATGAAGAGGGGCTTATATAGGACCAAATGTTAGTTCAAAATAGATGTAGAAGCGATGTGGGACAAATGCAAATCAAAATTTTCTATTTGAATGGTTTAAAGCAATTGATTAATAGGATGAATTCACATAAATTAATTTAGCGAGCTTCTTAATCTTAACAAAAATAAAATAATTAATTTAATCGTAAACTTAGTGATTCAAAATATAACCATGATTTAAACTAATTTAAAAGATTACTCACTAAATTTAAAATATTTTTGAGATGGTTTTTGAATAATCATAAAATATACTAATTATATACATAATTATGTAAAATATAGATATTATCTAAAACTTTAAGAAACGACAAAAATTATTTAAAATAACGCAAACTTTATATTTTTCGTAAATTTATAAAACTAATTATTTTAAATTGTTTGAGAGTTTAAGAAGCTCATGAATTAATTTCTACCGGGGAGGGTCAAAATTGGGTGTCAACAGCTGTCCCTCATTTACTTGGATTGATGCAAGAAATTCGAGGAAAATGAAATTGACTAAGCCAATTTTGACCGACCACATATTCATCTTTTAAGAAAAGGGATCTGGTACGGATTTTAGAATTATGACCGAGCCCTGAAAATGGGTTTCCTACATATCTCAGGCTATATGAGAATTCAGGTCACTTGTAGTTCGATACGCTAGATTTAACGCACGATTTTGAAAGAAATCAAAAGTCATCTCGATACCGAGTTATGAAGGAATCGGGATGCTTGGGAATAAGATTCGAGTGGAATGTTAGAATACTGCCGAGTTTTAAACATCGAGCCCGCCTACATATCCTTAAACCATAGGAATCAGGTGTTTGTAGTTCACTCAATCGATTGAAAAGGGAATCTATTATGTTAGATAACCTTTGGTTCTGGACAAGTGACAAAATTAAACGAGTATGAAAAGGAGACTTGTAACCTCTTAGCCATGAATGTGGTGCACTTCACACCCATAATTAAGAACTCACATGGACATAATTTCCAAAGCTCTCGGCGCATTGTCACTCAGATTGGAAACTTGCTTCCGGTAGACACAATTTCCGGATGCGAGAACCGAAACTGACAAAACCTAAAGAAAAACCCACATGCCTTCTGATAGGGGTGTGGTTTGATTGTGGTGGAAGTCGCTCCTCTGCTCGCGTCCTAAGAGTTTGACACTCCTCTTTGGACTATATCCCAGTTCGCTGCTAAGAAAAAGTTCCACGATGTGCTGCATCCTTTTTGATGTCGTCCGCACCCTGTAGTTTATTTTTGGAGAATTCATCCTTTCGGATGCTCTCGACAAAGACTGAGATAAAACTCGTCAGCATAAAAACTCAATTAAAAAGGGAGACAGTGTCTTTTACCATGTCGACACTTAATTGTTCTCCTCGACATTTGACGTCAACTCAATCGGTTTGACGTAAAGCAAATAAAGCTTATGTCTTATGTATGTAATGCAATCTTCAACGTATTCTTCATTTGATATTGAAATAAATAAAAACAGATGCAGTGTGATATTTATCTTTATGTCGTCTTTGATGTACTTCTTGATGTTTAATAAAATGATGCAGTTGATGTCGATGAGTAAATATTTTCTTCAGATGCACGATTTCCTTTCTGGTAGTGCATGATTCCTTACGGGGCATGTGTATCTTCCTGCGATGTATGAATATTAACTCGCGATGCATGACTTTCCGCAATGTATGAATATTAACTCGCGATGCATGACTTTCCGCAATGCATGAATATTGACTCGCGATGCATGATCTTCCGCAATGCATGAATATTGACTCGCGATGCATGAATATTGACTCTCGATGCATGATCTTCTGCGGGGCATGAATATCTTCCCGCAATGCATAAATTCCGCAAGGTATAAAATCTTTTTGCAATGTATGAATATTAACTCGCGATGCATGATCTTCCGCGATGCATGAATATTGACTCGCGATGCATGAATATTGAATCTCGATGCATGATCTTCTCGGGGCACGAATATCTTCCCGCGATATATAAATTCCGCAAGGTATAAAATCTTCTTGCGATGTATGAATATTAACTCGCGATGCATGATCTTCTGCGGGGCATGAATATCTTCCCGCAATGCATAAATTCCGCAAGGTATAAAATCTTCTTGCGATGTATGAATATTAACTCGCAATGCATGATCTTCCGCGATGCATGAATATTGACTCGCGATGCATGATCTTTCGCAATGCATGAATATTGACTCGCGATGCATGATCTTCAGCGGGGCATAAATATCTTCCGCGATATATAAATTCCGTAAGGTATAAAATCTTCTTGCGATGTATGAATATTAACTCGCGATGCATGATCTTCTGCGGGGCATGAATATCTTCCGCAATGCATAAATTTCGCAAGGTATAAAATCTTCTTGCGATGTATGAATATTAACTCGCAATGCATGATCTTCCGCGATGCATGAATATTGACTCGCGATGCATGATCTTTCGCAATGCATGAATATTGACTCGCGATTCATGATCTTCAGCGGGCATAAATATCTTCCCGCGATATATAAATTCCGCAAGGTATAAAATCTTCTTGCGATGTATGAATATTAACTCGCGATGCATGAATATTGACTCGCGATGCATGATCTTCCGCGATGCATGAATATTGACTCTCGATGCATGATCTTCCGCGATGCATGAATATTGACTCGCGATGCATGAATATTGACTCTTGATGTCATGCTTGGTGCCAAATGAAAATAGTGCTTAAGTCGAGCAACATAGTGATCTTCTGGATAATCATATCGTCTCAATTGAAATAATTCTTCAGATAATGTATTGTCCTGATCGACAATAAAATAAATGACCCCTCCGGATAGTGTATTGTCTTGATCGACAATAAAATAAATGATCCCTCCGGATAGTGTATTGTCTTGATCGACAATAAAATAAATGATCCCTCGGATAGTGTATTGTCTTGATCGACAATAAAATAAATGATCCCTCCGGATAGTGTATTGTCTTGATCGACAATGAAATAAATGACCCCTCCGGTAGTGTATGTCTTGATCGACAATAATATAAATGACCCTCCGGGTAGTGTATTGTCTTGATCGACAATAAAATAAATGACCCCTCCGGGTAGTGTATTGTCTTGATCGACAATAAAATAAATGACCCTCCGGATAGTGTATAATATCATATCTGGTATTATGATGCAAATGACGTCCTTTGCGGAAACCATAAATTCTTTCTTGAGATTTACGCTTGATTCAACCTCGAATCTAGCTGTACGTTCTTTATAGACTTCATGTTGTTGGAAGTTGACTGAAATAAACCATTCATATTCCTAAGTCTCTGATATGAGTAGTATAAAACAATTCCTGCGTCTACAGAAAACTCCGTTAAATTTTGGAGAACTTTCTCCTTCCTTGACTTCTTCGTATTCATCGATTGGAATAATTTGCTAATATTAAAGCAAAGCTACTAAACCTGCATCCATAGAAAATTGTTAGTTTTAAAACAAACTGATCTGTGCCGATTTCTTCAGTTGTCTGCTCCTTGTCCTGCTATCTCCGATTGATCTTTCTGATCTCCCAACTCTTGATAGATAAGATAAAATATTTTATGCCAAAACAAATGAGACATAAAAGGAAAAATTTTAAGAAAAATAGATTTTTGAAAAGTAATTTTGAAAAAGGTCACTGCCAAGTGTCATGTCATGTCGGCCTTAGTGAACTTATTCAAGTCTGATGACTGGAAGTATATCTGATTATTCGCTGGGGAGTATTCAAAGTCACTCTGGACTTTTCGATAAACCCATGTTTGAAATTTTGAGGCCATCCTCAAAATTTCTGTCCCAGTTAATTGTCTTGTTTATCTTTCAACTGTAGCCAAGTAAATCATGGAATTTTCGAGGTCATCTCGAAAATTCTGTCCCAGTTGCAATTTTGAAGTATTTTTAGTCTTAACTTGTTGAGGAAAAATCTTCTTCTTGAGAATTTTTGAGTCCCTCTCAAAAATTCTGTCCCAGTTTCTATCGTAAAGAGGAATAGAAATCTTACGGGACATATGACCGAACCCTTGTGGCGCCTACGTATCCCGTTGAGGCAGGAATCAGGTCAAACGTAGTTCCCCCCAAGGCTAACAACAAAAGAAATTTTTACAAAGAAACCGACCGAGGCTGACACAGGCCGCCTACGTATCTCATTCTTGAGAATTCAGGTCGAACGTAGTTCAAATACAAAGAAATATTAAAAGGGGTAAATGGGGTGATCGGAACAACATTTGGCAACCAAGTCGGGTATTGCGTCACCTCCACTAATCGAGACTTAATCTGTTTGGTAATATTCTCTTTAATCTTTAGACTCAACTCGGGCTTGAACTTCTAAACTTTTGCTTCACCGAATCGAACCCTCGATTAATCGGCAGTTTATGAGATCAACATCGGTACTCGACCCTTGCATGTCGCCGACTTCCCAAACGAACGCATCAATATATTCATTGAGTAAGTGTATTAGATCCTTCTTCTGAGTTTCATTCTAGTGAACGCTGATTTTGGCATGTTTAACGTACTCTTGATCTCCCAGATTTACAGTCTCAGATTCCTCTAAATTCGGCTTGTGCTGATTTTCATAAATTTTTCAGCAACATATTCCGGTACCTCATTTTCCTCTTCGTAATCATCCACCTCGTCGTCACCTACCTCACTTTGTTAGTTCAGCTCGTGACATGACATGACATTGGTAGATTTAAAACTTTATATTACTAAAACCATAAATAGACAAAGTTAAGTAAATAACCAAATTTTAAATAAAGAGGCTTTTATTCAAAAGGGAAATAATGCGAACTTTGGCTATGGCAAAGGGCCATGTTGCCTTTTTCAAACATCACGAGGGAAATTTAAAATGCACGCAATTAAGAAAATGCAAAATGGTGATCTCGAACTTCTTTCGGACTACCACCGATTTAAATATGCATAAAATGATGCCCTTCTATCAAGGAGTTTGGGGAATCAGAATCGACGTGGAGGTCCAATTCTGCAGCGTTAACATTGTATCCTGTCGGAGGCAAATCCTGCCTCCCTGCATTTCTACCTCATCTCTGCAATCTGTTGCATCAACGGCAGAATCAACTCATTTTGGTCCGCTATGGTGGGTTGAGCCACCACAACATCAGTGAGACCTACTTCTTCGTTATTGTTTCCATAATCGTCTTTCCTTTATCAAAATTTTGTTCTGGGAAGGAATCTATGGGACCCTTCGATCTGGTGAAGTGAGGATGATCTGCCAGCTTAATCAACACAGATCAGTTCAAAAGCCTGAGAGGGAAAACAACTCAAAGGCAAATTTGTCAGTTTGAATTCAAAATACAAAATGCATAATATCACACATAGAGAAGATAAACACACAAGTATACAGACAAATATCGCGTCCTAACATGCTTGTGACTCCTTTATGCCAAGGGTAGGCCTACCGATTTGAAGAATGTGATTATGATAGATTGATCTAAGCCATTAATTTGTGACAACTCGAGTTTGAACTCACTATGTCAAAATTAGGCTTGGGTCCGTCTATCATTGTCACTTTGCACAAAACATGCTCGTCAGTCGTTGGGTCGTGAAACCCATTGACATAAGGGTGGACTTCTTAAATGTCGAATCGATACCAGTGATCGATCCACCTAAGGCACATGCATGCATGACATAAATTGAGGGGTGGTTTAGCTCTATCTTATGTTTTCTAAGATTTGGCTTTCTAGACACAAGGTTCCCAAGTGGACAACTCGAGTGAGAAGGCTACGCGGTTACACGGAAAAAGATCCGGACACCCCGCGCATATGCCAACTCTCCTAACTTTAGGAACTTTGAAAGAAGTTTGCGGGTGCACAAAGCACACCTCGCGTGTACGTGTGATAGTGTGAATTTCCAATAAGTGGAGAAATATGAACGGAATGACAGTTTATAAAGCAATAACAAATATACAATTTATAAAAATAATAATAATAGATAAACAGTTTATATCACATAATCATTAAAAAAATAACGCATTAGGCATGCAATATAAGCAAACAAATAAGCATATGCTAAACCATTAATAATTAATCTAAGTCTATTATGGTTAGAACCTATTAAGTCCCCAGCGGAGTCGCCATTTCTGTTATGCCGTAATTTTATCTATCTTTAGAAAAATCACTTTTTTTTGAAATGTTTCTAAGTATAAAACAATTTGAGAAAAATACTTAGAAAAGAGTCGCCACTTAATTTTTTAAAGAAATTAAGAAAACTTAATTTAAAAGATTTTAACAGATTAAATCTTAATAAATTGAGAGAAAATGGGTAAGAGGTTCTTATTTACGCTTCAAGAAGGTTTTTAAGGCATTTGAAGCGTCCGCTAACATGCGGTTATCCTACGACTTAGGTTAATTATTTTGATTATTTTTTTAAAAAATATTTAATATAGAAATAATATTATTAATTTACAACACTCGAATAACTTGAAAAAATAATTAAGAGAACAATTTTTTTTTTTTATTTATTTATTTTATTTTTTTAGAAAATGGAATCTTAATTGAAACATTTGAATATAATGCAAGTGATTAGAATTTTAACAAGACTAGATTTGTTAAAACTTATTTGACGTTTTTAAAAAAAATAATGTTTTAAACAAAATTGGTTAATTAAATCATAGAGACTATTTTAAGTTTAATTGAAGGTCAAGTAAAAATTTCAAATAAACAAAATCAAGTGTTAACAAAATGAAATTTATTTTAACATACTAACATAAAGAATATAGTTCATCTCTTGGGGATTTAATTAAGTTATTTAATAATTTCAAAGTTAGAGTTAATAAATAAATAATCAATAAATAATCATAATCAAATAATTTAATAGTAAGGGAGAGAGAGGATTTGGGCCCTTTTTGGGCCTGATTTGCTGGAAATTTGGGTTTTAACCCAATTCCCATTTTTTGTATACACTTGTCGTATATCAGTGTATACAGCTGGTATATCGACCTGTTCTTCAACTTTGAGGGGCTGGAAAATTAATTTCTAGCAGTGACTTTACTGCTTTCAACCTGTACACCAATTGGAGGGGCTGGACGACTCGAGGAATATATTTTGGAGCCTTTATGGCTCGATGAGAAGGCGCAACAAGATGGATTAAAGTCCATGAGGACTCGAGTAGAGTTTCACATGCAATAAAATAGAAATGAATTAGCCATAGAGTGATGAAATAAGGCACATCTTGAACACGATATGAAATGAATCCAATTGGCTATGGCAAATTAATACACACATAAAATTATGACGGTAATAACAACTAAATGTTAATACTAATTAAACTCAAGATCCAAATAGTTAGCAAATCGGGTGGTTGACAAATTATATATATGTATACATATATGCATATAAAAAATATCTTAAAGCAACAAGTTTACACAGAAATTGAGCTAAATAAAAATAAAGATTAAATAGGCTACGGGAATGCAAATTATACTAAAAATATTACCATAACTCCTAAACTACAACTAATAAACAAATAAATTTCTAAAGAAACATAAGCAAACTAAAAAAATAAAATACAAAATAAAAAAAATAAAATAAATTAATAATAATAATAATAAATAATAAATAAATAAATAAAAAAATAAGTAAAAAAAAAGTAAATAAATAAATAAATAAATAAATAAATAAATAAGTAAATAAGTAAGTAAGTAAGTAAGTAAATAAATAAATAAATAAATAAATAAATACATAAATAAATAAATAAATAAACAAATAAAAATGAATAAATAAATAAATAAATAAATAAATAAACGAATAAATAAATAAATAAATAAACAAATAAATAAATAAATAAATAAACAAATAAATAAATAAATAAATAAATAAATAAAAAATTACCTGATTCTGGGCAGCGAACCGAGACTACGAGTTTGACGGAGACGATTCCACCACCTCTCCAAACTCAAACAGCCGCAAAAAATATTTTATAAATATTAAACTATGGAACCAAGAAATTCCCGAAAATTTCTGGGTACTCTTTGGTCTCCTCTCTATTTTTTCCTTCTTCTCCTCCCCCTCTTTGGTTAAATGAAGAGGGGCTTATATAGGACCAAATGTTAGTTCAAAATAGATGTAGAAGCGATGTGGGACAAATGCAAATACAAAATTTTCTATTTGAATGGTTTAAAGCAATTGATTAATAGGATGAATTCACATAAATTAATTTAGCGAGCTTCTTAATCTTAACAAAAATAAAATAATTAATTTAATCGTAAACTTAGTGATTCAAAAATATAACCATGATTTAAACTAATTTAAAAGATTACTCACTAAATTTAAAATATTTTTGAGATGGTTTTTGAATAATCATAAAATATACTAATTATATACATAATTATGTAAAATATAGATATTATCTAAAAACTTTAAGAAACGACAAAAATTATTTAAAATAACGCAAACTTTATATTTTTCGTAAATTTATAAAACTAATTATTTTAAATTGTTTGAGAGTTTAAGAAGCTCATGAATTAATTTCTACCGGGGAGGGTCAAAATTGGGTGTCAACATTCATAATGATAAAAATAAAGTCGTTGGTTCTGGGTCAATCGTGCATAAGGTATCTGTATAATCATTGTTCATGTATATGTTTTAGATTTTATATTATATGTTTTGTTTTTATGTTGATTCATGTCTTATACAATTATAATTGTATAAATGTATAATATATATTCGTACATCTTTTTGTATTTGTGTTGATTCATGCCTTATACAATTCTGTTTGTATAAATGTATAAGATCTTAATATCTGCTTTCTATTCATGTCTTATACTGCCTCATTTACTGCCTCATTATACAATTGTGTGTATAAGTGTATAATTTATCTATATTTGTGTCTTAATTTTAATTTTTTTTAGTAAAATGTATATGCTTTTTTTTCCAGGCTGTTAAGTTTTTAGGCCAAGAGAACCAACACGAATTTCGCACATGCAGTGTTACACAAATATTGACGTGCTGAATGTTTTAGCTTCAGAACTTACTGATTCACAGTACATACAATTATGTGGAAATACATGTTTTGCTCAACTATCTAGCATTCGTAGGTGTCACGTTCAGGCACAACTTATTAGGTGCATGTTTTTTAGAGAAATTGAAGGTAGCTCAAAAGATGCAATCCTGATACATGTCAACGGCACTACTCTGCGTTTCACCATTCGCGACTTTACTTTAATAACTGGGTTAAACTGTTCAGATAATGAGAAGGATTTTGTCTTTAATACTGAAGAACCAAATAGGATTATTCATCAGTATTTTGAAATTGGAAAACCCGTCATCAAGAGTCAATTGATTGACAAGTGTGATAAAAAAGTTTGGGTTGATAATAATGATGATGCTGTTAAGTTTGCAATATTGTTCTACATTCATTCATTCATCTTTTCTGAAGAACCAACTGGTACTGTAATTGATAGAAAAGATTTTGATTTAGTTGAATCAGGCAGATACATTGACTATCCTTGGGGTAAAAAGGCTTTTGACATAATAATTCTGCATTTGCATACTAAGATCAAACATGATGGGAAGTATTTTAGGTTGTATGGTTTCCCACTTGCTTTGCAAGTGTGGTTTTATGAATGTTGTTCGAAGTTTGATGATGAAATTGCTGTTAAAGTATATGATCACATACTCAACTGGAAGACAAAAACTCAACTGGAAGACAAAAAAAGATTTCCATCGTCTAAGCTATTTTGCTAACGGCATATTCAGAGACGACAACAATCTGGTACGTACTGCACAAATATACGTATAATTTTATGATCTGTTTATACAGTTACATATTTATACAATTATATATAATTATAGTAGTATATATAACTGTATAAATATGTACCTGTATAAATATATCTATCAGTTTATGCCATTAAAAAATATATGTATAAATGTGCTCCTTGTATTATTAGTTATATAAGTGTTTGAAAATGTATAAATATACATATAATTATCGAAATTGTATAAATATAGGCTTAATATATATATAAGCTTGTAAACAGTATAATTAAAAAGTTAACTGTTTGGATTGTATATGTATAGACTTAATTGTATAAATAAGTTTATCAACTGTATAATTATACATATATGAACATGTCTATATTTTGCAGCTTGTTTTCAGAATCTGACTCCAACTGAAATGGAACTCAAGATTCTTGAATTACCCCCTGAGTATGTTCAAACAGATCAATCGTCAACAGAAACAACAGCTGCAAATAATTCGGATGATAATTTTCAGGATCATCCACGTTCAATAAATAATCGTGGAAAAGAAAAGGTTGATACTTGTTCGTCTCCTCCTAAGAAGAAATCAAGGCAGACAATCAGTCATATTCAGAACAAGTCACCACCACGAGTTATTTCTAAGCAGCGCTATTTAAGAAAGTCTCCTCGAAGTATCAATGTTGCAAAAATACCTAAGGCACCACATCCGAAGAAGCAGACCAAAAAATCTGCTAAGGTTCCAGCAAGTACAGGCATTAAGAAAAATGTCGAGCTTAAAGAAAGTGTTGCTTCTGAAATTTCATCCACCAGCAAGTCACACGATTTCAATATATCGCGTGATGAGTTTGATCGATTCAAAATTTCGGTATTTATTTATTTAAATATTTTTTTATTAAAATTATATATACCGTTAATGTTAATTATACATTTCAATGTCATATGGAGAAACAATTTACTGATTTAAGGAACTTCATTGAAATCAACTTTAAAGATGTGTTGGATTCTATCAAAACCAAGAATGCGGAATATAAGGTTTGTTAATATTGATCAATACATATATTTTATACATAATTTATATATATACACAATTAATTTTTTTCTTTCAGGGTGATGGTGTAGAAGTACCACATAAAGTTTCAGCAGTCGTTGTCGTTCAGTCCGAAGAACCTTCTCTGAATTTACCTTCTGAATTGAACTGTTAATCTGTTTTGAATGATCTAAATTATCAAGAGGTAATATACTTATTTATCTTCTTTGTCATTAAAATTTTATGGCGTTTTGTATATAATGTATATTTTATTAATAATATTGTAGAACTTTGTTGGAGTAAACGTCACATCATCTAGTCCAGAAGTTACATTTCAGCAGTCACCTGCACACTCTCCAGCTGATCAATCAGAGTTTAGCCCTTTAGTTCAACAATTCAGCACTCCCAAGCCACAGGTAATTTTTTGTTATGAACAACATTATCAATTTTGTAAAATACATATAAACTAAACATACAGATATGATCATTATACATATACAATTAGTACCCATCCAACATATAAATAATATTTTATTGTATAATGTAATAACAACATTCAACTTGCAACAAACTATAAAATAATGAATAAATAAGTAATAGGCAAAGATAATTTTGTGACAGGTTCACAACAGTTCTAATGTTCTAATCAACTTGGATGTTCAAATCACTTTCAATATTTCTGAGTTTCAAAACAATTTTGAGGTTTGAATTCTTGAATAGCAATTTTTATCTTTTTTATAATATATGTTTATATGTTTATATTATTAATATTATATATTTAAACGGAGAAATGTGAAGATGTTCAAGTAGAAGTGATCAAAGAGGGATCAAAATTCATGAATGATCAAGCAGAATTTAACAATCCTTCGTTTGTATGTTATTGTCTTTGTAAATTAAAGGGGTTAAGTTGTATATAATATGATCATTAATTTGTATATTTTTGTCAAAATTTTATCTATTGTTATATAACAGCAGGAATTATTGAATGTTATATATGATCAAACTGAAAAGATGGAGCAAGAAGAATTTACAGATACAAACAAATCAGGATCGTCCAATGCCGATAAATTAGTTGTTGAGGAAGATTTCATCTTTCCAAAACCTCTCCAGATTGTAAATGATGATCAACAAAAAACTAATACAGAAATAAGCATTGTGTTACATCCTTTGTTAGATGTGGACGAACACACACCATTACCAATTCAGAGGGAAAGGCGTCCAGGCCCATTCAACACATCGCCTTATGTGACAACATTCAGTTCAGAGTCTGGTATAACAAATTATACAGTTTACATAGTAATACTGTTATATCAATAAGTGTTTTACACACCTAAAAATAATATATGTCTTTATACATTTCAGATAGTTCATCAAGGTTTCACTACACGTTTGAATTGAAACATCCATTTGTTGCAATGTCGAATGTGGATCTTACAACTTTATATCTACATTTCTGGAAATGATTAAATGAAGGGTTGCTTGTTAGGCATAGCACAAAATAAATTATTTAATAATTATTAAATATACTGATTTAATCATATATGTGTATATTTGTATATAAAAAAAATTATTTGAATTTTGGTAGGATTGGCAAAGAAGAGCGATACAAAGAGAACAAGTCTCGCTTACAGATGTGGTTTCATTTTGAAATTGTAACTGTCCAAAACAAGAACTGGTTCTATAGGCTTGCATACAAAGATTAATTGCTTGATGACTCGGTAAGCTTTATACAGTTTTGTTTTTTATACAACTTACAGTTTTAGTATAAATTCAATTTTTATACAATTTATGGCTATGTCTTTTTACATCACATAGATGTCATTTTGTATTACATACGCAAAAGAGTCAGTACTCCGACTCCGACAACAATGCATTCAGCTTTATTACTGTGGATTGCAATTTCAATAAACTGATTACCAATATGTGGGATGCTTGTTACAATTTTAATAGTACAGTCAACAAGGAGAGTACAGAGGAGTCGATTATTGAGTACATTAATGGATACAAAATTCATGTTGCTGCACCTTGGCATACCGTTGATAACATCCTTATCCCTGTTAACATCGAGCAGATATTTTATTGGGTTCTTATCGTTGTGTCCTTTAATGATAGATGTATACATGTCTATGATTCTCTTAGGGGTGGTGCACTACACGATTCCTCAGTTTCAAATGAGATCAAGAAATATGCACAACTGATTCCCATGTATCTATCTAAGTTTGATTTTTACGGAAAGAAAGGCATTAATATATCTTCACATCCGAAATACAAGTCCCACTCTGAAGTTGACTCTTTTGAAATGATACATGTCAATGATATAACACAACAAGATGAAGGAAGCATGTAAGTCTTATTATTACTCTTAATCAATTTTTTATTGTTAATTTTACACTGACATACAAACTGTTGTGTATAATTTTCAGCGATTGTGGACTATATGTTGCTGCTTATGCAGACCATATCAGTAAGGGGAATGTGATTCCAAAATTTGATGCAGAGTTCACCCGTATTTAATATGTGTCTTTACTGTGAAACTATGGAATACAAAAGATCTAAGCTGATGCCACCAGTTACAGTGAGGCACCAGAAAGGCCAGTCAGGATTCATAAGGATGTTGATAGCAGTGACATGATCACAATTGATTAGAACTGTAGTACTAAATTTCTGTATTTTTGAATATGCAAAAGACATAACAACCTTTAATATTGTGAACTTCTATGTTTTTGTATTGTAATATACTTGTTTGTTCACTTAAGTCTTTCACTTCGTTATTTTTGTTAACACTTTAATACTTATACAAACTACATTATACAATATATATTTATACATTAACTATATAAACCTATGTGTATATTTTACTTTCTGTATTTTTTATATACAAAATGATTATTATACAATTTTCAATAAAGCATAAATATACCAATTGCTTAAATGTATAAATATATGAGTACTCTTTATATTTTGAGTATATAAATATACATTATTAGGATTATACAATTGTTGATAAATTTTAAATATACAAATAAACTCATACAATTTATAGTTATACACTAATAGTATAAAAGTAAGATTACATTTATGTTGGATATATACATATACATTTCAAGGCTTACAAAATAGTTCATAAAGTATACATATACATTCAAATTAAACAACAACATATAGTTACACATTAACTGTATAAATCTCGACAGTTTATACAATTGTTTATTCATTATGAACTGTATGAGTATATATTATTAGGATTATACAATTGTTCAGAAATTTCAAATATACAAACAAGCTTATACAATTTATAGTTATACTCTAACAGTATAAAACTAGGATTACATTTATGTTGGATATATACATATACATTTCAAGGCTTACAAGATAGTTCATAAAGTATACATATATATTCAACTTAAACAACAACATATAGTTACACATTAACTGTATAAATCTCGACAGTTTATACAATTGTTAATTCATTATGAACTGTATAAGTATACAGTTAAGTATCTGTAAAATTTATACAAATTTTATAAAGTATAAATATACATTCAGCTTAAACAACAACTTATACAATTATGTATTTTCAAGCTTATGAACCGTAAAACTTATACAATTGTTTATAAATGTTCAATTGAACTTATACGTAAAGTATTTCTGTATATGATGTACACTATAGACACAAACTATAATTACTAATAATAGCATGAAGACAAAATAAAGAACAATGATTAGCACAATTGATAAGACATAATAATTTTATTCCATATTCAAAATACTAACTCATACAGTTTAAACACAGAACTACTTCAGAATAAAATTCAATTGTATATCAAATCAAATTTTACAGTCCAATAGAATCGTAAAAGCTTATTAAACTTCTTGAGGTCTATTTCTACATGAACGCCTATTGTGACTTGCAAATCCACATGTGCTACATGTATGCTTAGTCCAAGCAATTCACGTTTAGTTTTTGAACGGGGTTTATTTTTAGGCCTTCCTGGAGATCTTTTGAGTTTTGGAGGTCGGACTTCATCATACATTAGGTATCACCCATTCTGATAAGGAAGGCAATGGATAGACCGGTATCTCATAAATCTTCAAAATCGTCTTTGGTTTATACAAATCCATCGGCTACTAGACTTTTCCGCTTAGTACATCCCAAGCATGTTCACAAGGAATTTCTTCATATTGAAACTTCCCACAGCTGCATGTTTTATTCCTTAAACAGACCACAAAACTCCTACCATCATCAGTCACATTGTATATATATTCAGTTGACGGCACAACCTGTTTCACACAAATAGATTTATGTATATGTATAAGTCTATACAATTGTATATATATATAAAAAAATCTATCTGTGTGCATAACTCATTAATTAATAATATATATACATAAAACATACCCCCATTCGTGTGCTCATTGCTTCATATTCGATTAGTAAATTTTGAGCTCTTTCAATCAACGGAGTAAATGTGTAGGCTGCCTCGTGTTTGTTGTCATGATTCCATCTCCCAAACATCAGTCTGAACTCTTTCAGAAAATTAAATATTGATAATTCCTTGCAGATACTAATGCAATATTTATACTCTCTGCAATGTTAGACGTCATAGCCCACCCCCGATGAGTTTCTGCATGACACTTGACCACTTATCATATTCAGCTAGCTCCAAATACTCTTTAACACCTACACCAACTTTTTCTACAGTATCCATCAGCCTATCAAACTCAACTTTGTTGCAAGTCTTTGTCATTGTATAAAACACAAGACTTAGCTCCTTGGAGGCCTTCCTAAATTTCTTCTCTACATTACCCCACAAATGTCACATACAAGCATAATGTGGCAAATTTCTATTCACTTGAGTCACTGCCTTTATGATACTTTCATTTCTATCTGAAACTACACACATATTAATCCTTTCACCATAAGCCTCCCTTAGTTGTAGAAAAAAACAAAATCAAGCAGCATAATTTTCCGAATCTATGATACCATATGCCAGTGGAAAAATTTGTCCTACATTTTAATTTATATACACATTAACATTTCGATAAAAAAATTACATTAAAATATCAATGAATCATACCTGCTCCGTCCGTTGTACTTGCAGCAACAAATGTTCCATTATACGGTCCTCTTAGGTGACTTTCATCCACAACTATTACAGGCCTGCAATGTTCAAAGCCTTGTATAAAACTATTCAATGCAACAAAGACATACAAGAACTCATTTTTATCTTTTTTTCTTTAGACGTATATGCGAGCCTGAATTTGTAATATTCATCATATACAAATATGCTGGAAGTTTGCTGGAAGATGCAGCTACGGTGCCCCTCAATGAAACTAGAGCCTTTTCTCTAGCCCTCCAAGACAAAGAGTAATTTACATCAATTCCCAAATATATTTTTACATCAATGCGAATATCAGCAGGTGTATATTTTCTCTTGTGATCAACAAGTTTGGGTTTAATGATCCCTCCAATCAGCATGCTTGTGGCATGTTTTTGTGAATACACTTTATCCTTCAAAGGACAAGTATGGTCTGTATTAAATGCTCTTATTCTAAACATACCAGACTTGTTGACATTAGATGCTTTCATTAACCATTCACATTCATCAGAAATACACTCCAGCGTATAACTACATCAGCAAAAATAACACAACACATCAATATGCAAATAAGTAAAACTACTTATACAGTTACATATTTGTATGTATAAAGCAGGTACCTGATTGCGTTTGACCTCACTGTTCTATATTAAAATCTTTTTTCAATTGCATATTTTTCCATCACAGATTTCAATGTGTCTTTGGTCTTATACACTTGGTCTACCTTCACGTACTTATTACAAGGATCTGAAATAAATTCATCGCAGCTCTCTGACCCCAAAATACAAAGCGGCTCTACCAACTCACCAATAGTCAGCTGTCTATTATCAAATTCATCGTTTTCATTGTTGCTAATAGATGTAACCGTATCACTCTCCTGATTTGAACTTCCACATAGTTCAATGGTACTAATTATACTAGGCATTTTGCTTATACACAGTGGATACTTGTTGAACTCATTTTCAGCCTTTTTAAGCATGATATAAACTCTAACACCCATGTCGTTGTGAATCAACATGGGTGTCTTGCTTTCTTCAATCTTATACTCAATTTTGAGTTTATTCATATTCGTATCAATCCCTAGTTGCATTGCAATGACATTATACAACTCATTATACGATGAACTTTCTTTAAAAACCACCCCCTCAATTGTATAATCAACGTAACAATTGTCATTGTCCCATCTACCAGAATGCATAACCAAAATAGCCAATGAAACCATTTTCAGAATTTCTGTATAAAAAATTAAATTATATACAAATACATTTGTAAGCTAAAGAAATACAACAACAAACAAAACATGTACTTATACTATTATAGCAACTTCAGTTTTTAACTTATACACATTTTTAAATTATACAAAATTCTCTATATACACAAAATTATAGCTTTATGGAAGTATACAATTCAACAGAAACAATAAAAAACTATATGAATATAATGGACAAATTCGTATGTAACAGACAACAGTTTCATACAATTATACAATTTACCAAATAACACTATATATGATAGATTCGAACATACAAACAACAGTCTAATACACTTATACACTTATACATATTATGAAAATTCAAAAAACAAAATAAAGATGTACTGCATAAAACGAAAACATAATAGTCTCATAACTCAAATCAGATCTCATATACAGTTTCAAATACAAACAATACTATGATTGCAGCGAATCTCAAATCAGTAATTTAAAATTAACAACAAATTTATCACAAATTTTTCTAATCAAATCTGAATTTCACATTAACTAATCAAATCAATTAGGGACAAATATTCACATCTCAATATATATTCAACTGATTTGATGAAAGTGAAAAACGAAATCTGAATTTTAAACACCATTGTCGGCAAAATCAAAAACAAAATCAGAATTACCTCTTATTTCTTTCTCTGAAAACAAATTTATCTTGCTTGCTTGATTAATACCTTCAATAGCTTGATCAATTTTTTGAATTGTCTACAATAGAGCTATTTCGAGCGAAGGAGAAGAAGACAGAATGAAACTGAAATTGAATTCGCATGAATTATGGGATCGTTTCCTTATTTATCTGCCGCCTATTTATTTATTTATTTATTTATATTTTAAATTAAAAGTGTATAAAAGGAAGAGATATGCTTATCTGTTATATACAAAAAAAGATCCGTGGCAAACTTTTAATTTGCTACGGAACACAATTTTAAATAGTTTGTTATAGCATAAAATTATCAATTTTTTCTTTGCTATATATAAAATTTGCCCTTTTTATAATCACATAAAATTTCATAACATAAAAAAAAAAAAAGTTAAAAAGTTATATATACAATTCAGGTTTTTCCGATTTTTTATTTTTTAAATTCGTAACTAAACCAAAAAATAAAAAAAGTAAATTCTGAATTCGAGTCAAACAAAAAAACCAATCCAAATTAAAAATCAATCTGATTTGATTTGGTTTTTGGGTTTAATCCCAAAGTGCACACCCCTACTTTTATTTATTTTTAAAAAAAAATCATCTAGGAGTATATATAATCCTTCTAGCAAAGTTCAAGGTATACTTTAATCTATTTCATACCTAAAATATATTTTTTGACTACATTAATTATCATCATTTGAGTTATTTAATTATTATTTTTCTTTCATTGTTTAGTGTAAAGAAAATAATTAGAATTAATTTTTTTTGCGGTTATATTGTAATTTAGTTTTTTTATTTATAAAAAAAAAAATAAAATGGGGCATCTATGATAAATTTACAAGAAAATTAGTGGAACATAAGTAATAAATATGACCATCAAAATGATAAATTTAAATTAGTCGTTGAAACAAAAAATACGTGCGAGGAGGATCAAATATATCTCAGATCATATTTTTTTGTTTCACTTATGTTAGAGGAAAAGGATATATCTGAGTCGTTTGTATAATAGTAGGGATATATATGAGTCTAACGAGGGTATATCAACTTTAAATAGCAAAATGAGGGGTATATCAAAGTATTTCCATGAATACATCTTATAATGTTGAAGTTATAATTTTACTTAAATATTTTTAAAATTATTATTTATAACCAAAATGTCATTTAATTTTGCTTATAAGTATTATAAAAAGTCAATCAAAATAGACAAATTTGATTCTTTTTTATGATATAATTTACAAAAATTAAAGAAAAAAGATAAGGAAAAAAATATGCGGAACTTTCACATATATCCACTAAAATAACCTAATTTTTCTCCATTGCTATAGTTTGATAATTATAATTTGTAGCTACATCTTATACGGAGGAGAGAGACGAGCGAGACTGGGAAGAGAGGAGAGAGGGGAGAGAGAGGGCAAAAAGTGGGAGAGAGGTGAATCGTATATGTATATTGGTTAGATGATTGAATATTATACATATGTATTTGTATATATGACAAGCGAGATTAGAAGAGGGAGGAGAGAGGCGAGCGAGATTGGCAGAGAGACGAGCGAGAGAGGGTAGAGAGTGGGAGAGAGGTGAATTGTATATTATACATATGAATTTGTATAAAAAAATAAGCGAGATTGGGTGAGAGAGGAGAGCAAGATGGGAGAGGGAGGAGAAAGCGAGCAAGAGAGGGCAGAGAGTGGGAGAGGAGTGAATTGCATATGTATATTGATTAGATAATTGTATATTATACATATGTATTTGTATATTCTGGCGAATTATACATATACAAACGTGGCTAATTATACAAATTCGGTCCATCCACATAATTAATGTATATTGTTAGTCGCGAGTGATAATTATAGAAAACTATAGCTATGATGAGTAATTAAATAGTATAAATTTGTTTAACCGCGTAATTTTCCCAAAAAATAATACTGATCAAAAAGTGTATTCCGCTGCAGGGATTTGAACCCAAATTCCTAACATATTGTACTATGTGTTAAAAACGAACTATGCATGCGATATATATATATATATATATATATATATATATATATATATATATATATATATATATATATATATATATATATATACATATATATATATACATATATATATATATACATATATATATAAGTGTCTTAAATGTACTAGGCTTACTTTGATTTTAAAAATGGTACTATGTGTTAAAAATGAATTATATTTGTATTAAAATCTTATATCTATAATCGTAAATATTTTCTAAATATGGTATACTTAGGTAAGTTTTCATTTTTATAACAAGGTTTGTTTTTTCCACTCAGTATTTAATCATTTACCATATTACAACAAAAACAAATTTTATTGGTACTAAATATACACACAATAAAGAGCATTAAATTTTTTATCGAGATTAGTTAAGTGTCATTAAATTTAACATTGCTAAAGTCTAAAATTTTTAGGAACATATATAAAGAGTGTTAATTGCCTCTAAAAGCATATATTTAATGACAATTAAACTATTATCATTAGTAAATTATCGTAAAAAAATATTTTGATACAGTGTATTAGTACACGCTCTTATGAGTGATGAGTGTCTCTAGCCTGTATGAATATGTTTCAACTATCTAGGGGTTGAATTTCCTTTTAAGACTTATAGGGGTAATTTTTTTGCCTAATTACTTAACTCTCATAATTGGCCACATTTCTTTGTGGTGTTAAGTAGAATAATTACTTAACTATCCAGCAATTATCGTTCTATAGCAATATTAAAATTTTACTAATTTCTTTCTACACACGGGTCATGTGATAAACGATATATTAAATATATTATGGATATGACTCATTAATCATCAACTAATAAAATTAATTATTTGATAAGTACCCGTCAACTAAATAACCGCACTTAAACGAATAGCGTAAAATTCTGACTTAAAATTTATGCGAAGGTTCTCTCATGAATGAAGTAGGTCTAGTATTTGAAATGACTAAATGGGTCGTTACATCATATACTAATTTACCCGTTGTTCGTTCCGAGCTGTCAAAAGAAAGACGAAGGTAAGAAAGGGTACCTATCTCGACGAAAAGATGTGGATATATTTTGTGCATATTAGCTTTAGTATCCCAAATGGACTCTTTAACTAGCCGGTTCTTCGACTAGCTAGACCTTGACAGATGCAATCTCATTTGACCTCAACTTGCGGACCTCCATATCTAGAATAGCTACATGCTCTACCTCATAAAAAAAATTCTCATCAAGCAAATATCGAATCCTAGCGAATAATGTAATTATTTCTTTAATATATATAGACACATGAAATATCGGGTGTAATCCACAAAATGCCGGAGGCAAACCAACTCATAGACCATCTCTCCCACACGCTTAAGAACTTCAAACGACTCCATGTGTATCTCGGACTAATCTTACCTCGCTTACCAAACCTCATCATAGCCTTCATGGGTGAAATCTTCAACAACATTTGCTCTCCCTCTATAAACTTCAAGTCCCTGAACTTTCGGTTTACATACTCCTTCTGCTTGCTCTGAGCTACTAGAAACTTCTCTTGAATAAATATCACCTTCTTTAACGATTCCCTCAAAAGATCAGCACCCAAGGTCTCACCTCAAATGCATCAAACCAATCAATGAGAGACCTACATTTTCTTCCGTATAATACTTCAAATGAGTCATAATAATACTTGAGTGATAGTTATTCTTGTACGAAAACTTTGTCCAGGATAAGAATTGATCTCAATGATCACCAAAATCTATCACGCACACACAGAGTAAATCTGCCAGCATTTGAATTGTCTGCTCAGACTGCCCTTCGGTCCGAGGGTGAATGTGGTACTCAGATTCAATCTCAGCCTACAAAGTCCTATAAAAGTTATAAGTAAATTGCGTACCACATCTGATATGATGAAAATTGAAACTCCATGCAATCGAACAATCACGCGAATATAGAGTTTTTACCTTCCATGAGGAATATTTCCATTCGTACCAAACACTCTAAATGTGTACTTTTAAAGGCAATTAACACTTTCTTGTAATTGTCCCTAAAGTCTATAACAATATTAGATCTAATGACAATGTGTTATAATATATTATAGTGTGGATGTCCACTACACCAAGAAGTTACTCACCCATTATATTCAATATTTTCCTCATTATGAGGATGATCATAACCTCCATAACCTCCACCTTAATAACCATTATTCTTGTAACCTTTCACTTTCATAACCTCCACATTATATTCCTGTTAATGTCATGCTTATGACTCACCTTTTGTATGCCTCTATGTTACACTATAAATAGAGGCATAAGAGTTCACATTGTATACACTTGAAAGTTTGGTGAATACTTGAAAGAAAGAAAGTTATCTCATATTGTTCCTCTTGTTTTATATTCTTCTTATCTTCCTCTTTATATTGTTCTTTTGTTCATAAGTTTTATAACACGTTACCAGCACGAGTTGCTCATTCTCCGTCAAGAATCAATGGTAGGTGATTTTTATGAATTATCCTAGTAATTTTTTGGTTGCATGGTATACTTCGTATCCTATATATTATTTGTACTAACAAAATTTATTTTGTAGCTATTCTAAAATGATTAGTAAATTATAATAATCTTCATAATAATATTTAAAGGAACAATTAAAATGTTCGAATTTATTTTAACTTGGAAATTTTATATGATTATAACATGTTGTTATAATTAATTGATTAAGTCAAGTTCAGATTATATTTATGACTTTCGATAATTAGTTTTTTGGTAATGCATTTGATTTATTAAGGCATTCGTTGAGGGTAAGCCGGTGAATTCAGGTTTCACCGCACCAAGTGGGTAAGACATCGAGTTAAAATCTTGGTACACCATGATAACAAGAAGTTGGGTTAAAGTCCCATTGATTTATTACCAAAGGTGTCTTTATATGGGTAAGACATTGGGTTAAAGTCCTAATGCATTATAATGATGATATGATGATGACTAACATAAAGTTTTAATAATTTTGACTGAAAGTCATGAATATTTATCCAATTAATTTGCTCCATTCTCTTATGTGAATGTGGTAACAGTGTATTAATATGTCTGAAAAATGACAAGTGGTTGAATGTATGAATATGGGTATGGTAAAATGTTAATGATCATCATTGTGGTAATTAAAAGGAAGAACATTATGAGTTCTTAAAATATTCTTTCAAATGTGAAGGCAATTTTGTTCATTAAAATTGTATAAAAGGTTAATGTACACATTGTACTTAAGACGGTCCTTCAAATGTGAAGGTAATTGTTAAAGGTAATTTTTATCCATCAAAGTGGTATGAAAAGTTGGGCACATTGTTGTTGGTGCAACCCAATTTAAAAAGTTTTGTAAATCCTCCATCAAAATAAATAAATACAAAGTGGTAGTACATTTGGTACATTTGACCTCTTCAAGTGATGTTGAGGTGAATCACATAATGCCAAAACATGGCAATGAGTCTCTAATAAAAACTTATGGAACATGTATGTCACATTCCGAAACCACACCCTAGAAGTTAGGGTGTAATCTTGGATTGCGACCGGCGTATTCGACCTCTCGGAGGTCTCATACAAGCCTATCATATCATTCATCACCTAATCAACTACACAAATAGCCATATTACTTCAAGTAGTGCCGACAAGGCCATGATCATCAATGTACTTAAAATAACACCGACAAGGCCACATCAATTCACATAACACTGCCACCATAAGTGGACCAAACCAATCATAACATAATTAACATTAAAATAAAGGAAATAGGGCAGCATACCACCTCTTCATCCTCAACACTTCAAGACAATACCAAATCATCCAATTCAACATCATAAGGCCCTTACCCATGGCCATGAACACCAATTCAATACACAATTATGATAATCAATGAAATCTAAACCAATTCAACATATATTCAACAATATAAGACCAATTAGATAACAATTCAATACAATTCTTACACCATTAGAAAGCTCATAAGAAACTACACATGAATTCATAAACATTAGACCAATATCAAGTAACTCATAAGTTAGTCAAAAGCTAGGGTTCATCAATTTCATGAGTTCATAGGTTAATTGAGTTAAATAACATTAATAACCACAATTCAATCACTAAACAATGATTAAAAACCATTTATGTAAGAAACCATGGTAGATCATGGAAAAGGTCAATTCATCTTTTGAAAGCTATAGAAAACATCTTTGAAAGTTGGGCTCCTTGATGAAATGAGTTTCAAGGATCAAAATTCATACCTCAATGAAGATAATTCTTCACTTTATTGAAGAATATCCACTCAATTCGTCACACCAAGCTTTTCCTTAACTTTGGACTTCAATGGAGTCTTGGGGAATTTCTAAAGTATTTTGCGGTTTTGATTTTTGAAGAATGAAATCTTCTAAGTGTTAATGACTTATAAACACCTTTAAAATACCCAATATACCCCTTAGGAACCTCCAAAGTCTATTTTTTAAAGTGGGGTGAATTTACAAGTTCACCCCTAGACTTACAGTGAACCTGCGCAGGGACATGGCACCATCGACGGTGGGCAGTCGACGGAGTGTTTGTCCACAAACGGATCATCCTGTCCTCCCGTCGATTGGTTCAGAGAATGGATGTGGATCGTCATCCTTCCCCAGCCTAAGTCCCAATGGACAGAACCACCCACGGGCCGTCTTTTGACATACGGACCGTCCTTTGGTCCGTGGTCTAGGACAAGGTCCTTTCCATCGACGAGATGTAGGTCCATTTATGGTACGTCCTGTCCTCCGTCGATGGGTTCAGAGACTTGGGACATGTATCTTAGCCACCAGGCTAAGTACCTACCCACGCCCATCACCCACGGACCGTCGACCAGGCCACTGGCCGTCGATTGGCTTCCGTAGGTGAGGCTGCCTTGGGCAGTTCTGGCCACCGACATGGGTCCTTCCTCAAGGACCCTTGGTTGGTCCTTTGGGATGTTTGTCCGCACGTTTCTAACCCAAACATGACCGTATATGAGTTTAGGACCTCTCACATGAATTTCACTCAAAATGAACACGTAAAACTCGGCGAAACATGCCTAGACGCACAAGGTCATTTCAAGGCACATCTTTCGAATGCCATGGACGTTCTTGAGTGTTTGACCTCCAAACTTCTCAAAACTTGACACACTAACTATATACATCATATTAAACTCATTTAAGACCTTAAAATCACATGAGTTACACATAAGCACATAGGCCCCCGTACGAAGCACTTGTATGACTTAGTCGTCGAACGTCTTGGTTGACCCTTGACGTTTAACTTCCAATGCACCTAATACTTTAGCTATTGCCTCAATACAACATTATAGACATATTAATGACCTTATACCACCTTGAAAATAATGTTAGGCTCTAGTTAACCTATGTCATTTTCGGGACCTTACATTCTCCCCCACTTGGACAACATTCGTCCTCGAATGACACTTGCCACTCTCCGAACACTTCCAAGATTAGAGAACCAACTTAACAACACATAACCAAATCATATAACTCACAATCTAGGAGAAAACATAAATTTCACAGAGTCAAGAGATTCACAACAGAACAAGAAACTAGAATACAATTCTATGACTCATTATGCTACAAAACTCACATGCTTCATTTCAAATAGCAAAAACTCATTTTATATTCATTAATATACTGATACACATCAGTTCCAATCACATAGCAACAATTTTAGACCAAAGAATCAATTAGCCAAAATTTCAAAATTAACACAATGAAAAGTGATCCATACTACAGTGATTTTAGTCAAATTTTCAAAAATGCAAATTTCATGCAATTCATTATATAGACATGCTAATATGGAAGGTAACATCATATAAACACATTTTACAACATGCTCATAACTCAATAAAACACACAATGCAAGAAGTTAATAAAATTCAATTTCAACTAAACTCCTAAACATCATGCACATGCAACAACTTCTAGCACAATTCTAGCCATACTCCCCCACTTAGAAGGAACTCATACCATAACAAGAGAAACAAGGAATTACCAACATCATCATCACTCTCATCCGGCTTCTCACCTCTAGGCCGGAATGCATAGAAACGCCTCCTAGTTGGAACATCTTCTTTTGGAGCACTAGGATCAACTTTCTTACCCTCTTGTCTAGAAGCAATGTTTGGACAATCTCTCACTTTGTGCCCATCTTTTACACATCCAAGCAATTACCCGTACCCACTAGACACTCACCATAATGTTTCTTACCAACAAATGGCACATGTAGGTTTGCCATTGTGAGAACCACCTCCTTTCTCAAACTTCTTCTTAGGAGCACTAGGTCCATCTTGAGTTTGAGCCCTCTTTTTGAACTTAGGTTGCATTTGATCACTAGCAACACTCCTTTTCAAGTTTCTTGACATCCTCCTAAGTTTAGACTCTTCAATTGATTGTGCATACACTATGAGTCTAGCCAAAGTCATATCATCATGTAGCATAGCCGTACGACATTTGTCCCTCACTAAGTCGGCTACACCCGTCACAAAGTGACTCATTTCATCCCTTGGATTAGACACTAGGGAAGGTGCATATCTAGACAAAGTTGATAATTTCAAAGAGTATTCCTCAACACTCATATTGCCTTGTTTGAGATTGATAAATTCCTCTACCGTAAACTCTCTCCTCTCTCGGGGAAAGTACTTACCAAGAAAAGCTTCCTTGAATTCTTCCCACTCAATAGGACTCGACTCCACCGGCCTATTGTCCTTCCATTGAGTGTACCAAATTTGAGACACATCTCTCAATTGATAAGAAGCCAACTCCGCTTTCTCCCTAGATGTAACCCCCATAGCACTCAAAACCTTGTACATACCATCAAGGAATTCTTGGGGATCTTCATTCACCTTAGATCCAAGAAAGATTGGAGGATTCAACCTCACAAACTCTCTCAACCTAGATGACATAGTGCTCTCCACAACATGACCCCTAGGTACCATATTCAAGTTTATTTGAGTAGTCACAGCTTGGGCTAAAGCAATCAAAGCCTCTCTAATCTCCCGATTAGTCAATTTCGGGGGAACCACCGGAACCTCATTATCTCCTCCCACATTAGGGGCATGATAACCTTAAGGAGACACTTGAGCACTTTGGACACCTTGCCCACGTTGAAGCACTTGCTCAACTTGCTCAACTTGCTCAACTTGAGGAGAAGCTTCCTCATTCACCCTTCCCTCTTCCATCCTTCTAGCGTCCATCCTTCTAGTATTCATCTCCTAGAAACACAAGGAAACACATTTAGAATGATACTCATTACATTACTCTACCGCACGACATAGTAGTAGAAATGAAAGAAAACACTATCGTCCTATAGCCGCTCGCCCATAGATGTGTCGCGACTCACACCGATGGCTGAGACTCTACTAGACATGACTTGTCGAGACTTTCTAATTCCTAAGACCACTTTCATTAACCTATGCTCTGATACCAAGCTTGTCATATCCTGAAACCACACCCTAGAAGTTGGGTTCAATCTTGGATTGCCACCGGCGTATTCGACCTCTCGGAGGTCTCATACAAGACTATCATATAATTCATCACCTAATCAACTACACAAATATCCATATTACTTCAAGTAGTACCGACAAGGCCATGATCATCAATGTACTTAAAATAACGCCGACAAGGCCACATCAATTCACACAACACCGCCACCATAAGTGGACCAAACCAATCATAACATAATTGAAATATAGTTAACATTAAAATAAAGAAAATAGGGCAGCGTACCACCTCTTCATCCTCAACACTTCAAGCCAATACCAAATCACCCAATTTAACATTATACGGCCCTTACCCATGGCCATGAACACCAATTCAATATACAATTATGATAATCAATGAAATCTAAACCAATTCAACATAGATTCACCAATCTAAGACCAATTATATAACAATTGACTACAATTCTTACACCATTAGAAAGCCCATAAGAAACTACACATGAATTCATAAATATTAGACCAATATCAAGTAACCCATAAGTTAGTCAAAAGCTAGGGTTCATCAATTTCATGAGTTCATATGTTAAATTGAGTTAAAATAACATTAATAACCACAATTCAATCACTAAACAATGATTAAAAACCATTTATGCAAGAAACCATGGTAGATCACGAAAAAGGTCAATTCATCTTTTGAAAACTATAGAAAACATCTTTGAAAGTTGGGATCCTTGATGAAACGAGTTTCAAGGATCAAAAGTCATACCTCAATGAAGCTAATTCTTTACTTTGATGAAGAATCTCACTCAATTCGTCACACCAAGCTCTTCTTTGACTTTGGACTTCAATGGAGTCTTGGGGAATTTCTAAGGTATTTTGAGGTTTTGATTTTTGAAGATTGAAATCTTCTAAGTGTTAATGGCTTATAAACACCTTTAAAATACCCAATATACCCCTTAGGAACCTCCAAAGTCTATTTTTTAAAGTGGGGTGAATTTACAAGTACACCCCTCAACTTACAGTGAACCTGCGCAGGGACATGGCACCATCGACGGTGGGCAGTCGACGGACCGTTTGTCCACAAACGAACCGTCCTGTCCTCCCGCCGATTGGTTCAGAGGCTGGATGTGGATCCTCATCCTTCCCCAGCCTAAGTCCCAACCGACGGAACCACCCACGGGCCGTCTTTGACCTACAGACCATTTTTTGGTCCGTGGTCTGGGACAAGGTCCTTCCTATCGACGGTTGCCCATCGATGGGACGTAGGTCCACTTACGGACCGTTCTGTACTCCGTCGATGGGTTCAGAGACTTGGACAGGTATCTTAGCCACCCAGGCTAAGTACCTACCCACGCCCATCACCCACGGACCGTCGACCAGGACACTGGCCGTCGATTGGCTTTCGTAGGTGAGGCTGCCTTGGGCAGTTCTGGCCACCGACATGGGTCCTCTCTCAAGGACCCTTGGTTGGTCCTTGGGGATGTTTGCCCAAACGTTTCCAACTCAAATATGATCGTATACGAGTTTAGGACCTCTCACATGAATTTCACTCAAAACGATTACGTAAAGCTCGACGAAACATGCCTAGACACACAATGTCATTTCAAGACACATCTTTCGAATGCCATGGACGTTCTTGAGTGTTTGACCTCCAAGCTTCTTGAAACTTGACACTACCTATATACATCATATTAAACTCATTTAAGACCTTAAAACCACATGAGTCACACATTAACACATAGGCCCCGTACGAAGCACTTGTGTGACTTAGTCGTCAAACGTCTTGTTTGACCCTTGACGTTTGACTTCCAATGCACCTAATACTTTAGCTACTTCCTCAATACAACATTATAGACATATTAAGGACCTTATACCACCTTGACAACAATGTTAGGCTCTAGTTCACCTATGTCATTTTTGGGACCTTACAATGTACAAATGGTTATGGTCCATTTCTTGAAGAAAATGTGACTTGTGTTTGTATGAATAAGAACATGTTCATGTATTGTTGGATGAATGACACATCTCAAATCTTCGAGAGGTTTGAGAGATTGATCGTAAATATTTTGGATAAATGGTCATATATATACTTTGAGTACTACACAAATATTGTGGTATGTTTTATAATGAAATATTGAAGGACAAAAGAAAGAAAGAAATCTTTTCAGTAAAGGTTGTGTCCATGACCAACATAAATGTTATCGTGTGGCAACACAAAATTTGTCTTTGGTTATCAAAAAATAAGTCTTGAATGTAATAATTTTAACCATGACAATAACAAAAATAATAATTTTCTCCTTGAAGGAGATGGTCACCATAAGAATGGCGTTGTGAAATTTATAGTACTACACAAAATTAGTTGAGAGTTCAGAAAGGACTAATTTGTTACTATCCGGAGGGATGAAATTGTTCATAATATTGGGGTTGTAGTGAGTAGAAACTTTTAAGTTTCAGAAGAATTGAAAAGAAAAATATTATATTGAGACTATAAATTATGGGAAGATTTAATATCTTCAAATTATTACAACAAAAGTGGTTGTAAATATTTATGTATAAGATTACCCATTTTTCCCTCTTGTTTGTTGTGTACGAACATGTGCATGCTGATGGAATCACATGCAAAAGAAAACTAAAAGTTTACTAGAATAAATATCAGTTGGCATAATCGGTTGGCCATTCCGATTCAAGATGCAAAAGAAATTGAGAATTCACGTGACTATATGTTGAAGAAATAAAAGATTCTTCAAGAATTCTCTTTTGTAGCATGTTCTCGTGATAAAATGATCATTGTACCATCTAAGGTTGTGATTGTATCCCCTAAAATTATTTGAAATATATAAAAAGGTGAATATGGGTCCGTTCACCTGCCATGTGCATCGTTTACTATTATGATAATAGATGCATCTATGATATGGTCACATGTGCATTTGTATCAACTTACAAATTGATTTTTGTAAGGTTGCTTGCTCGAATTATTAAATTAAGAGCACAGTTTCAAACTATAAAGTCATGTTAATAATGCTGGTTGGTTTTAGCAGAAATTGTATGCCTCCAATTATAGCTAGACCATTGATTATGAGAAAAAATCTCTCAAATAAAATTTGGTATGAGATGAGTTTATTTAACATGTATGCATCAAGCCAACAAGGTTCTCCCAACACAATTGGTTCAGGATCAAGAAGCAAATAATTTCCATCTAAAAATTTGATGTGCGCACATATGATTTTATTACTCCACGCACCAAGATGATTCCCAAATGAGGTTGAGGGTGAATGTTAGATTTCCCAACATTAGGGGGAGATATGTGTAGCAGCTGAAAATTATGTGTGGGGTGAATTATCTATATCCTCGTTAAAAAAAATGTGAACTTGAGGTTCAAAAGATAATTCATTTCCAAAATGTTGCAAGTAATTTGCTAGATGTATTTGGTGATCCAATATTTTAATTAAGCTGCAAATGCTCCATTAATAGTCGTTGAAGGACAGAGTCTATGGTACGCCTGAAGCGTGATAGACCAATCGATTCCAAATGTAAAACTCCTTGATAAAGGAGATGAGCAAATTATCAAAATGGTCATTGCTAATGAGGCAAGTGCTTTGAATAGCACCATGACATAACATTTCATAAAACCTTGGCAAAGGTTCAGGTACCTGAAAATGATGAAAAATAAAGAGTTCTCGATAAGTTATATCGTATTGGAATCGATATCAAAATGGCCGTCGATGATATATTTAATATGATGTAGCACTCAGCGCTATAAATGGTTAAGAGGATCATAAATTTGAATCTGTCATATACTGTGGACAGATAAATAATTGACACTATTCAAGTATAGATTTTTTTTTCACTTAGAAAAGTGATGCTTTTGAACATATAGTTCATAGATTCAAAATATATGTCAGTAAGGGTACAAATGAATTATTGTGCGAAAGTATAACCGTAAGATATAAAGTACGGTTCGTGCATCGGGCATAAAGAATTTTCGCAGAAGTCCTGACATTATTAAATGGAGATATGTTCTCCAATGGTGAATGCAATGAGACTTGTTTCAGTCTGGAAATAGATGAAATACTTGAATATGCATAATGATTGATTATACGTCTAACTAGACGATGAAGGTTATATGAAAATCCTTGAAGGATTTAAAATGTCTTAAAACAATTCTATTGAGTACTCAATGATTTTGAGATTGCTTAACACAAAGAAAGGATCTTTTCAACCTCATGAAAATAATTTAAAATGTCATGTATTAGTGCAATTGGTGCACTTACAGTTTGATGGTTATGCAAATGCTAGAAGATGTGTGACTTTCTTTGAGAAGAAAAGACGAGTTTCAATAAAATTGATCAATCTCTCATGAGTCAGAAATAATTTGATTATGTAGATGCAAAATATTTATTTGATCTACATAAAACTCGATCACAAATGAGCTATTTGCTTACATATGGAGGCACAACAAAATCTTGGCATTCAACAAACATTATTAACCACTTCTTCAAATCATATTGATCTATGAAGTAAGTCAGGGGTGTGTTTGGTTGGAATCATATCTATCATATTCATAAAATATGTGATTTTTCTTTGACAAAGGATATTTCAGCCACCATATACGAAAATAATATATAGCTCAATTTAATGGATGATACAATCAAAGGAGATCAGACACAACATATTTCACCAAAAGTTTTTGTCACACATAATCTTCAACAAAATGGTGAGATAGACGTTCAAAGGTTCGTTCAAGTGATAATCTTATACACTTATTCACTAAGGATTACCAACATCAGTATTTGAGAAGTTGTGATATAAGATCGAATGCATCGTCTCCAAGATATTCAGTAAAGTTTTTATCAGGGGGAGAAAAATATGCGTTGTACTCTTTTCCTTAACCATGGTTTTGTCCAAATGGGTTTTCCTGGTAAGGTTCTTAACGAGGCAACATTCAAGCGTATTAAAAGATATGTGTACTCTTTTTCCTTTCACTAGGATTTTTTCCCACAGGGTTTTTTCCTAGTAAGGTTTTAATGAGGCATATTATCTATAGACATCCAAGGGGGAGTGTTATATAATATTATAGTGTGGATGTCCACTACACCAGGAAGTTACTCACCCATCATCTCCGCTATTTTTCTCATTATGAAGGTGATCATAACCTCCATAACCTCCACCTTTATAACCATTATTCTTGTAACCTTTCACTTTCATAACCTCCCCATTATATTCATGTTAATGTCATGTTTATGACTAATCTTTTGTATGCCTCTATGTTACACTATAGAGACATAAGAGTTCATATTGTATACACTTGAAGGTTTGGTGAATACTTGAAAGAAAGAAAGTTATCTCATATTGTTCCTTTTATATTCTTCTTATCTTTCTCTTTATATTGTTCTTTTGTTCTTAAGTTTTATAACACAATTAACTATTAACAATACAAATTTTAACATTTTTTATTAATATACATAATTATAGCCGCTAATTTATTTTTTCTTATAATAGTTGAACATGGAAATCTTCAGTGTTGGTTTGTTCGCAATTTTTTTAACACAGCCGCACAGGAGTACTAACATATGTGAAATCATCTTCTTTCAAAAAAATAAAATAGCCACGAGTTATAGTAACTAACTTCTCATGAAAAGTTTACCAACCCGCTAAATATGTAAATATTTTTGTAAATATTGTAAAGTCTATAACAATATATATTAGATCCAATAATGATAATTAGCTTATGCTGATCGAGGTTTTAGTACTCTTTGTTAATGTATATTTATTGTCGTTAAAAACAGTTATTGCGATAGTGAAAAAGTCTTTTCTAATGTCCCATAAGATAACCATACTGACTTGACTTCCACTTTAATTATTGAATTAATCTCCAATGTTATTACGTGAACATAAGACTATACTTTAATGTCAGTAACTATATTTTTAAATAGGATTTACATCAAATTATTCTAATTTATCATGATTATAAGTTACCTACCGAATGATAATAACCATGCTATTAATCAACTATCATTTAGTTATAAGAATTATGTGAAGATATGTATTTAAAACTATTTAATCATCGGGCACAAGTAAATTGGATAAACATTTTATGTTAGTATTTGCTTACCTTTTCTTATCAAAGGATATTTTGTGTAATTATTCAATATTTGATATTCATTGGTTCTATTAATGTAAATGGAGTAATTTGATCAAATTTGATAGATTTTTCCTAAAAAAAACAAGAAGTTAAGATTATCCCTCCGATGCATTTGTTATGATCGATTATCTCATACCTCCTTTTTCTTTTTGTATGATTTTACATAACTCAAATAAATCATATCGCGTAAGCTTCATTACAAGAAAGACCCTGAATTCCTACCAATTATTTTTGTTTTATAAAAAAAGGGTTTTGAAGTCTATCATCAAGTTAATATGTAAGGTCCAAATCACTAAAGATTGTGACATTTTAAAGACATACAAAATTCTGGAATTACGTATTGAAGCAACAATAGTCTTGAGCATGTGTTCCACCTCATTCCACGTTTATTGACTTTTGAGATTTTGACTCATTTCTCTAATTTGGATCTAATATTTTATTTTGATTTTCACTTCTCAAGATATAATTTTGTTTAAATTTAAATTGGCTGAATAAATAGCATATTTTAGACTTTATTTTAGATGATATTATGTTATGTATCTTAGAAAAATTACCCTCTTTAATTGAAACTATTAAATTAGGAAAATGCACCTACAAAACAATAACCACCTTTAATTTACTTCTCTATGTGCCCTCAATTTTCCCATAATTTTGCTTCATCATGATTTACCTCCTCTAATCTATCTTTTAATTTTTCTAGACTAGATGAGGAGAAGAAAAGTCAAATTTTCCACTCAAATTTTTTCGATGAACCCTCGATCTTATCTGGCTTCGTTCTGATGGCAAGATTCTATATCAACTATGTATTATGCTGAATGTATTATCAGCTCATATCATTCTATGTTGATTCGTTGCAATACCTAGACATTGAAGATATTGCATATATATATATATATATATATATATATATATATATATATATATATATATATATATATATATATATATATATATATATATATATATATATATATGTCATTGTCAAATTTAAAATCACTTGTAAATGTCACGATCTTGATTCACTTCAACTTCTTCAATAGAAAGATTGAGACCACTTTGATTACTTTTCCATCACTTTTAAAATAAATACTACTTACTTCGATATAAAATATATGAAAGTAATTTTTTTTTTTGAATTATGTGATTTACGTTGAAAACATATAAATGTTTAATATATATTTTTAATCTTATAATAGTATATATTATATTGAAAACTGGAACTAAAGAAAAGTTAAAAAGAAAAAAGAGACATTCTTTTTTAAATTAACTAAAAAGAAAAATAGGCGGAGTACTATTTTACTTGGATAATAGCTTATTTTGTCATGTTTTTACAAAAGTAAAAAATGCTTATTCTTTTGGAAAAACAAATTGTCACCAAAAAAACACAAATTTCTATACTATACTATTGGCGAGAATGATTTTTAGATTGATTAAGCAAAACACAGAACTCTATTTCTCGAAGAAAAAAAACTTTTGATGCCAAAATTAGTAAATTTTGAAATTTTATCAAATAGGCTATTCAAATTTGATGTATTGAGATTAGTATTTCACTCTTATCTCGCTTTATTTTTCATCTTGTAATTTTTATGTATTTGCTTTTTTATATTTGAAACTCGAAATTTTGGATCCATCACCGTTAAAAGGAATTAAATGCTCTCCAAACACTTGCTTGAGACACGTCATGAGACTTTATTTTTAAGTTAACTAGCATTGAGATTTTGTCACTTGGACATAGCATATGTCAATCTAGTAGTATAATTTTATACCAAACATTGGCCCAGGTGCAATTTTTAACTTAGAAGATTATTTTTATGTATAATTAGGTATTAGATAGACCTTCATTATCCATTAAATTAGCCATTTTTAAAAGAGTTAAAGACTTGAGGTCTAGAATTGGATTAATAATTAAGTCAAGAGAGATAAAGGTGAAAATCTTGAAAAATTTAAAGATATATGTATTCATCTATCCATCTCACTCAAGTCCTCCCTTATCCAATGCAAAAACATATATATAGAAGTATATGTTTATGATATAGTTTAAAAAAGAGCCGTCTCATTTTTTGTTTATTTTTAATTCATTCACTTCAAGGTTGATTCTGAACACTATATAATATCATAAATATTCAACCAACACTGTATTCAAAGCCTTATGGATATGGAAATCTCATCCCTTCATTTCCCAAATTATGATTTCTTACTAAATGAATTTCAAATATGGGAATTTGATTCCGAGTTGAATGATCATGATCATCATATACCAAGAAGTTCATCATTCTCAGAGTTTACAACTTTTTTGAAAGAAAGTAACTATGATGAGGTGACATCATATTCCATCAAGAGAAAAGAGGCCGATAAGAAAAAGAAAAAAATGAAGAAAAACATTATATAGGAGTTAGAAAGAGGCCATGGGGTAAATATGCGGCGGAAATAAGGGATTCAACAAGAAAGGGAATTAGGGTATGGCTAGGGACATTCAATACTGCTGAAGAAGCTGCTTTAGTTTATGATCAAGCTGCATTTTCAATGCGCGGTCCTTTAGCACTTCTCAATTTTTCAACGAAAAAGGTCCAAGAATCACTAGAAAATATTAATTTCTTAATGAAAGATGGCTCGTCTCCAGCAGTTGCTTTAAAGGAAAAATATAAAATGAGAATGAAAAATGTGAAGAGAAGGAATAGGAAGAAGAAGATGAAGAAAACAGTTTTGGTTTTTGAAGACTTGGGTGCTGACTTATTAGAAGAACTTTTATTAAATTCAACGACATTACAGAGTAATGTCACAAGTGAAGTTTGAGAAAAATAGAATGTATATAAGTTTTATTTTTATCTTTCTTTATTATTTCATGAGTAAGGTTTGTGAAAAATAGAATATATATATAAATTTTATTTTTATCCTACGAAAAGAAAACAAATTATAATTATGAAGTAATGTTACAATTTGGTAAATTTGCTCCCCCACCCCTACCAATATTTTGTGGTGTGCATAAAATTCACTAAAGCTTCCAGAAAGCAACATTATTGGAGGCAATATTTGGGAGAAGCTAATAAGATGTTGACATATTGGTGAGTGATGGGGATGTGAGAGGTAGCTCACTTGGGCTGAGAATTAGGGTTGTATTGTCACTACGGCACTCCATCGATTCGGTTCGACTTCTCGGTTATTAATTTATGAACACGTTAATTTATTATATAACCATTAAAATATTGACTTATTGATTATTATTTTATAGGTTATTGATCGTTATCAGCTTGCTGATCGATTTAACCCTTAAGATTTGACATAAAAAAATCATTGACTATCAGTTAGAAACAAAATGATGAACTAAATGAACCATGTATATGAGTTGACAAATTGCATCTTACTTAAAAACAAACATTGTCACATCACAGAATGAATAATCAATAAATATGTATATTTAGCTATACATATACAAAAGAGAATAGTTGTATAACTATACATATACAAAAGAAAGCAGTTGTATAATCTGCTCTGGTATACATATACAAAAGATCAATTGTATAAATTTGTGTTTGAATAAAGCGCGAGAGAGAAAGACAAAAGAAAACTGGACAAGGAAAGATCATATTTGTATAATCATAAGTGTATAGGACGAAAATATATGCATTTGTATTTGTATATACAATTTTCTCTCCATTTATACAAATACAAACACAATGCATACATTTATATTTGTATAAAGTGGGAGAGGGAGTAAGCGAGCGAGATCTTAGAGAGTGGTGAGTGAGATTTGAGAGTGGAACGAAAATATATGTATACATACAATTTTCTCTTGCTTTATACAAACACAAACATATTTTATACATTTGCATTTCTGTATAAAGTGAGAGAGGCGAGTGAGCAAGCTGATCTGGGAGAGGAGAGAGGGGAACGAAAATATATGTATACATACAATTTTCTCTCACTTTATACAAATACAAACACATTTATACATTTGTGTTTGTATAAAAGCGAGAGAGGCGAGGGAGAGAACGAGAGTGGCGAGCGAGATTCACCAGGAAAGGCGAAATAACAACAGTTTGCTATGGGGTAAAATTAAATTAAACTATGGTTATAATATTTAGTTTGAATAAATAATTTGCTATTATATATATATACAATTTTTCCATAAATAAATCGAAAAGAGTCAAAAATATCCATATACTATTAAAAATAGTCTAAATATATCATGTGTTATATTTTCAACTTCCTATACTTTCAGGCTAAAAATATCTTTATAACTTCCTATACTTTCATGCTAAAAATATCTTTATATCTAATTGAGGTACAAGTGAACGACTAAGATTACTCAATCAAACCTGCTAACCAACTAAGGCAGCGACATTTATATAGCAGCAAACGGTAGAAAATGTAGCAGTTTTTGAGTGGGTAAATGTTATTAATTAGGTAAAGTTATATTATTGGGATGGAGCAAGGCGGGTTATATCCAAATAGATTATTTTTTATTGAATAGTTTTTTTTACCAACTTTCACAAATAGCAAATACAAAATTCGTATTTGTATGTTATAACAAAGTTTGCATGATTGCGCTCCATAAGAATATATATATATATATATATATATATATATATATATATATATATATATATATATATATATATATATATATATATATATATATATAATTCGCTATACATATACAATTGAAGCGAATTGTATAAAACGAGAAAGAGAGAAATTATATACAATTTGAATTTGTATAAAACTAGAAAGATAGAAATTATATACAATTTGAATTTGTATAAAACTAGAAAGAGAGAAAGGCAAAAGAGACTTGGGTAGGAAAATATTTGTATTGTATAATTATACGTGTATAGGACGATTATATACAATTTGAATTTGTATAAAATGAGAAAGAAAGCAAGACAAAAGAAACTTGCCCATACAATTGAATCGAACTGTATAAAACGAGAAAGAGAGAAATTATATACAATTTGAATTTTATAAACGAGAAAGAGAGAAAGGGCAAAGAAACTGGACAGTAGAGTATTTTTATTGTATAATTATAAGTGTATAGGACAAAATATATGTATTTGCATGTGTATATACAATTGTCTCTCGCTTTATACAAACAGAAAGACAGTCTATATATTTCGTTTCTGTTTGTATAAGCAGATAGGCGAGGGTGGCGAGCGAGATCTGGGAGACGGGAGAGCGGGGAACGAAAATATATGTATTTATACAATTTTCTCTCGCTTTACACAAATACAAACGCATTTTATACATTTGTGTTGGTATAAAAAGCGAGAGAGGCGAGCGAGACTACCACCAAACGAGAGTGGTGAGCGAATTCCACCAAGGAGAGTGGCGAAAATAGTTATAGTTTGCTATAGGGTACAATTAAATCAAAGTATATTTATAGCATTTAATTTAAATTAATAGTTTGCTATTATATACAATTTTATTTTATTTTTAATTTTAGTCATCCACTTATGCCTTTGTTAGTTATAAAGATATATTTAACCCGAAAATATTACGAAAGCTAATATTTAATCTGAAAGTATAATAAAAATATATTAAAACTACTTCCAATAAAACAAGAATACATTAAGAGTGTTTTGGTATGAAGGAAAACATTTTCTGAAAAATGTTTTCCAATTGTCTCATGTTTGGTTGGAACAAAAGTTTTGGAAAATGTTTTCCAAATAAAATTATTTTCCTCAAAATTAAGGAAAATGACTTTCCTTCAAAAATTAAGGAAAACATTTTTCAAAACTCTCCTCCAATTTCAAATTACATTTCTTTTTTTGAAAAAAAACATCAATTTTAAAAAAATATTTTCAATTTTAAAATTTTATTTTTTCACCCGATCCTTGACCCCTCACCGGCCAGCCCCCCCCCCAAACCCCAAACCCAACCCCTCCCCAAAAAATTAATTTTGCTTTTTAAAAATATTTTCAACTTCAAATTTTATTTTTAAACTCCTAACCCTCCCCCCCCCCCCGATCAGCCCCCCACCCACCCCCAACCCCTAAAAAAATTAATTTTATTTTTTAAAAATAATATCAACTTCAAATTTTTATTTTTCACTCCTACTCCCCTCCCCTCCCCCTGCCCCCACCCACTACCCCACACACCACCCACACCACCATCCCAAAAAAAAAATAATTTTGATTTTAAAAATATTTTTAATTTCATAAATTATTTTTTACTCTAGTATAAATAAAAGATGTCTCTCAAACACATTTTTCATTCATAAATCAAACACTAAAAATTATTTCCGAAAAATATTTTGTACTCACCAATCAAACATGAGAAAATAAGTTCAAAATCTACTTGTTTTCCAGGAAAACATTTTCTAGAAAAACATTTTCTAAAAAAACATTTTTCATGAAAAACATTTTCCATGAAAAATATTTTCCTCCATACCAAACACACCCTAAACCTTTTTCCAAATTATTAACTCAACAATGGAGTAGTATTTTTTTGGATTCAGTATATTAAACCAATTTTTTGCACACTCCTAATTTTAATGCTCAAGAGCCGGAGATCTAATGTTGTCCACTTATTGTGCGGAAGATGCCGTTGATTAGGTCACAGATACACAACATAATCTAATGCATCAGAATAGTTTAGGATTAGAGGAATAAAAATAAAAATATTAGTGTTTCTCCAAACTCTTCTCCCAAAGCTTTGAAATAAAACTGAAGTTAAAACTGAAAATAAAAATTATCTCACTAGTTTAAATCATATGCTTATTTTATAGGGCAACTTTAATATATAGCAAATAAAAAGTTTATATTTGTATGCTATAGCAAAGTTTGTATAATTGCGCTCCATAGCAAACAAAGAAACTGTATAATTCGCTATACATATACAGTTGAAGCGAATTGTATAAAACGAAATGTATAAAACGAGAAAGAGTAAGACACTTGGGCAGAGAATTGTATAAAAACGAAGTGTATAAAATAAATTGTATGATTATAAGTGTATAGAACGATTATATACAATTTGAATTTGTATAAAATGAGAAAGAGAGAAAGACAAAAGAGACTTGGGCAGGGAATATACAATTGAATCAAATTGTATAAAACGAGAAAAAGAGAGAAATTAGATACAATTTGAATTTGTATAAAACGAGAAAGAGAGAAAGGCAAAAGAATCTGGGCAGGAGAGTACTTTTATTGTATAATTATAAATGTATAGGACGAAAATATATGTACTTGCATGTGTATATACAATTTTATCACGCTTTATATAAACAGAAACACAATTTATACATTTCGCTTCTGTTTGTATAAGTGAGAAAGGCAAGGGTGGCGAGCGAGATTTGGGAGAGTGGCGAGCGAGATTTGGAAGAGGGGAGAGAGGGAAACAAAAATATATGTATTTATACAATTTTCTCTGCTTTATACAAATAAAAACAATTTTTATGCACTTGTGTTTGTATAAAAAGTGAGAAAGCGAGCGAGAGATTGGAGCGAGAATGGGAGTGGCGAGCGAGATTTTTGGGAGAGAGGCGACTGATAAATTTTGGCAAACATTTGCTATGGAGCACAATTAAATCAAACCTACTCCATTTATTTTAGGTTATTAGTTTGTTATTATATACTCAATATATATATATTCTATTTTTAATTCAGTGAACCAACATTCATCAATAAAAATATATTTATTAGATTGTAATCACATCATTATCAGTCCCTAAATAACTTGTTAACTAACCAAACTAGGTCTTACCATATTAAATAAAATAAATACTGGATGAAGTGGAACGAAAGGAGAAAAAATTGAAGAATCATATGGTTATTTCACGGGATGTCGAAACAGAATTTTCAATAAAAATGGATCCATTTGAACTATTGAATAATTTATCGAAAAGGATGATGAGAATTTTGCAATTAAATCACTGAAAATAAACCGAGAAATCTATCTTATTTCAAAATTCAACATGCACCGGTAGTAGTAAGAACTACCAATTACAGTATAGAGAAGTAAGCCTACAGAGCGAAAAACAAAACAAAACAAAACAAAAATAGTAACGATAGGAGTAATTAACTAGACTAGATCATCATCGATATGCCTACGATCATCATCTTCAGATCTAGGAAAGTTGGCCACAATCAGCCACCACAACTGCTTTCGAGCACTTACCGGAGCTAGATCCAACGGCCTCCGCTTTCTTAATCACGTCCAAACCTTCAACCACTTGCCCAAACACAACGTGTTTTCCATCAAGCCACTCAGTCTTCGCCGTACAGATGAAAAACTGCGATCCGTTAGTTCCAGGTCCGGCATTAGCCATGGAGAGGATTCCAGGACCAGTATGCTTTTTGACGAAATTCTCGTCTGAGAATTTGGAGCCGTAGATTGATTCACCACCGGTACCGTTTCCGGCAGTGAAATCACCTCCTTGGCACATAAATCCTGGGATCACACGGTGGAAACTTGATCCTTTGTAGTGTAACGGCTTGCCGGCCTTCCCTACGCCTTTCTCTCCGGTACAGAGTGCTCGGAAATTTTCCGCTGTTTTAGGAGTTGCATCGTTGAACAACTCCATTACTACACGGCCGGCCGCTTGACCTCCGATGGTAAGGTCGAAGAAAACCTTAGGGTTTGCCATTTTCTCTATTCTAGAAACTTCTTTTGATTTTACACTATGCTCACACTCTATGCTTTGTAATCGAGCTAGAAGGAGCTTATATAGGAAAATGCAAAACGAAAAAACTGTGAAGAGATGATCTTAACCGTTAAATACTGACAGGTGTCAACATCTAAGCAGCTGGATTTGACCATGGTTAGTTGAATATTTTACCAGAGTTAGTTTGAAGGAACACGTGGTAAATGCGTTTATGATGCTATTGGACCGATTAAAAGAAGGAACATTCGGCCCATTTGTGGTCCACAAAAGCCCACGTCCAATGGGAACCCAGTCAGCCTTATCTTTTTCGTAATTTAAACTTCTTTTCAAGGGTATTAAAGGAAATTTAGTTATTTATATTATTTCCATTTTTATTCGCACTTTATTTTTACTAAAATAGATGTCTCTTAATATTGTTATTTTATAAAATTAATATATAAATAATATTATTATTCTTATATTTATCTTAAAGGTATGCATTTGACGGAAAATTGATTAATTAATTCATTTTCAATGGTAATATTAATTAATTAAAATAAATTAATTCATATTCATCGATTGAAGACTTTACCTTTAAGAAAATACCAAATAAGGGTAGATAGTAAACTTACCTAGTTTCTTAAGGAATGTGAAATCTAAAATTGTGACAACGGTCAAATTAATGTCTTAGGTCTAACTCACACCGCATAGGTCTTAGACCTAACCACATCTCAAAAGCTAGCTTAAAGGGGAAAGATTGCCCAAGAAAAAGAGGTGAAAAAAGAAAGGAGACAGATTGACGTCTAATGGTATGTTAACGGTGTTTGTTAACAGTTTTAACAAAAAGTGGATAGTTAAAGGACCCGTTAAGTGTATAGTTAAGGACTATTTTAGACCTACTATGATAGTTTAGGGACCATTTATGTCATTTGCTCTTAATTTATGTCTTAGGTCTAACTTACACCCAAAAGTTAGTTTAAATGGAGGAAGATTGCCCAAACTTTATAAGGAGTTCATTCATATCATTAATCACCAATATGAAATTTTTTTGCTTTAACTACAACTAAATAGGAACTACAGGAGTACTAGTTATCTCATATTTATGTGGCTTGACTTGCCACGCCAATTAAGAAACAAATTGTTGAAATAGATATTTTACCAAACTATACTTGTTAAATGATGTTTAGTATTAAGTTATGAAAAATGAATGAAGAAAGAGTACTTAATGTTGATGGTAAAACATGAAAAAGTATAATTGTCTTTTTTTTATGTCAAAAGTGGCAAGTAAAAATAAAAATTTATATTAGGAATAAGTGACTAGTAAAAATGAACGGAGCGGATACTCCCTCCGTTCAACAATAGTTTTATACTATACTATTTTGGAATGTCAGTCAATACTTGTTTAATTTATTAAATTAATAGATAACTCCTAATTTACCCTATCATTAATTATTGTTATTTCTCTATTACATTTTTAAGACATTGTATTTAATATATTCAAAGGTGATTTAGTAAAATTATTCTTCTATTTATAGTTATTTAAGAAATGTGTAAAGTTAATAATGAACAAATAATATTGAACCGATAGAGTATTAATTAATTTAAAACTTATATATTTTTAATTTATATGAAATTGAAAATTGATAAACAAATAATGTATCTTATGAGTCAAATTTTGTAGAAAACAATGAAAAAAACTACTCTAGACATTATATATGAATAACTTATTTCGTAGCCTGAAGAATTCATAGTCTATATTATAGAAAGGGAAAAGGTTCAAATATGCCATCGAACTTTTAGAAAAGGCTCATTTATGTCATCGGTTAAAAGTTTGGCTCATTTTTGCCATTACCGTTAAAGAAAAGGCTCATTCATGCCATTATTTTTTAACGGTGGTTTTGCAAAATCATATTTGACACGTGACCAATTATAATTCGGCGACGTCATCAATGTTTTTGATAAAAAAAATCAAAAAAATAATAATTCAATTTTTATTCAGAATTTTGAATTTTTTAATTAAAAAATTGATGACGTGGCAAATTATAATTCGGCCACGTCATCAATTTATTTAATAAAAAAAATTAATTCAATTTTTTTTCCAGAAATATGATTTTTTTTTATAAAAAATAATAATGACATGACCGAATTATAATTGGCCACGTGTCAAAAATGGTTTTGCAAAACCACCATTTAAAAATAATGGCATAAATTAGTCTTTTCTTTAACGGTAATGACATAAATGAGACAAACTTTTAACTAATGACATAAGTGACCCTTTTCTAAAAGTTCGATGGCATATTTAAGCCTTTTCCCTTATAGCAATATAGGACACGTGAATTCATAATTTTCCATAAAACTAAAAACTTTATATATTTTATTATTTAAAATTGGAATAATATTATTTTTTTGACCTCCAGGCTATAAGAAGATTAAATAATATGCTAGGTTGATATTTATTTCGTTTGTTAATTTGTTGTAGAAGTATAAAAGAGGAAAAAATCTATTAATAAATAAAATAAAGGGAACAAGAGAAAGCAAGAAAGAACTTAAAAAAAAAAAAAAAGTTTCCATCAATATCAGAAAGAGCCTAACGAAAAAAAGAAAATTCATTCATTACCATACACTATAATAAATAAATATGACCCTTAATTTGACTTTAACGATAACTATGTCCTTAAATTTTGAGTGTACACAAGTATACACTTAAACTTGTATAAAATTAAACAAGTAGACATACATGTGTTATATGGCATAATGCACATAGGACACCATGTAGAAAATAAAATTGTCATGTAGGGTGTCATGTAGGACGAATATGTCTATTTGTTCAATTTTATACAAGTTTAAGTGCATACTTGTGCACACTCGAAGTTAAAGGTCATTGTTGTCAACTGACACCAAGTTAAAGGTCATGTTATGTATTATGCCTTTACGGATATATAACCATTTTTCCTACGGGGGCATAATTCATTTAAAAGCTGGGTCTGGGTTAGGATTTTAAGTTTATAAATTCTTAATTTTAGAAAAGGCAGTTTAGGCTATTTATATATCGCGCACTGCAGGGGTCATTCAGGGTGACGTTTCAAATAGAATTACATATTCAAGGCTCAAACTCAAGACCTATGATAATTGTATCGCGCACTGCTGGGACCATGCGGGGTGATGTTCCAAATATGATTTTATACATATCCAAGACTTGGATCCGAGACCTCTAATTAAGGATGAAGTAGTAGCACCACTGCACCACAACCCATATTCGACACTTAGGGATGTTAATATATCTCCATAGACTGCATGAACATACAACTACATAAGTAACATATTTCTATTAATTCACCACTCCATTAACTATATCAATCCTTCTCTTTTTTTACCATTTTGCCTTTTATCTTTCATGGTTTCACATTCTGAAGCACCATCATCCTTGAATTATACTATTTCATGCAGTAGAAAGTTTGTCATTGATTTCAACACATATGCAAATGCAATAATACATGTGGACTTGTTACTTTCAACTCGAACTATATATGTAAATAGAAGTTTTATTAAACGATATTAAAACACGCACATTACATTAAAAGGCACAACAACTAACTTCAAGTCTTAAATCCGCCTATATGTCTGTGCATTATTCTTTTTAAAGCCCTCCTATGGCTGAGTAAGAAAAGGTGGGAACAATGGTTTTCTGAAGATTGGTGGGATTGTAGGTAGAGGTGGCTTAGTGTAGGTTGGAATTGGAGGTAGAGGTGGTTTTTTGAGGGCTGGAATTGGAGGTAGAAGTGGATTTTTGTATAAGGGAAAAGGTGGAAGATTTGGAAATGGTGGAAACTTGAAGAATGGCCAAAGGAAAGCAGAGGTGCATAAGGTTGTTGAGAATTTTAGATTTTCAAGTGGTTTCAATGTCTGTTTTTCATTGTTTTCTGAATTGGTGAATACAATTTTTGAGGCTTCTATGCCATTGTGTGTTGGACATGGTGTAGCTGATGCACTATGGAGTTGTGCAAAACAATCTTCTTTCAATCTCCCATCTTTCACCATCTCTTTAGGAAGTAACACCACGAATTTTCCGTCTTTGTCTAGTTCTCCCTTTCCTCTTGTATTGATCTCTCCATTTGCATTCCTGCAGTTGATGGTAACACCAAGCCCTAAAAGAAAGAATCGTTATAGTCAGAGGCAAATTCAGGATTTGAAATGATGAATACAGAGTTTTACAAGCCTCAAACTAGTGGTACCACTACAGTAAAAGCAGTCAGGTGCACAAAGCTCCCACTATGCACAGAGTTCAAGAAATGTCTAGACCACATTAGGTCTATTGTATGCAAATTTCTTCTTTTACATTTATGCAAGAGGTTGTTTTTTAGTTTTAACGATTACGTACCTGAAAAAGCATGAATGGTCTTTATGTTACTCTCTTTGCAATCAGTGCATTCCCCAAATCCAACAACCTGAACTGTCTTTTCATCAGCATAGCAGAAGCTGACTGCAAATAATAACAAAGAAACAGAGAAGACTCTGCCAAAAAGGGACTCATGAAGCCCCATTGGGATCACTATGCTAAGGCAAATGAGCTGTTTTGCCAAAAATGTTAAGTTAAAGAAAAGATTGATGTGTTGAGTATGTTTGATTGAGATGCTAAAGGGTGTATTTATAGTACAAAAAATGATAACATTTTTTATTAGTTACACTTACAACCAACACATAGTTAAGCACATTCACATGAACTTTTGACTTGTGGAATGTTTAAAAGAGGTTTGTAGCTAGCAAAAGTTTAAAAAAAAATAACTAATATGGGTGAGTTGTTAGATCAAAAGTCATTAACTTCATTCAATGAAGTATCATCCAACTACAAACCTCGTCTCTTTTCTATTCCTAAACCTACTTAGCGGTTCTCATTTATGTAAATTTTGCTGAAATTCTGAGTAGTTACATGTGAACTTTTGACTACTTTAAGTTAAATTTCCATTTGGGGTGTTCAACAAACATGTAAAATCAATTGTATTTATAAAGAGATAAGTGTCAAAAAAACACCTAGACTATTCATTTTTTTTGAATTTCATACCTAAAGTATTGAAAGTGTGAGTTTCACACCTAAATTATCACTTTTTAGTTTGAGAAACACACCTTAGTGGTGTGTGTAGTGCACTCTCTCTTTTATATGAAAAGACTTTGACACATAACATTTCACATAGATAAAATATTTTATCTAGATAAAAATCAAAATAATAAAAAATTAATATTAATTAAAAATTAAAGATTATATCCATATGAAAATTATTTTTCTTATCTCACTCTACCGCCTCCTCTATGTACCCCCTCCCCGCGACAACGCCATCCTTTAAAAAAAAATTATTTATAAAATATTTGTAAAAAATTGATATTTCATCCTCCCCCCTCCCCCTCCCCCCGATAGAAATTGATATTATTTTATTTAAAAAATCTATCCCTCTATTTAATTTTTCGCTCCTAATTTTTATTTTTTTACGTTTTTCTTATTTTGTGTTAGATATGCACCTACATATATTTTTAGAAAAAAAATTCTACTAGTGTACCGAATATAACATAAACAACTAAAAAATATAAAAAGTCTTGTGGCGACAAGTAAAAAATATTTTCGATATGTATATCTAAACACTGGGAAAAAATTTGAAAGCAGAGGGTTAAATGGGATGGGTAGAATTATATTTTTAGAAAATAAAATGATATCTAAATTAGTATTTGATGAGGGGGAGGAGCTAAAGTAAAAAATGAAATAATTTTATAAAAGAAATTTAAGCAAAATAAAAACTTTAAAAAATGGTGTGGGGAAAGAAAAATATTTTACATTTTATTTTATAAAGAAAATATTATTTTTTTATAATAGTTTTTAATTTTAGCCAATACTAATAATTTATTTATTTTTTATCAAGGTTGGATATTTGTCCATGTGGAGTGTGATGTGGAAATTCTTTAAAATAAGAGAGAGAGAGTGTATTACACATACCATGATGAGAGTGGTATAAAAAAGAGAGGTGTGTTTCTCAAACTAAAAAGTGATAGTTTAGGTATGAAACTCAAAAAAAAGTATAGTTTAAATGTGTTTTTGAAACTTATCTTATTTATAAATTGATATAGTTGATTTGGTTTGATCTTTTCTCAAAAAAAAACCGATCCAATCGAATGATATTGACAGTCTTTCTACTACTGTGCCTGATTTGCTTCTTTTTTGTGTGTGGAAGCAATCATTTTATCTTACTTTAGTTTGTTTCTAAACTAGTATCTCTTTTTTTATTTAAGGGAAAAGGCTCAAAAATATCCTTGAACTATTAGAAATAACTCAAATATGCCCTTAAATAATATTCTGGCTCAAAAATACCCTTCCGTTAAAATATTGGGTCACTTTTACCCTTATTTTTAACAGAGGTGTGTTAAGTGCCACGTGGACGCCACATAAGCACCAAACAACCTCACCTCCACATACACTCATAAAATCTTAATTACTAATTTTACCCTCATTTTTCTAATACATACAATTTCACCCATTATTATTTCTCTAAAACATAATACATTCCCCTTTCTTTCTCTTAAAATTTTCCCTTTCCCTTTCCCTACACCTCCTCATATTGAAAGTTACAGTGAGGTTTGTGCACTATATATACATGAGTCCGGAGATTAAACGGTATAAAATATTAACAAAAATTTCAAAACGTATATAAATTTTTGTTTTAAACGAAACGGCAAAATTGCTGGTAGAGCAGCGATTTGGCTCGCCGGAAAAAGCAAAATCGCTGCAATAGCAGCAATTTGCTAATTTTAAATATTTTTTTTTAAAAAAAAAAAATTAAAGAAATCGCTGATATGGCAGCGACTTCCGATATAATTTTTTTAAAATTTTTTTTTTAATAAATCGCTGCCTAGGCAGCGATTTAACTTAAATTATTTATTTGAAATTTAAAAAAAAAATAAGCAAATCGGTGCCTAGGTAGCGATTTGTATCAATTTTTTTTTTTTTTTTGTAAATTAAATCGCTGCCAAAGCAGCCATTTAAATATTAAAAAAATTTAAACTTTTTTAGGAAATCGCTACCAAAGCAGCAATTTTACATTTTTAATTTTTTTAAATTTTTTTTTTTTAGTAAATCGCTGCTACTGCAGCGATTTTACATTTTTATTTTTTTAAAAAAAATTTAATTAAATCGCTGACGATGCAGCGAATTGTACCCTTTTTAAAAAAAAATTAGTTAATCGCTGCAAGAGCAGCGATGTCCTAAACTTTTTTTTTCTTCATAATTTGTACCTTTTTTTGTAATATTAAAATGAAATAAATGAAGTAAAAAAAATTTAAAAAAAAAATAAAATTAAAATCGCTGCTCTGGGCAGTGATTTATTAAGAAATTTATTTATTTTGTAAATTTAAATCGCTGCTTTGGCAGCGATTTAATTTACAAAAAACAATTTAAAAAAAATTGATACAAATCGCTGACTAGGCAGCGATTTCTTAAAAAAAAAATTATATTGGAAGTCGCTGCCATATCAGCGATTTCTTTAATAATTTTTTTTTTTAAAAAAAATATTTAAAATTAGCAAATTGCTGCTATTGCAGCGATTTTGCTTTTTCGGCGAGCAAAATCGCTACTCTACCAGCGATTTTGCCGTTTTTTTAAAATAAAAATTTATATACCATTTTGAAATTTTTATTAACATTTTATACTCTTTAATCTCCGGACTCATATATATATAGTGCACAAACATCAGTGTAACTTTCAATATGAGGAGGTGTAGGAAAAGGGAAAGGGAAAATGTTAAGAGAAAGAAAGGGGAATGTATTATGTTTTAGAGAAATAATAATGGGTGAAATTGTATGTATTAGAAAAATGAGGGTAAAATTAGTAATTAAGATTTTATGAGTGTATGTGGAGGTGAGGTTGTTTGGTGCTTATGTGGCGTCCACGTGGCACTTAACACACCTCTGTTAAAAATAAGGGTAAAAGTGACCCAATACTTTAACGGAAGGGTATTTTTGAGTCAGAATATAGTTTAAGGGCATATTTGAGCTATTTCTGATAGTTCAAGGGTATTTTTGAGCCTTTTCCCTTTATTTAATACGTTTATCAATTCCAGCATTTTACATAGCTGGTTTAAAATTATAAAATTTAAAGTACTTCATACATCTTTAATATAAGATAACAATATTTGAAAGTCTCCCTTTATTTCTTAAACTGCGTGTTCAATCAAACTAAGACACTTAAATTGAAACGGATGAAGTATACAGTAAAGAGAAAAAGACAGGTATATCATGCTGGCATTTTCATGAAATGGGAATTATTTTTCTTCTCACGCTCTCCGTGAATCAATGGACATTTCTCAACTAATTTTCTTGCTATTAACTTCAAAATACTCGTACTTATCGATTATATGCATCATCATGCATATTATATTGCAATTAGGACAACTACTATACTATCAACCCTCCTCCTTGCGGGGATTTCCGTTTCAAAGGGAGTTTTTGACCCGTTGGAAAAAATGTTAGCTAACTCGTTCTACCATATTCTTCATCCTCCTTCAAATGATCTACTAAATGCCCAATAATTCTTGTATAACAAATCTCTATATAACTTATCTGCGAATGAAACACCGCCTGTAGAAACTTGCATTAATACTTCTAAAGTTCTACTACCGTAATACGATTCGTCCCAAATCATCAGTTTCTCATCCAACGAATTGAACTAGTGTGTGTAGCCTAGAGTATATGAAATAGGTCCATAAAATTTACATTTTTGACTTCATGTTATTGTTCTTTGTTTAGACTCTCTAACCACTACTAATAGTGAACTTTACCTTGGTGAGTACATGTTATTGTTCTTCATTTAGTTTCTATATCGCAGATAATATTTCTATTATATGCTTCTATGCTTTTAAAGATCGACAAGGTAAAAGGAGTTTTCCATAAACAAACAAGGCCACAAGAACCATTAGCTGGCCAAATCTATCTATCTATCCAGAAAAACAATAAATATTTGAAAGGAAAAAATGAGAATGTGCTAGACAAAATTGTCTTTGCCACCTCCAATAACAAGTCAGTTGGCACTAAAACGACATGGATGATAGGTTTTTCCCTCATGCTACAACAGTGGAGAACGTCTATGGGTTCTATTTTCGGAAACCTATTTCATGTTTTCAACTATTCGCAACTCTATCTCTAGCCTCAGTATCAGAAACTTCAAGTCATTCACTTCTTCTTCTTCGACTTGTTGGAGAGCGATTGAGAATACGCAGTTCCCTGCACAAACACGCACAAGGAGATCGAGATCATACCCAAGTCCAAACATAAAGAGAAATCATTTTCACATGATTTTAAAAAAACTAGACAATAAAATATTTCCAATAGTAAAATAAACCATCACAAACCTCAAGCCATTCATCCGTGGATGCATCTGTTGTTGCTGTTCCAACTTCAACCTTTGCCTTTGGTGCTCTCTTAGTTTTCTATACATACATCAAAGAAAGAAAAATCAAAGGTTAAAAGGAAAACGACCAACAGAAGTGCAATACACTTTTTGGACTTAAACACACATTTACAATAAGATTGTCTCGGCCCCATAGGTAAACCCCTCATACATTTTATGCTCTTACAGTAACGCCCTAATATGTATGGATATATCTAACTGTCACCGCCATATCAAGTCTCAGTCAGTACAAATTCTAAAGATTGTTGACACCAAACTAAATCATACCACGTCAGGAGGATAGGGGTGTATGAGAGGAAAAGTATAACCCTAATCACAAATGAGGCCATTCACACATGTATTTATCAATTCACTCAGTAATTCTGATGCACTAGCAATATTCTTCTTCTCCCATGAGGTGCTTATATAAAGAGTAAATGTAATCACCTTTGAGAGATTTTGTATCTGACCACGAATCCAGAATCCAAGAAGGGCAAGGAGGGCAATTCCAAGACAAAACAAGAAAACAGACTCAACACTTAGAAGACCACCAGGCTCAGTCACTTCAATAGTGCCATTGTAGAATGTACTTTGAAAAGGGTTCTGGTCTATCTCATAAACAATAATACCGACAAGATCAAAGCTTCCGGGCTGCAACATTAAATAAAAATTATTCAGAGTATGAACCAACAGCAGCATTTAAGTGTGAGCAAAAGAAGTACAAAAATAAGCAGATAATAAAAGAGAAAAGCAGTACAAGTGTTCGGCAAGCAACCAACCTGCATAAATTTGCTGACAGCAAATATGTATGGGAAAGTGGCCTGAGCAGAAGGTGGAACTGTGGCATTGTTAAAAGCCTAGGAAATGGGAGAAGATACAAAATTAGCAAGGTCTCTTAACCCAAATGACAGTGAAATAGCATGAAAATAGAAGACTCATTAGAACCGGAACTCCAGATTAACAACAGAAGATCACCAGAGCTTTCATCCCATAAAGCATAATTAAGCAACCACTGCCCTTGTGACATATAAATTTTTTACTTTACTTTAAAGATATCTTGAAGTGATATTTTCTTATCAAATAATTTACCATCTGTGTTACTTTAAGAACTTATCAATCTCAGTAATATAAGAAGACTAATGATAAACCTAAAATTATATCCAAGGAGCAATCATATTAAGACATAAGACAAAATCCCAAATGGGGAAAAAAATTTCAATCGTGAGAAGAATGAGATTGTATAAGCTCATTCAATTGGCAGCTAACCAGCTCACACCCTTCTTTTTCCTCCCCGGGTGGGGCTGGGTATTATTACTCTCAACTGCTTCACCTTAAATTTAACATCCATTTTGAATGATATGTAGTATGTAGTATGTACCATCAAAATTGAATTAGCCACCACTATCGGCAAAGCACACCCATAACCTTCATAGGAGGAGCTCATTCCAGCAACTAACAACTCCAATTCTCTATTGAGTCGGGGACAGTTTAATGGAAACTGAACTTAGTGCAGCTTGAAAAACAGATAACACACACTATACAATCAACAACATGCAATCCATGAAACACTCTGTATAAGAAAATTTATTGAAAGCCCTACACAACTTCAGAAGCTTTTATCGAATTTATATTTTATCTATCCATGTCGAACAGATAACAATATGATTAATGTTCCAGTTTCTGGGGTATTTCTGTAATATTACATTAAACTTGGACTTTGCACAAACAGTGGAATGTACTTTTTGGGTGAAGTCGTAGTGATCTAAACTTTTTTATGAACAAGTCAAGAGGCTCAGAGCAATCACGATTCATGTCTATTGCTTGGTCATTCTTGATATCGTTTTAAAATAGAAATACATTTTGGAGATTTTCATATACATAAATATTTTTTTTTTTCATTTTACACATTGTAAAACTGAAAATGATCTGCTCACTCTCGTCATCCGAAATCAATGTAAACTGACCCAAAAATTAAATAATGACCTTATTATTCATCAAGTGTACCAAATGTTCAAAGTCTTCTGATCACCAACTTTTAAGAAATTCAAAACAGCCTATTTGTTAAAAGCAGAAAAGTTAAGGGCCCTGACAAAACTTGCTTGAAAATTGGCTTGCTACAAAAGCAAGTGCATGAAACTTTAGCTAAATAAGGGAACTATTAACCTTGAGGTTAAAAGTCAACATGGAGAAACCTTAAATAAGATTGAATGTGACCCGAAGGAAGAGCTCAAAACTCAGTGGATAGGTGAATTCCAGCTTAAAGAACCAAAATAACAAGTAAAATAAATTTGAGATAAGAAGTTTCTCTTTCAGCATAAAGGACATAATATACCACAAATCTTATGGAATTATGGAAGCAGCAGAGTGTGTCCTGATTTCTACCAAAAAATAAGTCCAAACAATTACCTGTACAGATAGATTTTGAACCAAATAGCGGTGATCAAAAGGAAGGTGAACGCTGGCTTGGATTGCAATGATATTCAAACTTGAATCCCCTGTAATAGGCACCCAAAATTGGGAAATGAATCATTAAAATTAAGCACTTGAAAGGGAGGATAAATACACTGAAACACCAAAGGATTACCATCATTTTTCATTCCAACTAACAGCTCACTTTCTTCACCAGCTGTCACTACTGCAAAGACGAAGAAATATGTTCAGAGAGATGCAATTCTTAAACTATGAAGTACTATCATTTAAGCAAAACAAGGAATAAAGAATAAAAATACAAAACAGAAAGGGATTAACTTACTCTTAGAAGGGTTTTTGGGGAAAACACAAACCGTCTCAATCCCAGGTGCGGGACTAAAACTATCACTGCCAAAATCTCGGACATCCTCATCAACAATTCCAAGATCTCCTGCTTCTCCAGTGCCTTCTACCACATCTGTTTCAGGGTCGGATTGACATCTAGCAACTATGAAGAAAGTCAAAACAATAAGAAACCAACATGAAATGCAGGAAATATTTGAAAGGGGGACTCCTCCTAATAATCAACTGCAAAAGCAGAAAAACTAATAAGCAAATCAGCTATACAAATCCTCAGTAACCTTTCTCCTATAATCATGCCCAAAGTCTAGAAGACAATAGTCATCAATAAGGTATGCAAACCTCAAGAATAACTAACTGAAACCTGAAAAATCAAGCAACTGAACTACTCTATTAGGTGGGATCTATGCATGCATCAACAATTCTTTCCCGTATCATATATAAAATGAGATTATCAAATCAAAGAGAGTTAATTTAACTACCGCATTACTAGTACAGCGTTTCCACTATCGCCACCCACAGCACAATTCAAAATCCAATTTTTCTTCAAATACTAAATTTTGCTTTAACTTTCGTTTCCAAATGGAGAAGATTATCAAGGTATGTAGCCTTAGCATTCAGAGGCAGATTTACTCAACAAAGACAAATCACATATTCACATCAATTAGGACGATAACATAATTGGAAACAAATACATATAAGAATTTCAAAAACAAACAGCAGTAGGCTGATATTTGCCAGTGATCTCGAATATCTAGTGCATCTCAAATTTTAAAAGTAAATAGAAACCTCGATTGCATCGAATTGAATGTCAATTTCAAAGATCACACAGAAAATTAAAAGACATTGAAGAATATAGAAAGGAGAGATCTGGATCTGAGGAAACTAACCTTGAATAAATGGTGCAGAGAAGACGATGAGAGCGAGGAAAACAGAGAAAACCCTAATTGACATTGTAGATCGAAGATGAAGATGAAGATGAAGATGAAGAGAGCTAACAGAAATGTAGAGCTGAGCTAAGGACAATAAAAGCCCAGCAAAAGCAGCAGTTTTGTCGTTTTTCGGCGACGGTAAAACAGAGGAATAGGAAGTGAATCTCCTCGTGTTACCAAATACGGATATCCAAAAACCAATACGGGGGCCCAACTTAACTTTTCCAATTAACCAACGTTTTCTTTATGGAAATATTAGCTATCCTATTTTTTTTTACAAAAAATAAATAAATATATATATATATATATATATATATATATATATATATATATATATATATATATATATATTTGTTTTTATTTTTGAATATGAAGGCACATTTAAATATAAAATATGCATTAATTTAACGAAAGTTTAAATCTTAATTTATATTCCGTTCATTAATTTGATTTTTTAGATTTAAATCTCAATCATTTAAAATTAAAATCATAATGTTCATTTATTCCTTTTTATAAAAAAAAATGTTATTGGATCTTTAAAAAAAAGCTTCTTGAATCAAATTTATACAAAGAGTTTTAACAACATTCATTTAATAAGCTCTATTCCACATTAAAATAATGTACAACTACCGTTTTTCTCTCTCTCCCCTGATGTCTCTACCTCTCTTTTCTCAATTAAATAATATTAAATTTTTTTCTGTTGAGCCTATAAGTTTTCATATCTTTACAAGTATTTTTTTTATATAATAATTTTTTGAAATGTATTAATGTTTGTCGAGATCTCTTGTTATCATAACTTTTGTTGGGTGTATTGATGTATAATATTGGTCAAAGATTAGAAATAGCTATGTAAAACATACAATAATGTATATATTAGAGGTCTCTTATTAAAATTTTATTTTACATCACTAATTTTATTTAGACCTTTTGATCATTAAATATTATCTGTGAGAATATACTAGATATATATTGTTATTGTTATACTATTACTAGATTAATCAACGCTTGCTTTTATATTGTAAATAATGAAGTGTTTTTTTCTTCGCTTTTAGTCTTTTTATTTTGATTATCTTTGTTTAGTTACTTTGTGTTGCATCCATTCGCAATTTAGGAGTGTGCATTCAGTTTTTTTATTTGAATTTTTTTATTTTTTATTTTGAAGAAGTGTAACTCAATTCGAACCAAAATAAATTTGATTTGGCTTGATTTTTCTCTTTTTTATTTGGATTTTTTTGATTCAGTTAATCGGTTATGTCAATAATTAGAAACAGAACAAAGACAAACCATCTTAGACTACACTAAGCAACAATAGAACTCAAGTATAATTTTTTTCTTGATATAGGTTAAGAATTGAAATCTGCAGAAAATTGTTTGAAGGGATGAGGCAAAATTGAGGAATTATAAAGAAGAATATAGATGGTTATTTCAGAAATTTTCATTGTTTGTTTACATTCATACACTGAGCTATTTATATAAATGATTAAAGTGCTAGTTACAATAATCAAAGCTAACCAGCTAATGAGCTCACACAATTCAGGCTAACAAACTAATTCTGTTATGTAACTAGCTAACAAACATATACTAATCCACAAGGCCATGTAATAGTAACTATAGCTCTTCTCTTCAAATGCACTGCTATGCAATTTGTCAATTCCTCAACAATATACAATTGTTACAATTTTAAATAATAATTTCGAGTTCAATGGTCATGAAATGAATCCTTAAATCGAATTAAACAAAACAAATAACCAGGTAACAACTTATGTTGGAATCCAATTTCATGGGTTGGTTAACGGGTTCTTCAATTTATACAAGATAGAATCCTACTTACGTTTCAATATAATTCAATTCCTTCGTAAAGAAAAATCAAACCTTAAACAAAGAAATTACCTGAAAATACTTATGACACTGAAATATTGTGAATCTCTTGTTCCGGCAACACTAACGGCGAGAATGAAAATAGCGCTGTGCATATATTCTCTTAGCGAGGGGAAGAAATTTTGAATTGAAATTGGGTATAGGAAGGTGAGGAAGTACGGTAAATTGGGTTTAAGATAGAAGGATCAAAACGACTGGGTTTCAGTATAATAATTCTAAAACATTAGCGGCAATAACGTATCTCTACTTAAATACTAAAACGTTACTTGTAGTAACGTATTTCAACTTTAACGTCAGCGCTGTTAGTTTTGGTCTGTTGCTTAGCAGAAATTAAAACATGGCCTAATATGTTATTATTAACAATGTTTATATTAATTTTGTAAAGTTTTTAAAAAATATATTACAATTATAAATTAATTTAAATAATAAATTCTTTTGATAAAAAATTCGATAATGTTTGATTTCTACTTTTTTTTACTTATAAAAAGTTGTTTTACACAAATCAAATGCCTTCATATAAGGCTTTTAAGTTATTTACTTAGCTCAATTTTGCAATATAAAAATTCCATCCTAGATGGATTAAGAACATTGTAGGGGTATGCTAGTGGTTCAACCCCCAATTAAGCTTTTCGTTGTGTATTGATAGTACGATTGTTTGAGTTTGGGGATGGCAATATAACCTGCTTAGATTTGATCCGTTCTATCCAACCCTATTTAGCATTTTTTAAAATAATTGACATGTTCTATCACGCCGAGCCCAGCCTTGCCTCGTCCCACCCCGTTTATACATTTTCTTATTTATTCTTTTGCTATAGTCTTCTAAACAAATTTCTGAAGTTTCAAAAAAGAAATTCTCATTTTTACGTTTTTATGTAACTGTAGATTTTCACTATCAATGTTTTAGTATAAATTGTTTGTAGCTTATATAGAATTAGTTCTGGAGAAGTTGCCACTAAGACCGGCGGCGGTACCGGAACCGGAACTACCTGACCGGTAAGTTCCGGAACCGGAACGGAACCGGTATCAGGTGAACCGGTAACGTTCCGGAACCGGAACCGGACCGGACCGGTAGACCAGTAAATAAATCTGGTTCCGTCCCGGTCCGGAACATAACCGGTAATGGACCGGACCGGACCGGACCGGATTCCGGAAAATACCTTTTTTTTTTTTTTTTTTTAAATACTAATTTAAATTATTTTAAAAATGATTTAATTTTATTTAATTCAATATAATTTAATTATAATACTTAAAAAATAAAAAATATAATTTCAAACTTTAAAAATTAAAAAATACAAAATTTTAAAACTTTAAAGTTATAAAATTTAAATTTCAAATTTTAAAGTTCGAAACTTTAAATTTCAAACATTATAGTTTGTAAAATTTAAATTTCAAATTTTTAAAGATTGAAACTTTAAATTTCAAACTTTATAGTTTGTAAAATTTAAATTTCAAATTTTTAAAGTTTGAAACTTTAAATTTCAAAGTTCAAACTTTAGAGTTTGTAAAATTTATATTTCAAATTTTTAAACATTGAAACTTTAACTTTCAAACTTTATACTTTATAGTTTGTAAAATTTAAATTTCAAACTTTAAAGTTTGAAAGTTTGAAAATTTTAAATGTAAACTTTAAATTTATAAAATTTTAATTTAAACTTTTAAAGTTTGAAAGTTTTAAATTCAAACTTTTAAAGTTAGAAAAGTTTAAATTCAACATTTTAAACTTTCTAAATTTTAAATTCAAATTTCTAAAGTTTAAATTCAAACTTTAAAGTTTGAATTTTTTAAATTCAAACTTTAAAGTTATAAAATTATAAATTAAAAAATTTAATTTAATACAACAATAATAAAAACAAATTAAGGCGAATAGCCTATATTTTTATTAATATTTATTTAATGTTACAAGTACATTTAAAAAAATATTAGTAGAGTATCAAAAGATTTAATCTACACAGCCACCTTCTAGGAAGGGTTCTGTTTGAACTAAATCTCGATTTATCATACTCTTACTAATAGCTGGTGCCACCATATAAATCTTTTCGTAAATCATTCAACATTTCTTTAGTGACATGTTCGGGAATTGGTTGAATAGAAAGATCTTCCATTGCTTCAATCCCATCGTCACTATAATCCTGCATTACTTCATCAATGTCATCTTGAAATTTGGTCGGTAGTGGTTCACGACCCAAATTTCTTCTCTCCGCATTAATCCAATCACGAAATAATACCGATATCTCCAAGCTGTCGGCTGCTAGTGAATGCCTATGATCTCCAATTTGAAACCTTGCTGCACTAAAGACGCCTTCTGAAGCTACTGACGATGCTTGCATAGCTAATATATCTCGAGCCATCGGTGTTTACATCCCCACTCTGTTCAAATAGGGCTAAACGTCGCGGCAACTCAAAAAATAATTAATTGATTCAATTTTAACGAGTTTAAAAAATGAATGAGTTTTAAAAAAGAGTCGCCACCTAATTTTATGAAAAAACTAGGAAACCATTGAATGATCTACGAAACCAATTGATTCTAGGTAGGGGTTCAAATTATTTCGAAAGGAAGGGGTTAGGCACCCTTCGAAATCCACAAGTGTGGGTCCCTACTGAATTCATTTTTTTCAAATTGAGGAAAAATAAAATAATATACAAGTAATATAAATATGCAATATCACAAGTAATAAAATAAAATAATAACATAAGAAACGGCCTAAGGTTTGCCTAACGTCGATATTTACATAATAATGAATAAAAATATAATTTGAGCTCTTCGAATAGCTTCAACGGAAGCAACTCTGTGTACCTGTAAAGACACTTAGTAAAAGTGTTAGTAATAAATAAATATGAATAAAATTGAATATAAGAAATAATAACTAAAAATAAAAACCCGTCTTATTAACATTGAAGGCCTTGAAAATCGACGGTAATTTCTTCATCGGCCATTTTAACAAATTAATTATATAAACTTAATTAAATTTTCGTCTTATAAAATGTGGAGGCCTCTAAACCCGATGGAGAGATTTTCTCATTGGCCAATTTCAACATATAAAATATATAAACTTAAATTAAAATTCCGTCTTTTAAAATGGAAAGGCCTCCAAAACCGACGGAGAGATTTTCTCATTGGCCAATTTAATAAATAAATATATATGAACTTAAATTAGATTTCCGTCTTTTAAAATGGAAAGGCCTCTAAACCCGACGGATAGATTTTTCATTGGCCATTTTAACAAATTAATTAATATAGATTTAACTAAATTTCCGTCTTTTAAAATGGGAAGGCCTCCAAAACCGACGGAGAGATTTTTCATTGGCCCATTTAACAAATAAACATAATAAGACTAGCTTTAAAGAAAAACATAAATTCGCTAAGCTAAATAGTTCATTAGAAGAGATTAAGAGCATCAAAGTTAATTTACTAATAATATTAATCAAGAAGAAGAAAAAAAAAAACTGAACAGATAAACAACATATAATAAATAATCAAAATTAGGATATTAAAAATTTAAGCTAACAAATGAGTAAAGGAAACAAAACATACCGCCTAACTTCACTAAACTCTACACCAAAAATTCAGAAGATGCATACTCAATTGTAATAACTTAATATTTAATAATAATAATAATAATAATAAATAATAATAATAATAATATATAGAACCTAAAGAAAAATGCTACAAACAATGGCCACAGCAGCCTAACTTAAAATGGCAATTATATAATAATATATAATTAAAGCAAACTGCAATCATCCTAACTATTAATTAACACATAATCTATAAACAAACATAAAGATAATAGCAATTTAAACACATACAGAGGTAACCTAAAAGAAAACTAAAACCCTTAAAAGAAAAACCAACCAAATGATAAAAAAAAAAAAATTAACTAGCAAAACAGAGAACTACCGATATGATGCTTTTCCGATCGGATCTGGGAACTTCGCTGGTTGTTCTTCAGCTCGTTGAAGAGTGATGAAATGGAGCTCCGAGCTCATTAGAAAGTCAGCAAACTACCTGCAAAGTAAGAGAAAAAAAAAAGAAAAAAAAAACATCATGAAGGGAAAATGGGATAGGGATTGGTTTGTTTTTGTTTTTATATTGCTGTTTGGAGTTGTATTTCGCCGGAAACCGTGGAAATGGAGTCGGCTGAAAACGTATAAGGGATTGAGCTATTTTGCGAGCTCTGAGTTCACCATTAATGGTGGAACTCGAACAAGGAGGAAAGTGGTTTTGTTGGTTTTTTTCATGGAGGAAAAGGGAAGAGGACGGGTCTGGTTTGGTCGGTGGCTGTTATAGCTGTCCGTCGGAGCTCGACTTTGAGCCATTAGAGCTGTCAAAGAAAGAATAAAACGTGAAGGGAAAGGGGGAAAGGAAGGAGGAGGTTGGGCGACGGGAGAGAGGGAGAGGAGAAGAGGGAGGCAGAGAGGAGAGAAAGAGAGGGGGCTGCCAAGAAGAAGGAAGGGCAAGAGATTAGGGTTGTTTTCCCCTTTTTCTAAAATTAATTCCCCAATTTTTTTTTTTCCACCATCAATTTTAACCTAAATAAATAAAATGTAATGGACCCAAATGTGTGGGCTTGAAATTGTAGGCCGAAAATTATTAATAGAATCCCTATATTTTTTATTTTTATTTTTTTGTATTTGACTAAATTTTAGATTGTGCTAAATTCAACATAAATATTAACAAATGTAACAAATAAAATGAATTTTAAAATAATATAATGAACGTAACTAATGACATGTGAAATGCAATTTTAAAAACTAACTAATAAAAAATCCTAAATTTTGATAAATAAAGATAGTTATCGATAAACTTATTAAAAATTATATAAAAAAATTATTCTAAGCTATTAAATAAATAAAACTTTAAAATTACGAATTTTAAAAATGTTAGGCCAAAATTGGGTGTCAACAGCTGTCCCTTTCGTTGTGTATGATTGATGAAAGAAATCGTGGACAACGAAAATTGACAAACCCAATTTTGACCAAACACATGACCTTTCTAGAGAAGTGCGATGGAAATATAGCGGAAGTCAATCCCGAACTCGCATCTAAAAGGTTCCACGCTTCGTTGCGTCTTTGTTGAAGTAATTCGCACATGTGGCTCCTCTGAGAGTGCATCCTCTAGAATGTTCTAAAAAAAAACAAAAATAAAACTCATTATTATAGGCAAAATTAAAAGAAAAAGGGTAGCATCTCTTATGATACGATAAATGGAGATAAATACAGGTCCCTTGGTAGGACGAATGAATATGATGATCAATCTGTAGGATTTGGAATGTATGTCCATCGGTAGGAAGAATGAATGAAAGAAAAAAAAATGATGATCCATCGATAGGATTTTGAATGTATGTCCATCGGTAGGACAACTGAAAAGATTATCCATCGGTAGGATTTTGAATGTATGTCCATCGGTAGGACAAAATGTAAACATCTTTCAACGCAAGTTTCCACCGACTTGAACGTTGAATAGATAGGGTGCACAACCTTCACCTCCAAATAGATGCGTCTTAAATGCAAATATCTTTCAACGCAAGTTTCCACCGACTTGAACATTGAAAAGATATGGTGCACATCATTCACCTCCGAATAGATGCGTCTTAAATGCAAATATCTTCTTGGCAATGTATAAACTTTTGCGAGGGATGGAATCTTCTCGCGATGCATAAAATTTTGCGAGGGATGAAATCTTCTCGCGATGCATAAATTCCGCAAGGTATGAAATCTTCTTGCGATGCATTAATTTCTGCGAGGTATGAAATCTTCTCGCGATGCGTGAATAATAACTTGCGATGCATGAATATTAACTTGCGATGCATGATCTTTTGCAATGCATGAATATTGACTCGCGATGCATGAATTTTTTTTTATTTTTATTTTTTGCGATGCATGAATATTGACTCGCGATGCATGATTTTTTGCAATGCATGAATATTGACTCGCGATGCATGATCTTCCGCGATGCATGATTTTCTGCTATGCATGAATATTGACTCGCGATGCATGATTTTCCGCTATGCATGAATATTGACTCTCGATGCATGATCTTCTGCGGGGCATGAATATCTTCCCGCAATGCATGAATTTTGCGAGGGATGGAATCTTCTCGCGATGCATAAATTCCACAAGGTATGAAATCTTCTTGCGATGCATAAATTCCGCAAGGTATGAAATTTTCTTGCGATGCATAACTTTCTGCGAGGTATTAAATCTTCTCGCTATGCGTAAATAATAACTCGCGATGCATGAATATTAACTTGTGATGCATGATCTTTTGCAATGCATGAATATTGACTCGCGATGCATGATGATTTTTTTTTTTTTTTTTTGCAATGCATGAATATTGACTCTCGATGCATGATCTTCTGCGGGGCATGAATATCTTCCCGCAATGCATGAATTTTGCGAGGGATGGAATCTTCTCGCGATGCATAAATTCCACAAGGTATGAAATCTTCTTGCGATGCATAAATTCCGCAAGGTATGAAATTTTCTTGCGATACATAACTTTCTGCAAGGTATTAAATCTTCTCGCTATGCATGAATTTCTGCGAGGAATGAAATCTTCTCGCGATGCATGAATTTCTGCGAGGTATGAAATATTCTCGCTATGCATGAATTTCTGCGAGGTATGAAATCTTCTCGCTATGCATGAATTTCGCAATGCATGAATATTAACTCTCGATGCATGAATATTAACTCTCGATGCATGAATTCCTGCGAGGTATGAAATCTTCTCGCTATGCATGAATTTCTGCGAGGAATGAAATCTTCTCGCGATGCATGAATTTCTGCGAGGTATGAAATCTTCTCGCTATGCATGAATTTATGCGAGGAATGAAATCTTCTCGCGATGCATGAATTTCTGCGAGGTATGAAATCTTGTCGCTATGCATGAATTTCGCAATGCATGAATATTAACTCTCGATGCATGAATATTAACTCTCGATGCATGAATTCCTGCGAGGTATGAAATCTTCTCGCTATGCATGAATTTCTGCGAGGAATGAAATCTTCTCGCGATGCATGAATTTCTGCGAGGTATGAAATCTTCTCGCGATGCATGAATTTCTGCGAGGTATGAAATCTTCTCGCTATGCATGAATTTCGCAATGCATGAATATTAACTCTCGATGCATGAATTAACTCGCGATGCGTGATCTTTCGCAATGCATGAATATTGACTCGCGATGCATGATGATTTTTTTTTCGATGCATGAATATTGACTCGCAATGCATGATTTCTGCGAGGTATGAAATCTTCTCGCTATGCTTGAATTTCTGCGAGGAATGAAATCTTCTCGCGATGCATGAATTTCTGCGAGGTATGAACTTTTGCGATGCATGAATATTGACTCGCGATGCATGAGGATTTTTTTTTCGATGCATGAATATTGACTCGCAATGCATGATTTTTTTGCAATGCATGAATATTGACTCTCAATGCATGATCTTTTGCAATGCATGAATATTAACTCTCAATGCATGATCTTTGTAGTTGCTATCAAGCTTCTCGCAGTACTTATCAGAATTTTGAGGTCTTCCTCAAAAATTCTGTCCCAGTTAGAATTTGGCAAATCTCAAAATGATCTTCAATCTTGACTTGTTGGCGATAACACCTCTATGGAGAATTTTTGAGATATTTTCAAAAATTCTGTCCCAGTTTTTATTGTAAAGAGAAATAATAATCACACTGGTATATGACCGAACCGTCGTGGCGCCTACATATCCTGTTAATCAAGGAATCAGGTCAAATGTAGTTCCAAACTTGTAGATGATGAATACTGCAAAAAATCTGAAAGAAGATCATCAGTAGAAAATGTACAATATGAACATGATGAAATAGGAAAATAATATTGCCTGTGATATCCAAAGCCTATATAAAAAAAATATGTCACATTTTTGGACGAACAATCCATGCCGTAAAATATGACTCTCACACATACGAGATTAACCCGATGACACTTTTTACGATGAACATCTCAAAAGGCAATTTTTTTTTTTTTTTTTTTTTTATAAAATTGAAAGACTCTTAAAAAGGTTTTAAAATATTAAAGAATGAGTGTTTTTTCACTTTTTCTTTTCTTTTTGAAAAATAAAAAAAATGATGAGATAATCAAGTCTTCACTACAATTGGTACCGACAGTTAAGATTGCAGGTAAATCTCTCATTTTTTTTTATTTTTTTTTTATTTGAATTTGAGGTAATTCCTACAGCTTCAAGTGGTACCTCCAATATACTTAAGGATCAACATGATCTGTTCATCTTGCTTCAAACAAAGGTTTTGAATTATATCAATCCTCATGTTTCAAGTGCCTCACGAAAAGACTTGTCCTATTTCACACATATTTGAAACATTTGATTTTAGGACATTTTCAAAGTGCACTCACACTCACAAGAATGTTCAATGCATACAACTGTGATACCATAGGCTTGCCCCTTATGTAAATCTCCACTAATGTGAGAATATTTAGAATGAGATCATGTAGGGCTTGTCATTGGCTTGTAACGTAGGCTTAGGGATGGGTAGGATATTTATTTGGAATAAAAGTGACTTAATTCCTCCTTGAGTGTTACACAGAATTTGTGCTCTTAATAATTGGTACGCCTTTGACGTCACATCCTCTTCATTGTTCTTCCACCTTTCGACTTCTTTTGAATTCTCATTTTTTTACTCTTTTCCCTTCTTCTTCTTTTTTTCCCTTTGTTTCGACTTCTTTTGAGTTCTCATTTTTTGGAGCTTTCCCATTTTTTTTTTCTCTTTGTTTTGACTTCTTTTGAGTCCTTATTTCTTGGAGCTTTTCTTTTATTTCACTCCTTTCTTATAAATATTTCTCCTTTTGTTGGAGTATTTTCCTTCCCACCTTTTATTGACCTTGTAAGGATATTTTTGTCTTTCTTTATTTCATTCACCTTTTCTTACATTCCTTTTTTTTTCTTTTCTAGAAGTCTTTTGCTTCATTGGCTTGGGAGACTCGATATCTTTGCTTTCGAAAATTTCAAATATGGATCTTCTCTTATAATTTGCACATTCTTGGTGCACTCAAGAAGGTTGGGCCAAGAGAGGATAGTGCTTGTAAGCACTTTAAAAGGGTAGTGGTTAAGAAGATATGGTTGTCCAAAGAAAGGTTTCAGGCTCAAAGTGGGAAAACTAGGGATTAATGTAATTTGGTAGGCTTTGAAAGGCACAATCGGGTCAAAAAAAGCCTACAATCCTTTCTCAAACCAAACATTACTCAAGATTTCGCCTCGAAAACATTCAGGTCAAGTTCTAGATCAACAGTGTAACACAATTGAACTTTGATCAAAAGCTCACCACACAATGCACATGAAACATAAGTTAGTTTTATTCTTATCTTGATTGCATGCAAGAAATTTTCAAGCATCACAAAAGTACAGATAAGAGGTACCACGAGAATCTATAGTTTACCGCAAAGTCAGTCTTTTCCATCATATCAAATATATTTACATGCTCTTAACTACATAGGTCCCAACCGAGCTGACGACATGACTCTTACAGTATGTACAAGTAATTTTTTTTTTTTTTTGAAAGAATGTTACCGAACCCGAGAAGGGCTGCCTACGTATCTCATTAAGATGAGAATCAGGTGTGCGTAGTTCATGCAGATATGACTTGAAAAATATGCACAAACTATTTTTTATTTTTATTTTGTTTTTACCTTTGGAGAAGCTAATACCGAACCCAAGAAGGGTTGCCTACGTTATCTCATTAAAATGAGAATCAGGTACGCGTAGTTCGTCCAGATATGACTTAAAAAATATGCACAACTATTTTATTTTATTTCTTTTTTATTTTTGGAGAAGATAATACCGAACCCACGAAGGGTTGCCTACGTATCTCATTAAGATAGAATCAGTACGCGTAGTTCGTCCAGATAAGCATATAATAATTTAAAATTTAGAAAACTCAAAGAAATTCCTAGGTGTAGCGCCACTAAAATTGTAGTCATGAAGTATTTTTTGACCCCAATTTTTTCCGCACCAATATATTTTATAGTCTCTTAATCGTCAATCTTTATACTGTCTTTTGAATGTAACCTGCGAATTTCCACAATAATTTCTACGTATACTCTTTTTGGATGTTTTCCTTGGAACTGTCTCCTCCCAATTTTCACGAGATCCAACATTGTTATGACCATCCCCGACTGATGTCGGGGACGGTATTCCTACAAAAATATGAGAAATATGTGAGAGCAGGACCATCATGCAAAATAATAATAAAAATAAATGGATGTGACCTCGTAGTTAAATACTCCCCTGATTTATCATTTTGACTTGATATTAATGTCTTGTGAAATACAAAGACTCGAATTTCGCTAATCCTCTTGTCTCATTCGACTTCGAACAAATAATAATTTCTGAATTCGGACATAAATTAATTTTTGCCTTAAAGAAGAATAACTCAAAATAGAAGAGTGTTAGTTTCTGTACATAATGGATAATGCAAAATATCACACAAATAATGAATTAAACACATAATTATGTTTTAATTAAAGACAAACTGAAATATACATAGCATACAAACAATGAATACAAGTCTTATACAAATGTGTATCGAGTCTTGTGTCATGCTTAATATAAGATTTTGGCTTCGCTCTACACTAAATGACTAAGAGTGGCTTTGAATGACTGGGAACCCAAGCGGACAACTTAGGCTGGAACTCACGACAACCATTGGACGCATGACGAACCAATAAATTGCCGATTATTCCAAAAAGGGTGAGTATAAAAAAGTCTGGCTGCGGTTCCGCAAACCGTCCTTTAATATACTATACATACATCAGAAATATGCATGATATACAATGAAAATATACAATAATTAATGATTGAATACTGAGTACAATATGCAAATAATCAACAAAATATATAAGATATAATGAATGACACAACAAAAGAATAATATCCTCAATTTGGAAAAAAAATAAACACATAATGGTTAGAACCTCTATATGTCCCCAGGAGTCGCCATTCTGTTTACATCCCCACTCTGTTCAAATAGGGCTAAACGTCGCGGCAACTCAAAAAATAATTAATTGATTCAATTTTAACGAGTTTAAAAATGAATGAGTTTTAAAAAAGAGTCGCCACCTAATTTTATGAAAAAACTAGGAAACCATTGATGATCTACGAAACCAATTGATTCTAGGTAGGGGTTCAAATTATTTCGAAAGGAAGGGGTTAGGCACCCTTCGAAATCCACAAGTGTGGGTCCCTACTGAATTCATTTTTTTCAAATTGAGGAAAAATAAATAATATACAAGTAATATAAATATGCAATATCACAAGTAATAAAATAAAATAATAACATAAGAAACGGCCTAAGGTTTGCCTAACGTCGATATTTACATAATAATGAATAAAAATATAATTTGAGCTCTTCGAATAGCTTCAAGGAAGCAACTCTGTGTACCTGTAAAGACACTTAGTAAAAGTGTTAGTAATAAATAAATATGAATAAAATTGAATATAAGAAATAATAACTAAAAATAAAAACCCGTCTTATTAACATTGAAGGCCTTGAAAATCGACGGTAATTTCTTCATCGGCCATTTTAACAAATTAATTATATAAACTTAATTAAATTTTCGTCTTATAAAGTGGAGGCCTCTAAACCCGATGGAGAGATTTTCTCATTGGCCAATTTCAACATATAAAATATATAACTTAAATTAAAATTCCGTCTTTTAAAATGGAAAGGCCTCCAAAACCGACGGAGAGATTTTCTCATTGGCCAATTTAATAAATAATATATATGAACTTAAATTAGATTTCCGTCTTTTAAAATGGAAAGGCCTCTAAACCCGACGGATAGATTTTTCATTGGCCATTTTAACAAATAATTAATATAGATTTAACTAAATTTCCGTCTTTTAAAATGGGAAGGCCTCCAAAACCGACGGAGAGATTTTTCATTGGCCCATTTAACAAATAAACATAATAAGACTAGCTTTAAAGAAAAACATAAATTCGCTAAGCTAAATAGTTCATTAGAAGAGATTAAGAGCATCAAAGTTAATTTACTAATAATATTAATCAAGAAGAGAAAAAAAAAAAATGAACAGATAAACAACATATAATAAATAATCAAAATTAGGATATTAAAAATTTAAGCTAACAAATGAGTAAAGGAAACAAAACATACCGCCTAACTTCACTAAACTCTACACCAAAAATTCAGAAGATGCATACTCAATTGTAATAACTTAATATTTAATAATAATAATAATATAATAATAATAATAATAATAATATAGAACCTAAAGAAAAATGCTACAAACAATGGCACAGCAGCCTAACTTAAATGGCAATTATATAATAATATATAATTAAGCAAACTGCAATCATCCTAACTATTAATTACACATAATCTATAAACAAACATAAAGATAATAGCAATTTAAACACATACAGAGGTAACCTAAAAGAAAACTAAAACCCTTAAAGAAAACCAACCAAATGATAAAAAAAAAAAATTAACTAGCAAAACAGAGAACTACCGATATGATGCTTTTCCGATCGGATCTGGGAACTTCGCTGGTTGTTCTTCAGCTCGTTGAAGAGTGATGAAATGGAGCTCCGAGCTCATTAGAAAGTCAGCAAACTACCTGCAAAGTAAGAGAAAAAAAAAAGAAAAAAAAACATCATGAAGGGAAAATGGGATAGGGATTGGTTTGTTTTTGTTTTATATTGCTGTTTGGAGTTGTATTTCGCCGGAAACCGTGGAAATGGAGTCGGCTGAAAACGTATAAGGGATTGAGCTATTTTGCGAGCTCTGAGTTCACCATTAATGGTGGAACTCGAACAAGGAGGAAAGTGGTTTTGTTGGTTTTTTTCATGGGAAAAGGGAAGAGGACGGGTCTGGTTTGGTCG
>CM040627.1:80796193-80906302 GCA_022817965.1 Solanum lycopersicoides | reverse complement strand
TGATTCAATTTTAACGAGTTTAAAAAATGAATGAGTTTTTAAAAAAGAGTCGCCACCTATTTTATGAAAAAACTAGGAAACCATTGAATGATCTACGAAACCAATTGATTCTAGGTAGGGGTTCAAAATTATTTCGAAAGGAAGGGGTTAGGCACCCTTCGAAATCCACAAGTGTGGGTCCCTACTGAATTCATTTTTTTCAAATTGAGGAAAAATAAAATAATATACAAGTAATATAAATATGCAATATCACAAGTAATAAAATAAAATAATAACATAAGAAACGGCCTAAGGTTTGCCTAACGTCGATATTTACATAATAATGAATAAAATATAATTTGAGCTCTTCGAATAGCTTCAACGGAAGCAACTCTGTGTGTACCTGTAAAGACACTTAGTAAAAGTGTTAGTAATAAATAAATATGAATAAAATTGAATATAAGAAATAATAACTAAAAATAAAACCCGTCTTATTAACATTGAAGGCCTTGAAAATCGACGGTAATTTCTTCATCGGCCATTTTAACAAATTAATTATATAAACTTAATTAAATTTCGTCTTATAAAATGTGGAGGCCTCTAAAACCCGATGGAGAGATTTTCTCATTGGCCAATTTCAACATATAAAATATATAAACTTAAATTAAAATTCCGTCTTTTAAAATGGAAAGGCCTCCAAAACCGACGGAGAGATTTCTCATTGGCCAATTTAATAAATAAATATATATGAACTTAAATTAGATTTCCGTCTTTTTAAATGGAAAGGCCTCTAAACCCGACGGATAGATTTTTCATTGGCCATTTTAACAAATTAATTAATATAGATTTAACTAAATTTCCATCTTTTAAAATGGGAAGGCCTCCAAAACCGACGGAGAGATTTTTCATTGGCCCATTTAACAAATAAACATAATAAGACTAGCTTTAAAGAAAAACATAAATTCGCTAAGCTAAATAGTTCATTAGAAGAGATTAAGAGCATCAAAGTTAATTTACTAATAATATTAATCAAGAAGAAGAAAAAAAAAACTGAACAGATAAACAACATATAATAAATAATCAAAATTAGGATATTAAAAATTTAAGCTAACAAATGAGTAAAGGAAACAAAACATACCGCCTAACTTCACTAAACTCTACACCAAAAATTCAGAAGATGCATACTCAATTGTAATAACTTAATATTTAATAATAATAATAATAATAATAATAATAATAATAATAATAATATATAGAACCTAAAGAAAAATGCTACAAACAATGGCCACAGCAGCCTAACTTAAAATGGCAATTATATAATAATATATAATTAAAGCAAACTGCAATCATCCTAACTATTAATTAACACATAATCTATAAACAAACATAAAGATAATAGCAATTTAAACACATACAGAGGTAACCTAAAAGAAAACTAAAACCCTTAAAAGAAAAACCAACCAAATGATAAAAAAAAAAAAATTAACTAGCAAAACAGAGAACTACCGATATGATGCTTTTCCGATCGGATCTGGGAACTTCGCTGGTTGTTCTTCAGCTCGTTGAAGAGTGATGAAATGGAGCTCCGAGCTCATTAGAAAGTCAGCAAACTACCTGCAAAGTAAGAGAAAAAAAAAAGAAAAAAAAAACATCATGAAGGGAAAATGGGATAGGGATTGGTTTGTTTTTGTTTTTATATTGCTGTTTGGAGTTGTATTTCGCCGGAAACCGTGGAAATGGAGTCGGCTGAAAACGTATAAGGGATTGAGCTATTTTGCGAGCTCTGAGTTCACCATTAATGGTGGAACTCGAACAAGGAGGAAAGTGGTTTTGTTGGTTTTTTCATGGAGGAAAAGGGAAGAGGACGGGTCTGGTTTGGTCGGTGGCTGTTATAGCTGTCCGTCGGAGCTCGACTTTGAGCCATTAGAGCTGTCAAAGAAAGAATAAAACGTGAAGGGAAAGGGGGAAAGGAAGGAGGAGGTTGGGCGACGGGAGAGAGGGAGAGGAGAAGAGGGAGGCAGAGAGGAGAGAAAGAGAGGGGGCTGCCAAGAAGAAGGAAGGGCAAGAGATTAGGGTTGTTTTCCCCTTTTTCTAAAATTAATTCCCCAATTTTTTTTTTTTCCACCATCAATTTTAACCTAAATAAATAAAATGTAATGGACCCAAATGTGTGGGCTTGAAATTGTAGGCCGAAAATTATTAATAGAATCCCTATATTTTTTATTTTTATTTTTTTGTATTTGACTAAATTTTAGATTGTGCTAAATTCAACATAAATATTAACAAATGTAACAAATAAAATGAATTTTAAAATAATATAATGAACGTAACTAATGACATGTGAAATGCAATTTTAAAAACTAACTAATAAAAAATCCTAAATTTTGATAAATAAAGATAGTTATCGATAAACTTATTAAAAATTATATAAAAAAAATTATTCTAAGCTATTAAATAAATAAAACTTTAAAATTACGAATTTTAAAAATGTTAGGCCAAAATTGGGTGTCAACAGCTGTCCCTTTCGTTGTGTATGATTGATGAAAGAAATCGTGGACAACGAAAATTGACAAACCCAATTTTGACCAAACACATGACCTTTCTAGAGAAGTGCGGTGGAAATATAGCGGAAGTCAATCCCGAACTCGCATCTAAAAGGTTCCACGCTTCGTTGCGTCTTTGTTGAAGTAATTCGCACATGTGGCTCCTCTGAGAGTGCATCCTCTAGAATGTTCTAAAAAAAAACAAAAAAAAAACTCATTATTATAGGCAAAATTAAAAGAAAAAGGGTAGCATCTCTTATGATACGATAAATGGAGATAAATACAGGTCCCTTGGTAGGACGAATGAATATGATGATCAATCTGTAGGATTTGGAATGTATGTCCATCGGTAGGAAGAATGAATGAAAGAAAAAAAAATGATGATCCATCGATAGGATTTGAATGTATGTCCATCGGTAGGACAACTGAAAAGATTATCCATCGGTAGGATTTTGAATGTATGTCCATCGGTAGGACAAAATGTAAACATCTTTCAACGCAAGTTTCCACCGACTTGAACGTTGAAAAGATAGGGTGCACAACCTTCACCTCCAAATAGATGCGTCTTAAATGCAAATATCTTTCAACGCAAGTTTCCACCGACTTGAACATTGAAAAGATATGGTGCACATCATTCACCTCCGAATAGATGCGTCTTAAATGCAAATATCTTCTTGGCAATGTATAAACTTTTGCGAGGGATGGAATCTTCTCGCGATGCATAAAATTTTGCGAGGGATGAAATCTTCTCGCGATGCATAAATTCCGCAAGGTATGAAATCTTCTTGCGATGCATTAATTTCTGCGAGGTATGAAATCTTCTCGCGATGCGTGAATAATAACTTGCGATGCATGAATATTAACTTGCGATGCATGATCTTTTGCAATGCATGAATATTGACTCGCGATGCATGAATTTTTTTTATTTTTATTTTTTGCGATGCATGAATATTGACTCGCGATGCATGATTTTTGCAATGCATGAATATTGACTCGCGATGCATGATCTTCCGCGATGCATGATTTTCTGCTATGCATGAATATTGACTCGCGATGCATGATTTTCCGCTATGCATGAATATTGACTCTCGATGCATGATCTTCTGCGGGGCATGAATATCTTCCCGCAATGCATGAATTTTGCGAGGGATGGAATCTTCTCGCGATGCATAAATTCCACAAGGTATGAAATCTTCTTGCGATGCATAAATTCCGCAAGGTATGAAATTTTCTTGCGATGCATAACTTTCTGCGAGGTATTAAATCTTCTCGCTATGCGTAAATAATAACTCGCGATGCATGAATATTAACTTGTGATGCATGATCTTTTGCAATGCATGAATATTGACTCGCGATGCATGATGATTTTTTTTTTTTTTTTTTTGCAATGCATGAATATTGACTCTCGATGCATGATCTTCTGCGGGGCATGAATATCTTCCCGCAATGCATGAATTTTGCGAGGGATGGAATTTTCTCGCGATGCATAAATTCCACAAGGTATGAAATCTTCTTGCGTTGCATAAATTCCGCAAGGGATGAAATTTTCTTGCGATACATAACTTTCTGCAAGGGTTTAAATCTTCTCGCTATGCATGAATTTCTGCGAGGAATGAAATCTTCTCGCGATGCATGAATTTCTGCGAGGTATGAAATATTCTCGCTATGCATGAATTTCTGCGAGGTATGAAATCTTCTCGCTATGCATGAATTTCGCAATGCATGAATATTAACTCTCGATGCATGAATATTAACTCTCGATGCATGAATTCCTGCGAGGTATGAAATCTTCTCGCTATGCATGAATTTCTGCGAGGAATGAAATCTTCTCGCGATGCATGAATTTCTGCGAGGTATGAAATCTTCTCGCTATGCATGAATTTATGCGAGGAATGAAATCTTCTCGCGATGCATGAATTTCTGCGAGGTATGAAATCTTGTCGCTATGCATGAATTTCGCAATGCATGAATATTAACTCTCGATGCATGAATATTAACTCTCGATGCATGAATTCCTGCGAGGTATGAAATCTTCTCGCTATGCATGAATTTCTGCGAGGAATGAAATCTTCTCGCGATGCATGAATTTCTGCGAGGTATGAAATCTTCTCGCGATGCATGAATTTCTGCGAGGTATGAAATCTTCTCGCTATGCATGAATTTCGCAATGCATGAATATTAACTCTCGATGCATGAATTAACTCGCGATGCGTGATCTTTCGCAATGCATGAATATTGACTCGCGATGCATGATGATTTTTTTTTCGATGCATGAATATTGACTCGCAATGCATGATTTCTGCGAGGTATGAAATCTTCTCGCTATGCTTGAATTTCTGCGAGGAATGAAATCTTCTCGCGATGCATGAATTTCTGCGAGGTATGAACTTTTGCGATGCATGAATATTGACTCGCGATGCATGAGGATTTTTTTTTCGATGCATGAATATTGACTCGCAATGCATGATTTTTTTGCAATGCATGAATATTGACTCTCAATGCATGATCTTTTGCAATGCATGAATATTAACTCTCAATGCATGATCTTTGTAGTTGCTATCAAGCTTCTCGCAGTACTTATCAGAATTTTGAGGTCTTCCTCAAAAATTCTGTCCCAGTTAGAATTTTGGCAAATCTCAAAATGATCTTCAATCTTGACTTGTTGGCGATAACACCTCTATGGAGAATTTTTGAGATATTTTCAAAAATTCTGTCCCAGTTTTTATTGTAAAGAGAAATAATAATCACACTGGTATATGACCGAACCGTCGTGGCGCCTACATATCCTGTTAATCAAGGAATCAGGTCAAATGTAGTTCCAAACTTGTAGATGATGAATACTGCAAAAAATCTGAAAGAAGATCATCAGTAGAAAATGTACAATATGAACATGATGAAATAGGAAAATAATATTGCCTGTGATATCCAAAGCCTATATAAAAAAAATATGTCACATTTTTGGACGAACAATCCATGCCGTAAAATATGACTCTCACACATACGAGATTAACCCGATGACACTTTTTACGATGAACATCTCAAAAGGCAATTTTTTTTTTTTTTTTTTTTTTTATAAAATTGAAAGACTCTTAAAAAGGTTTTAAAATATTAAAGAATGAGTGTTTTTTCACTTTTTCTTTTCTTTTTGAAAAATAAAAAAAATGATGAGATAATCAAGTCTTCACTACAATTGGTACCGACAGTTAAGATTGCAGGTAAATCTCTCATTTTTTTTTATTTTTTTTTATTTGAATTTGAGGTAATTCCTACAGCTTCAAGTGGTACCTCCAATATACTTAAGGATCAACATGATCTGTTCATCTTGCTTCAAACAAAGGTTTTGAATTATATCAATCCTCATGTTTCAAGTGCCTCACGAAAAGACTTGTCCTATTTCACACATATTTGAAACATTTGATTTTAGGACATTTTCAAAGTGCACTCACACTCACAAGAATGTTCAATGCATACAACTGTGATACCATAGGCTTGCCCCTTATGTAAATCTCCACTAATGTGAGAATATTTAGAATGAGATCATGTAGGGCTTGTCATTGGCTTGTAACGTAGGCTTAGGGATGGGTAAGATATTTATTTGGAATAAAAGTGACTTAATTCCTCCTTGAGTGTTACACAGAATTTGTGCTCTTAATAATTGGTACGCCTTTGACGTCACATCCTCTTCATTGTTCTTCCACCTTTCGACTTCTTTTGAATTCTCATTTTTTTACTCTTTTCCCTTCTTCTTCTTTTTTTCCCTTTGTTTCGACTTCTTTTGAGTTCTCATTTTTTGGAGTTTTCCCATTTTTTTTTTCTCTTTGTTTTGACTTCTTTTGAGTCCTTATTTCTTGGAGCTTTTCTTTTATTTCACTCCTTTCTTATAAATATTTCTCCTTTTGTTGGAGTATTTTCCTTCCCACCTTTTATTGACCTTGTAAGGATATTTTTGTCTTTCTTTATTTCATTCACCTTTTCTTACATTCCTTTTTTTTTTCTTTTCTAGAAGTCTTTTGCTTCATTGGCTTGGGAGACTCGATATCTTTGCTTTCGAAAATTTCAAATATGGATCTTCTCTTATAATTTGCACATTCTTGGTGCACTCAAGAAGGTTGGGCCAAGAGAGGATAGTGCTTGTAAGCACTTAAAAGGGTAGTGGTTAAGAAGATATGGTTGTCCAAAGAAAGGTTTCAGGCTCAAAGTGGGAAAACTAGGGATTAATGTAATTTGGTAGGCTTTGAAAGGCACAATCGGGTCAAAAAAAAGCCTACAATCCTTTCTCAAACCAAACATTACTCAAGATTTCGCCTCGAAAACATTCAGGTCAAGTTCTAGATCAACAGTGTAACACAATTGAACTTTGATCAAAAGCTCACCACACAATGCACATGAAACATAAGTTTAGTTTTATTCTTATCTTGATTGCATGCAAGATAATTTTCAAGCATCACAAAAGTACAGATAAGAGGTACCACGAGAATCTATAGTTTACCGCAAAGTCAGTCTTTTCCATCATATCAAATATATTTACATGCTCTTAACTACATAGGTCCCAACCGAGCTGACGACATGACTCTTACAGTATGTACAAGTAATTTTTTTTTTTTTTTGAAAGAATGATTACCGAACCCGAGAAGGGCTGCCTACGTATCTCATTAAGATGAGAATCAGGTGTGCGTAGTTCATGCAGATATGACTTGAAAAATATGCACAAACTATTTTTTATTTTTATTTTGTTTTTTTACCTTTGGAGAAGCTAATACCGAACCCAAGAAGGGTTGCCTACGTATCTCATTAAAATGAGAATCAGGTACGCGTAGTTCGTCCAGATATGACTTAAAAAATATGCACAACTATTTTATTTTATTTCTTTTTATTTTTGGAGAAGATAATACCGAACCCACGAAGGGTTGCCTACGTATCTCATTAAGATGAGAATCAGGTACGCGTAGTTCGTCCAGATAAGGCATATAATAATTTAAAAATTTAGAAAACTCAAAGAAATTCCTAGGTGTAGCGCCACTAAAATTTGTAGTCATGAAGTATTTTTGACCCCAATTTTTTCCGCACCAATATATTTTATAGTCTCTTAATCGTCAATCTTTATACTGTCTTTTGAATGTAACCTGCGAATTTCCACAATAATTTCTACGTATACTCTTTTTGGATGTTTTCTTGGAACTGTCTCCTCCCAATTTTCACGAGATCCAAACATTGTTATGACCATCCCCGACTGATGTCGGGGACGGTATTCCTACAAAAATATGAGAAATATGTGAGAGCAGGACCATCATGCAAAATAATAATAAAAATAAATGGATGTGACCTCGTAGTTAAATACTCCCCTGATTTATCATTTTGACTTGATATTAATGTCTTGTGAAATACAAAGACTCGAATTTCGCTAATCCTCTTGTCTCATTCGACTTCGAACAAATAATAATTTCTGAATTCGGACATAAATTAATTTTTGCCTTAAAGAAGAATAACTCAAAATAGAAGAGTGTTAGTTTCTGTACATAATGGATAATGCAAAATATCACACAAATAATGAATTAAACACATAAATTATGTTTTAATTAAAGACAAACTGAAATATCACATAGCATACAAACAATGAATACAAGTCTTATACAAATGTGTATCGAGTCTTGTGTCATGCTTAATATAAGATTTTGGCTTCGCTCTACACTAAATGACTAAGAGTGGCTTTGAATGACTGGGAACCCAAGCGGACAACTTAGGCTGGAACTCACGACAACCATTGGACGCATGACGAACCAATAAATTGCCGATTATTCCAAAAAAGGGTGAGTATAAAAAAGTCTGGCTGCGGTTCCGCAAACCGTCCTTTAATATACTATACATACATCAGAAATATGCCATGATATACAATGAAAATATACAATAATTAATGATTGAATACTGAGTACAATATGCAAATAATCAACAAAATATATAAGATATAATGAATGACACAACAAAAGAATAATATCCTCAATTTGGAAAAAAAAATAAACACATAATGGTTAGAACCTCTATATGTCCCCACGGAGTCGCCATTCTGTTTACATCCCCACTCTGTTCAAATAGGGCTAAACGTCGCGGCAACTCAAAAAATAATTAATTGATTCAATTTTAACGAGTTTAAAAAATGAATGAGTTTTAAAAAAGAGTCGCCACCTAATTTTATGAAAAAACTAGGAAACCATTGAATGATCTACGAAACCAATTGATTCTAGGTAGGGGTTCAAATTATTTCGAAAGGAAGGGGTTAGGCACCCTTCGAAATCCACAAGTGTGGGTCCCTACTGAATTCATTTTTTTCAAATTGAGGAAAAATAAAATAATATACAAGTAATATAAATATGCAATATCACAAGTAATAAAATAAAATAATAACATAAGAAACGGCCTAAGGTTTGCCTAACGTCGATATTTACATAATAATGAATAAAAATATAATTTGAGCTCTTCGAATAGCTTCAACGGAAGCAACTCTGTGTACCTGTAAAGACACTTAGTAAAAGTGTTAGTAATAAATAAATATGAATAAAATTGAATATAAGAAATAATAACTAAAAATAAAAACCCGTCTTATTAACATTGAAGGCCTTGAAAATCGACGGTAATTTCTTCATCGGCCATTTTAACAAATTAATTATATAAACTTAATTAAATTTTCGTCTTATAAAATGTGGAGGCCTCTAAACCCGATGGAGAGATTTTCTCATTGGCCAATTTCAACATATAAAATATATAAACTTAAATTAAAATTCCGTCTTTTAAAATGGAAAGGCCTCCAAAACCGACGGAGAGATTTTCTCATTGGCCAATTTAATAAATAAATATATATGAACTTAAATTAGATTTCCGTCTTTTAAAATGGAAAGGCCTCTAAACCCGACGGATAGATTTTTCATTGGCCATTTTAACAAATTAATTAATATAGATTTAACTAAATTTCCGTCTTTTAAAATGGGAAGGCCTCCAAAACCGACGGAGAGATTTTTCATTGGCCCATTTAACAAATAAACATAATAAGACTAGCTTTAAAGAAAAACATAAATTCGCTAAGCTAAATAGTTCATTAGAAGAGATTAAGAGCATCAAAGTTAATTTACTAATAATATTAATCAAGAAGAAGAAAAAAAAAAACTGAACAGATAAACAACATATAATAAATAATCAAAATTAGGATATTAAAAATTTAAGCTAACAAATGAGTAAAGGAAACAAAACATACCGCCTAACTTCACTAAACTCTACACCAAAAATTCAGAAGATGCATACTCAATTGTAATAACTTAATATTTAATAATAATAATAATAATAATAATAATAATAATAATAATATATAGAACCTAAAGAAAAATGCTACAAACAATGGCCACAGCAGCCTAACTTAAAATGGCAATTATATAATAATATATAATTAAAGCAAACTGCAATCATCCTAACTATTAATTAACACATAATCTATAAACAAACATAAAGATAATAGCAATTTAAACACATACAGAGGTAACCTAAAAGAAAACTAAAACCCTTAAAAGAAAAACCAACCAAATGATAAAAAAAAAAAAATTAACTAGCAAAACAGAGAACTACCGATATGATGCTTTTCCGATCGGATCTGGGAACTTCGCTGGTTGTTCTTCAGCTCGTTGAAGAGTGATGAAATGGAGCTCCGAGCTCATTAGAAAGTCAGCAAACTACCTGCAAAGTAAGAGAAAAAAAAAAGAAAAAAAAAACATCATGAAGGGAAAATGGGATAGGGATTGGTTTGTTTTTGTTTTATATTGCTGTTTGGAGTTGTATTTCGCCGGAAACCGTGGAAATGGAGTCGGCTGAAAACGTATAAGGGATTGAGCTATTTTGCGAGCTCTGAGTTCACCATTAATGGTGGAACTCGAACAAGGAGGAAAGTGGTTTTGTTGGTTTTTTTCATGGAGGAAAAGGGAAGAGGACGGGTCTGGTTTGGTCGGTGGCTGTTATAGCTGTCCGTCGGAGCTCGACTTTGAGCCATTAGAGCTGTCAAAGAAAGAATAAAACGTGAAGGGAAAGGGGGAAAGGAAGGAGGAGGTTGGGCGACGGGAGAGAGGGAGAGGAGAAGAGGGAGGCAGAGAGGAGAGAAAGAGAGGGGGCTGCCAAGAAGAAGGAAGGGCAAGAGATTAGGGTTGTTTTCCCCTTTTTCTAAAATTAATTCCCCAATTTTTTTTTTTCCACCATCAATTTTAACCTAAATAAATAAAATGTAATGGACCCAAATGTGTGGGCTTGAAATTGTAGGCCGAAAATTATTAATAGAATCCCTATATTTTTTATTTTTATTTTTTTGTATTTGACTAAATTTTAGATTGTGCTAAATTCAACATAAATATTAACAAATGTAACAAATAAAATGAATTTTAAAATAATATAATGAACGTAACTAATGACATGTGAAATGCAATTTTAAAAACTAACTAATAAAAAATCCTAAATTTTGATAAATAAAGATAGTTATCGATAAACTTATTAAAAATTATATAAAAAAAATTATTCTAAGCTATTAAATAAATAAAACTTTAAAATTACGAATTTTAAAAATGTTAGGCCAAAATTGGGTGTCAACAATCGGTTGTAGTTTCGGAAATCCTTTGCCGCGAATTCTCCACCAGGCGAGAATATCTTCAGTAGGTTCTGTATTTTGATTAACATAAGCATCAAAATCATTTCTATTATCGTGTGAAAGTTCAAGATAATCATATAAATATTCATCAATATTATTTTCATCAAATCTACTTCTAGAGCTTTGAGGTTCATCACTTGAATTATTTTTATTAGCATTATATAAATCATACAATTTTCTAGCTTCAATTTTTATGCTATCTTTAACTAGTTGACAACTAGGAATTTCTTCTAATACATCATTAATATCTAAGTTAAAATATATTTTTTCAACCATTTTTGATGCACCTATATCTTTATAATTAGGGTTTAAAAGACATGCGGTTAAATAAATTTGAGGAATAGGAATATAATATTTTTTAAATTTTAGAATCATTTTTTCAATTGTTTGTTGAAATCTTGGTTTATTTTTATATTGATATAATTTAGAAGAAATTCTACAAATATCAGGCAAAACAGTACAAATTGAAGGACTATAAAGTACGGATATTCTTTTTGTAGTTAAGTAAAAAACTTTTAGAAAATCTATAAGTTCATTTATATCACGCCAATCACTGTCATCTAGTCTATATGCCATATCAGAATTATGCGCATTCCAAACCATTTGTAAAGGTATCCTATATTCATAAGCGACTACAAGCATTTCATATAAAGTATTTCATCTAGTAGCCACTGTTTTTGAAATTTTTCTAGGTGGAAGGTTATTTTCAAAACAACGATTTTGAAAATCTTTACGTCTAGACTTAACTTGACACTTAAATATGAAATGACATGCATTTTCTACTTTTGTACATCCGTTATCATACATTTGTACACCATCTCTAACCATCAAATTATATATATGTGCAGTACACCTAATATGATAATTATCACCAAAAAAAGGACAAAGAGTAGGTTTTAAATAATCAACAGCGACATTATTACTTGAAGCATTATCTAATGTTATACTACTTATTTTATCACATATTCCATAACTTTGTAAAATATCTAAAATTGTTTGAGCAATATAACTACCAGTTTTTCGCATTTGACAACATTTATAACCTAAAATTCTTTTTTGCATGTACCAATTTTCGTCTATCCAATGTGCAGTAACAGTCAAATAATCGTTACCATTTACACTATGACCCATATCAGAAGTAATAGCTAATTTACAAGTATTATAATAAAATAAACAACGAATATATTGAAAATGTTGTGCATGATAATCAAATACAACCTTTTTTATTGTATTTCTTGCAAAACCTTTAAAATTTGGATTATATACAATTTGAATATAATGTATAAAACCGGGATTTTCAGCAAAACTAAATGGTAAACCCATAACACAAATCATTTTAGCTAATTCTTCAAGATCTTTTTCTCTACTATATGAAAGTGGTAAACTAGAGCCAGAAACATTAGACGGATTTAATTGTGTTTGTACCATGTTAGAGCCGCCTACTCCAACATTTTCAGGAAGAGGGGTACCATTTTTTTTTGCTTCCGCTACCGCTTTAGCATGCAAAAATTCATTTTTACAACAAGCCATTAAATGACTACTCAAGTGTCCCGTCCCGCCAGATTTACCAACAGTTTTATGATTTAGTCTATGTTTACATTTATTACAAATAGCTTGTGTTTTATCTTCATTTTGTGTCATAAATTGCCAAACAACCGATTTTTTAGCACGTTCTACCTTAGGCCTAGGATGTACGGGGGGAACAGGGGCAGGGCAACGAAAGGGAGCGGGACTAGGAGCGGAACTGGGAGTAGTAGTAGCCGTAGGTGGCTCAGTTTCACAATCATCATCATCAAAAGAAGGCGTATTAGTATAATTATCAATATCATTTTCATTATCATTATCACTAGGCAAATCCTCATCAAAATTACCAAAGCGACGTTGTAAATGTTCATGATAATGATCTAATTCTGAATTACTATCAATATTAAAAACAGTATCATCAACATGTGTATAATCATCCGTATTTATTCTTAATATAGTAGATTTTTTAGTTTTTGATTTAGAAGAACTACCGGTTTTTGCATTATCGGATGATGTAAAGTTACACATATTTTTAACACGCTCAAATGCACTTTTTTTACCCTTTCCTTTTTGAACAATATTTTTACCGGAATCCATATTAAAATATTAAACGTGAGATGTAAATAATAAATCACAAAATAATAGGAAAAATGTAATGCAAATAATAAATCACAAAAAAAAAAAATTATTTAAAAATTAAACTAAAAGTTGGAACGAATATACCGAACTTCTACTTAAAAAAGTAGACGTTTATGACCGTTGAGAGCCGAACGTGGAAAGTTGAAAGTTGAATTTTGAAGCTCCAAATCCAATTTTCAAAGACCAAATAAGGCAACACCGAAATTTAAGAAATTATATATTAGAGAATTAGAGATTAGAGAATAGAGAGTTGAGAGAATAGAAGATGAGTAGATGAATTTGTGATAAAATAATGAATTTTAGGAGTATTTATAAGTAAAAAAATGGGTTAAAGTGTAGTATTTATAACTTTAGGGTATTAAAAAAAGTTAGGGGGGTAGGGGGTTGAATTGGCTGATTTTGGGATAAAATAGCCGTTGGGGGGCCCACTAGCCGTTACCCAACGGCTATAAACGGCTTAATTTAAAAAAAAAAAAAAAAAAAAAAAAATTCTGACCGGACCGGACCGGTATTTTCCGGAACCGGGAATTACCGGTATTTTCCGGATTCCGGTTCGGTACCTGTCCCGGAACCGGACCGAACCGGTCTGTACCGGGACTAACCGGTACCGAACCGGGACGGACCGGACGGGATTCCGGGAATTCCCGTTACCGCCGCCAGCCTTAATTAGTAGTAATGTAGCAAAAACATAGTGGGAAGAACAACTGGAAAGGAGTACTATTAAATTAACATTGTCTATCTTGCCGTATCAATTTTTTTTTAGGGATAATGAGTACCCGTCAATCTATGCTCGAAATCTCAGAGACACACTTATATTATACTAAGGTCCTATTATGTGACTGAAAAAGGATAGGACCTTAGTAGTCCTATTATGTGACTGAAAAAGGGATAGAAAATTATTAATAAAATAAGTTCAGGGATAATAGGACCTTAGTATAGTATAAATGTGTCTCCGAGATTTCGGGCATAGGTTGAGGGATATTTTCCCTTTCTTTTATAATAAATAAATTTTGCTCTAACCTGTCCTGCCCCGCCCCATCCTATTTAACTGTTCCCCAACCCCACTGCTTAAGAGTTTTTTCTATCCTGCCCCGCCCAATTTCCATCCCTAGTTTCATATTTTTGTGTGGGAAAATTAATGTTTAACATGGGTAACTTCCTTCATAATTGGTGGTTCGAATGGTTCAAAGTGATGGATAAGACTTTGAGAGGCATCTATCACTAGAAATAATTTCGACCACAGATCCTCAAGAACCCACTGCCACTTCTAAGATATCAACAGGTGTGTCCAATAGAGGAAGAAGTTCAATGTTATCCTGTCTCTGCCAAAAGATATTCTTCTTCTTCAAAAGGAGATTAAAGCAGCCATCAATTTATGGCCTCAACATGTATAGATAATGACTTATTATTTCCACTCTCTTAGAATCATTTTTAACCTTATCCATCCACCAGATACCACAACTCTGCACCAAGCTTTACATGCATATGAACAATGTTTGATTATTATCTTAATATATATTCTCTCGATTCATTTTTACGTGAACATAGGAAGAAGTAACTAATATTAAAAAATATTTTTAAAATAGTGAATAAATAAAAATAAACGGAGAATGAGTATCACGCAGTTGGTGAACCAATCACGCAAAACACATATAGATGTTCTGAATAGTAACAGCAGTTTGTTTGGGCCAATAATAATAATAATAACACACAAGAAGCAGATAGATAAGCGAAAGGTGGCCATTACAAATATCTTCAGTTTGGGAAATGGCAACTTCTTTAGCTTCTCAACTTTCTGGTCCAAAATCCGCCATTTCCTTTTCCTCTCCACCACAATTTTCTGGTCTCCGTCCATCTTCTAATTTCAAGCTTGACAATACGCACTCTTTTTTCCAAAATGTTGACTCTCACTTACGCCTTTCTCCCTATCACAAAGGTTGCAGACCCGTCGTCTCCATGGCTGGCTCCGGCAAGGTATAAAAACTTTTAGATTATACATTTGGCTTAGTAGGTTTCGTCAGTTTGTTAGGCTCTGTGTCTGTGTGTGATCTGAATTGATACAAGTTATTAGAACAGAGTATGGTACAATGACTGTATTGAATCACTTTTACTGAGTAAACAACAAATTAGAAACAGCAATTGGATTAACAAGTTATTTATTGTACCTTGTTTTCAATTATGTCTTCAATCCAAACTAGTTGGGGTTTACTACATGAATCCTCTATATTTGTTCTACTCTATTTGAGCCCACCTTTCATTAGTTTATGGGACTACTTCAATTTCCCACCTTAGCACACTGGATTAGGCTGGTTGGCTTCTTCTTTATAAAAACAAGCATCCAATGCAACATGGGTTAGATTTGTCTATAATTTTCCCCTAAAATGCATTATGGTAGCTTTCACAAATTTTACATTTGAACTTTAAATTATTGCCCTTTTCCTATTGGATGTTTGTCTGATTATAGTTTTCTTCTTGTTTGCAGTTCTTTGTTGGTGGCAACTGGAAATGTGTAAGTATTACATCTTGTGTCCTCTTGTCTAGTTATGTAATTGAAATTTGAAACCCCTCTTTTTCATAAGGGCGGTGACGTTTATTTCCCTATGTTTTTTTTTTTGTCTTTGTAACGTTGTCAATGTTTCTCGCAGAATGGAACAAAGGACTCCATAAGCAAGCTTGTATCTGATCTGAACAGCGCGAAACTCGAGTCAGATGTTGGTGAGTTCTTCAATGTTGTTCACTTTCCAGTGCCTCAAGCTGTATGTGCATATCCATCTTTCTGTGAAGCTGTCTCAATGACTTTCTACCCTATTCGGATTTTGATTGCAGAGTAATCTTTGTAAGCCTGTTATAGTTGCCACTTAGTTTGATCCTAGTTTGCTGACTACTTCTCACCCTACATTCAATGTAGTTTGTTGTGCATATCCCTTTCATAGTGCTGTTCTAGGATGATATCTCGTTTTATTCAAGGCCACACGGATAACACTGTGCTCTTTTTTTTTTTTTATACTTGTATTTGAAATCTGAAATGATTCTTTCCTCGTCTTGGTAATACTGGTATTCAGTTTTAATGAGAATGAAGTTGATAATGCAAGCATTAATGAAAAATATAGAAACCTTATAAGAATTGTGAAGATTTGCAATTGAAGTATTCATGACACTGGCCATATATACATGTCCTGTTGATACTTATCCTTTACAAACCTAGACGTAGAGATAAGTCTTGGAAAAGCAAGTCATCTTTGAATGTTCTGGCCACTGGATTTAGAAGCAAACTCATGTTAATTAGCCTGCTCAAAGTGGTGTTGCAAAAGGCATGACAAAGGCACACAAAAGATGATGCTTCTGTTAAGGGGAATCCTTTTTCTGTTTCTTGTTTGCAGGTCTGCTGCATTTTAGATGATTCAGTTGTTCATCCTACTCTACTCTCATTCTCTTTATTCTTTCTTTGCTTCCCAATATTCACTCGTAGTATCGATAAAGATGTAATACCAGTATTTGTAATTGGATTGTCCATGTGCAAAGTTTCATAAATGTTTGGTGCTGATAGCCCAGTCCTTCCAGAGTATGCACCCTAATGGTTTCGGCATTGTGATATCATATCATTATATAGATAAAACACTTTCTCCACCTATTATATTGATTTTCTTCATCTTCATTGGGGTCAACTAATCAAGATTGCTGAAAATATTATTAATATCTAACATTCATGTAGTAATTTTATATTCTGAATCAGTTGCTATCACAGAATAATATGTTCTTCTTGGATACTTGCAGATGTGGTTGTAGCACCTCCTTTTCTGTACATTGATCAAGTGAAGAGTTCACTAACTGATAGGATTGAGATTTCTGGTCAGAATTGCTGGACAGGCAAAGGTGGAGCTTTCACGGGTGAAATCAGGTTAAACTCACATGTAAAATTAAATTTAAATCAATTAATGCACCAGAATTGCTTTGTTCTTTCACTATATGATGGTTTATGGTAATTCAACAGTCTAGTTTCGAATGTTAATGAGCAGTCTTTCCAAATTTTCTGAAAATCCAGACCAAAATTTACTTCTGTTTCTTTTATAATGATGTTGTCTGGGTCATCAAGGCATACCTCTGACTATTCTACTTGATATCTGCTACCTCCCACTGGCATATGTATCCGGTAACTTTTTTCCCGAAGGCTTAGTTAAATAGAAGTAACGACCTAGCATTTTTGGCTCTTTGGTATTTGAACTCTGATAAAGATAGGATCTCAATAGCCTTCTCACAACCAAGCTATAAAGGGAAATTGCCCCATTAAAGGAGCGACAAGATGGCTAAGGAATCTATACAAGTTTATTCTTCCTGATTTTCACTGTAGTTTTAATTTGTGTCCTTTCAAGGTGCATCGAACCAATGTTTTTCTTGTCATCCTAATGAGAGAGTGTTAACTATATTTTCACCAATAAGGCCTGCATGACATGGCTGTTGAGATCAGAAGTTTCTCTTTGTGTTTTCTCTGTGGTTATGGTTATCTTTTTTTGAGTGAGAAGAGGTAAAGTTGTACTAAGAGCCGAATCTACTATTCGAAAGGAGAAAAAGTGTATCCTTGTTCTTCTTGCAAGGGTTCTAGGATATCTAACAGTGAATCTACTTATAGTAATTCTTCCTTACACCCAAAATGAAACAAAAGCATAGAAGTCATCTTAATCTTCTGGACAAGCCTGACTATATCTTCCAAACATCTTGATTTTCTTTTCTTCCAAACAGTCCACCAAATACAAGCCGGAATTTTACCACATCAAGTAAAGAGTGCCACTTAGATGGGTATTTTTTCCCATCTGTGTTTCCAGTGCCTAATACCAGCCTGCGATCCAGTATGATTTAAAGCTGTGTATGAAGATTTGACATTGTAGCTCTGGCTTAGCCATGTCAGTCTTTCTTGTTGATCAATACTTCCATAAAATTGCTTCAGTATTATGAAGAAATTTGAAGCCTATTGATTTCCGAATTATCCGTCAAGAAAAAGAAGATAATAATGAGTAGTGAATTTAGTACAACAATATCCACCATTGTATTCATATTTCATTAACAATAGCATTACTATGTAGTCAAGATATTGAATAGAATAAAAGGGAATCTGTTATCTGATTGTCCTACAAGGCCACATCTCCACAAAAATATAAGCCAATGCTTCTTCCGCCAATTAGATGTGGAATCCAACATTAAAAGTTGAACTCCACTTTATGAATCCTATTAGACGTGCAGTTCATTAGGTAATGGACGGCAGACTGTCATTTCTTCATTGCTCGTTGTGTATGACTTCAAAATATGTCATAGATCAAGTGTGGACCCAATTACTCTCCTGTTCTTCAATTTATAATATGTTTCATTTAACGTATGTAGCGTGGAACAGTTGAAAGATGTTGGCTGCAAGTGGGTCATTCTTGGTCATTCTGAGCGGAGACATGTAATTGGAGAAAATGATGAAGTAAGGCTTAGCAAGAATCATTTGATTTGTGAATTTTATGGAAAACTAAGCAATTTGTCACAAGTGAAATGAAGTAAAACATTTGCCGGGTCTTGATGATACTTCGTTGTGTGTTGAGCTGTTCACTAAGGACTTGACTGGGCCATTCTCTCATGCAGTTTATTGGGAAGAAGGCTGCTTATGCCTTGAGCCAGAATGTTGGAGTTATAGCCTGTATTGGAGAGCTATTGGAAGAAAGAGAAGCTGGAAAAACTTTTGATGTGTGTTTCAACCAGTTGAAGGCTTTTGCCGGTGAGATTTTGCTGATTATGTTGAATATTGTCTTTCTTGCAGAATCTTTCATCTCATATTCATGAGACCTATATATGTATATGATGTTCTATTAAAAGATAAGATTACTCACTGGGGGCAGGGATGAGGGATGGAATAGTCATTTAAATCCATTGCCTTCGCTTAATGAATTTTTTCTCCCTTAGGCTAAACGTGTTTCATGTGAAAGCTTTATCTTTCTTAGATCTGTTTGATTGGCATTTCTGTGATGTGCAGATGCTTTACCAAGTTGGGATGATGTTGTCATCGCATATGAGCCTGTATGGGCTATTGGAACTGGTAAAGTGGCGTCACCTGAGCAGGCTCAGGAGGTCCATGCAGCTGTTCGTGATTGGCTAAGTAAGAATGTTTCTGCAGAAGTTGCTTCTAAAACACGCATCATATATGGAGGTAATGAATTTGAGTGTTGAATTCATGTAAAAAATACCTTTTCGTCTTCTTTCATGCATGTGAATTGAGATTGCATGAGTTGTTAAAAGTTAAGGATTTCAGCCATGTTGTGATTTGTTATTGATATGTCAACTAGATATCGTAAAAGTTCCCCTCTTCCGCTTGGTTGTGTTGAGCCGTACCAAAATTACAGTAGTCTACAACTCTTTTTGTTTGTTTATACATGGGGGGAATGGGGAAGTGAACACCCAACTCTTTTTGTTGAATTCTTATTTGTTTGTCTTTTGAAGAATTCTTTTTTTTCTTCTTTTTGTGAGTCAGTGAAGGACTTCGATGCATTGTTAAATTAAGACAAATCCAACCTGTATTTAGTGCTCCAAAATCCTGTTTCTTTGCTGTTGATATGCCTAGATTTTTCGTGAAACTGAATTGTAATTAGCATGTTTCATAAAACTGTAAAATATTGACAGGCTCTGTGAACGGAGGCAACTCTTCTGACCTGGCGAAGAAAGAAGATATTGATGGCTTTCTAGTTGGGGGTGCTTCTTTAAAGGTTATCTTTTAATTGCCAAGTACATGCATTTTGTCTGGCAAATATTTTTTAGTTTCCTATTTGCCTGTAACATGCAAGAACTGTATCCTGGACCAAAATTACAAGAATCAACACATGGATAAGTTATTAAATTTGAGCTGGACCTAGAATTTATGGCATCCCTTGAGAAAGAACATCATATCTAGAAAATGTTGTTCACTGTGACTAGTATTGGAAAATAATTGTTGCTCATCGTGACTATAAGTGGACGGTGGACCTACCCTTTATCATGGACGCTAAAAATTCTTTGGTATTGGGGCAACTACTGCACACACTCTGGAGTGCCAAAGTTAGTTTGGAAAGAACTCCAGTGATATGTGGAGTTTAATGTGAAGATCATTGGGACTTGGGAGTTTGATGGAGTATGACAAAAGCAATGTCCCTAGCACTTTGGTTCAATGATAAGAGCACAGTGCATGACATGTGGGTTAGACTCATGTCAATAGTTCGACTCTGCCATGGACTAAAGCCGGTTTTTAAGTGGAGACGGGTAAAGGGACAACCCATTATCCACCAAGTTACAACCATGCACCAAATGTCCCTCCGAATTTTTTTTTGGTTATCACAAAAAGATGATAGAAGGTAATCAGCCATAGGTGGTGGTTGTATCTTAGAAATTTACATGGAGATAGAATAAAAAAATACACATTTCGATTAGTTTCATTAACTGTGTACTAAACCAACTCCTCTGTACTGGATATTTCTAACTTGTTGTCGCTGCATCATTTATTCCAAGTAGAAATACTCCATTGTTTTTGAAAGGTGTGATTTATGAAATGCGCCGTAACCTTAATATACTATGTTTCAGGGTCCTGAGTTTGCCACCATTATTAATTCTGTAACATCCAAGAAGGTAGCTGCTTGATCATTTGTCACGGGTTGTAGTCGTGGAAATAAATGGCGTGGAAAAATAACAGTGCTGGAAGCATCAGATGGCCAAGGAGTTTTATCTAGTGGAATTTTGGTAACTTCCCAACTCATCTTGTATAACCTGTTTTTCATCCATCTCATCTTAATAATACAGTGAAAGCAAATTGTGCTTCAGAGTGTAAATTTTTTATTATAGCGGGGTTTGGATGTGTTGTATGTTCCTTGACTCTAATTATACTGAAGTTTGTTGAATTCACTTGACCCCAACCCAAAATAAATATCTATGCTTCAAATGATGAATGTGGATTGTGAAAAGTATGGTCAATTAGTACACTTTCTGCTCTTTTTTTAACTTCTTGGAACTACAGTTTGATTTCAGATGTTTGAAGGCACCTTAGCTCCCAGAGTCCCAGTGCACTGCACACAGCAAAGCATATCATCACTCCAGTCTCCAGCATAGTAAGTGAAGTTTCAGTAGTAGAAATTCAAATTTGATCACATCGTCTTGGATTTTGAAACTTATAAAAGTGGAACTCACGAATAGTGTTCTAGAGTTAAAAACTTTTATAAGTGAAGCTCCATGAAGTCTCGGAATTCGAACATATACATGTAGAACCAAGTCTTTTTGCACTTAATTGTAATGGAGAAGTAACTATTTTTAAGCGTAAAAAAATAAAAGGTCTAATACTTGACAAGTCATACCAAACTTTAGGCATAAAAATCCGATGTTTCGCCTTCACAATTTTCAACTTCAACCGCTTACGTCTGAAGTTGTTCCCAAAGCAAATGAACTTTGCATAAAAAATAATGGGCACAGAAATGACATGACGATCCCAAAACTGGGCATTTGTGCACATCGGCCAAATAAAATTTGGATCCATACATTATACATATAATTGAGCTTCAAAGTCTTTCAATGAAATATTATGTGCTTTCAAAAAGGTCTATTGTCCCTCGAGTTTCAAACCATTGGCAAGGGATATCAAATTCACATAATTAAAAAGAGATGATGCCATACTTCTACTCATACTGGTACACATGAACTCCCAAGGCTCGAGCTCAGCAAAACTTCTTTGTACTGAATTGAGTCTCAGCTTTCGAAGAAGGGTGTGTGTATACAGTTTGCTACAACATCTTAGCAGCAGAGCACAATCATGTCCCCAAGGAACCAATGTCAAATTTTGCATTCTTTGATTAGCCTTCAACCGTAGGTCTTGAAGAACGGATCAAGAGGGGCGTTTCCGATTGCTGTTAAAACAGGCTGCAGGTGAATGCCCCCGCTGCGAGCCTTTAACCCTGTGAGCAATGTAGTGATATGGGAAACTCCACAAAGAGACTTTGCCAACAAAAGTAGTTATCATGATCAATCACACTTTTCCTCCATACTGGAAATGGATCTTGTAATCATGTTGCAAAGTAGCAAGGGTATTTCTGCAGGGTCCCTCTATAAAAAATAGAAAGGTTAAATAGTGAGCCAACAGGCAACTAATAGCTTAATATTCTTTCAAACTTTAGAAAAGGTTGATATTGCTCACCTCCGAATACTGTGTGAAGACGTTGAAGATCGTCTTCTGAGCAAGCGTCTATTAAAGCATAGACACCAGGTCTTAAAGCTTCATCGATTTCCCTTCCAAGTTGAAAAAAAAAATCATTAAGATAAGAGAACAGGAATCAAAAATGCAAATCACATTGTGCCTCTAACATGAAATCAAAAGTGAATACAACAAAAAAGTACCGGATGATTCCATTTCTAAGCCGGCCATATCCACAGTACACCCATATGTAGCAAGATAGGAATTGAAAACAATTGTCACCGTAAACATCTTTGTGCTGCCTAATCTGCAATATAGAAAGGGGACAGTCATTGTATCAAAGACATGAAAAGAAACCTCTTGGATTTATGTGAATTGACAAACAGTGAATGAAACTAATGCATTGATGGCCAAAAATCAAAACTTGCACTAGCACTCTTCTAACAATGTAATTGAGACAAGAAACCGACATTGTCAAATTATCTTTAAATCAAAAGAGTGGACTAATAACATGCCTCCTATGTTATCTAGTTTCAACAATCTCAGAACTTCTCTTTTGATAACTAATGGAAATTTTATTAATGACTTCCAATACTAACTACCAAGCTAGTAAACGGATAAAAAGAAACTCAGTACAAAGCTAGTAATGAATGGGAACAACCACCCCAGAACTGACTGACTAAATCCAAGCTTAGAACTAACATGTTCAAAGTCCAAAAATAAGGATGAAACTCAAGGCAAGTTCTTCCAAGTTGAGCACTGTTTATAGTACATTCAATTTTAGGCAGAGTCGTGAATTTTGAATCATAAAGCACTCATGAGCCTGGGCCTAAGTATCCAGAAGCAACCTGTAAAGCCCGAAAGCCATCTGTCTTTTACTCCAATTTTTTCAAAAGAGCAAAAGGCAACTATAAATGATGCAGGAGGGAAGTATTTAGATCATGTTAACCCAACATTTCAGTAATTGAAAATTCCATTATTGAGGAGAGAGTATAAAGTAGAAGTAACCTCACCTCTTCATACACCCTTCGTAGAAAACTGGCGCATTTTACTCCTCCTTGAACTTCCCATCCAAAATAATCTCCTCCAACTGGACTAGTGCATACCATCTCTAAACAATTAAGAAGTCTGCCAACTGAATCTTCCAGAAGCGCAATGCAGCGCCGTGTCTCACTACATATCGCGAAAACCAAGAGAATTTAGATCATGGACTTATAAGGGAAAATTTGCTCAACATCCACACATCTATAATGTTTATCTATCTCTTTTGAAGTTCCCAAGTAATCATCATAAATTGAACTGTGCACAACTTAAGGGAATAGGCCACAAATATTTCTAGTTTGAAGGAAATAAGAACAAAGGAAGTAGCAAACCTTCTGTGATGCTTTAGAACAGTACACAGCATTCGGCAGCATGCAGCATATAGCTTTATGCAAAATCCTCTATCCACGACGCTTCTTTCGCTTCCAGGAACCTCAGTTTCTTCGAAAGTCAAGCCTCCTGTATAATTAGAGCAAAGCGGAACTTTGGATGTCCAAAGCTGAAAAGCACTCTGAAATATTGTAGCAGGCAGATGCAATAACTGCCCAATATGGCATGCTTCCAATTGGAAGAAAGCGTGTTTGGCAGAAATTTTTGTCAGCACTGAAATGCACATCAGACAAACAGAGCCAGGGTCAGGTTCAGCAAAATCTTTCCTGAACTTATGATTTCTGAAAAACATCTTGGGGCCTTGCAAGTGCAGGACTACATTGAGAAGAGACGATGCTAAGTTCTGGATATGCCTTTTGATCACAGCCAACTTTTTACGCCCTATAAAAAAGACAAAGGACATACGAAACCACAAGTTACGAACAAATCTGAAAAACACAAGTATAGGGCAACAGTATCGGGATTTTTTGCAACTTAATATGAAGAACAATCAGCTTCCTAGACCATCCAACAAACAAATGAAAAACATCACAGCTTCCAGAGAGATCTCACACATAGATGGAGATCTTTGCAAGTACTACTTTGCCTCTGAAGACATACATGTTAATAAGTTCCTAAACTGATGTCGTCTTAGTCTCTTTACATGCAATGAGCAAAGCCAATGCAATTATTGTCCTTTTGACTAATTTAGTGTTCTGAAAAGTAACAACCTCCCAGTCAAAAGATCCTTCAAGTAAAAACAAGAAATCATGTACAAAAAGAATCAAAAGTCCCCCTTTTTCAGGGGGACTGTGTTATTTTCTCCCCTCCACTCCTCACGCTCCTCTTGTGATTTATGACTTAAAGTTACTCATCTGTCCAAACCAGAACTTTCATAATTAATGTAATGCAACATCTGAGGAATTTAAAACTATTTGACCAGCCCTACTAGCTCCTACTCAAACATATCCTTTCAGAATTCAAACCATTTGGATCTTTTTCCACATCCAAACCATTAGTAATAGCATAATGAACATCTGATTGTTAGAGCTATTCAGTTAATTTAATGTCGACAAGACGACAAGAACCAGTGTTTTTTTTTTGAAACTGAAGAACCAGTGTTTTCTTATCCTTCACAAGGTTAAAACTGAAATATAAATACATCATCTCTCGATCTTTCTTGCAATCCAAAGAGCTTAATTTCTCTCTTATCTGGACAAAATAATGTAATCATTTGTGGAGTCCAAATGAAAGCAAAGAACTTTGACATAAACATTGTGGTACCTATCTCGCATTTTTCTCATAGGGCCCCCCGTTTGGACATGTGATATGAAATCAAATTGATATGAAGTAGAAGTTATGATGCAATTCGGATTTCTTCAGTTGTATTTTTTTTTATAACATGAAAACCCCACAATTTGTGATAACTATCAAAATTTCCCCAATTCTTACGCAATCTTACCAAATTGAACAAACCATAGTTCATAAACAAGATATTGGAATATCAAATGGCGCCACATTGCAAATACACATAATTTTATAAGGATTCACTAGTCAAACTGTAGTAGTAACTAGTTAGTCTTTAATATAATAATTTCACATGATACAAACTATCTTTTCACGCCGAACATGTCTTTTTTTGCAAAATTTAAAATGGCGGGTCCTTTTTTTTTAAGAAAATATAAACTTATGGGTCAAGTTTTACATTTATAAAAGTTGAAATCATGATTTGAGCTTTTTGGAGAATTTGGGATTTGAAATCATGATCTCAAATCACATGTCCAAACACTGTTTTGAAATTATGACTTAATATCGCATGTCCAAACACAAGCTTAGTACTATAAAGTAAACCTTGGATATAAAATAATACCTGACACAGATTCAAGAATCAGATCCAAGCAATCAATGCCTGCAGCAACATAAGCAGAGACCTTTGCTCCATCTGAACTTCCTGTAGTTACTTCATAGTTAATAATGCAGTGCTCCTGCACACCAACTAATGCTCTCTCAATAGCCTGAATAGCAGACAATAAATGCAATTCAGAAGCTCTGCTGACAAAATTCGCGAATGACATCCTCAACCTGGATTTTAACTCATCCAAGTGGTTAAGCCAATGAGAGTTGGATAGGTCATGTTCTGGCAGACCACTTAGCATCTTGGTACTTGATTCTATCTCTCGAGATGCTAGAGTAGCTTCCTTCCCCTGTAAAGATATGCACTTCCCCATGGCCCTCAAATGCAATTCTATTTGCTTGACAAACAAATCTCTAGAAGACAAAGGATTAACCAGAGGAAATATTTTTCCCACCTCTCCAATGAACTTCGCAACACCATCTAACCAAATAAAAGAGAACTGTTCAAGTGACCCCCTGTGGTTGGCAAAATCAGAAAGCAAGACATGAGAGACACGGATTAGTATGGGAAGAAGATTCTTTGGCAAGGAAGTAGACTTGGTATGCAGCGAAAATTTTAGAATAGCTGAAGAAGCACCAAAAATATGCTTCAGACAAAATGCTGCTTCAAGATTTTCTCCTTTGGAAAGTCCTTGTAATAAAGATTTCCTCAAATATTGTTGCTCAAAGTCCACATTGGCCAAAAGAGACTCAATACCTCCAAACTTTTGCAAGTCATTCTTACTGTCATTAGACTGTAAGGAGTCAGCAGAACCAGAATAGTGTTCTTCCTTATTCACATTATTAGCCTCATCAGCAGAGTCCCTAGATTGGCAAGTTCCCGCTGCCAATAGTTCATTGCAACATTCTGTCTGGATAGAAGTGTGGGTACTAGACGAACCTTGAGGGCATTGATCACCCTCAAGAAATAACAAATGCAAAATGGAGTATAACAAGTTTGCACATGTCTCTATACATGGTTTCATTTTGAGGTTGCGGATAGTTGATTCTATAAAAGTACTGCTACTTTTAATATCCAAACTGTCCATTGCAGAAACTAGACCACATAAGAAGCCCTGAAAGCAAGAGACCACAGGTGAGACTTTATCCATTTCCTGAAGCCCAGCTAGATCACCCACTTTTCTGTTAACACCCGCTAGATTTAGGGAGTCCAGCAATTCCTGTGCATGTCCCGTTAAGGTGCCAGCTACAGATGAAACACTTCTCCATGCATCGTTGTTATCAGAGAAATCTGAACACGGACCATTTTCTCTCAGAACAGTCTCCTTGTGGCCATCAGCAGAACTGATAGCTCCCCCATAAGACTTCCCAGCAGTCAAAGAAAAAATGGCTTCAAATTGATCTTTGAACAGAGTCAAAAGGATGAAAGATGTGTGATCCATCAACGAGAAAATCATATGTTTCAATTGAGGAGAAGTCTCTTGAGAAATCACACTCAGAAAACCAGTTACTGCAGACGATGACTTCAGAAGCCAAAAAACAGGAGAGCTTTCCAACAACAAGCAAGCTAGCAAGGATTGATGACCTTTCTTCCCTTTGCATGATGCCATTAACAGATTTTTAAAGGTTCTCCTGCAGGTCACAAGCAACCTCAAGAGCTCATAACGGCTGCATAAAGCTACTGACCCATGCTGATCAAACAGGCAGCCAACCACGAGCCTGAAATATTACAGCCTTTTTAGCAAACCAACATTACAGTTTGAATTACTAGCTTGAGCCTTGAAGTTGTCATGTCAATATCTAAAAGCTTTCCAACAGCTAATGCTAAAGGCATTTAATGTCTGCTGTTAACAACAAAAAGGGTGAAGATGTGATATTACCTGTCGATATTGAGAATGCTAGTCGCATAACGTGAGAACGATTTTGAACTAAGATGTCCTTTCGGTATCCAGCTCAAAAGGTTGAGAAATGCCCGGCATCTGGTGATTTCTGCGTTTAAAGGACTTAGTTCCTTTTCACAAAGCTCAGCTGGTATGTCATTTAGTAAATGATGGACTGGCTCTATCAATAATGAGTCATTATCCTGTGGATGAATACTTCTGAAAAATGTAGTCGATGACTTTTCAAGCATGAGTATAGCATTCTCCCAATCAGGTGTACCATTTAGATCAACTTCTCCAACAAATGAAAATATTGACGACACCGACTTTTTCAAAATTTGGCAAAATACGGATGCCATGTGCCTGCAAATGGGCTATCATAACATACAGTTAAAATACCACAAGAAATTATCATTCTCAGTAGAACTCAATAAGGCAACCAGACAGCACAATAACTCTAAGGGGTAAGTGGAATAGGATTATCCAATCTAATACACCCGGACATGAGAAGTGTCCAAAATCCCCAGCAAATGTGGGATGCTAATGTGATCCCTTATGCAACTGACAGTTTGACACAGAGAGACCTAAGCAACCAAGCTTTAAGTGATCTACCTGCAACATCATTCTTAGTTTCTTAATAGAATATGAAAACCTGCCTCCAGGAGGACTCGGACTTGAATCTCAAATTGTAGCAGGTATTAACTGCTACATAAGTCCAGTTTGCATATCAGGATAGATTTCACATATGAATTTGTTTCTGTTAAGTTGCACGGACTCGGGTCAAGTGTTTGATACAAGTGCAGATCTAAAGATCGGATCCTTCATGATCAAAATTTTAAAATTTGGGGATATGGATCCAGGTATGGATACGCCACGGGTGGGGGCATTCAGCTAAAAATAATTCAAATATCTAAAAATAGAGTCATAAAACCTAAATTATGAGATATTCTATGGAAAACTTGAGGGAAATCTCGGAATGAGATAAAACAAAAAGGAGTGACATAGAAAATTCTATATGCAAGTTATTCCATTTTCTTCAGTTTCACCTAAGCTTTTCATTTGATTACACAAATCATTGAATCTGTCCGAAATTTCTTCGTCAAGTTTAGTCAAAGTACTCAAAATCTATTGACTAGATCGGGTACGGATCCCATACCATGTTATGTCGACAAGTGTTCGGCACCAAAAGTGAAGAGTCCAAGCAACTTAGTGTTTATGTGGGTCTTTCTATAAGTAGATGAAATTTTACTTCAGTTTATCACAATGTTCAAGTTATACCCACGAAACCTGCACTTGAACCAAAGAGCATAAACCTGTTTCCTTGTCGTGTCTTCTTTGGCTGAGATTTTCTTAATTGAGGGATTAACAAGTAACTTTTACATGGATTCATAGAAAGGTTCTTTCACAAAGTTGTGACATGTGATGCATGAAGATTTGATGGTCATTAGTAAAGCTAAAACAGTGCTAAATGTATGTGCTGAAGAGGCTACCCAAGAACTTACTCTTTGTTCATATAGAATGATGTTGCTCAGAAGTTCCACTGAGATCAAATGTCGATTGACTCCTGTCATGTAGCCAGACTTCTCTATATAATTCCTGAGATCACTCATATTCTTGCTTAAACAAGGACGGGAGTTCTGAATTAAAGCCAAAAGAAACTTTTTCAAGTCTTTTTTACAAGCATGAGGACACCAGATATCAACATTTTGGCAAATAATCCACCACAAAGCAGATGGAAACAGTTTCTCATCTATAGATCCGGTACCAAGATCCCACACCTCAGTTTCGTACAGATGATTGAGATATGTATTCTTACTGCTTACTTGGTCAACTGAGGACTTATATATCCTATCTTCAGTCACTAATGAGAGATATCTCATCATGAATTCTGTGAGGTCTGCTGCCTCTTTCTTCAGAGTTGAGACATGTTTGTTCCACTTTTTAGTATCCTTGGAGTATGATGATAGACCAGCATCATTATCTAACATAGCCTGGACAAGATTATTATTCCTCTGAAGCAAGTAATCAATGGACTTCATTTGCCTATTTAAATCAACTAGTCTTTGAAGAGCCATGCCACTCAATACATAAATAAGGGGATAGCAAACTATAACAGTGTGCTGATGACAAAACCCAGCAATAATATGTAAAACAGCCGGAAGAGGAGCTGAAGGTTGGACAATCCATGAAAAATAACTTTCATCTTCCCAACCAGTGCTCTCCAACCAGTCCTTCGCAGAATAAGCTGAAAAAGAATCAGTAAGTGCTCTTGACATCTTCCTTGATGCATCTGGGGGCATCAGGCTGATGGCTTGTCTTTGCAAGCTTCTGCAAGACATATATAAACGAAAGAAAAAGACCACAATCCAGCATGCTGAGAGAATATCATTCCCAAGTGCAGCTGCCTTACTGAATCCTCTGCCCGTTACCAGAGTAAAGAAAACGCTAAGAATATCTGGACCTTGAGAGACCAAGCTACTCAAACCAGGGCGAATAACAGCCATCAAATCTTTCACAGAAAGAGCAATGAGGTTGCTATTACCAGTAGTAATAGTTATTGAGTCGAGAATAAGGGTATACATTTCAGTCAAACTTTTCCCTAAAATCTCAGCTTTTAGATCAAAGCAAAGTGTGCCACAACTACTAAAACATGGTTCTGCAAGATCGCTCTTAGCAGGCAACTGATATTCAGATTTTATCCATTCCAGAGATTCTGCAACATCTACAATCAACTGTCGGATGCATCCACTTGCTTGGCCCTCGGGAATGGACTTGACAGCATTTCTGATGGAAAGTCTGAATTCTGGAGAGCACAATAACATGCTCAGAGAATTAGCAAATGAGTGACAGAGCATTGAAGATTTGATCGCTTCGTTGCTTCTGAATGATGATAATACATCCCTTACAGCTTTGCTTAGTGTGAATATGGCAATGTTAACCTATAAAGTTCAGGATAAAAAAGGTCCACAAAATGGTTCAATCCCCAAATATAAACAATAGTAAAGCATGAAATTAAAAGTTGCTAACACATAATCACTAGCACAAAGGGTGCAGACGAAGGTGGATAGTGATTTATGAAACTAAGGGAACATGTCATACCTTTCAAAAAAAATTAAGTTATTCCTCCATAAAACAAAGCTACTGTCTACAAATTAATCATCGAAACTCCACAAACCTGTCGAAGTTCACTGTAGAGGTGAACCAGTCTGCATCCAAGCTTAAGTACCTCTGAAGTCAACAAATGCTGATCTGAAGCGTTCATCAGAGAGTGACTACTGGTTGTAAGAGCAAGTATCGTACCCCATAGCTTTTCTAGATCATCCCCAACAACCTCATATTCAATATCCACTAAATAATGAATAGCAAGAAATATTTCCTTGGCTGCTAGAATCAACAATTGCCCGGGTATTCGTTCTTCTGAAGAGTCAAATGATTGTAGTAACCGATTCATTTGGGCAGTAAGTGACATGATAGCTTCATAAATCAACTTCAAAAAATGAAAGCAAGCCCCTTCAGAGGTATCTTCAGTTCGTATATATACCTTTTCCTGTACACATGCTGCAAGCAACTTATTGATAGATCTTAAGGTGCTAACACCCAAATACAGAGGTGCAGCATCCACACTGGCTAGTGAGTGAGTATAAATCTCTGATAAGATAAGTTCCATAATCTCTACAAAAAAATCAAAAACTGATTTCCGTGCTTCTGCAGGCAGAGCATAATGGGGAGGACTTGTTGAGATCACAGAGCTGTTGGAAGAGCCCCTGGAAAAGGCGGTAGAATTGCCTTCCTGGTGTCTAAATGCTTCTGCACCAACTAAAACCCCATTCTTCGTATAAATACAATTAATGAACAGGCGAAGCAGCTCTCCAGCACCACTGAGTGCTGACGCATTCTTCCCAGTTATAATCTTCCCCAACTTATCAAATAAGTGTCTATGGTAACTTTTTATGTAAGTTTTCTCCTCTTTTGATTTTTTATCATCAGAATGCCTATACTTGGATGTACTTTGGAGGCTTAAAAATCCATCAATATGAGTTGGATGGAATAATGCCTGTGACAGAACTTCTTCTATCAACACCGATAGATTTATTTTCCATTCTGGATTGCTTTCACAGCCATGAACATCTAATGCATCCCACACAATCACCAATTCTTCAAAAAGCTTATCTATAAACTCGCGGAAACCATTTTTACGAGTTGGATGGACCTTTAGAAACTTAACAAATGGCTCGAGCAAGTAGCAAGACAACTTCTTGGCAAAAATACCTGCCTTTGTTCCATCAAGCTTATCATTGAGAACCTTTTGGACAAATTCAAGCACCACACTAATCAATGATATCCATAAGTCTAGATTTTCATTAGAAATACCCCCATGAGATGAGAAGACCAAGGATATGCAATCAAGCACAATGCTATGTAACTCCAATTCTTCACTAACCATAGGATCATCACCCAAACGTATCAAGGCATCCCTTGAAATGTATTGGATGACCCGTAACAAGTCCCTTAAGAAGTGTAATGAAACACCCATCTTTTTTGATTCCTCCAAGCAGAACCTGAAAATCACCCAACATCTGCAATCTAAATATGACCCTGCAATTTCCATCGCATGCATGTCTCCTTCCACCCTAATTTTCTTTTCAGAAGAAACCAGTATCCTCTGAACCCAATTATTAAAGAAAACTACCACTCTTGAAAAGCTTACTGTCTGCATTTCCTCCCTGCTTTCACCAGCCCCTTCTGTTCTTGATTTCACATAACTATATGCCAGCTCCAATTTTCTGCACTAGAATTAGTTTGTTAGAAGAAAATCATCAATTCACAATAATCAAATGTGAGAAAACTTGTGTTTCGACATGAAATAATAGCTGACACCTGATTCAGAAGGTCAAAGAAGAATCTTTGCCAAAAAAAAAATAAAAAAATCCAAAAACTGGTTTTCATCCAAAAGTTAGAGAATTAAAAAAAACAGTTAGTTTTGGTTGAGAAACAGTTTCTGCAATGGCATTTGGAGCAACTTTTTAAAGTTTGAACAAATTACCAGCTTAGATGTTCTGTTTTTTCCTAAAGTATTGTTTTCCATTCTTGTCCAAACATACAACTCTGCCTGTGTGAACTTGCTACCATTGCCAAGGAAGGGCTAAGGTATGTTGACAGACTGCATAAAACTAGCCAATTTATGATTAATTCCCATCTATAGTGATTATTCATATAGCCGACCCCAACTAGCTTGAATTTCGAGTATTTGTTTAGAAGACAAAATAAAACTATCAAATGCACAAAGTTTCTCTTCTAACTAATAACAAAATTAAATATCCCAAAACCAAATCCGTGAACTTGCAAACAAAGCCAAAAAAAAAACTCTATAACAGAAACGAGACCGAACTTTTTTATCAGCAAAATATAGCCAAACATTGAAGTATTAGTACTGACTCTTGGAGAGGAATAGAGTTGTTCTGAAGGGACAATATCAACTGTAGATTTCTCCATGGGGAATCATCCTGTGTGTTAATTGCTTCTTCACTTTCTGGAACAGCTATAGGTTCATCAACTTCACCAGCCAGCTGTTCGGTGCGATGGGATTTTGAAGGTCTGCTACAGCCTTCTTCTTTGTCAGTGCTATGTTGCTTTCGTTTCTTCATCTTCATCCTTTTCATCTTTCTGTGTTCTGAGTTCTACTCACAATCCGCCATTGTTGTTAGGGTTTTAGCAGGGTTTTGGTTTAGAAAGATACGACGCCGTTTCGCCCTTGAGGTCAATCAATTTGTCCAAAACTCTCAAAAAAAATATTATAAGGGTTTTTAGACTTTGAATCGGATAAAAAAATGTAATTTTTTAATTTGATTTATTGTCAACACATAAAATGGTCAAAAGTATCCTCAATCTATAATCGAATTTTCAATTACACACTCATACTTTAGAGTGGTCTTATTACCCCTTAGACTATCCTTATGTGCTGAGGTGGCAAGGAATGTGTAGTTTTTTTTTTTTTAATAACTCCATTGATCATTGATGTGCAAAAAACTTACAAATTGAGTTTGGCATACCAAACTTTGTACATGATCATTGAGGGGAGTTCACTAATCTTTACTTAGTCAAAGCCTATGGGGGATCGTAGATGATATGGGATGGTTTGTTCATTTTGATCCTGAAAGAGTGAATATCCCATCTCTCCATATTGACTAGCCCCTTTACTTGTTCGGGAAGCTCAGTATGAGAGTAGAAAACATGGATTGACTCAAAATTATGGCTCATGCTTGCCAATTTATCAGTAGGTCTATTGGCTTCTCGAAAACAATGCTTGCTTTCAAATCCATGCTTTTCAACTAACTCTTGAATTTCATTGATGATGTGTAGAATCCTCCAAGACACTTTTCATTCCTTTCTGATGCATTTGGTAATGACGAGAGAGTCGATTTCTCCACTGATCACCCTATGGCCATTATTTACACACCTATTGTAAGGAATGTGTAGTTACTCTAGAGAGTGAGAGCAAAAACAAATAATGAAACATTAACTTTATAAGTGTTTTTTTATTTCTTATTAATTTTCTATTTTTTTAAATGGGATAATGCACAAATATCCCTCAACCTATGCCCAAATCTCAGAGACACACTTATACTATACTAAGGTCCTATTACCCCCTGAATTTATTTTATAAATAATTTTCTACTCCTTTTCGGCCTACGTGGCACTATCTTGTGGGCCCAACGTGTGTTGACATTTTTTTTCAAACTACTGTAACGTAGGCAAAAAAGGACTAGAAAATTATTTATAAAAAAAGTTCAGGGGGTAGTAGGACCTTAGTATAATAATATAAGTGTGTCTCTAAAATTTCAGGCATAGAATGAAAGGGTACTTATGCATTTTCCAATTTTTAATGTTTCCTTTCCTTTTGTTTTTTATTTTACTTTTAAGTTTCTTTTCTTCTTTCTTTTCAACAAGAAACACCAGGAACCTTATCTTTTTTCTCTTTACCAAGAAACACCAGCAACAACAACATGGGATGCTGCAGCAGCGGCACTATGTGAACTTCACTCATCCATCACCAATTCTTCGTTTTCATCGGTCTTTCACTACGTGAGAACAAACTCATCAACCATCAATTTCGTTGTGAACCACTATTATCACTTCCTTTGTAGCTTTAAGATTTTTAAAATAGGAGCTGCAAATTCAAGCATAAACACAAAATTTAAATGGTTAGGTGTTGCATCTACCTTCCTATTTCAGATCTGATAAATCTTTGACTATCGAATCTACAATAAATATCGAATAGTACAAAAATCTTACAATATCTTCATTTTAAAGATTTTTATCTAACTAAACTAAACTAACTGCATCTAAAAATTTAATCCCCCAAATTGATCAAGTTTTTGGGGCATTTGTTAATGATTTTGAGTGAAATTTCATCAATATCAAGAGAAAAACAGAAAATGATGTAGAAATTGAGATTTTGAAGGGTAATTAGGCGATTGTTGAAAAAAATTGAGAATTTTTTAAGGTTCAATTGAGAGAAATTTGGATGGAAAAATCTCTAACCAGTAGTTAATGTCATGCACCACTTAATATGAACCTGAAGTTGTGTCGGATCTTGTCTTATCACCTCTCTCCAATATTACTTCTTCGGTGTACCTCTGCTTTTCCTCTACCCTTTATAACGAACCTTTTGTACCTCCTCATTGATGTGTCTATGAATCTCCTCTTTACATGTTTAAACCATCACAGTCTCATCTCTCTCATTTTGTCTACCACAGAGATTACTCTCACCTTATTCATGAAAAACGTTCTCTTAAAAAGCAAATTGTTTTCTTACTTATTTTACGGTGTTTTATAATTATAAGTAAAAAAGATATTATTTAAAGAGCATTTATATGAAATCTAGTAAAATACCATAGGGGCGAGATGTGGTAAGTAGTGGAGCCTCAGTGGCAGGGTGAAATGGTTAAGATATATAGGGATTGGGGGAGTTAAGGAGGTAAGAATCGGGAAAGTTGAGTTGGTGGGGAGGATTTAAATTTTAACTGGTAACTCCAAGTTGTGCATACTTTAAACAATGAGTAAAAAATTATGAATTATTTTTTTATTTTTCGGTTGGAATCAATTATGAATTAGCTTATAATCGGTGTCTAAATAGATTTGTCACTAGACATAGAAGAAGGAGTGTAAGATTGGTAAGCTTTGTAGGAAAGAACTTATTCGACAAATTCAGGAGGCTATTATCGGTGAAGAGCTCCGAGTCAAATGAAATCGAAAGACTTTCTATTTCAAGATAGCATCTCAAAAATACTATTAGTCAAGTTAATCATGAAAGTTGAAACGTTTAAATATATATAATAACCCTCTAAATTAACTTTAGTTTAAAGCTTATAAAAATCGTAGTGTGCGAATAAGCTCTTATAGTGATTAATACTTTCTTGGATATTAATATTAATTTTGCATATTACAAAGTTGTAAATACTAATCAATATTAATGCACATCATGATTTATGATATAGGTATTGTAATCACATGTTAAATTAGTTAATCCAATTCAACTAAAGTTGTTAGATATTATGACCAAATATAAACAAATAGTTCACCAAACTTCATGATGGGATATTCATTCCACCTAATTAAATGAAAAAGTGTTTTTTCTTGGAACTTTTTGATTTTCCATTTTTTAAAAATTTATCTGAAATTAACTTTGAAATATTGTTGCCTTGTTCCAAGATATGAAATATTATTAGGGTAGATCATTTGTTTATTTTTAAATATTAATTCATTTATTTAGTCTCCTACGATTATTGTTTTTATAAATATTATTTATCAAAATTAAATTAACCTGATTTAATAAGTATAAATTATTTAAATCAAAATCAAACCAATTCAATTGATTGATTTGTTATCACTTTTGATTCAATAGTTTAGTTATTAATCATATATATATCAAAGTATAGGAAGCGATTCATTCAAATGAGAAAAATGAATTATTGTCTTTATTTCATTTTGAATCTTATAATTATTAATTCTTATACTATAACTCAATTATACTTAAATTATTCATATAAAAAATAATATATCGTTGTATATATAAAGACCATCTTCAATTCACACCAAATTATATATTTGATTTAATGGTGTTTTTGAGCTCCAATCCACACAAAATTTGGTGTGAATAAAATCATCGCACAATTCACTTTTTAAATATTTTAATATTATTTCATTATGCAAACTTTTAATTAAACATTGTATAAATGGTATGTTTCAATTAAATTTTCTTGCATATTTAATTATTTTTTTATGTAATATTTTTATAATATTAATTTTAGATATAAATTTAGCTTTTTTTATAAATTAATTTTTCTATATGTGACTTTTTATTTTAAAATAAAATTATGTTAATTCTATTATAAATTATAATTTAATGTAAATGCAATTAACCTTCACAAAAATTAGAAATGCAAATATATAAATTTTTAAACAAATAATACAACGTACTTAAAGATAACCAAAAATAATAAACATTTAACAAATAGTAATTGACATTCACCATGAATTATATATTGTAAAAGTTTTAGAAAGAATTTTGTTTTATGAGATAAGAAAATATAAATGAAATAAGAAAGAATAATATAATAATTAAGAGGAAAAAGATATTCCTTTTTGGTGTAAAATTTGATGCAGTGGGTTGAAGTTGATTACACCAAAAATAGTACTGAGATTAAATTTGGTGTTTGAATTGGCGATGCCCTAACTATAAAATATATGTTGAATTAGTTAACACTATTTCTTTAAATTTTTTTAAAAAAATCAAAACCAAACTAAATAATATTAATTTTTTAAAATACAAATCAAAGCAAATAAAAATAGATTTGGTTCCCTTTTTTTTATTTTTTTTTTAATAACAAAAGGTAAGTTACGAAATTTAAGGTATATATATTGATCTCCAATTTTCAATTGAGTCGAATTTTTTTTTAGCACATCAAGAAAGCAGTATGATGGCTCCGAGGAGGCCGATCCACGCTGTGTCAACATGGGTTAAACGGCAACCGCCAAAGGTAAAGGCTTTTCTGGCAGTGGTCGCCGGAATGACAGTTCTGGTGCTGCTACGTGCCATTGTTCACGATCACGACAACCTTTTCGTCGCCGCCGAGGCTGTTCACGCCATCGGAATCTCCGTTCTTATCTATAAGCTCACCAAAGAGAAAACTTGTGCTGGTAACAATCCCACATTCTATTTCTTCTTATATATTGTTATCGAAAATTGGTGCTTTTAGGAGATCTGCATTGATTGGTAGTTTTGGATTGAAATTTAGAACCTTTTTGCAATAGACACAACAATATGCCCATTGAAATCCCACAAGTGAAGTTTGGAGAGGGTAAAATGTGTGCAGACATTACCACTACGGTAGAGAGACTCTTTTGGAAAGACCCTCGATTCCTAACTGAATACTAATTAATTGATCAATCAGCTCTACCTTCTGAACTAGTATGGATTAGCTGTTTGAATCATCTGAACTCATTCAGCTTTGTTTAGATTACTTTATTCAGCTGTTTTAAACTCATTCACATTCGGGAGTTTTATGGTCTTCTTGATGAATTCGTTTAATGTGGGTTTTACATTGTTTTATTTGCATGCTAGGCCTTGTAGTCCACCTATTGCTGTGTTGGATGATATTGATTTTGTGGAGTCTTTGACGTAATGAATGTGACTGATGAATTTTATCGTACCAGTTTCATAGTTGGACTATGCAAAAAGTGTGTGTCCTATACTTATTAACTTTTGCTTTTCATTGCCACCTTTGGGTTGGTTGAATCAGCTATATTAGTAATGAATTATTTGCATTTGTATGAGAACATATTGGAGACTGTTTTTTTCTGCAGCTACCTTAATGGTTAGCGATCTGACAGTCTGGCATCTTGTGGTTATTGGAATAGATGGTGGGAAATGATTGAATGATTCTTCTCAGACAATTCTGTCCTCTACATTCTTTCTAAATAAACACCGATGCAGGTGAAGAGGAGGTCGAGCATTTGCTCTCGGGATCTTTGGTAGTGACAGTTTGTGAGAATGAGATTCCTATTTCCTATTCCTAAAACATTGTTGTTTTCCAAAGAAGCATAAGTGCCTAAACAGTATTTACTTGCCTTCAGTTTCTTTACATCTCACAACTTGGCATATCAATCAACTTATCAATTATGCCACAACTGACAACCCTAAACTAGTTGGGGTTGGCTGGATGAATCCTCTGTATTCATTTTGCTCTATCCAGGCCCATTAATTTCAATATAAATGATTGATATTTTAAGGCTAATTAAGAGTTATCTAAAACTGGAGATTCTCTGGAACTCATATTTACGCGGACATGCAAGTGTCTAACCAGTATAAGAAGACCAGATTTGTGTAAGAATAACAACAACAAATGTGCCTTAATCTCAAATAGTGTGATTTCCTATTTGATTATTTGTCTCCCTTATAATATCTTCGTTGCTAAATCCATATTAATTTTGATTGTCTACTTTCTGAGACGATTTTCTTCCCTGAGATCTTAGGTATACCTCGTTATATCACCTTCAACTATCATAATGGCGCCCCTAAGGACTGTTGCATAAGGATATAACCAGATGATCCGAGTCGGCCTTCTCGCATTTTATCATTTCTATGATATTTGTTCTCTTGTCGAATATGATCATGTATAGTCTTGTCCGATTTTGTATAACCTCTTTTCCATCTTAACATTTGAATCCTACAATTCAGATTGTGGATTTGTTGGGCCTTAGAAGCACAACAATTGCTCCATATAACATTGCTGGTGTCACAGATCTTCTCTAAAATTTGCCTTTTACTTAGGTCTTGTCCTATGCATGAACTCCCACAACACTCATCTTTTTCTCTACTTATTTTGCTTTTATGTTTCTTAGATACTTAACCTAGATGTGTGATTGTCTACATTAGGCCAACAATCCTATCTAATGCCAATTCACAATCAATCTTTTTTATGGGGCTAAACTTGGCCTCTAAATATAATATCAAAATTCATTTTGTTGCATTGTAACATGGATGGTGAGAGCATCTTTTCTTGTTTTCCATTTAAAATAACTTCCGCAAACGCTAAAGCCTTTTTCAACAAATTTCTGTGCTATATATCATAATATTTCATATTTATAATTCATACATGTTGAAAATCAGTGTGTGCTATTGAGATTGGTTATAAGGCGATAGTAGTAGAATTATTGATAGAATGCTGTAACCTTTTCATGGTCATGTGCCCTTGTTAGTTTCACATGAGATAGCATTTATCTTATTTATTTTTTTAGTAAATTGCTCTGTACTCTTCTATATCTGTTAATTATAGTTTTTGAGTTTTTTTCCTCATATCCACAGCTTCATCTGAACAGAACGTTAGATAGGAAGGTATGGAGGTCGAGGATTAGGGTAGAAGGTTAGTAGATAGCTGAGTGTTGCCGTTTTTCGTGTGGGAGAGGGTGTAGGCTAGCCTCCTATTGTTCTCTTAGTAGTATTATTCAATTAGCTCATAGTATGTATTCTTTGATGTGTATTACTATCTGTCGCTGCATTTGTTTGTATCTTGCTACTTTGTTGTCTCTTTTCTTTCAATATTGTGTCGCATACTTCCCTTTTGAGCTAAGGGTCTATCAGAAACAACCTCTCTACCTCACAAAGGCAGGGGTATGGTCTGCGTACATCCATCCCTAGACCCCACTTGTGGAATTACACTGGGTATGTTGTTCTTGTCTATAAACTAGACTTTAAAAAATAAAATAATAAAGGAAACCTATTTCTCAATTTTATCCAGACTCAATCCTATGGCTGGGTTTTCCTGTTTGCCATGTTAGTTTTTATCTTTTGTGTGCCACTGATCATTTGTAACTCTCATACTATTGCAGGGATTTCACTCAAATCCCAGGAGCTCACTGCTCTGTTTTTGGCTGTCAGACTGTATTGTAGTTTTGTCATGGAATATGATATACATACCTTACTTGATTTAGCTACATTGGCTACAACGTTGTGGGTTATTTTTATGATCCGATTTAAACTTGAATCAAGTTACATGGAGGACAAAGACAATTGTTCAGTTTATTATGTGGTAAGTCTTCAAACAACCTCACTTTTATATGTGCTTCATTCAAGGTCTAGTTGGTAGTCCATACATTGATGATTGATGTACTGATCTTTGATAGATATAGCTACCAGATACCGCTTATACCTGTACTAGTGAAGCGAGACTGTATTTGTGATGATGTTGAATAATTGTTTCAATTCAATTACAATTTTACTTGGTTACTGGCAAATGAAAAAGATAGAAAAAGCTAGGAATTTGATTAGAGAAGATCCATGTGTGGTTGATCTCTTTTTGTGAAAGTCCTTAAGATCAAAATATCTTGTCATTTGTACTTAAAGGCAGACCTGTAAGATGATGGATGACATTTGTAAAGTGAAGTCCCTTTGTAAGAATGCATTTGAGTAGATAGAAAGGAATTTTATTCTCGCTTGTGTATTGTGTATAGTAGTTCATGTCAAGTTGTAAACTTCAACTAGAAATGATCTCAAATGTTTACTTTATCCTAAAAAGTTACCAATATTTCATCATCTTTATTATTCTTTGTTTGATTGTTTTTAGGATTTCGGTTGCATGATTCTCTGTAATGCATGCTTTATAGAGTTTTTCTCTGGCTTATCTTTTAGAAGTAAATTGTTTTAACCCACTTTTGTCCAGGTGATCCCTTGTGCTGCCTTAGCCTTACTAATTCATCCATCAACATCACATCACTTGATCAATAGAATCTTCTGGGCTTTCTGTGTTTACTTGGAGGCGGTTTCTGTGCTTCCTCAACTTCGTGTCATGCAAAACACTCAGGTATAATTACTGATTATTGTTGATGAACATGGAGATCTCGCTCTCTTAAAACTTCTGTTCTGACTAGGTAGTTGGATCAAATGTTCTTGTAAGCTTTGACAACATGCTTGTTATATTGTCTACAGATAGTTGAACCATTCACAGCTCACTATGTATTTGCGTTGGGTGTTGCGAGGTTCTTAAGCTGCGCTCATTGGATTCTCCAGGTTTGATTTGCAAACTTAAGAAATCGCACAAAGCACATAATTTTTCATTGGCAAGGTTTCCATTCTTCATATTTGGTGGACGCAGTATCTTATTTAGCTACTATAATGATTCGAACTAGCATGGATTGGAAGTCTTAGTTGAAGTAAAAATGAGTAGATATGTGGTATTGGTTACTTTGTCCTAGATTTTGTTAAGTGCCTTATCGTGCATGTCTGTCAGTTTTATTAACTCGCACAAAGTCAGGTTGTGCACCTAGTACTGACTACATTGTAGGAACTGATGAAGGACCCTTCAAAAACATCTTCAGTTTGTTGAACGATGTATCCTTTTCTGTATGATAGCTGTAACTTGAGATTCTAGGCTTAAGTCTACGATTAGAGACCGAGGAAAATTGTCACCTTTAGATCCATTTTTGCATGCATGTTGTTCATTTCTATTAACATTCTAAGTTTCTCTTGGGCTGACGACAGGTTTTGGACAGTAACGGCCATCTACTAGTAGCGTTAGGTCATGGTCTATGGCCTTCAATGGTGCTTATATCTGAAGTTGTTCAGACATTCATCTTAGCAGACTTCTGTTACTACTACGTTAAAAGGTTGAATATCAGCATCCCATGCCTTCCTTGCTATTTACTATTCTTCTCTATTGACCATATCCTTCTTATTTTATGAATGTATTGCAGTGTTTTCGGAGGTCAGCTGGTTTTGCGCCTTCCTTCAGGGGTTGTGTAACTGAAGTTTGTGCCAAGTGATGGACAAATTTCGCGTACCACGCTTGCCTTTGCTTATTTTTTTTGTATCCTACACAAGTCCAACTTGGTCTAGTTTCTCCAGGGGCAAAACCAAGAGTGGATGTTTTTGTAAAGCTAGCACTATTTAAATTAAGTAGTTGATTTTGTGGCTATCAATATCATAGTTTTAAATTTTATGAGCTCTAATTTTTTCGGCTTCAGAAAGGTAGTAGTTTTCATGATCTAAGTTGAATGATTGATGATGCAGGTTCTCAGATAAACTATACTGTCTGTTTCATGACAATACAAACAACTTGATTGTGGCAAATCCATTTAATTATAAAAATAAATTTTGTAACAGCATAGATTTATTGGAAAAATCGAATTTTTTTGTAGTGATATATATATATATATATATATATAATATATATATTGTGGGTTTGGATCGAATTCTCAAATGTTGGAATTAAATTAAATCAATTAAGTCAATTTTTGACCCTTTTTCAACAATGAATGAACAATTCGAAGACAAATCATTTGAACATAAAATAATTTTTTTGGAATGATCAAAACAAAGGCTAGAAATCAAACTAGAAACGAAAAGTAAATAATTGAATTACCATAAAAAAAATGCTTTAAATTATAATTCGAGAGCACAAAAAAGTTAATATGCTATACTCTAGAGTTTTATGTAAAAATAAACACACATACATATGTGTGCGCACACACAAATATACTTTTAAATAAGTTCTATATTGTTGGCTCGATTTAATTATATTTTTTTTTTTAAAATCAAAATCAAGTCATTATCAATTTTTAAAATTAAAATTAAAAATTAAACCAAACCAAAAGGTACTTATTAATTATTTTTTCTCTTCGGTTTTATCATTTTTTTTCATTACCAACTCTAATGAGAAGTATAACAACAAGAACAAAAAAAGTAGTATATAAAAGGTTTTGGCACAAATATCTTCATTTATGAGTTTGTATAAAGTGAATTTTTTGTAGACTGATCTAGTAAGTATAAATAATTGAATTTTCGAATAAAAGCAGTCAACTTTCATTTATAATGATTTTTTTTTGGTAAGCATACTTTCATTTTAAATAAAGATTAAAAAAAAAAAAGTAGAGTAGAAGAATACATATACTCTTATTTTTAACTAGGAAACAATGCACACAAAGTAACAGAGAAGTTAGAAATTAATCTAAAGAGAGTCAAAACATACAAATATAAATTTAAGTTTTTAGTGAAGGAACGTAAATTGACACTTTTTTTAATGGGAAAAGGCTCAAATATGTCATCGAACTTTCAGAAAAGGCTCATTTTATGCCATCAGTTAAAAGTTTGGCTCATTTATGCCATTACCGTTAAAGAAAAGGCTCATTCATGCCATTATTTTTTAACGCTGGTTTTGCAAAACCATTTTTGACACGTGGCCGAATTATAATTGGCCACGTCATCAATTTTTTTAATTATTAAAATTAAAAAAAAATCAATTTTATTCAGAATTTTAATTTTTTTATTAAAAAAATTGATGACATGACCAATTATAATTCGGCCACGTCATCAATCTATATATATATATATAATAAGAGAGGTAAAATTGCTTACGTTTCAGCGCCACAAAAATCAGACTTTTTAAAGTTAAAATTTTAAAAAATGATTTTAAATTAGTCCTAGAAAATAGGGTGTAACAGTAAATCTCTATTTATTATTTTTCCTTAAAAACTCTACAAATAATGTATGTGTTCCTTTTTTTGTGGAAAAGTATTTTTAAATTTTAATCATCTTTTCACATCCTCTTAATTTAAAGAATATAATAATTAAAAAATAGTAATAATTAACTCAAGAAATTTAAAATCCGAAAATAGAAACTAAAACTACAAATCTAAAAGAAAAAAATCTGAAAACACGTAAAGTGTTTTTTAAAACATAAAAGTAACCAACTCAAATTTTTGTGAAAAATATTTTTAATAGGTAATAATAATAATAATAATAATAATAATAATAGTAATAATAAGTTAACTAAATTAATTTAAAATCCTAAAATAAAAAAGATAAACAAATCTACACGTAAGAGTGTTTTTTAAAACATAAAAGTAATTAACTCAACTTTTTTTTTAGAAAATATTTTAACTATCTTTCCATTTTTTTTAAAAAATATTATTAAATTATATCAAGATAACATGACTTATATTTATTTAATAATAGAAAAAAACAATTTGAATCCGGATAAAAAATGACAAAGAAGCCGCGTCCTTTAAAAAAAAAAACTTAAATTAGCCACTATAAGATTTTAAATAATTAATTTAAAATTTAAATTTCAAACAATAACTAACCTTATCCCTAAAAAAATATCTAAACATCATAACTCACATCTTTGGAAAATAACTACATCATCCACATCTTCTTAAATCAACTTTTCAAAATATGACTCCAAACATGTGTAAAGAAAAATCCGATGACACTTACAAAGATCATAAAAACATATTTAGAGAATGTTCCGTAATATATTGTGTGTATATATGTCTTCTCTCTCAATTGTTTTGATTATGATTGAAGGAAAAGAAAAAATAAACTAACGATAAAGAAATGGAAAAATTCTGAATAATATCATGGTGGATGATCATGTTTTCTTCGGTGTTTGATTTTTGTTTTTATATATCATGTTTATTTTTTATTGATTTATTTTGTTTCATGTTTGACTCCTCTTTTATCTATTTTTATTTTTCTTTGTTTGAACAGATTGTAGTCATATAATTGGAGGTAGCGGCTTTGTTGGCTCTGCAATATGCAATGATGTAGTGTCAAAGAGTATAGAGATCACAAGTCTGAAAAGGTATATGTAATATATGACTGAGTAGTTTAATATGAATTTCAATTATTAAATTTTTTTATTCTTATTTTGATAATGGTCAATTTCATTTTTTTTTCTTTTTAGCGATTGAAGAATAAAAAAACAATCAAAGCATTCTGTAGTTATGGATCGAACGATATTTTTTCTTTCAATTTTAAATTGTATATTCAAATCGAATTTAAGAATTTGAAGTTTACTGCACATCAATTCTTCATGTTGGAATCCTAAAAATGTGTAACCATAAATTAATGCATGTTTATAACTTTTCTTCTTTCTTTTATTTGATTTTTGTAAGATTTTTATCTTAATTATTTAAACTAAAAAATAAAAATATAATCTATATGTATACACATAATCTATATCTATATCTATATATCTATAGTCTATATATAGGAAAGGTGATAGCGCCTATATGTCATCACTACAATTAATCTCTAATTTTTACGTTTAAATAATCAACTAATTAAATAGAATTAATTCAATATGTTAATAAAAGTAAAAGTTGTTTTTAAAAGAAAATTTGCAGTTTTTTTAGCCACTAAAAATTGTTAGTATTGTTTAAAAAGAAAAAGGGTACAATTTTTTTAGCCATACAAACGTAGTTAATTTAAATAATAAATTCCATTTTAAAACAAAATAGCAATTTAAAACAATTTTAGAAAAACGGTTTTTAGTAAAGAATTTATTACTTTATTTTTTACTGCTAAAAATAAAAATAAAAATAAAACTATAATTCCAATTTTAAAAAATTAAAAATATAATATTTAAATTAAATTTCAAAACAGGAATGTAAACCAAAAAAAATTGGAACTCAAAAATTTTAAAAAGAAAAAAAGAAAAACGTTCACATGAAATTTTGCTTTCAATGTCTAATTTTGTTAAACTATCAAGTATTATCTTTTTAAATTTTTAAATTTTTTAATTCTCCCACATCCCCTATAACCATATTACCCCATTTTCAGATAATGTCCTCTTCATAAACCACAAAAAAAAAGTTGATAATTTGATATTTCTTTATCTGCAACACTAGGCCATAATCAAAGGTATCATCCAATAAAGGTACGACATGATTTTGATCTATAAAATAGAAAGTTTGTTCATCAAAATTACTATTTTTCTTTTCAATTGTCAAAAATTAGTTGCTTCTTTTATAGCAAAAGTATGGATTGGTGAAAAAGTTTGCAGATTATAGTTGAGGGTAAAGTCTGTAAATGTTAGGTTTCTTTCTTTTATATATAATGTTATTCAAAAAACTGTTTTTATTTTTAATTTTTCTAAAAAAATATTAAAAACTTGAATATGGTAAAAAAAAACTACAAATTTTGAAAAACATAGTAAAAATGAAGTTTTGGACACTTTTTCTTTTTTTATTATAATAAGTCGTTCAATACTCTAAATTAGTTACATATATAATATTATTAAATAATAAATAAATTCAGCTTTAAAGAAAAAGAAAAAACAACGTGGATATGGTAAAAAAAATTCCACAAATTGTGGAAATCACAGTTAGAAAAAAGTCGTTTTGGACTTTTTTTAAAAATATCAGCAGTTTTGGACTCTAAATTAATTACATATAATGATATTAAATAAAAAATAAATCTATTCTATTCTATATTTAATAATTCTATATATAACTATATATAATAGAAGAAGTAAAAAATGCATACACCACAAAGAAAACATTATTTTAAATTTAAAAATAAAATTAGAAAATTATATTTGACAAAAAAAACAAAGACACGTGTGGAATTTAATTATTTTAAAATTAGTTGGATCAAATATGTACAAGTTGTTATTTTTTAGTTTTGAGTTACGGAAAAGGCGATAACGATTCCTAAAATGTAGGCAACTTAGTTAAAATTTTTTTAACTATTTAACACATAAAATATTTAAAACAATGGTAATTGACCAAAAAATAAATGAAATACCACTTGACACAAAAATAAAATAAAATACATATATATAAATAATTAATTAAAGTATTTTATTAAATTAATATACATGTCATAATATCAATATATCAGATATGAAAAGATTCAAAATTAAGAAATATAAAAAAACCTTTTTTTTAAAAGAAAATTGCGTACAATCAAAATTAGTTTCACATAATTTGCTTATGCATAATTTATATATTTTAATCTTATTAGTTATTTATTTTTAAAAAATCTCTTTATATATAGTCCATAAATCATTAATGAAAAAAATAGGTTCGAATAAAATAGTTTCATAACTTTGTATTATTCATTCACTATTAAGCAGTCCTAACTAAATCACCAAAAATTGTGTTGATTTTATTTTATTTGTATTTATCTTAAACTAAATAAAAAATAATAAAGTAAATAATTACAATTATTATATAAATTCTAATTTTGTACGACCATATTAAATTACAACTTACAAATACAATTTAAAATAATTATTTTTATATCATTATTTAAAACAGTCGGTTTCACCTTTTTCATCAAAAAATGTGGTTGACAGTTTATTAACCATCACAACGTTCGAAACTTTTTAAATTTTAAAAAGAAACTGTAAAAAGAAAAAAAACACATAATCCCAAACACATTCAGAAGGACAATTGAGAAATTTGCTTGTGGTCACATATTCATATTTCCAATTGTCAAAGAAATATGTTTGTGGAGAGCCCATATTGCATTATATCATTTGAAGCTTTACTTGAATTAGTTTGTTCATGTGATATTCTCATAAGGTGGTAAAAATCATATGCTTCTTAATTTCTCTGATTTGATAATAGTTAAATGTTTCAATTAGATATTGTCTTTGATTTTCAGTTTTGATAATGTTGAGATAGCCTAATTCGTCATTAAGAAACTAAAAAATAAAATAAAATAATTTTTATTTGAGAAAAATTAATATTATTTTTACTTAACTTTTGCTAATTTGTACAAAAATGAATTTTTGATTAATTATATTATGGACTTTGATAAAGAGAATTTATTTTCATAGATTTATATATGTATAATTATCTTTCTTAACAGGAGAGAAGGTGAGAAGTAAGAATTTTTTTGTGTCACATAAAAAACTCATAGTAAACTTGAAATGATTATTTTAAGCCTATACGAGTACTATATTTTATCACAAATCTTTTTAATCTTTTTTGCATTGAATTGATTTGTTCCTAATTTTAAGTGAAATTTTAGAGTTATATTAAGTGATGTATATAGAATATGAGTAAATTATTTATATGAGTAGCATCTTAAGATTAATGAAGACTTTTTAAAAAAAAAATTATATTGAATTTAACAAAAATAATTTTTAAAGACTTTTTAAAAGAACTTTATATTGAATAAACAAGAATAATTTAAAATCTAAAAACTAAAAAATAATACAAATTGTTAAAATAAATTAATAAAGAAATTGAATTTCAAGAGTAGCTTCAATTTGTCATCTTAGGAAGAGAAGCAACAGAAATAAATTTTTGATTAGATGACTCTTTTAAATTTAAAACACTCTCAGTTAGTATCTATCTTTTTTTTAAAGCAAAAACTCTTAATTATTCGTATTTCATATCTACGGGCTATTTCACTAAGACAATAGTCAAAATTTACAAGCTGCTTTGATAGGAGGGCTCACAATGTCACAATCACATTCTCTCTAATTATTATAACAAATAAAATAAAGAATTACTTCACTATTTGTATTTAACTAATGATTAATACAAAATGCATATATTAATTTTTATGTTCATATTTGTATTTTATATTAAATTATTTATTACTCACTCTATTAATTCATTTTTATTATAATTTTAGTTTAATTTTAAATAGTAAAGAATATTTTGAATCTTTTAATTTTGAATAAAATATCTATTTGAACAAAATCTTTTTATTTTATATCATTTCATGTGAAAAGTTAAAATTAAAAGCTTGCTAACAAGGAAATAATATTATTTCATTTAAACATAATAAAACAAATAGTATGAAGTAGTTGTTTTTTTATATAAAGATAAAATATTCAAAAAATTAATATTATCCTTATTAATATTTCAACATTATATATAATAAAACTAAAAGTGTAGCTGATTATAGTCATAAATATAATATTATATATCATAAAAATTTAGTTGTACATTTAATAATATTAATTTAATATGCTTAAATAAATAACTTTATGATTTATATCATTATTTTTAAAATATACATTATTAAATGCATGATAAATTTTATTATTTATCTTAAATTTTTAATTTTAAAATATCCGCGCAACGCGCGGGTACGTAAACTAGTTTATTTAATAAAAAAGTCAAAAAAAAAAAATCAAAATTATAATTTTTTAATTAAAAAATTTGATGACGTGGCTGAATTATAATTGGCGACGTGTCAAAAATGGTTTTGCAAAACCAGCGTTAAAAAATAATGTCATGAATAAGCCTTTCTTTGCTTTTTCTTTAACGGTAATGGCATAAATGAGCCAAACTTTTAACTGATGGCATAAATAAGCCTTTTTTAAAAGTTTGATGGCATATTTGAACCTTTTCCCTTTTTTAATAAAGGTGGTTCCACATTTGAACAAGAGTGTATGTACATATATCAACTACTTATTAAAAATATATTAGTAATTAATAATCATAAAGTTAAAAGTATAAGATCATAATAGAGTCTTTCGGTATAACTTAGTTGATTTGGAAGGTAGTCATTCACACGAATGACTCAAAATTAATTCTCCTTTTACACTTTTGAGTTAAACTTATTGCATAACGCTAAGCTTTTCTTTCCAAGCTAATTGCGGTCTATACCATCAATCGCTCAAAGAATTTTAAGTTAGACCTATCACATAAGATTAGACTTTTCTTTCCGGATCCATTCCGCTCTATACCATCAATAACTCAACCAGAAGGGTTCAAAGGACGCAAGTCAAATTTTGAAAAATAATTGAGCATACAATTCATTCAAATAGATACAAATATAGCCTTCAATTTTGATGGCTAATTAATATACAATTTCTTTCATTCTAATTTATATTATATTTTTCTTAATCAACATTTTATTAGAAGTTATTTTTCAATATTTAATACTAATAACTTTATAATATTTATTTCTTTCTTAATTAAGCATATGCATGCTTTCAAAAGCTTCTTTAAAATTCCATAATTAATTAAATATCAACGTCATATAATTGAATTGAGACGAAGAAAATAGTAATTTCAAACGGAGATTAGACATGTACGATATCTCTTTAGAAAAGATGTCCCATCATTAACAAATGTAAAATTAACATCCCACACACATTTAAGAGGATAAATATCAAGTTGTAATCATACTCTTTAAAAATAAACTACTTATAGCATATTATTATCATCTTATAGCACATCAATTAATAATATATTAATTAAAAAAAATATTTAAAAATAAACTATTTATAGCATATTATTATCAAGTTATAGCATATTAACTAATAATATATTAATAAAAAAAATTATTTTATTATTTAACTAATAATTATTATGTTTAAATAATTAGTTTCATTTATTCACTTACCTTTTATCAACAAAATCTTTTAAATTATTACTGATTAATCAATTACCTTTTAAAGTTTTTAATATAAATAATAAATTATTAAATATTAATCAATTACCTTTTAATGTTTTTAATATAAATAATAAATTATTATTTATTAAATATTAATTAAACTTCATATTATATAGTTACCTTTTAAAAAACAAAATCTAAAAATTAGGGATTTGATTTTAATTAATTTCATATTATATGGTTACCCAATAACTACCCACCCCCAAATATAAGTGACCATTCAAACCTATTTGTTGCTGAGGATCAAGTTTACAACAATAGGGAAACACTGAAGGAGGTTATGAGGCATGTTGGACTTGTTGAAAAGTTCAGTTTTCGTGTTGAGCGTTGTAATGCATCAAAGTAAGTTTACACTACTGTTTTCAACAAATTTCATATTATATAGTTACCCAACAGAAACAAATGATATATATGAACATTGTATGAATACTGTATGAACATTGTATGAATACAACCTGAATATTATATGAATGGCAGTATAGTTCAATGTATATTTATTATGTATAAACATTGTATGAATTATGAATGTCATATTGATCTTTGATATATGCAAAAGAAACAAATGATATATATGAACATTGTATGAATACTGTATGAACATTGTATGAATACAACCTGAAGATTATATGAATGGCAGTATAGTTCAATTTATATTTATAATGCTAACAATATTGTATGAATTATGAATGACATATTGTACTTTGACATATGTAACAGAAACAAATGATATATATATGAAAATTGTATGAAAACTGTATGAAACATTATATGAATACCATAAATGTCAGTGATAACTACTGCACTCAATAAAATAAAACGTGTTTCTAACATTCAAAACAACATAATAACAAATTTAACATTACGAAATCATTATTTTTGCACAGGATAATTTGAACATGTCTTTCTATTGTGTCCAACCTGACGGCATCTACTGCAAGTTATTTTCGTCCTTTTGAATTTCACGTCAGCAAACCCCTTCCATCTTTCAAGTTTTGGTCTACACGCTGTTCTCTTTGGACCAGGTGGCAGCATTTTAGGCTCTGAAATATAACTTGGTATATCCCATGTACTCTCGCATGGGATAGGCTCGACAGGAATGGCATAAGCATCTCTGAAATTCTTCAGGCTATAAAAAGGAGAACAGAAATCTGATTCATGCAATTTTCTGTATCTGAGAACTGCAATTACATGACCACATGGTATCTCATAATGTTGAAGTCTCCCGCAACTACACATCCTTGTGTTCAAGTTTACAATGTACTTCTTTGCTCCTTCAGCTACAACATGCAGATCAACTGTTGAAGGTATCACCTAATTAAAAGTTAAAATGTGGTATTGTTAATATACAATCAACTAAATATTGGTAAGTAAATTTCAATTATTTGTTATTCAATACAGTAAAATACATACCCTCATATTGCAAGACAAAGCAATACTTTTCTGTAGATAATGATCATATTTTTTTGTTAGATCAGATGTTGTCTTATCAGGCTCCTCATTGTGCTTGTGAATCCACCTCTGAATTGTTACCCTCATAAATTCAAGAAGTGAAATTACAGGCAACCTCCTTGCTAACCTGTTAACATTATTCAATGACTTGGCGATGTTTGAAGTCATGGTCCATGTGCGCTTACAGTTCGAGTAAGCTCTTGACCATTTGCTATAACCAATATCAAACAAGTATGATCGTATGCGCGTATCTATCTGGTCTATTCTTCCTATAATTTCCTCAAACTGTTGTTTTGTATAAGCTTTTGCCAATTTAAAAAATAAAATCTTCAAATCTTCAGTCGTTCTATTGAAATTCTTCACCACATTTACTGACAGATGCCATATGCATGCATAATGTTCGGATTCGGGATATACAGTAGCAGTCCCTTTCCATATGCTTTCATTTTTATCCGACATAAAACGCATGTTTTGTCTAACTTCATACGCTTTCTTAAACTGTTTAAAAAATCAAGACCATGAAGCGTCGTTTTCAGAATCCACTATCGCATACGCTAACGGAAGTATATGACCTGATCAATTTTTTTAAAAAAATAACACACAAATCAAATACAATTTATAAAATAATTTATTATATTACTTAATCAGAAAATTAAATAGGATCAAAAAATATCTCCGGATCCATTGTGCTTGCAGTTAACATTGTACCACCATACGAACATTTTAATCCCGCCCCATCAATAACTACAATTGGCCTACAATACTTCCAACCTCTAATACAAGCTTCTAATGCAACAAATGCATATAAGAATTTATCACCTTTTTTTCTTTCTATTTTCAATACGCATCCTGGATATGTTTGCTCCAAAATGTACAGATAACCTGAAATTTTTACAGTTAAAATTTAATGGATACAAAACAAACAATTAATTATTACCAAAAGGATACATATTTTATTTATATTTTAAGGATACATACAAAAAGTATACAATTTTCATACATGAATAATACAAGAAACAGAACATTCCAGATCATAATATAACATACTATACTGTCTTTTTTCCATTTAAACAAATAAAAAAAACTTCTACTGAAGTATACAAAATTCATACATAAAGTATACAAGAAACAGAAAAGTTCATTTTATTAGGATAACATACTATATGGACATTTATTTCATTTAAACAATATAAAAAGCTTTGAAAAAATATACAAATTTTATACGTAAAGAATACACAAATCAGAACATACTATATGGTAACTTTTTAATTTAAAAATTTAAAAAACTTTTAAATTTATTCTTTATATGCAAATTACCCGGTAATCTACCATATGACTCTGTTGGATCTCCGCGCACCAATTTTATTGCTTTTTCTCTAGCCCTCCAATTATGTATGTACGTCAACGAAACGCTATGCAATTTCAACATATCAACAGATATATCCTCTGGAGTGTATACCGTAGACGGATCAATATATTTCTCCATTATCAAGACAGCTACAACGTCAGTTATCCCCTGACGTCTTGCATACACTCGATCTCTAACAGAACAAGTGTGCTGAGCATTATACTTTCTAACTTTGAATAAATTTGATTTATTCAAACTAGATGCCCTCATCATCCAAGAACATTTATCAAAAATACACTTCAGGTGATAACTGTTTCAAAATCAAGAAAATATAAAATTAAATTTCATACAGCAAAAAAATTTAAAATAAAAAAAACAACAACTTAAAACAGTAGTGTAAACTTACTTTGATGCATTACAACGCTCAACACGAAAACTGAACTTTTCAACAAGTCCAACATGCCTCATAACCTCCTTCAGTGTTCCCTATTGTTGTAAACTTAATCCTCAGCAACAAATAGGTTTGAATGGTCACTTATTATATCATCACCACCTTCATTATTCTCATTGATAACTCCTTCTAAATTCATTTTGATTAAACGAATAGAATTATTGGAGTATAGATCAACGTTATTATTTGTCAATCTAACATCACAATTTATTATAGGGAAAAATTTTAAAATGTCATTATTTTGTTATTTAAGAGGACTCATTGTCAATACTTTCATTATTTAGTAAAAATGTCACAATTTTAGTTTATTATGTATCTTTTTAATCTATTTTCTAATTGTTTAAATTGAAAGAAGACAAATATTTAAAACAGAAAGGAGAAATTAAGGGGAGAGAAAAAAAACTAAAGATTGAAGTATTGCTTAAAACTCTCATCAGTTATAAAAAATCAAAAAATTCAAAAAATCAACCGACACTCCCAAAATCTGATGAATTCTCTCAACTTTTGATTTTCAAGATTCCATACAAATTCGACGAGATAATTGCTTCTTCCTTATTCTTTTTCTAATTGTTTATAATTGATATAATTGTTAATCATATTCTGTTTTCATATATTTGAAATTGATATAGTACGAAAAAAATTTGAAAGTGTAATTGAAAATAATTGTAAAGCGTAGTACTCAGGTTTCGTATAATTTTAAAAAAGTAGTCTGTTTCCGTCCGTTTTTGTTTTCGTCCGTATTCTATTTTGATTGTAAATTGTATGAATTATGGATAACGTATGACTATTTGAATAAGTTGTATTCCTTAACGAAACAAATATGATCAATATATGTATGTTGTAAGCGTTTGTTCTTAAATGGATACATTTTCAATATTTGTTTTGTATATGTATATGTTAAGGGACTTCTATGAAATATGAAGAATTACTATTGTGAATACAAAATGAATTTATGGATATATACTGACAGAATATAGAATACAATATACAATTTCAAATCTATGGATACAAAAATATAATAAAACTATGAAATACAAAAATACATACCGACTAAAACATCAACAAAATTCAATATACACTTCCAAATCTATGAATACAAAAAAAATTAAAACTATAAAATACAAAAATAAATAATAACTACAACAGAATGAAAATTCCATATACACTTACCAATCTATTCGATAATAGTAAATACACAATCAAACTTATAAAATGTGTTACATTGACATAACTTACACAAAAAAAAAAAACAGAACACAAAATACAATAAACATATTAAATACAAAAATACATGCTAACTATAACAGTGAATACAAAAAACATTAAAACTATGAAAATACAAAAATAAATAATAACTATAACAGGATGAAAATTCCATATACACTTACAAATATATTCGATAATAGTAAATACACAATCAAGCTCATAAAATGTATTACATTGACAACTAACACAAAAAAAAACAGAACACAAAATACAATAAATATATGACATTTTAAAAAATTTTCCAATACAAAAATACATAGTAACTATAACAGACTAAAAATATATGACATTTTAAAAAATTTCCCAATACAAAAATACATAGTAACTATAACAGACTAAAAAATCCATATACACTTTCAAACGCATTGTAACATTTATTTTTTTGAATCTTAAAAATTACTAAACAAATTAAACTAAACATGCAATACACAACACATGCAAAAAAAAAATACCTCTTCTCCAAAAAATTGGTCTTCTTCAACTTCATGGTTACGAATTTGGGTGGGATTTTGCACAACTACGGATTCAGGCATTTTTCCCCGTCGTATATCCTCCTTAGATTTAGAAGCGGAACCTACATTGTTGTTTATTTCTTGAGTGAAAAAAAAATTAAACGATGAGAACTCGGAAGAACTTAGATTATTTTGTCCAATACCTCTAGTAACTCTCTTGAAAGCGTCCATTGAAGAGATAATTTTGTATTATGAAACCCTAAAAATTGTTTTAAGAACAACAACAATACAAAAAAAACACAAAAAAAACACTAAAATCAGTAAGTAAATCAATAAGGAATATGAAGATCATAATACCCAAATCAATGTGAATCTTCAAATCAAACATTGAAACGAAATTAATTGAGAATGATAGAAAATAGAAAAATTCGAGAATCTGTGGAATTGATTTTGGAAGAATGTTAGAGAGAGAAAATAAAAAGAAGCGTAAGAAAAGAGAGAATAAATCTGGGGAGTTGATTATGAATAAATATATATAGAGAAATTGATAAGGTTAATAAAAGAGAGATGACAGAGAAATTGATAAAGTTAATAAAAGAGAGATAAAATTTAAAATATCATTAATATCTATCCAATTACCTAAAAATAGGAAAATGTGTAATCTATGAGAGAAAAAAAAAGGTGTAAATAATGAGAGAGAAAATATTAATAATATCAGAATAATATTTATTTTTAAAATAGTGACATTTTTGACATTTTTACTAATATTATTAAAGTATGGATATTATCACTAAATAAGTTAGTTTTTTTGACTAGTTAGCTAAATTTCCCTTTATTATATCAGTATTAATAACACTATGACCTTCATTATGCATCTCATGATCTACCAAAGAGATGCACAAAGGATATTTTGAAAATAAATCCAAATTAACCTTTTTCTGATCTAGAAAAACCTTTACCCCAACATCATTATGAATAGTAATAGGGGGACACATATCGTTAACAATGTATTTTATCTCAATAGAATTTATATTTTCTTCTATATTAAGTTGAGTTATTATTGCATTAACTAAACCAATATACAGAGTAGACGCATCATATATGATGCCCTCCATCTGAAAATTGACGTATTTTTCTGTTTCACAACATTAAAATAATATTTTAGTAAAATATAATGTATAAATGCTATATAATTCATACACACTTCATACACATTTACTATATGATTCAATTACCTATAGACTAATCAGTTCATATAATTCATACACATTTAATTATATCATTCACTAACTCATACAATACTCCAATTAAAGATACACAATACATTTTAAAAACAAAATTCATACAATAACATATATTATTATTTAAATAGAAATAAAATATTGTACTTTTTTTTAAAAAAAATCATAAACAAATGATACATGTTTCATATACATTTCATTCACTAAAAAAATAAACTTCAGACTTCATGTACGCTATACAGAACATACTGTTTCTTTCAAAAAAAATAAATTACAAACTGTATTACATATAATAAAGTTAACAAAAAATTTTAACACTGTTTTAAATGTAAAGAACAACAAATCTAAATAAAATCAACAATTCATAATTAAAAGAAACAAATCGTAACTAAAAACTAACCCGAAGAATTCCACTTTCCACCATGTTTAATTAAAATTCACACAAAGTTATCCATCAGAAGTGAAATATGCAGCTATGAAAATAATCTTGAATTCTTGGGGAAAAAATGAATTATATGTTGAAAGAAATTTAAAAATAATAGAGAAATTTTGAAATGAAGAATAATTGTAATGCTAATCATTTATTGAAGAATAATTGTAATGCTAATCATTTATCTACCTTTAATTTAACTCAATAAAAAGTTAAACTCTTCAAATTCTCAGGCGTGCAACATTGAATAAATGCAGTAATTATCACTGACAAAAGCCACTTAATTTATGTTGTCAGAATTCTTAATCATTAAAATTAATTACTCATTATCACTTTATCCACTTAATTTTTAATTAATTTTTAATAACAACTCTTTTTAACAAAATATAATTAACAATATAATTATTAATAAAATGCTATAGAGTGAGATATTAAATGCTACAAAATAAAAGTGAAATTCTAATGCCATAACTTGATAATACTACTACATATAATGCTATATACAAAATTTTCACTTAACAAATATAGGGAGTCCACTTTGACTACAATAATTATAAACTCTTATCTCATAAAAACCATAAATGCTTCTAAAACAGCAATGCATGTGACCAAATTTATATGCGTTACATTGTGAATACTATTACACTGCATAGACTTTGAGCTTTATCTCAACTAAGTCTACGATTTTTAATTTATGACAGTACTACTCCCACTTTTTGTCATCAACTTTCACATCCCATTTAATGCTATCAAACTGTTGACTTTAGCCTTCCATCTCTATCATCCAACACAATGTCCCCACAAAACTAGTAATCTGCATGCGAGTTGAATTAAATTTGATAGTATATATACTTTAGAGTGATTAATTGAACACCTTTTGTCAAAAAGTTATATTATATATATAAAATATTATATCAAATATACAAGTTAATATTTTTCATACATATATATTAAATCTTGGACATTCTTAACACTCTGACTTCGCAACTAATTCAAATAATATATTTCTTTAGTAAAATTATTTAATTATATTCAATTGTCATCATTTAAAATCATTATTATAAAATTCAGAGTTCATTAATCCAAAAAATTTCAAGCATAACACTCAAAAGTCAAAGCTTCTTACTACTATGACAAATTGGATAACATTTTGGACATACACTCTATACAAGTACTTTTGAGAGAAAAAGATATACAGTTAAAAACTTCACTTTTTTTTTCTTTTTCTGATCGTGCATATATTGTAGTTTATTATATTTATAATTAAAATGATATATGAAAAAGGAAATTTGTAGTTGCAACAAGAAAAAAACAAGTAGATTTTATGATTCTAGTTAATGAGCATGAAAAGATAGTTGCTTTGCTTCCCTTTTTAGCTGTTTTTCTTTAGTTTGGTTTTGTGATGAATAAGCTCACAATTTAAAGTAGACACGATATGATAGGACATATTTATTATAACAACACGTAGAAATATTATCTTTCGTCTCAACAGTAAAGAATTTTTTGACAATTCTAGTTTAAATTTTTTCATGAATAACCAAATCAATAATGATATTGTTTATTTGCAACATATATAGAAGTATGTTTCTTCAAACAACAGTGTATGTCTGCTCTTTTGAGGTTTATTCCGATCGTTCATTTTTATTTGGCCAATATATTAAAAATGAATCTGAATCTAGAACAAACATATTTTGGGCATCACATGCAACAGAAATCCTCCCTAAACACAAATTAAAAAGAATATCTAGCTCACAACATTATAAGAAAACTGTGAATAACATGAGAATTTTCTTGGGTTCGCATAAAACTTATTTTCCTGTAAATTTTTATATTAATCTCCAAAAAAATTCTCAAGTAATTCACACTTTTCTGATAGCACAAATGGACGAACTATCCCAAAAGAAGTTTGTATATTCATGGGAGTACAAGGGAGAAATAATGCAAATTGTAACTTAATCAGATATGTAAGAATATAATCTCTCCATTCTTAAATACTTGTCATTCTTATTAAAAATAGATAATTCGTGATGTTTATCGTTTTAAAAAATCAAGACATAATTGAATATATTGTTTCTACTTTATTGTATTATCCTTAGAAGAATTTATTCCGCGGGAAGTAAATAATGACAAATTTAGCATAGAAAATGCTGATTTAATCTTCCAATCTCTTTATTATGACTGTTTAGATACTTACATCAACACACTTTTCATCAATTAAAGATATAATTAAAAAGAAATTAAATAAAAATACATAAAACTATAAATAGGGAGGAGAACTTTGTTGGGCAAGTTGGTGCTATAAATTTGAACAGTTTAATTAATATTGCGTCACTGGTCAACGATAATTGTCCATTATTAACTTGACACACCTCTTAAAAGAATCATAAATAACAGGGGTAGTAATACATTTATCACACGTTTTAATACACTTATAATATAATTTGTCAACTTCTTACAAAACAAGCATAAAATATTTTTAAAAATAATTATAATACATATATATTGCATACTTAATTCACTTTTAGTATATATTGCAGATTTAACATAGTATTGCTATAAATGAGTAATAAATAAAAAGTATCACTAAAATTAGTGAGTAATTATTTATTAAAAGATATTCATCCAAATATTTTTTCTAAATTTATTGCTTTAAAAAATGTGTTATATTAAATAGTATTTATTAACAAAAATAAAATAAATACAAAAATTAATTTATTTCTTAAATTTATAATACAAATATTATTAAACAATAGTAATTTTTAATATATTGAATAGTTATTGTTGGACGGAGATAGTAACAAAGAATTAAAAAGTCGAAAGCTTCGTGACCTGCCTAATAAATGACCCCCAACCCAAAGATTGTTATCTCCATCTTTATTTATTACGCAATATATAAATTTCAACAATAAAAAGATTGCCCAATCTTCTATCTTTAAATATCATTCAATTGTACTGCACTTGATCCGTTCACTTTTATTTGTTTATCATATTAAAAATTATTCATTATGTTTATTTATTTTAAAAGATATTATTAATTATAATTATTTTTTAATAATAAATTTATTATATTCAAAATATAACATAACAAAATTATTATTCTATTTATTACTTTTAAAAATATGTATTAAAATAATATTAAATAAGTAAAGATGGACAAAGAAAATTATTTTCTACGTCATCTTATATTTGTTTTCCTTTAAAAGAAAAAAAGAGTGCGTCATTGCCAATTTCTTGGAAAGAACTTATGTAATCACAGTCAATGCATGGTTTAAGATCGATTATATTTATAGTTAAGTATTCATTTTTTTTCATTTGTTGGGAATTTCTAATTATAAGTTTTCGTGTTCATTTAAGCATTTGACTTTAAAATAAAATAAAATATGATAAGTAAAAATAAATGAATAAATTTATATAATTTTTTTGTAATAAAAGGAAAAAAAAAAAGACAAGGCACGAGTATCTCTAAATTATGATCGAAATTGCAGAGATACATCTTAATTAAACTAAGGTCCTATTATTTTTTTGAACTTATTCTTTTGTAATTTTGTACATCTTTTTGGCTTACATGACATCCAAACGTCTTCACGCACCTCAATTTACGTGGAGTCATGGAGTGTGCTACATAAGCCAAAAGGTGTATAGAATTACAAAAAAAATAAATTCGAAAAGATTATAAGATCTTAGTTTAGTTAAGGTGTTGGAGCATGATAAATAAAGTATTGAACGCCTCTACATCAAAGAGCTTGATATGGAGGTTTGGAACCATTTTGATCGTCTTTTCAATATAAGATCCTTCCAGATGGATTCCATTTAGTCCCGAAGGTTTAACAAATTTTGCGGAAATCCCAAGTTGACGTCAAGTCCATGCTTACTAATTACTATTTCTTTAGTTTGGGAACTCTGGAAGAAAGACAATAGTAGAAACTTAGAAAATTCAATATCTCAACTGGCTGCAATTATTCAAAAAATTACGGACTGACCGAAAGATTTTTCTCAACTTCTTGACATCAGATCATCTTGAACGTTTACTGATTCTACTCTTCTGCATGCGATCTACATTCATCAAGCTCATAAATTCGCAATCGACTCCAACATCACCGTTGATTGCTTCAATAAAAATATAGGTACCCCTAAAATTATCTATATCTAGACTCGTGATGGAGCTTCATTTCATCCATTTTATCGGCTAGTCATTTCAAAATTGTCTATATACTCAAAAAATAAAAAACAAAATAACAAACTTTTTAGTAAATTTTGACTGCAATTCTCAGTTTGATAATAGATTTTTCTCTAAAATTTTATCCATAATCTAGAAAATACTTTTACCTTATCCGAAAGAAAAGTACAAAGGATAAAATTAAGGGAGATTCTATACTTTGAATGAGCATGACTTCATTTTTATTAGTTAAACCACATACCATGGAACCAGCAATGGAAATCCCAAGTCTAACGGTTGATACTTGCATAAAAATAAGGAAATATTGATGACACAATAAAAATAAGATATTTGATCTGCCATATCTATTATTGGATATTTAATTTCCCTTGTGATTTTTCTATCTACATAACAACATTTTTCCACGATCGTACGAGTTTTTTAATGGGCAATTTTCACATAGCAAACATAAAATTTATATTTGTATGTTATAGCAAAGTTTGCATAATTGCGCTCCATAGCAAACTTATATATGTACAATTCACTATACATATACAATTGAAGCAAATTGTATAAAACGAGAAAGAGAGAAATTATATATAATTTGAATTGTATAAAACGAGAAAGAGAGAAAGGCAGAATTGAATTGTATAAAACGAGAAAGAGAGAAATTATATACAATTTGAATTTGTATAAAACGAGAAAGTGAGAAAGGCAAAAAGAGACTTGTGTAGGGAATATACAATTGAATCAAATTGTATAAAACGAGAAAGAGAGAATATACAATTTGAATTTGTATAAAACGAGAAAGGCAAAAGAGACTTGGGCAGAGAAATATTTATATTGTATAATTATAAGTGTATAGGACGAAGATATATGTATTTGCATGCGTTTATACAATTTTCTCTCGCTTTATACAATTAGAAACACAATTTATACAATTCTATTGTATAAAGCGAGAGAGGCGAGCGACAGGAAGAGAGGGACTGACAAACAGTTTGCTATGGAACACAAATAAATCAAAGGGTAGTTACTATATTTATTTTATATTATTAGTTTGTTATTCTATATAATTATCTCTTTTTTAATTTACATATTTTAATATTTGGTGTATCTATTTAAAAAATCATTTCTCCACTCCCAACATCAACTGTCTTCCCATATTATTGAACAATAACAATGTTACACAAAATGGGATTTGGAAAAAGAAGTTTAGAAAAATATTTCTTGATCAACACAATTAAATATTTCCTTAGATTCATTTTGCTTGTTATATTTCTCTTCGATCGTCCTTTATGAAAATTAACTTAAAAAATAATTTCATTTAAATTATTCTTATTTATTGTTTGATTTCAACTTAATACTATTCTCTTTTTTCACTAATGTTTCACCATATTTATTAAATGGAATTAAATAATCAGTTATATTTTATGTTTCAAAGATAATGATTATCTTAAATCAATTACTTTTAATAAACACGATAACTCAAATGATTCAGAAAGGGGCATTTTGTTTTGGTTTCCACCCAAAGTCCGATATGTCCATCGGAGCGTGACTAAATTTGAATTTCGCCTTGAAAAATTACTTGAAAGTAAAGTGCTTTAACAAAAATGCCTTCATACATAGAAAAATTCGAACTCAAAACCTCTAATTAAGAATAAAAAAATACTTAATATCTTTACACTCTCAAAACTCGTAGTCGTAGATAAATAATAAAGAGGATGAAAAAGTAGAGCTTACTATTCTTAAATTATTTCGTAATCACAAAAAGGCCTACTATTTTAGTAAGGATCTGTCACATCCTTGCATGTAGCAGTAGAACAACCATATTATATAACAAAAATAATAAATAAAAAATTGACTCCTCCAATAAAATTGGCCAAGAGAGATCTCTTTTGCTTGATATAACAGAACTTTCTTATAGTAAAATATAATAAATAATACTAATAATAACAAAAGATAGATTAGGCAGTGGAGGTTGGAGAGTAGTATTTATAACCCCATATTCATGCACAATATTTCAGGGAAAATGCATTAAAACCTTAAGCTAAATACTTGGATCAATTTTCTTAGTTTTCTCCAATATATGGCTTCTAATAGTAATGTTGTTTTTGGTGATGAGGAAAGCCAGATTTCTGGTGGGACTAATAGAGTTCAACCTTGTTCTTCTACACCAAAAAAGTATGTCATTTGATTTATTATCATTTGTCTTTTAGTTGATTTCTCAGATGGTCACTCAACTAATATTTATTATCTCACTCCCATTAGCAGGAATGCTATTGATGACGATGAGGGAAAGAAGCAAAATTTTCTTTCACTCTCTCAAAGGCTGGGCGTTGCTGACTTCTTTTGTTTGGATGTTAGTAATATATTTTAATTTTATCACTAATTGCCTTCACAATAGATAAATGGATTATCGTTAGTGCATAAAATTTAAACTCTATTTTTTTTGTTATATAGGTATGGCGAGCGTCGATGGGAGAACTCCTAGGTTCAGCGGTTCTTGTTTTCATGTTGGATACTATAGTGATTTCCACTTTCGAAAGTGATTCGAAAATGCCAAATTTGATCATGTCAATTCTCATAGCAGTTGTGATCACAATTCTACTCCTGGCTGTTGTTCCGATATCCGGAGGCCATATCAATCCGGTTATCTCTTTCTCGGCCGCGCTCGTCGGAATTATATCCATGTCAAGAGCCATAATTTACATTGTGGCACAATGTGTTGGTGCAATTTTAGGTGCACTAGCTCTCAGAGCTGTGGTTAGTTCATCAATTGAAGACACTTTCTCACTTGGTGGTTGCACTGTCACAATAATTGCACAATAATTGCACTGGGCCCAAATGGGCCCATTACTATGGGCCTAGAGACGGCCCAAGCCTTATGGCTAGAGATCTTTTGTACATTTATTTTTCTCTTCGCTTCAATTTGGATGACTTATGATCATCGACAAGCTAAGGCTCTTGGACATGTCACTGTCTTGTCCATTGTTGGTCTAGTGTTAGGCCTTCTAGTGTTTATCTCGACCACGGTCACCGCCAAAAAGGGCTACGGAGGGGCGGGGATAAACCCGGCAAGATGTTTGGGGCCAGCTATTATTAGAGGAGGTCACCTTTGGGATGGACATTGGATATTTTGGGTTGGACCAACTATTGGTTGTGTAGCCTTCTATGTGTACACAAAGATCATTCCACCAAAGCATTTTCTTGGAGAATATGGATTCAAGCATGATTTTGTTGGAGTTGTTAAGGCTTTGTCGAATGTATAACGGCCCAAACGCAACAATGGGCCTATAATAAACTAATGTGTAATAGGACTTGAGTACTAAGTAAATAGAACATTATCATCATATTGTCCCTACTCCCTATCTAGTACCCACTTGATGTAATTTAAGCTTTAACTTATAAATGTTTCAACAAACTTCTCTCTATTTTAATTGTAGAAATGAAGGAAAAATTAACAAATTAGTCAAATAACTTAACTTGATTAGTAAAAATCTTTATATTTTATAAATATTAGTAAAAATATAAAAAATGTCATTATTTTAGAAAGAATTGTGTATTATAATTTACTTCCTATTTTATCTCATTTTAATTACAAATTTTCCAATTAATCCTCTCTCACATATTTTTTTAAAAATGAAATATTTTCTCTCTCATATTTTCATCTTCCAATTCTTCTTCATTTCAAAATCTGCCTCTCTTCTTCTTCTTTTTTTTCCAGAAAAATATATTTATAAAGATATTCACACAATCCCTTTTATTAAAATATGAGTCTTTATTCATTTTTCAATATTTGTTTTATGATTTTATTTTTGTATAAATCGTTCAAAATTGTTGTTTGTAGTTGAAATCACTTTTTGGGTTTGATAAACTCTAGATCACTCTCTAATGGCAGAATCTAAGAGAATTACTAGAGGTATTCAACTTAATCAACAATGTTCTATTTTTCAAATATCACAATTGAAACTTAGAACAGAAATGACGATAATTTTGTATTTTGTATTTTAGTTTGTTTATTTTGTATTTCAATGCCACTTTGTATACAAATAAGTTCTATTTTTTTTTTTTGTGTGTGTTTATCATAATGGTATACCAAGAAAGTCATATTTGTATTTCAACTTAAGTGAGTATTTATTGTGCTCATTTTGTATTTCAATCTTAATTTTCAATGACACTATTTCTTTTTCATTATGTTTTCATCATAATTGAATACCAACAACTTTTATATTTTATGTGTTCACTTTACAATTCAAATTCAAATTGAATATCAAATTGTGGTGAGTATTTTACTATGATTATTTTGTATTTAACACTCACTTTGTATTCAGAAAAATTTGTATTTTTTTGTGTTCGTCATAATGATATACCAACAAAGTCAATTTTGTATTCCAACTGATGTGAGTATTTATTGTGCTCATTTTGTATTTTAGTCTCAATTTCAATGACAAGAAGTTTGTATTACTTTTTATTATGTTTTCATCATAATTGTATGTCAATAAATTTTGTATTTTATGTGCTTACTTTACCATTTAAATTAAAATTGATATTTTACTTGCATGGTGAAACTAAAATTGTATCCTAGTGATCAAAATTGTATTACATAACTGCCAAATATATTTTTCTTTTATTTGTATTACAAAAAAATTACGAATTGTATTCCAATATAATCTAGTCATTACATATGAATACGATTAAAGAAAGATACATAATTATAGAAAAAGAATAGCATACATAATGAAAATACTACAATCTGTTGAGGTTGATACAATATTATAAAAAATACAAATTTAAAAAACGCGATTTAATAGAATTTATTTCAACATAAATTGAGTATTATCAATGAAAATTTAAAAATCGATACTAGAAATTTGATGAATAAGTGGGATGAGTTCTTTGTGTTTATTTTTTTGAATTTGTGTTTACTTTTAATTTTTTATAACTGATGAGACTTTTAAGCAATTGTTCTTATTTTAAAAAATTCTCTCCTCTAAATTTCTCCTTTTTGTTAGTTAACAATTATATTCTTTAAATAGAATTTAAACAAGATACATAATAAACTAAAAATTTGACATTTTTACTAAATATTAAAAGTGTTGACAATGAATCTTATTAAATATTAAAATATTGACATTTTGAAAAATTTCCGGATTAATATTAGTTAATGAAGAAATCAAATTAAGTATCATTTGTCATTTACATATCCAAAATTTTGTTTGGCATGCTTTGATATCAAAACTAAAGTAAACGAACTCATATTATGAGAATTTTATTCATCAAAATTAATTAGTAGTAAATCTCATCAGGGACAAATTTTTCAATGTTATATCGTTTGATTTTATTTAAATTAAATTAATAATATAAGTATTTTAAATGAAAATATCTTTTAATTGAAAGAGAGTGTTTTTTTATTCTTTAGTTGGTGTATTTAAAATGAACTAATGTGTTCTTTCATTCTTTGGTTATCACAATTTTTATTTAAATCAAACTATTCAAATTCCATTGTAATCCTTATCACATTCTATAAAGAATTTATTTGTTCTCCAAAAGATCTAAGTTCAAGTTCTTATTTTTCAATTGAATTTCTTTATTATTTGCTTAGTGCATAATAGGCTTGTCGTATCCACTAAAACTATGTACGTACGTATAATCCTACAGCAATTTTGAGACCAAATATCATTTTTACGAAAGCATTTTGCCTGTGTTCCAAACCTTCTATTCCATTTTGTTGTTCATATTATCTAACATTTTTCTTCATATCTTTCATCAATTTAAAGTACTAGATATCAATATAATTTATTTTATTGCGATGCACTATAACTTGACAAGAAACAATAACTAAAAAAAAAAAAAAAGGGAGCAATTTTCGCATTTTGTTTTCGGCCTGTGAGGTGACGATTCATGGACTGATTAAAGCATACTTCAATTTCTACGAGAACAAGTAGAAAAGAAATTTAGGCCACAATTTTTTTTTGATAGTAACTTGAAAATTCTGACTAGGCAAGTGTCAGGTGGAATTTGGGCTGAATGAAGTCTAGGGTCATCTAGGAAAGGTAGGGTCTTGATTTGAGATTTGATTGATGTATACTTATAGCTAAGACATTTAGAAATTCATAAGGCCTTTCGAAATCGAATTCAGATTTATAAAACTCTCATAATTGAGTTTGGCATGAACTAATACGAGTTATGATGTCAGGGAAAAGCGTTGTATTGTAAAAAAGGCCCTTTTTAGGAGTTGAGGTTGTTGAACTTTCGTCCATTTCACTGTAGTATCCGGCCTTCCACTTTAGCGGCGCTCAAACTGCTATAGCGAGGTAAGTTGTCGTTATAGCGAGGTCAACGTTACTATAGCGAGGGAATCGAAATTTTATATAGTAAACTGGTCAAAATCCATATTTTCTGCAATTGTGTTCTTGAAAACAGAGAGGGAACGATTTTGAACAGCCTGAATCAGTTTTCCCACTAATTTCCATGGTAAAAGTAAAAATTCGACTCTTCAATGTTGTAAATTATTTCTCAAAGTCTTAGAAACTAAGTGATTAACATTGGGGGAAAGGTTTGGGTATGATTTCAGGGTGGGAAGAAGCCCTAAGTTGGGGGAGATGATCACATTTTGGCCAGAGATAATATTTGTTAGTAATCTAGATAAATTAATAGGTTATTTGTGATTGATTGTTGTTTATATTGTTATTTTAAGACCAAGAACAAGTCATGAGCATGGAAATATCATATAATGAGAAGTCAAAAGGCACAAGTTCCTGACATGATTGTGTGAGATAATTAATTTAGAATTTTTATCGTACCTTAAGGAACAAGTGTCTCAAATTGACAAAGACAATAAAAAAATTTCACCTATATAAACATAAAAGTAATACCACTTCGTTTGAGAGTTAAAGTTATTTCCATAAATGTTCATGAATTTTAAATAGCACATGACCATTAAAATACTAAGCATATCTGAGTTGAGAGTTTATCGATATAATTTGGAGTCATTATAGACTTGAATGAGCATGACTTCATTTAATTTATTAGTTAAAGCACAAATCATGGAGCCAACGATGCTAATCTCAAGTCTCACGTTTGATACTTTCATACGATTTACGAATAAGGTAAAAATTGATAACACACTATGTTAAGTTATTTGACCTCCCATCTTTATTATTTAATCTTTAATTTCCCTTGTGATTTTTCTATATGCATAACAAAAATATTCCCAATTGTTCGTGTTCTTTAAAAAATTGTTCCTCTACTCCCCAACAACAATTGTCTTCCATATTACTGAATTATTTAGTTTCAAAATACTTGACTTAAAGAAAAAACATATATATGTAATATGTTTTTTGGACTCTCATTTTACTACTCCACAATTAAATCATGCTAAAAGAGAGAGAGAGAAATGATGTTTTCCCCCTAATTTATAAGAAGGGATTCAATATACTAAGGATAAATCACTATAAAATAAGTCAACATGATAATAATTTAAAGAATTTAAAAAGAGTTTTGAGAAAATTATTTAGTCAAAGAAAATTTAAAAATATTTAACTCCTAAAACAAATAACAATTTTACATAAAAGGGGGTGGGAGAAAAATATCTTTTGATTTAACAAATTAAACATTTCCTCCCATCTATTTTACTTGTTAATTTTTCATTACACAATCTTTTTCAAAAGATTAACGAAAAGAAGTACTTTCATTAAATTATTCTTATGTACTCTTTAATTTTGATTTGATGCCACCCTTTTATTTTCATCATATTAATCCCTTTTCATATTTATTAAGTAAAAATAAAAAGTAAATCATCTCTTAATTTCTTAAATTAATAATTATCTTGAATTAAATATTTTTTTAAAAAGCACGTTATTTAAAATGATTTAAAAAGTAGCATATTTCTTAAGATTTAAGTAGTGTGAATACCTTTCACTAATACTTTATATAATTTGATGACTCGTAAATAATAAAGAGGATGAAAAGTAGAGCTTCCAATTCTTAAATTATTTCCTAATCACAAAAAGGCCTACAATTTAATGAGGATATGTCAAATCCTTACATTTAGTAGTAGAACTACCATATTTTATAACAATTTTTTTTAAAAAAAAAACAATTAATAAGAAATTGACTCATCCAATAAAATTGGCCAAGAGATCTCTTTTGCTTGATATATACACGTAAACAAAACTTTATTATATTTTAATAATTAATAATAATAACAATAAAAGATAGGTTAGGCAGTGGAGGTTGGAGAGTAGTATTTTTGTTAATATTTATAACCCATTTCCATGCACACAATTAAAACCTTAATTAGCTACATACTAGGATCAACTATCTTAGTTTTCTCCAAACATATGGCTTCCAAGAATAATGTTGTTTTTGGTGATGAGGAAAACCAGCTTTCTGGTGGGACTAATAGAGTTCAACCTTGTTCTTCTACATCAAGAAAGTATGTCAAATTAATCTCTTTGATTTATTCTGATCTTTTTCTTTAATTTGTCAGATTAATTTTTCAGATGGTCACTTAACCATTATTTATTATCTCAGAAAAAGTCAATTTCTTTGTTGAAAAATTTTGGAATGGTGGCTTTCTGAGATAATAAGAATTAGTTGAGTGACAATATGAAAAAATCAAGCATTCATTTGTCCTAATTAATTATTGTACAATCCGATTAGCAGGAATACTATTGACGATGAGGGAAAGAAGCCAATTTTTCTCTCATTCTCTGAAAGGCTGGGCGTTCCTGATTTCTTTTGTTTGGATGTTAGTAATATATTTTAATTTCATCACTTATTACCTTCAGAATAAATAAATCGAGCATTATTCATGCATAATTTTTGTTGTTGTTATTTTTATATAGGTATGGCGAGCGTCGATGGGAGAACTCCTAGGCTCAGCGGTTCTTGTTTTCATGTTGGATACTATAGTCATTTCCACTTTTGAAAGTGACACGAAAATGCCAAATTTAATCATGTCAATTCTCATAGCAGTTGTGATCACAATTCTACTCCTGGCTGTTGTTCCGGTGTCCGGAGGCCATATCAATCCGGTTATCTCCTTCTCGGCCGCGCTCGTCGGAATTATATCCATGTCAAGAGCCATAATTTACATAATGGCACAATGTCTTGGTGCAATTTTAGGTGCACTAGCTCTCAGAGCAGTGGTTAGTTCATCAATTGAAGACACTTTCTCACTTGGTGGTTGCACTATCACAATAATTGCACCAAGCCCAAATGGGCCCGTTATTGTGGGCCTAGAGACGGCCCAAGCCTTATGGCTAGAGATTTTTTGTACATTTGTTTTTCTCTTTGCTTCAATTTGGATGGCTTATGATCATCGACAAGCTCAGGCTCTTGGACATGTCACTGTCTTGTCCATTGTTGGTGTAGTGTTAGGCCTTCTAGTGTTTATCTCGACCACGGTGACCGCGAGAAAGGGCTACGGAGGGGCGGGGATGAACCCGGCGAGATGTTTGGGGTCAGCTATTATTAGAGGAGGTCACCTTTGGGATGGACATTGGATATTTTGGGTTGGACCAACTATTGGTTGTGTAGCCTTCTATGTGTACACAAAAATCATTCCACCAAAGCATTTTCTTGGAGAATATGGATTGAAGCATGATTTTATTGGAGTTGTTAAGGCTTTGTCGAATGTATAAAGGCCCAAATGTAAAAATGGGCCTATGGTGATGTATTTAGTTTTGGGGTTTCCTTTATGGGCCAATAATAAACGTAATGTGTAATAGGACTTGAGTACTAAGTAAATAGAACATTATCATCATATTGTCCCTATCTAGTACCCACTTGATGTAATTTAAGCTTAAACTTATGAATGATTCGACAAGTTTCTCTGTCTTTCAATTGTACAAATTAATAATAGTATTAGTTAATGAAGAAACCAACTAAGTATCATTTGTCAGTTACGTATCCAAAATTTTGTTTGGTATTTGAAGACGATAAGTGCATTAACGACATATTAATTAAAGCATATCATCAAATATTGATTTGTGTGATATTTTTGCTAAACATATAATAGTAAACTAATGTATTAACATATAAATTTAAATTAAAGGAATACATAAAGTCTACAGTGTGAAGTGTTGATTTAAAACTTAGATTGTAAGTTTGAAACTATCAACCCCTTATTTTATCCAATATATATATAAGGTTCTCAAAGGAAAAATGGGGAACCACTACAATAAAAATGACTATTAGCGGCATTTAATTCTTAATTGCCGCTAAATATGTATTTGTAGTGGCAATGGTCACTCTTTGTATATGTCCCAAAAGCCTTTAGCGACATTGGTTCTAATGACACTTAATTAATGTCGGTAAGACTTTAGCACTCTTTATTAGTGTCAATATTTAATGTCGCTAAAAGTTATTTTTGTTGTAGTGAATTAACACGGCCATCACCTCAAATTGAGGAGGGGCACAAAGTTTAAAGCGGTGCCACCCATTTCGTTTTAGTGTTTTTAGATTGTCTAATGAAATCTGTGTCATATCTTAAGATATATATATATATATATATATATATATATATATATATATATTTTATACCAAGTTAACAGGTGCACCGTTACACGTAAAGATGGGCCCGTTTCTGTTTGACATGCATTTTGATATCAAACTAAGTAGGCGTTTGGCCATGCGATATTATATCACGATATGATATTATGAGATAGAATCAGCGTTTGGATATGCAATTTCACACTGATTCTATCTCATGATTCCATATCATGAGATGTGATTTCATATTCTCCTAAAAGCATGATATGAAATTACATGGTGATCCATATCATGATTTGAGATATTTTAATACAAAAATTGATCCACAAGTTTATATTTTGTTAAAACAACCCCACATTTATATCTACTACCATTTATTTCATATGTAAATAAAAATAAAATTTATAATCACATCATTACTATTTAAAATTTATTATTCTCACCGACATAAAATATATTATTCTCACCAACATATAATCACTTTAACTCACACCAACCGATTGTTAAAGTGATGAAATATTTATGGTCTATAAACATGAAAATATAGTTGCGGATGATATTGACCAACAAATGGCTCAAAGTAACAATGTTGGTTCGTCTTCTCCGTCACATGATCGAAAAATGCAAGTTGAACTTGAGGAAATTGTTCGTACTATGTGGGAGGATTATATTAAAAGTTAGTACACTACAATTTATGTTCAATTTTTTATTAAATTAAAGTTAGATAGAACAATTACTTAAGTGGAGAACAAATACCTTTGTAATAATTTATTATGCGATTTTATACTTTTTTATTTGATGTGATTGAATAAACAATCAGGGCTATTTTAATAGTTTTACAACTTATGGGATTTTTATGTTTATGAAAAAATATACAATACAAAAATTCCATATCGCATGTCCAAACAAAACTTCAATTTCATCTTATGATTTCATATCATGATATCATATCGCATGGCCAATTGGGCCTTAAGTAAACGAACTCTCGAGCTTAATAATATTATCATGAAAATTTTGTTCATCAAAATTAATTAGTGGAGTAGTACATTTCATTAAGGACAAATTTCACTGTTAAATTTATTGAAATTTTGATTAGATTAAGATTAAATAAATAATATAAGTATTTTGATTGAAAATGTATCTTTTAAATGAAAGTTTGTTTACTCTTTATTTGGTGTATTTTAAATTAAAGCGTGTGTTTGTTCATTCATTGGTTACCTCAAGTTTTATTGAAATCGGACGAAGGAAGATTTCAATGTAATTTTTAACATAATATTTTTCCTTATAACATTATACAAACATTGTAATTTTTAACATAATATTTTAAATTAAAGCGTGTGTTTGTTCAAGTTCTTGCTTTTTAATGGGATTTCTTCATTATTTGCTTACTGCATAAATTTATAGGCTTGTCACATCCACTTAAGCTATTTACGTGCAATCCTATAGCAATCTCGAAAAGGAGAAGAAGCAAATATCATTTTTGGGAAGTGTTTCAAGTCATCAGTTCTATTTCGTTATTCATATTATAAAACCTTTTATCATTATGAAAAAAATAATAATTGTCTTTTCTTGATATGTCAAAAATAACAAGTAAAAATGAAAATCTATTCTAAAAATAAGTGACAAATAAAAGTGAATAGAGAGAGTATTTGTTACGGTTCAAAGGTTAAAGACATCTTGTGAGTTTGATGTTTTAAGAAGCCTATAATTTTGTGCATTTACTTAATTGTGATTTGAGTGTTCATATATGATGGAATAAGCTTCTAAACATCCAAAATGTGGGAGGTTTGTTGCTTAAGATTAGAAATTAATCGCAGAATTTGCATTATCTAATATATATATTTGGAGAACATTAATTTGAGATAGTTTATTGATATAATATTGATACTCCCTTCATTTCAAATTAATTGAATTATTGAGATGTTTCACATCTTTTAAGAAAAGAAGATTAAGGTCTAACTTAGGTATAACTTTCCATTTTTACCTTATTAATTATTATCAAATTTTTGAATAAAATTAGAAAAATGAAAAATACCTCAACAATTCGATTAATTTGAAAACAATGAAAATAATAAGAATTATGCATATATCATTAAAAAAAATGAATGTCGTAAAACTAAAGTAAAATAAGACAAGGAATATAAAGATAAAACAATATAAATATGGAGATAAAAGATGAGAGCATTTCTTATTCTTCAAAGTATTCATCAAATCAAGTGTCTACGGTATGAACCCTTATGCCTCTATTTATAGTGTAACATAGAAGGCATACAATAGGTTAGTCATGAACATGACATTAAACATGAATATAAAGAAGGAGAGTATGGAGATGAAAGGTTACAAGAATAATTATCATAAAGGTGGAGGTTATCTTCATAATAAAGGAAAGTAATGTAGTAACTTCTTGGTGTAGTGAATTATCTTCATAATGGAAGGAAGTAATGTAGTAACCTCTTGGTGCAGTGGACATCCACATATATTATTTTATAACAATGAATAGATTTTTAATTTTTCACATTTTTAATGAAGGGTCTTGGACTAGCTGATATCATATTAAGTATCAAGACTAATAAACAAATAGTGGCATTGATTAATCTCATAAATTGAGAAAATGTTAAATAAATCTAGTCTCTTAACTATGAAAGAGGTCAATACTTCAGTTAATTCTAAATCGAGTTAACTAATTCTGATGAAAAACTTATGGCTTAACTTGTTAAGCAAGCTCTATTGGAAGAGCCAGTGGTCGAGTTCTTGTTTTTTTTTATAGAAAATTAAAGATTTAATACTCATTTTGTCCTTATTTACTTGTTCACTTTTAAATTAACTCACTTATTAATAAAACAATTAATGACATAGTAAATTTATCATTTTATCCTTATTAATTATGAAGTGAATGAATTAAAAACTTGAGATTTTGAAAAAGTTCTATTTTTTTCTCAAAGTAATTAATTGGAGGTAAATAGGTAAAAAGCCTTGTCATTTTTTAATTTATCAAAATAGACAAGTAATTAGACACATAGAATGTACTGTTGTATATAGCGATGTAAGTTGGACTGGAATTACCACATGAATCATATGATGAGTGTTCAGTGGCGGATCCAGGATTCGATAATCGTGGGTGCTCAATTCTTTTAACATTTGTTAGATAAAAAAATTCTTTCTAGAAGTTCACTAAGGCACCAGCGCTCCCAGAATACGACTTCAGAACCACAACAACCATGGAACACTTTGTTAAATGGGTGCTGAATCTTATATAAATTTTTCTGTATTTTCTGTATACATATTTTCCGTCGGAGTTAATGGGTGCTCGAACACCCCAAACTGGTCCGCCACTGTGAATGTTTACCTTGGATAAGGTATTATTTTATGAAATCAAGAAATAAACTTGTATTAGTAAAACTAAAAACAAGAAAAATGAGTTGAGTGATCGAACAATTTATAAGAGAATCCATTCTATATTGATCCCATCGAGTATCAAAATCAATTAATCACACTCGAAGCATGTTCTCCAAACACCCAAAGATTTATATCTTTCGTTAATACTTTTATATATTCTAATGACTCGTAAATAATAAAGAGAATGAAAAAGTAGAGCTTACTATTCTTAAATTATTTCCCAATCACAAAAAGGCCTACTATATTAATGAGGACATGTCAAATCCTTACATTTAGTAGTAGAACTACCATATTTTATAACAGATATTTTAAAAAAAAAACAATTAATAAGAAATTGACTCCTCCAATAAAATTGGCCAAGAGATCTCTTTTGCTTGATATATACACGTAAACAAAACTTTATTATATAACCTTAAGCTAAATACTAGAGTTGTTTGAGTTGTTTTTGGTGATGAGGAAAACCAGCTTCTTGGTGGGACTAATAGAGTTCAACCTTGCTCTTCTACAACAACAAAGTATGTCAAATTAATAATCTCTTTGATTTATTGTTTTGTTAGATGGTCACGTAACCAATATTTGTTATCTCAAAAAGTCAATTTCTTTGTTGAAAAGTTTTCAGATGGTGACTTTTTGAGATAATAAAATTAGGTGAGTGTCAATTTGAGAAATCAAGCTTTAATTTGTCCTAATTAATTATTCTCATATTTGGCAGCTGTTAGCAATAACAAGCTGTATGGTTGTGATTAGTTAGAAGGTTAAAAATTAGTTACTAGAGCTGATGATGTGGCAGCAATTAGTTACAAATTGTTAGAGATATTTTGTAATTAGAGTAGTATATAAAGGAGTGTGTATGCAGATTCATTGAACACAGACATAAATACAATCTCTCTTTTCTTCTCTTCTTAAAACACTCTGTAATTCTCTCAAATAGGAAACTCCATTAATGGAGTTATCATGGTATCAGAGCATTCGATCTTGAAGGATTAAAGTACAAGTAGCTAAGTAAAAGGTGCTCAGATTCACCATTGTTCAAAGGTGAATTGCAAGGAAGCATCAAAAGTAAAGATCAACAAAAATGGCAAACGGTATTGCATATGAGGAAACAAGCACAGTAAATGGAACTTCAAGTCAAGCAGTAAATGGAACTTCGAGTCAAGCTGTATTTCCAGTGATTGATCACAATCATCCTTTATTTCTTCAAAATACTGATACGCCAGGTAGTTCTCTGATTTCTCTGCAATTAACTGGTTTAGAAAATTATGCATTATGGAGTAGATCATTTAGAATTGGACTGGTAGGGAAAAGTAAACTAGGCTTTGTAGATGGACGATTTCCTAAGTCTATGTTTGAACCAATTCTGTTTGATCAGTGGGAAAAATGTAATGCTATAGTATTAAGCTGGATTATGAATTCTTTGAGACTAGGACTTTTAAGTTCTGTAGTATATGCTTTAGACGCTCGAAAAATGTGGCTAGATCTGAGAGAAAGATTTGACACAGTTAATAGATCTAGGATTTTTCAGTTACACAGAGAAATTCACACACTAGTGCAGAGAACAATGTCAGTTGCTGATTATTACTCAAGACTAAGGGATATGTGGGATGAATATGATGCTATTATGCCTTGTCATAGTTGTCTTTGTCTAGAATCAAGGAAATTTGGTGAACATTGTGATTATCAGAGATGTTACAGTTTTTGATGGGATTGAATGAGTCTTACTCAACTCCTAGAAGTCAGATTCTTATGATGAGTCCGATACCAACACTTAACAAAGCCTATGCTCTCATTATTGATCAAGAAAGTCAGAGAAATTTAGCTAGTTCTACCACTCACAGCTCAGGAGCAATAGAAGGCACAACTTTGTATACTCATAAAAGCAGCACATACAGTAGTGGAGCAGGAACTTCTAGAATTTCACACTCTAGTGGAGTAGGTGGTTCATACTCAGGAGAATCTGGTGGTGGATACAATAATGGTGCTAGTTCTTCTGGAGGAGGTTATAGAGCCAGAAAACCACTTATTGTGTGTGAGCATTGTGGGTGCAGAGGACATTCTAAGGAGCAGTGTTATAAGATAGTTGGATATCCTGCAGATTTCAAGTCTAAAAGAAAGCCAAATGTGTATGCTAATCAGGCTACTGTTTCAGAAGAAGGTGGAAATGATTCATGTCAATCAGGTGCTGGTACAGGATTCTTCACTTCAGATCAATATCAACAGATTTTACAACTACTCACAAAGGCTGGAGGTGATAAGGTAGGAGAGTCTTCTGCACACAATGCCACAGTTGCAAATGCAGGTAGTTCTCTCACAACCTTGTCTTGTAGTACTAGTTGCAGTAGTAAATGGATCATTGACACATGAGCATCTCATCATATTACATCTAACATGAACCTGGTTGATAATGCAAAGAAGATACTACTACACACAGATAATAGGGTACATTTACCAAATGGAAAAGATGTATCAATCTCTCATGTTGGAAGATCATATATCTTCACAGATAAATCCATCTCTAATGTTCTCTTTATTCCTGAGTTTAAGTGCAACTTGTTGTCAGTTTCAAAAATCACCAAAGAGTTACATTGTGTGGTAGCATTCTTTCCTGTTTTTTGTATTTTCCAGGATCTCTCCACTGGTCAGGTGAAGGGGGATTGGTAAAGAAGAGCATGGACTCTACATTCTTCATGAAAAATCAAGTCACAAGTCTAGTTCACAGAAACTAGCTAATAATACTAGTATAGATCATGTGTCTGATAAGCCTATATCTAGTGATGTTTGGCATAGAAGGTTAGGACATGCTCCATTTGATGTAATAAAAAAACATGAATTCCTTAAAACTCTAAACCTCACAGATTGCTCTCATTGTACTGTGTGTCCTGTAGCTAAGCAATCTAAACTTCCATTTCCTTTAAGTGTTCATAAAACTACTGGTGTACTTGAATTACTTCATTGTGATTTGTGGGGACCTTACAAAGTTCCTACTCATAGTGGTAAAAAGTATTTTGTTACTATTGTGGATGACTTTAGTAGATACACTTGGATATTTTTGATTGCTTCCAAAGCTGATTCACTGGTGGTTATAAAGAATTTCCTCACAAGAGTTCAAAATTTATTCTCCACAAGTGTTAAGACTTTCAGGTCTGACAATGGTTGTGAGTTCTTAAGTTCTGAATTTCAGAATCTATTGAATGGCATGTGCATTCTACATTAGACCACTTGTGTCTATACCCCTCAGCAGAATGGGGTTGCTGAAAGAAAACACAGAACCATTCTTGATATGGCCAGAGCTTTACGATTTCAAGCTTCTATACCCTTGAGATTCTGGGGGGAGTGTGTTCTCACAGCTGTGTACATCTTTAACAGAATCCCTACCAAGTTACTAGGCTACAAATCTTCCTTTGAGAAATTATACATGCATCCTCCAGACTTGTCTCATCTCAAGGTATTTGGTTGTTTGTGCTATGCTACTAGTCCACAGAGGCTTGATAAATTTTCTGCAAGAGCTGTTCCAGCTGTGTTTATGGGATACTCATCCACTCAAAAGGGTTATCTTTTATATGATATTCATACCAAGGTGTTCTCTGTTAATAGGAATGTTGTGTTTCAAGAAGAGTTGTTCCCTTTCAAACATCTTAAAGCCTCTCCAGATACTATATTTCCAATCATGGATTATGTTCCTCCTTCCACTCCTTCAGTTATTTCATTTCCAACTACTTTACCTGATGATTCTGCTAGAACACCTATAACTGAGTCTTCTGGTGCACTCTCCTTAGCTGATGAAGTACCTCTTAGAAGGTCAACTAGATCAAGCAGGCCTCCTTTATGGCTTCAGGATTTTGTTACCAAACCTAAGTCAACTGCTTGTTCTTATTCTCTGGCTGATCACTTATCTTATGACCACTTATCAGATACATATAGATTGGCTTTGAGTGCCTATTCAGCTGTTTCTGAACCTAGATTTTTCCAAGAAGCTGCTAATGATCCTAAGTGGAGACAGGCCATGCAACTAGAGATTGATGCTCTGGAAAGTAATCACACTTGGAGCATAGTTGATCTACCACCTGGTAAGAAGCCTATCAGCTGCAAATGGATTTATAAGATTAAGTTTTTAGCTTCAGGGGAGGTTGAAAGGTATAAAGCCAGACTTGTGGCTAGAGGTTTCAGCCAACAGGAAGGTCTGGATTATAGTGAGACATTTAGTCCTGTGGCTAAGATAGTCACTGTTCGATCTGTGGTTGCTTTGGCTGCTTCCAAAGGGTGGTACATCTATCAGATGGATGTCCAAAATGCATTCTTGAATGGTGATTTGCATGAAGAAGTTTATATGAACATTCCTTGTGGTTTTGCCAGACAGGGGGAGAGTCAGAAGGTCTGCAAACTCCACAAGTCATTGTATGGTTTGAAACAAGCACCTAGACAGTGGAACATGAAGTTAACTGAGGCTCTAGTTCATATGGGTTTTAAACAAAGTCATTATGATTATTCTCTTTTCACACAGCAAAGTGGAAGTGATATTGTGGTGATACTAGTGTATGTAGATGATCTCTTAATTACTGGGAGCAATCATCAACTCTTATGTAACACAAGACAGTAAATTCAAAAGAAGTTCAAAATGAAGGATTTAGGGGAACTAAAGTTTTTCTTAGGCATTGAGTTCTCTAGATCAAACAAAGGCATTCTAATGACACAAAGGAAATATGCCTTGGAACTGATGTCTGAAACTGGCTTAGAAGGAGCAAAGCCAGTGTATACACCATTGGAGATGAATAAAAAGCTCACATCAGTGAAATATGATAGTCATGTAACTGGTTCAAGTTCTGACCATGACAAACTACTTTATAATCCTACTATGTACCAAAAGCTGGTGGGAAAACTTCTATATCTAACTATGACTAGGCCTGATCTTGCCTTCACTACTCAAGTACTTAGCCAGTTTATGCACTGTCCTAAGGAGTCACACATGGATGCAGCACTAAGAGCAGTCAAGTATATCAAAGAGACACCTGGTCTAGGATTACTTATGCCAGCAGAATAGACTACACAATTAACAACTTACTGTGATTCAGACTGGGGGCATGTGTTGAAACAAGGAAGTCAGTTACAGGTTATTTAGTGAAATTTGGAGGAGGATTGATATTATGGAAGTCTAAGAAACAAGGATATGTGTCAAGAAGCTCAGCTGAAGCAAAGTTTAGGAGCATGGCTACATGTGCAGCAGAAATAACTTGGTTACTAGGGCTATAGAAGGAGCTAAGAGTAACTGTAACAAGACCAGTGAGAATGATATGTGACAGCAAGGCAGCAATACAAATAGCTGCAAATCCTATTTTTCATGAGCGTACAAAGCACATAGACATAGATTGTCACTTTGTAAGAGAAAAAATTGTGAAGGAATACTGCAGACAGAACATATCAACACCAAAAATCAGCTGACTGATCTACTTACAAAGAGTCTTGGACGAGAGCAACATAATCTACTACTCAACAAATTTGGTATGAAAAATATATTTCACCCATAAGCTTGAGGGGGAGTGTTAGCAATAACAAGTTGTATGGTTGTGATTAGTTAGAAGGTTAAAAGTTAGTTACTAGAGCTGATGATGTGGCAGCAATTAGTTACAAATTGTTAGAGATATTTTGTAATTAGAGTAGTATATAAAGGAGTGTGTATGCAGATTCATTGAACACAAACATAAATACAATCTTTCTTTTCTTCTCTTCTTAAAACACTCTATGTAATTCTCTCAAATAGGAAACTCCATTAATAAAGTTATCAGCAGCAATAGTATTGATGATAATGGAAAGAAGCTAAATTTTCTCTCGATTTCTGAAAGACTGGGTGTTCCCGACTTTTTTTGTTTAGATGTTAACAATATATTTTGATTTCATCACTAATTGCCTTCAGAATAAATAAATAACTTTTTTTTTTGTTGTTATATAGGTATGGCGAGCATCGATGGGAGAACTCCTAGGCTCAGCGGTTCTTGTTTTCATGTTGGATACTATAGTGATTTCCACTTTAGAAAGTGATACGAAAATGCCAAATTTGATCATGTCAATTCTCATAGCAATTGTGATCACAATTCTACTCCTGGCGGTTGTTCCAGTGTCCGGAGGCCATCTCAACCCGGTTATCTCTTTCTCAGTCGCGCTCGTCGGAATTATATCTATGTCAAGAGCCATAATTTACATAATAGCACAGTGTGTTGGTGCAATTTTAGGTGCACTAGCTCTCAGGGCAGTGGTTAGTTCATCAATTGAAGACACCTACTCACTTGGTGGTTGCAATATCACAATAATTGCACAGGGCCCAAATGGGCCCATTATTATGGGCCTAGAGACGGCCCAAGCCTTATGGCTAGAGATAATTTGTACATTTGCGTTTCTCTTTGCTTCAATTTGGATGGCTTATGATCATAGACAAAGAGCCTTGTCACTGTTTTGTCCATTGTTGGTTTGGTGTTGGGTCTTCTAGTGTTTATCTCGACTACGGTCACCGGGAAAAGAGGCTATGGTGGGGCAGGGATGAATCCGGCTTGGTGTTTGGGGCCCGCGCTTGTTAGAGGAGGTCACCTTTGGGATGGGCATTGGATATTTTGGGTTGGGCCAATTATTGAATGTGTACACAAAGATTATTCCAGTAAAACATTTCCATGTAGAATATGGATACAAACATGATTTTGTTGGAGTTGTCAATGCTTTGTTTGGGTTCAATGTATAAAGGCCCATAAGCAATAATGGGCCTATTTGATGTTATTTAGTTTTGGATTTCCTTATTATGGGCCGACAATAATTAATGTGTAATGGGCCTAGCCTTAGTAATAGAACATTAGATCATATTGTCCCTATCCAACTTGATGTAATTTACTCTTAAACTTTATCAATGTTTCTCTTTCTATTATGGAAAATTAACATCCCACACACATTTAAGATGATAAATATCAAGTTATAATCATACTCTTTAAAAATAAACTACTTATAGCATATTATTATCAAGTTATAGCATATCAATTAATTATATATTAATTAAAAAAATTAATTCATACTTTTTAAAAATAAACTACTTATAGCATATTATTATCAAGTTATAGCATATCAATTAATAATATATTAATTAAAAAAAATTAATTCATACTCTTTAAAAATAAACTACTTATAGCATATTATTATCAAGTTATACCATATCAACTAATAATATATTAATTTAAAAAATAATAATTTATTATTTAAATAATAATTAATATATTTAAATAATTACTTTTATTTATTCACTTACCTTTTATAAACCAAACTCTTTAAATTTTTACTGATTAATCAATTACCTTTTAAAGCTTTTAATATAAATAATAAACTATTATTAATTAAATATTAATTAAACTTCACATTATATAGTTACCTTTTAAAAAATAATATCTAAATAATAGGATTTAATTTTAATTAATTCCCTATTATACGGTTACCCAATAACTATCCACCCCCATCTCAACCAATATACAATCATCTTCCCCTAATACACTCCATCTCTCTCCATCACGCGCGATCAATTCCCAATACGCAATCAATTTTTGATCTTACCCAAATCTGGCCTCAATCATCTTCCCCATTATCCCTCTCTCTCAGATCAGTTCATCCCAAAACACAAACATCCCTCTCAAATCGGTTCCCCATTAAGTTCATATAGAATGTTTAAGAAATGTATATATAATGCTATATACATAATTCATCGTTGTGTATGTGGGGACGTCTTTGATCGATTTTTACTCGAAGGTGGAGATGTAGGGTCAGTGAGGCGAGTTTTGATAATTTATTGGTGAAGAGTACGGCTATTTGGACTGCGATTATTGCATTGTGTGTTAATGTAGGGAGAGTGAAATTTCGTTGCAGCTATTAAGGAATATGTTGGAGAATGATGTTGTACCTGATAATTATGTGATTTCGAGTATCTTGGGTGCTTGTTCGTCGCTTGAGTATATTAAAGAAGAAAAGAAAATTTATTGTTATGTGCTTAGACGGAGAGCGGATATGGATGTTACGGTGAGTAATGTTCTTATTGATTTCTATATGAAGTGTGGTAAGGTTAAGACTGCAATCTTTAGATGTGAGGGCAGTTGTGTGAAGTAGAAGACAAAATTAGAGGATGCAAAGAGGCAGTGATTAATTCAATATTCAAAGCTGTGAGTGAGAAAAAGATAACTCTTTTATGAGCTACGTAATCTATGTTAGAAATGTCTTTTTTTTAAGTGACTTTTTTCACTTTTATCAGTTTATCTTACAAACAGGGATCTCTTTTTCTTCTTTTTTTTGATTCTTTTCAAAGAAAAGTGAAATGTACAACTTATTGCAGAAAGAGTTTCTCAATATTGTCACACTCTCAAAATAAATTGACGTGAAAACACGAAATAGATGGTTGTTTGTGTTTATATTTTTTTATATTATTTGTCAATAGTGTACTACATGAATTTTGTATGATTTATATATCAATTGAGTATTATTTTATTTTTTCAAAAGTCACATTTTTTTTTTTGAAATCGAATATTTATTTTATTATTATATGAATTGTATATGAATTGTTTATGAATTGTGGCATATAGTTGTATAAATTGGAATTGAACTGTGGCATTTAGTTGTATGAATTGTGTATGAACTATAGCGTATAGGTGTATGAATTGTGTATGAAACTGTGATATAAAGTTGTATGCATTGTGGATGAAATTGTGGTATTAATATTGTATTTTTTTTTTTGAATACTGTATGAAGTTTTTGTATGATTTATGTATGAAATGATCTGTGGTAATAGTTGTATGATTTTTTATATATAGTTTTATAGTATATAAAAAGTAATAATTCAGTTTTACAAATTTTATAGGAGAAGAAGGTTCAAACACATTTATCTTCATGTATCAACATGAATGTGTTCGCTGATTTGTTGACCTTCCTCGGTCAAGATAAGTTCCAGCAATTTTTACAAGAAACTCCATTTGGATATTTTTATGATTTACATAACATAAAAATCCAATGTCAATTGTGGCGCCATATTTTTCTTCTTGAATCTGAAAATGGCAGGAGTGACATGTTCATTATCAATGTAAATGGTACAGAGTTACATTTTGGCATAAAAGAGTTTGTCGCTGTTATCGGTCTAAAATCTGATCCAATTTCTGATTTTGTTTCTGATCCATCTGTTCCAAATATATTAATTGCAGAAACTTGTTGTAAAAATTTGACTTGAACATTGTTTAGAGACTTGAACATTGTATGAAAAATGTATAAATATTGTATAAATTATGAATGTCATATTGAACTTTGATATATGTAACAGAAACAAATGGTATATATATGAACATTGTATAAATACTATATAAACATTTTATGAATGACAATAAAGTTCAATATATATATATATAATGTATAAACATTTTATGAATGACAATAAAGTTCAATGTATATATATAATGTATAAACATTGTATGAATTATGAATCCCATATTGAACTTGAATATATGTAATAGAAACAAATGGTATAAATATTGTATAAAAAATATATAAATATTGTATAAATTATGAATGTCATATTGAACTTTGATATATGTAACAGAAACAAATGGTATATATATGAACATTGTATGAATACTATATAAACATTTTATGAATGACAATAAAGTTCAATGTATATATATAATGTATAAACATTGTATGAATTATGAATCCCATATTGAACTTGAATATATGTAACAGAAACAAATGGTACATATATGAACATTGTATGAATACTGTATGAACATTGTATGAATACTAAATGAACATTTTATGAATGACAGTATAATTCAATGTATATTTATAATGTATAAACATTGTATGAATTATGAATGTCATATTGAACTTTGACATATGTAACAGAAATAAATGATATATATATGACAATTTTTTACGAAATCATTATTTTTGCACAGGATAATTTGAACATGTCTTTCAATTGTGTCCAACTTGACAGCATCTACTGCAAGTTATTTTTGTCCTTTTGAATTTCACGTCAGCAAACCCCTTCCATCTTTCAAGTTTTGGTCTACCCGCTGTACAAAATTAATACAAAACATATATTCTAATTTCATTAGAAACATATACAGTAATTTTAAAAAAAAATAAACGGACTTTCATACACAAATGATACACGTTTCGTATAATCTTCATACACTATTAAAAAAACTCAGACTTCAACGTTACACAAATTTATAATCCGTTCATATAATTCATACACACTTCATATATCATTCACTGTCCTATACAATACTACAATTAAACAAATACAATACATTTTCAATTCAAAATTAATACAAAAACATATATTATAATTTAAATAGAAACATATATTGTACGCTAAAATTTATCAGGTTACTAAAAAATAAGAAGTGAAATATGCAACTATGAAAATATTCTTGAATTTTTAGGAAAAAATGACTTATACGTTGAAAGCAATCTGAAAATAATAGTGAAATTTTGGAATGAATAATAATTGTAACGTTGATCCAAATTTGATTGAAAATGCAAATCTGAAAATATTATGTGTTATTATCTGGTTGACAACGTTTTTTAAGGAATTAATTCAAAAAAAATATTATTTTAACTAACTAGAGATATTTAAGGCAATGATGATAATTTGAAAATGTTTAATATCCCTAAAAACGTGCTAATCATATATTTAATTTTAATTAAATTCCCTAAAAAGTGTAACTATTCATATTTACAAACGGGTCTACATGCATTAAATGTAGCAATTAATAAAGAAACAAAGTTCCATGATTTATATTTTCTTCAATATTAAGTTGAGTTATTATTGCATTAACTAAACCAATATAGAAAGTAGACGCATCATATATGATGCTCTCCATCTGAAAATCGACGTATTTTTCTGTTTCACAACATTAAAATAATATTTAGTAAAATATAATGTATTCATACAGACTTCATACACATTTACTATATGATTCAATTACCTATACACTAATCAGTTCATATAATTCATACACATTTAATTATATCATTCACTAACTTATACAATACTCCAATTAAAATGCACAATACATTTTAAAAACAAAATGCATACAATAACATATATTATAATTTAAATAGAAACAAAATATTGTACTTTAAAAAAAAATCATACACAAATGATACATGTTTCATATACATTTCATTCAATAAAAAAATAAACTTCAGACTTCATGTACGCTATACAGAACATACTGTTTCTTTCAAAAAAAAATAATATTTACAAACTTTATTACAGATAATACAGTTAACAAAAATTTTTAACACTGTTTTAAATGTAAAAAACAACAAATCTAAATAAAACCAACAATTCATAATTAAAAGAAATAAATCATAATTAAAAACTAACCCGAAGAATTTCACTTTCCACCATGTTTAATTAAAATTGACACAAAATTATCCATCAGAAGTGAAATATGCAGCTATGAAAATAATCTTGAATTCTTGGGGGAAAAAATGAATTATATGTTGAAAGAAATTTGAAAATAATAGAAAAATTTTGGAATGAAGAATAATTGTAATGCTAATCATTTATCTACCTTTAATTGAACTCAATAAAAGTTAAACTCTTCAAATTCTCAGGCGTGCAACATTGAATAAATGCAGTAATTATCACTGACAAAAGCCACTTTAATTTATGTTGTCAAAATTCTTAATCATTAAAATTAATTACTCATTATCACTTTATCCACTTAAATTTTAATTAATTTTTAATAATAACTCTTTTTAATAAATTATAATTAACAATATAATTACTAATAAAATGTTATAGAGTGAGATATTAAATGCTACAAAATGATATTGAAACTCTAATGCCATAACTTGATAATAATACTACATATAATGCTATATACAAAATTTACACTTCTATTATTACTAGCGGTGATTATCCGTGCGTTCAATACTACGAAACTAATACTAATTTTATTTTATTTTTTATTTAAATTTGCAGAAAATAATTCTAAACATTTTCACTTCACACCAGATGATCATGGCATGCTCAGTAGAAGAAAATGAGACAATGTCAACTATAAGAAAACCTGAAATTGAAAATTAAAACGATAACTCATCTAAATGTGATAGAACACTATGGAATATGACCAAAAATTAAAAAGAATTGCAAATTTCTAATACTTGTTTGCTAGCTAAGGAACGATACATATCTAACATTCAGAAGAATCATATCATTTAAACTTACCACATAGATATTAACCTTCTTTTTTTTCATATGAAGTGTAGCCATTCAACTACTATACATAAAAACATATATACTATGAGATGGGAAGAGTAATTTTTATTTTTAGTTAAAATATATATATGATGGTCTTCGGTCTATATATATATGTTTATTATCTAAATAACTTTTTGTATGAAATCAATTTTTACATTGTAATTTGATAGATCTCAAATTGTATTAACACAATTCTAAATAATGTATGAACATGGAATATCAATGTGAGTAACTAAATCATATACAATCAAATTTTCCACCGTTATGAAGACATTTGTGTTGATGGCCTTCTAATTTCTATAATCCAAAACTGTGTTGAACAACTACATGTCTCTATGGATTCTCCTGTCCAACAAGGACCATTTCACAAGTTAATAATGAATGTGATTAACTAAATCAAATAGTACAACCAAAAAACAACTCTAAGAGCACAGAACTCATCGAATCAAATGTAAAAAAAAAAATAAAAAAAAAATTACATGCACTATCATATTCACTACACTCATTGAATTAAAAAATGTAGAAGTTAAGTTTTCTCTCTTACAGAGTTAACATCAAGCACTTTAGGTGCATAATCCACTTCAAATTAGTATAAGATTGTATGTATCAATAAAATAAATTAGTAACATGCATGTAAAAATGCTAGAAAGACATTCTGAAATCAATATATTACATGATTACACATAAAAGAAAGTAGATGAACAAAAAAATCACATAAAACAACTTTGAGAGAATAGAACTCATCGAACAAAAAAACACATGCACTATCACATTCACGGTCAAGCACATATAAATCAACATTCACTGATACATATAACTTCAATTAAGGAAGTGGAACATAATTATAAATACATGAATTAGTAGCATCCACAAAGACACTAACAACAAATACCAAAAGAATCATTTCTGAATTCAACAAATAACATAAACAATAAAAATCAAATTAAAAGAATGCACATATATATATATATATATATATATATATATATATATATATAGTTTGGTCAGCAATGTTTAGAATCACCACAATAATATTGAAATGCCTACACATCTCCATTGTTCTTCTTCTTCTTCTTCTTCTTCAGAATCAACATCTCTTGTACACCTGAGAGTTGAGAATAACAAAAGGCCAGAGAATTATTTTTCCGCACATATTTTTTGACACCTATTATTTTTTTTTACCTATAGTCAATTTTAATTAGAAAATACAAACATGTTAAGGCAAAAAAATAATAACTAAATTGCTCACAGGTATAATTATTTTACACATTAATAATTTTTAAAAATGGAATTGCATGCCATGGAGGACACGTAAATCAATAGCTATTCTAGTGTTGCTCTAGGAGGACACGTAAATCCTCAATTGAATTTGCTACAACTACAAGACACGTAAGCTATAATAGGACATTGAAAAGACAAAAACACCTTCAACTTTGAAGTAAAAGACATCAAGCACACATGTTGAATAACCCTTTTCTACTTTAGTAGAAAAATATAGTAGAAAGTAGAAAGTAGAAATATTATAGATTGAGAAATTAATTAGTATTAGTTAATGAAGAAACTAAATTGAAGTATCATTTGTCATTTACATATCCAAAGTTTTGATTGTCTGATTGACGAATTAATTGTTAATTGATGGGAAATGTTGAACAGGAAAAGGACAATCAAAATAATCTCTTATATATAAAAAAAAAAGATTATATTTTTCTTTATACTTTTAGAAAATAGTTATATTTATTTTTTATCGTATTTTTCTGATATATTTATCCTCTTTCATTCAACTTTGGACATACATTTGCCTTTGAATAATTAAGTATCATATTACCACTTTTGTCTACATATATAGCTTTCAATAATATGATTGAGTAGAATATTAAATAGAAAGTAGATTTTTAATTGTGATAAAATAATATCCTTGTAGACACCGTGTAGTCACCACGTAGAACGATAAAAGTGGAATAGTTAGACTTAACACTTTAAATATGTGCTTAAAGTTATAATAAAAATAAATATATCAAAAAATATAACAAAAAGTAATTGGAACCTTTTTAAAAAAAATATAAATACCAATATGACCCTTTTCCTTACCATAAATATCTATTATCTTTTGACATGTTCAATATTTTCTTTTAATTCTAAAATCTTATATCCACTATTTAACCATCATCACCTAAATTGAATGGAATGGAGGATGTATATAATAATATATTATATCATCATAATTTGTTTGGTGCATAAATTAATGCGAAAGTATGCTAACACAAAAATCAAGAAGAATTAAGAAAATATTTTCAAGTGGTGTAAAAAATAAAGTATTTTAATTGAGACATTATACACTTGAATTAGCATGGCTTTAGTTTTATTAGTTAAAACCATAGATCATGGTGACAGCCATGCAAATCTGAAGAAGTTAATGGCCATTGTTACCTCCTGTCATTAACAATGCAAAGCATATATATGTTTACATACAGCCTAATTCCCTAGAATCAAGGAAACAACAACCAATTACATCAATTATGCCTAATTACAAGATATTTACCCAAAGATTATATTCCAATCAAATATTCCCAATATTCCCAAAAGATATGTACCAAATATGTGCATATTCCCGTAATACCCCCCCTCAAGTTGGAGCATGAGGATCATGAATGCCCAACTTGGAGAGTAAATTATCAAACTGCATTTTACCAAGAGCCTTAGTAAAAATGTCTGCCAATTGAGAAGATGTAGGAACATGAGATGGAGAAATTAAGCCCTCATTGATTGCATCCCGAACAAAATGACAGTCAACTTCTATGTGCTTCGTTCGTTCATGAAAAACAGGATTCTTCGCAATATGCAAAGCGGATTGACTGTCACAGAACAACTTAATTGCCTTTGGATGATGTACTCCCAAACTCAACAATAAACCTTTCAACCATTTTAACTCACAAGTGATGGCCGCCATAGACCTATATTCAGCCTCAGCCGAGGACCTAGAAACAGTATGCTGTTTCTTTGTCTTCCAAGATACAGGAGATTTACCAAGAAACACGAGCCAACCTGTAAGAGAACGACGAGTAAGTGGACATGCTGCCCAATCTGAATCACACCACCCCTGCAGAGTTAAATCACAATCTGCACTCAAAAGAATGCCTTGACCCGGTGTCCCTTTCAAATATCGAACGACCCTCAAGGCCGCTTCCCAATGCTCAGTTCTGGGTTCCTGCATGAACTGAGACAAGATATGAACAGAATAAGCCAAATCTGGACGAGTAACTGCAAGATATATCAATCGACCAACAAGCCTGCGATACGATTCTGGATCTTCAAGTAAATCACCACTGGCTAAGCCAAGCTTATGATTTTGCTCTATAGGAAATCCGCTTGGCTTAGCTCCTAACAATCCTGCTTCAGAAATAATATCCAGAGTATATTTTCTTTGGCACAAGAACAGACCTGCAGAACTTCTAGCAACCTCTATTCCCAGAAAATATTTCAAAGGACCCAAGTCCTTCATTTTGAAACAATCACTAAGATAAGACTTGAAAGTACACAAAGCAGCGGAATCATTCCCAGAGATCACAATATCATCAACATAGACTAAGACATTAATCTGTGTACCTGTCTTAGTGTATGTAAATAAAGAATAATCTGAATAAGATTGAAGAAAGCCATACTCTTTCAAAGCTGTGACTAACTTTGCAAACCAACATCTGGGAGCCTGCTTCAAGCCATACAAAGACTTTCTTAATCTGCAAACCATATTAGGATCGGAACACTCAAATCCGGGAGGCAACTTCATGTAGACTTCTTCATCAAGATCACCGTGCAAGAAGGCATTGTGAACATCCATTTGGTGAAGTTCCCAATTTTTAGATGCTGCTATTGCTAAAAAAATACGAACAGTAGTCATTTTAGCAACTGGAGCAAATGTCTCAGTATAATCAATACCTGCCTGCTGATGATTTCCAAGTACAACCAATCGAGATTTCAGTCTTTCAGTCTCACCGTTGGACAAGAACTTTGTCCTGTAAACCCACTGACTGCCAAGTGCTTTCTTACCACGTGGAAGCAGCTCCAAGGTCCAAGTGCCATTGTTTTCAAGTGCTCGTATTTCTTCTTTCATTGACTGTCTCCAACCCTCATATCTCATTGCCTCCTTAAATGATTTAGGATCATTGTTACTAACTACAGCTGCAACAAACTTACGGTAATTTACAGAAAAATTATCACAATGTATATAATGTGCAAGAGGATACGGAGTACCTGAAGGATGATCAGAAACTGAAGCCGGGAGGGATGGACTACTAGCAAAAACAGTGTGAGTGACATGGTCACGAAGCTTAACCGAGGGATACTTAGTACGGAAACCACGACCCATATTTTCAGTGGACTGTTGTAGGTCTTCAAGCTGCTGTTCATTGCTGCCAGCATCAGGCTGCGTGACAGTTTGCGTGGGCTGGGGCTGCTGGGCAGACGCTGCGGGTTGGTTCCTATGGTTCCCATGGTTACGACTCGTTCCTTCCCCCCCTTGATCACAACTATGCATTTCCACACCACAATCTTCATCACAGACACCCAAGTCCGCAAAATCTTCATGAATTTCACCCACATAATCCGCATTGGACTCAATATTAACATCATCGGGAGAACTAAACGGGAACACATCTTCAATAAATTTGACATCTCTAGAAACAAAAAATTCTTTTGCATCCAAATCATACACTCTCCAACCTTTTTGCCCGAATGGATACCCCACAAACACACATTTCCTACTTTTACTAGCAAACTTGTCCCCTTTTGTTTTCTGATTATGAGCAAAGCAAAGACATCCAAAGGTGCGGATAACATCAAAATTGGGTAATTTATTGAACAGAATTTCAAAGGGTGTTTTATTTTGCAGGATAGGAGTTGGAGTGCGGTTTATTAAATGGGCTGCTGCAAGGACACACTCTCCCCAAAAATAAATAGGCAAGTTGGCTTGAAAACGCAACGCTCTCCCCACACTCAAAATGTGTTTATGTTTCCTTTCTACCCTCCCATTTTGTTGAGGTGTACCCACACAAGAGGATTGGAAAATAACACCAGTATCTCGGAAAAAATTGAATAAGCATTTAAATTCAGTACCATTATCACTTTGTACAATTTTAATACTTTGACCAAATTGTCTATCAACCATAGCGACAAAAGTCATAAACATAGAAAAAACTTCCGTTTTATCAACCATCAAATAAATCCATACAGCCCTTGAAAAGTCATCAACAATAGTCAAAAAATAACGAGCACCACACGAGGACTCATGTCTATAAGGACCCCACAAATCACAATGAACTTTCTCAAATATTCTAGAACAATTATTATTACTCAAAGGAAATCTGTCTCTGTGATGCTTAGCACGAAAACATACTTCGCATCCTTTATTCAAACTAGTCTTAGACCGACTAACAGGAGGAAGTAACTTAACTACTTTCTCAGAAGGATGTCCCATTCGCCTATGCCACAATTCCACATCAGATGTAGCTTCAACTGCAGACACCACCTCTGGTTTGCTGAAGTAGTATAGTCCATCCCGCCTAACCCCCGTTCCAATCAGAGCCTTCATTTGGTCCTGTATCAAACACATATCAGAATTAAATGTGACAATTGATTGCAAATTATCATTAAGTTGCGAAACCGAAAGTAAATTACAGCTTAAGTTAGGAACATAAAGAACATGATTTAGAGTGATCGTATCTGACAAATAAACTGATCCCTCCATTGATGCAATAACAGTGTCCCCATTTGGTAAACCAACAGGACAATGTAATTGTTTAATGTCAAACAACCAAGATTTTTCTCCAGTTACATGATGAGTCGCTCCTGTATCAATGATCCAAGAAGTATTATCAAACTTACCACTCAGGCGATTTTCCGGTATATTAGAATTACCAAAAAATCCCACAATTGCTTTCCATTGTTCATCTGAAAAAACTTGACCATGTGAAGACGAAGGAGTAGTAGACTTGGATGAATTTGATGGCGGAAGAGGTGGAGAGGGGCTGCTGCCGGCTGTGGCATTGGCACGCGCCACCCCACGGCCGTGACTGGTCGTGGTGGGTTTGTTTCCTCGATCTCCCGGAGTATAACCTTCAGGGTACCCATTAAGCTCATAACATCGACTAACATTGTGTCCTCGCTTCTTGCAATGAGTACATACTTGGAGAGCATAACAATCAGCAACAAGATGGCCTGGCTTCTTGCAATGGCTACACACAGGCTTATTCGTGACATGCTTATCATTTGAGCCACGACCTTGACCTGTTGTCGCACGAACAGCGAACCCTACAGCAGATGAGGGGTCGTCTTGAACACGAGCAAGGCCACGAACAAGCTCCTCTTGAGACACTTGTTGATAGGCTTTGTTCAATGATGGCAAAGGATCTTGAGCAAGTATATTAGACCTAATCTGCGCATAATACTCCGAATACAAACCAAGCAGAAATTGTTGCAACATATCATCTTCTCGTCGTTTTTCATGTTGCTTGCCCACATTACAAGAACATTTACCACAATTACAATTAATTAAAGGTTGTAAATTTGCAAGGTCATCCCACAAAACCTTTAATTTCCCATAATAAATTGCAACAGACATGGTTTTAGTTTGCTCACATTTATTAATTTGAGATTTCAGTTGATGAATCCGAGGTCCATTCACAACACAAAATCGTTCGTGCAAATCATCCCACAACCGTTTTGCATTATCATAATTGGAAAGCATAGATTTTACCTCGGGATCGATCGTATTCATGAGCCATGATACGAGCATACAATGGACTACGATCCAATCCTCCTTTGTTGCAGGAGATACAGCGTCCACGATCGTACCATCAAGAAAACCAAACTTACGACGAGAGGAGAGAGCAACTTTAACAGCATGTGACCAAGAATCAAAATTATCAAGCTTGAGTCTAATAGGTGTTATAAAATCCCCCGGCCTATCATGTGCACCGAGGTAAAAGGGATTGTGAATTTCAATTTTTGAAGGTGGTGGTGGTGGTACACCATCATCACCGGCCATGGCAGATAAGTTTCAAAGTTATTATAATTTTTTTTTTTTTTTTTTTTTTTTTTTTTTTTTTTTTTTTGGAGAAAAAATCAACCTGCTCTTGATACCATGAAGAAGTTAATGGCCATTGTTACCTCCTGTCATTAACAATGCAAAGCATATATATGTTTACATACAGCCTAATTCCCTAGAATCAAGGAAACAACAACCAATTACATCAATTATGCCTAATTACAAGATATTTACCCAAAGATTATATTCCAATCAAATATTCCCAATATTCCCAAAAGATATGTACCAAATATGTGCATATTCCCGTAATAGTTGCGTGGGCTGGGGCTGCTGGGCAGACGCTGCGGGTTGGTTCCTATGGTTCCCATGGTTACGACTCGTTCCTTCCCCCCCTTGATCACAACTATGCATTTCCACACCACAATCTTCATCACAGACACCCAAGTCCGCAAAATCTTCATGAATTTCACCCACATAATCCGCATTGGACTCAATATTAACATCATCGGGAGAACTAAACGGGAACACATCTTCAATAAATTTGACATCTCTAGAAACAAAAAATTCTTTGCATCCAAATCATACACTCTCCAACCTTTTTGCCCGAATGGATACCCCACAAACACACATTTCCTACTTTTACTAGCAAACTTGTCCCCTTTTGTTTTCTGATTATGAGCAAAGCAAAGACATCCAAAGGTGCGGATAACATCAAAATTGGGTAATTTATTGAACAGAATTTCAAAGGGTGTTTTATTTTGCAGGATAGGAGTTGGAGTGCGGTTTATTAAATGGGCTGCTGCAAGGACACACTCTCCCCAAAAATAAATAGGCAAGTTGGCTTGAAAACGCAACGCTCTCCCCACACTCAAAATGTGTTTATGTTTCCTTTCTACCCTCCCATTTTGTTGAGGTGTACCCACACAAGAGGATTGGAAAATAACACCAGTATCTCGGAAAAAATTGAATAAGCATACTTACAAATTGGGAAATATTGATAACACACTCTGTCAAATAAGATATTTGATCTCCCATCTCTATTATTGGATAATATTTGATTTACATATTTTAACATTTGGTGTATCTATTTTAAAAATCATTCCTCTACTCTCCAACATCAATTGTCTTTACATATTATTACTTAATTAGTTTCCAAATATTTGACTTTTTTTAATAGATTGTTTTGAAAGAGAGATAAATGATATTTTCTATGTCTATGTGAAGGGATATCATCCTTTTATGGTATATTAGATTGGGGGACGGGGGTGTTATTATTTAAAATGATTCAATTATTTAAAGTTCACGATGAATGTTTGAAATATTTTTTTATATATTTTTCTTTTAATTTAATGAAGTTTTATATTTTTAGGAGATAATTGTACTATTTATAAAATTATATTTATGATTTCATAAAGGACAATGATGAAAAACATTTAAATTAGTTGTGTTCTTGAATGTTCTTCTTAATAGGTGCGCATTATATCACAAATTCAGTTAATATTGAATAGAAGGAGTATTAGTTGATAGAGTAATTCATGACGGTGGTCATGAAAATTGAAATCCGCTAAGGAGTGTGTAACAACTCACCCGTTTAAAGATTAACAAAAAAGAGTAGTTTGATAAAATTAATACTACATCCTTCCAAAATAGTTGTCACATTTTGTTTTTTTAAGAGTAATTTTAACTAATTTTAAAAATTAGATTAGATTGAATCAATTTGATATTTTAATTAAAATTTCAATTTCAATTTTCAAAAACTATACGAAAAGTACTATAAACAGAAACATTTCTCATCTCAATATGATGAAAAAATATGTCCTTACATATTGATCAAAATTCATATCATTTTTTGACTTTTAAAAAAAAACTATCAAAAAAATCCTTTTTCTCCACATTTATTGAATAAAGATAAAATAAAAATAAATCAGTTATAATTAAAATCTTCTAGAAAGGGGCATCGCATATTTCTTAAGTTTTAAGCGGTGCGAATACCTTTCAATAATAATACGTTACTAAAATGATTTAGTAATCATGAAAGCTCGACTATTTTAATTAGAATCTATCACATTCTTACATGTATATTATTATTAGTAGTAGAAATACCTTATTTTAGAACAAATTAACAAAAATAAAATATATAAAAATGAAGCCTTTGGCCAAGAGATCTTCTTTGTTGCTAGACATAATTTTCTTATATTATAATACATTAGAGGTAGGAGAGTGTAGTATTTATAACCCCATATCCATGCACATAATTTCAAGGAAAATAAATTAAAAGCTTAAGCTAAATACTTGCAACTAACTTAATTAGTTTTTCTCCCAAATATGGGTTCCAATAATAATGTTGTTTTTGGTGATGAAGAAAATCAGTTTTCTTGTGGAACTAATAAAGTTCAACCTAGCTCTTCTACACCAAAAAAGGTGTGTCAAATTAATTTCTTCTTTCATTTAGTATATCATCTTTCCTTTAATTTGTCCTAATTAATTATGTATTTAGCAGTACTATTGATGATGAGGGAAACAAGCCAAATTTTCTTTCATTCTCCGAAAGGCTGGGCGTTTCTGACTTCTTTTCTTTGGATGTTAGTAATACATCACTAATTGCCTTCAGAATAAATAAATCCATCATTGTCATTACATAAAAATTAAACTTTTCTTTTTTCTTATATAGGTATGGAGAGCGTCAATTGGAGAACTCCTAGGCACAGCGGTTCTTGTTTTCATGTTGGATACAATAGTAATCTCTACCATAGAAAGTGACACGAAAATGCCAAATTTGATCTTGTCAATTCTCGCAGCAGTTATAATCACAATCCTACTCTTGGCGGTTGTTCCAGTGTCCTGGAGGCCACATCAATCCGGTTATCTCCTTCTCAGCCGCGCTCGTCGGAATTATATCCATGTCAAGAGCCATAATTTACATAATGGCACAATGTCTTGGTGCAATTTTAGGTGCACTAGCTCTCAAAGCAGTGGTTAGTTCAACAATTGAAGACACTTTCTCACTTGGTGGTTGCACTGTAACAGTAATTGCACCAGGCCCAAATGGGCCCATTACTGTGGGCCTAGAGACGGCCCAAGCCTTATGGCTAGAGATATTTTGTACATTTGTTTTTCTCTTTGCTTCAGTTTGGATGGCTTATGATCATAGACAAGCTAAGGCTCTTGGACATGTTACTGTCTTGTCCATTGTTGGTCTAGTGTTAGGTCTTCTAGTGTTTATCTCGACCACAATCACTGCCAAAAAGGGCTACGCCGGGGCAGGGATGAACCCGGCTAGGTGTTTCGGGCCCGCTATCGTTAGAGGAGGTCACCTTTGGGATGGACATTGGATCTTTTGGGTTGGGCCTATTATTGGTTGTGTAGCCTTCTATGTATACACAAAGATCATTCCAACAAAGCATTTCAATGCAGAATATGGATACAAGCATGATTTTGTTGGAGTTGTAAAGGCTTTGTTTGGGTCGAATGTATAAAGGCCCAAATTCAATAATGGGCCTATGGTGTTGTGTATTTAGCTTTATAGCCCGGACTCAATAATGGGCCTACCCAGTACCCACTCCATGTAATTTATGAAAATTTAATTTTATCAATTATGTTTCAACAAATATTTCTCTCTCTTTCTGCTATAGAAATTAATATTAGTTAATGAAGAAACTAAATTATCATTTTTCATTTACATATTCAAGTTATTGGCTGATTGACTAATTAATTGTTAACTGATGGAAAATGGCAAAAGAGCTCTCAATCTGTTAGTCAATTCTCAACTACACAGTAATAATCCTATTTTAATCGTATAACAATTTTGAGTGCATATTTAACAAAATGAATAAAATTGGCTAAGAGATCTCTATATATACGTAGACGTAACTTTCTTTCTTTTCTTGTATTTTAGTAACAACAAAAGATAGGTTAGGCAGTGGTAGTTGGAAAATAATATTTATAACCCCATATCAATGCACAATATTTCAGGAAAAATGCATTAAAACCTTAACATAAATACTTGTAACTATCTTAGTTTTCTCCTAAAAAATGGGTTCCAACAACAATGTTTTCTTGGGTGATGAAGAAAGTCAGCTTTCTGCTGGTGGTACTAATAGAGTTCAACCTTACTCTTCCACACCAAAAAAGTATGTGTGAAAATTAATTTATTCGTTGATTTATTATCATCTTTACTGATTTCTCAGATGGTCACTCAACTAATATTTATTATCTCACACTCCTGTTAGTAGGAATACTATTGATGATGAGGGAAAGAAGCAAAATTTTCTCTCACTCTCTCAAAGGCTGGGCGTTCCTGACTTTTTTTCTTTGGATGTTAGTAAATATATTTTGGTTTCAACCACTAATTAATTGACCATATTTGTCGGTGCCTAAAAATTGAACTTTTTTTAATATAGGTATGGCGAGCATCGTTGGGAGAACTCCTAGGCTCAGCGGTACTTGTTTTTATGGTGGATACTATAGTGATCTCTACTTCCGAAAGCGACACTGAAATGCCAAATTTGATCATGTCAATTCTCATAGCGATTGTGCTCATAATTCTACTACTTGCGGTTATTCCAGTGTCCGGAGGCCATCTCAACCCGGTTATCTCCTTCTCAGCCGCGCTAGTCGGAATTGTATCTATGTCAAGAGCCATAATTTACATTATGGCTCAATGTCTTGGTGCAGTTTTAGGTGCACTAGCTCTCAAAGCAGTGGTTAGCTCATCAATTGAAGACACTTTCTCACTTGGTGGTTGCACTATCACAATAATTGCACCAGGCCCAAATGGGCCTATAACTTTGGGCCTAGAGACGGCCCAAGCCTTGTGGCTTGAGATTTTTTGTACATTTGTTTTACTCTTTACTTCAATTTGGATGGCTTATGATCATAGACAAGCTAAGGCTCTTGGCCTTGTCACTGTCTTGACCATTGTTGGTTTGGTATTAGGCCTTCTAGTGTTTATCTCAACCACGGTCACCACGAAAAGGGGCTACGCCGGGGTAGGGATGAACCCGGCAAGGTGTTTGGGACCCGCGATCGTTAGAGGAGGTCACCTTTGGGATGGACATTGGATATTTTGGATTGGGCCTACCATTAGTTGTCTGGCCTTTTATGTGTACACAAAGATTATTCCAGCAAAACATTTCCATGCAGAATATGGATACAAACATGATTTTGTTGGAATTGTCAAGGCTTTGTTTGGGTCCAATGTATAAAGGCCCAGATGTAATAATGGGCCTATGGTGATTGTATTTAGTTTTGGGTTTTCTTTATGGGCCAGTAATAAATGTGTAATAGGACTTCGAGTACTAAGTACTCGATGTAAAATGTTTCAACAAATTTCTCTGTGTTAGATTATGTTGTTTTGTTGAAAATTAGCCGAGTACACCATTTATTTTACCATATTCTTTCAAAAAATTCACAATTTACAAAATTAAGAAAATTTCTACTCTCTCTTATTCTCGGCTACATCACTTTGCGCGATGTATTGGGATCTGATACATCACTTTATGCGATGTATCGGAATTGGATACATAACTTTGCGTAATGTGTAAGTCGGATACAACACTTTATGTGATGTATCTGAATATAATCGATGTATCAGGACCTTGAGTGATGTATATGAAACTGAGACGTGATGTAACGGAGCAATGTATCCAAAATCGAAACACGATGTTTGAAAGTTTTGGAATGTATCCGAACTTCATCAAATTTAAGGAATTTTTGTAATTTGAATAAGAGTAGAGATACGGTGTAATTAACTCTTAAAACAACGAAATTTGCGTAAAATTCCATTGTTTTAAATGTCTAATATATCTTTCATTGTTGTCTTAGCATATCTCGACCACAAAATTTGGTATTAATAATATTTACACTTTATTCAATTAAAAAGTACATATACGATACATTTTTAATCAATATATGTATAAATAAATTGAATATTAATATAATATTAACATAAAGATTTCAATATACTAAAAAATATCAGAATTTTTCAAAATATCATTCTACAAAGAAAATCACTGCATATAAAAAAAATCACCAAAAGAAGAGGGTAAAATTTATTACATGCAAAGGTAAAAGTAAAACTTTGAATAATGATAGATAAAAAAAAAAAAAAGTATTGGGTAAAGAGGAAGAAAAGAATCTTTAAACGGAATATAATAAAACTTACAAGATATGCTAATACATTAATGAAAGATATATATATATATATATATATATTAGAATACTTTTATATTTTAAAAAAATTATTTTGTTCTTCTGTTTATTTTTTAAATTTTAAAAAAGCAAAAAACTTTTTTGTTTGGTATGAGAATTTTTCAATCTTTGAAAACTAATTTTTCTTAAAAATCAAGTTTGTTAAAAAATAATAATAATAATGTTATTTCAGGTAGAAATACAAAACAAATGGTTTAAGTGACGATTCAATCCATCGGGTCGTGGGGCACCTACTCTAAAACCTAAGTAGGAGAAACATCAATCCCAACTGTTTTAAAAGTGCGAAACAATTTAGAAAACTAACGAATAAAAAGGAAATTCATGTAATGATTTATAAAATAAGAGTTTTAGATCACTCAAAGTTAACTTGTAAAGTAGTTAACTTCCCCAAGGATCTAGTCTAAGTAGGTACAAGAGCTTCTAAGATTCACAAGGCAAACAACATAATAACAATGATGCAACTCCCATCACAAAGGAAAAATAGGAGTTGTTAGAGATGGTCTTCGTCTTCACCTATGAAACCTCGCTGACCCTACAATCAGAATGCCAAAAAGGCATAACAAGAGTAGTATCAGTACAACCACACGTATGGTCGGTCAACCCGATACCCATCGCGTAATATAGAGAAATCAACTAGTAGAAAACATACAATAAGATTGTTCATTCCACAACCTTTACCATTCTCGAATACTTTTAATATAATCACACTAGTACACTCGACTCTACTAACCCCCTACTTGCTTCGCTCTTCGTCATAATTTAGCCATTCTACCCCTTAAGAGGTTCAGTATGAAACCATTACTAACCCGATCAACCACTCACGACACACTTATAATTCTTCCCCGTCACCACTTAACCCTTGACTCCATAGGACATTCTACTAAGGTTCGTTAATCGTTGCAATACAAACCCCTTCCAAGATAAGCCCTGTCTACTTAACATTTGCGACACGAACACCCCCACCCTAAGTAATACGTAGTCACACTTGGGACCTCAATCTCCACTTACCATAACACATTTTGATTGGGCCTGACCATTCACAGTTCATTCACTTATGAAATACATATATATATATATATATATATATATATATATATATATATATATATATATATATATAACACGTAAGCAGGACATAGTGAACACATAAATACAGAATGCGTAAATCAATCAATGTTTCGAGAAAAATGTACGACTCTACATTCTCAATAACAAATAGATATGGCAACTCAACAATTTGGTCATCATTTTAGAGCAACATACCGTCCACATTATCAATAACCCACATATACGAACATTTCAATGGTCCTCTCATGGAACACATACCCAATTTATTAATGTATCAAAACGTGGTATTCGATCCCAATTAGTGTGTCGGACGTGACACCTGATCCAATATATGCACCGAAACGTGGCATCCGATTCAAGTTAGTGTGTCGTAACATGACACCCGATCCATTCAGCACAACCATAATCACGATCACACTCATATGTACATTCTCATAATGATCATACAATCAAGTGTTGAATCATGACATACATTTAATCATTCGTACTTATTTCATTAGGTTTGATCAACAATGGTTCATTCACATACATACATGCATTACAATAAAGTAATCACCAACAAATATCACGCAAACAAAAAATCAAATCATCACCTACCCTAGTTCACGGGATAGGACTTCCTTTGACGGGATACGTCTGATGTAACCTAGAAATATATGTATAATCATCTCTTTTCGGTGCATAGAAGTCTACACATTAATTCTACTATCAATTACCAATATACTACGGAGTGAATCACAAATTTAATTATAATTACTCAATAAAATAAACCTACCTTACCTAAACGCCAAGCAAATGCAGAGAGATTATGGCTCTAATCCAGGCTTTCGAACAAAGAGACGATGGATTTGATCAGAAATCCTTACGCTAGAGATCTCCTTTTCCTTCATTCCCAAGCCTAGAGCAGCCTTTTGAGGTTTTCTTTGGTGATTCTCACCTCTTTTTGTTTTTTAGGAAAAAGAGAAAATAAAACTTCGCGTTATTTAATTTCTACCCCGTCCATCCCGCTTTGACGACCACTTATCCCCCTAGAACGCCGTCGTTCTAGCAGCATATGACCTGCTCTGATGGGTTGAGGCCCCCAGTTTCTCTGACTATTTTCGTTTTCTAATTAGCGACGATTTGAATTATTACATTATCCGCTTAAATAACATCATTTTAATATTTTTAGAATAATATTTTCTTACTTACTTTCCAAACAATTAAAAAGAAAAACTCACGTATTTTTCTACTATTTGTCTTCATACCAACCTAAAAAACCGGCTTCTAGTTTTATTTAAAATAAGTTTCACTAATGTGTCAATTACTTTATTTCTTAAAAAAGTAAATATTATTATTTTTTTTTAAAAAAAAAGTCTTTTTGGTCTCCCCAACTGTTTGGCCAAACAGGCTCTTAAATCCTACTTATTGTGCTTCTTCACAACTGGTTTACTGTTTCACGCATCCACAATTTCTCTCTGTTTTTTTCTTTCTTCATCTATGGCCCAAAAAGAGAAGAAATCATCTCCGGGAATTCCTTGGAGAACACGAATTGCCCTATCCATCGTCTCTACCGTTACCGATTATTCTCGCCGTCAAAACGGCACCGTTAACCGCCGGCTACTCGGGATCTTTGGTCTCAAAACTTCCGCCAATCCAAATCCAGTTAACGGCGTTAAATCCTACGACGTCACTGTAGATTCATCTCGCGATCTCTGGTTTCGCCTCTTCATTCCAACTACCGATGAATCTCGGAATTTGAGTTCTCTTCCGATCATCGTTTTTTTCCACGGTGGCGGATTTGTGTATCTCAGCCCGGATACGAAGGCGTACGACGCCGTTTGCCGTCGTTTCGCGAGGAAAACCCCGGCTGTTGTTGTCTCTGTTAATTATCGGCTTGCTCCGGAACACAAGTATCCTGCGCAGTATGACGATGGCTTTGATGTGCTGAAGTTCCTTGACAATGAGAAGAACCGTGAGCTATTGCCGGAAAATGTCGATTTGTCTCGCTGCTTCCTTGCCGGAGATAGTGCCGGCGGGAACGTCGCTCATCACGTGGCTAAGCGCGCATCTGAAATGACGTCCAACTTTGATGCACTGAAGGTATGGTCCCTCTTTTACTCATATTCCATGCCAATACATGTCACGTCACTGTACTGCCTAACTTTTCGGTCTTTTTTTTAAAATTTTCTAATTTGCAATGAAGACCAAAATCCATAGCTACCTCAAGTAAGTTAGCATAATTTATTTTAGACATCTTCTTGTTATGTGATTTTGAGATTTCTTTCATAAAAAATCTTCTCCTGATAAGGGTCCGCTTAACCGTGTTATATAAAATGATGATATGAAATCTTATATAAACTCAAATGATGATATGAAATATTAATATAAACTCATGAGATGATCTTAAAGGCTCACTTTGACCATGCAATATGAAATCATAATATAACTAAGTGAAGAAATTGAAATTTTATTTGGACATGTAATTTGGACTTCTAATATTATATAGTTGTAAAACTAATAAAATCATATCAAATAAGCAAAAAATTATGAAATCACATAATACACTATCACAAAGCTAACATTTATTAGTTAAATTTTGATTCAACAAAAAATATAAGTTATAGTATACTAGTGTATAATATAATCCTCACACCTAGTACAAATAACCATCTCATGTTAAGCTTGCATTTCTCGATTATATGATCGAAAAAATGAATCAATATTGTTACTTTTCACTATTTGTTGGTCAATTTGATTGTAAATAAATTTGATAAAAAATAATAAAATTAGTGTATAAAAATGTTAAAGTAGGATTTGATTTAAAATAATAATCAATTTTATGATAATGAAAATAATCGTTATATGAGATATAAATAATTCTAAAAGTAATTATGTGAATTATAAATTTTATTTACGAATAAAATAAATAGTTAGTAAATATATAATATAACTTATCTTATTACTATAATATAGATGGTGCGATGATAATTGATATATGACAACCAAAGATACAATTTATATCATGCCAACAACCAAGTCATTTCAAGTCGTCATATTAAATATATAAAATAAGGATCAAAATAGATAAAAGTGACCAATGAACAAAGGACACGTAATTATTTATCCAAATAATTTTTTTAAAAAGGTTTCAATAAATTAAAAAGAAAAAATCTAACACTCCCATCCCTACACAATCATCTTCTCCATCATTTTCCTCCATTTTTATTGTTTTTTCCGCCACAATCCATACCCATACAATCATTTTCTTCATTATAATTCATTATATTAATTATCTTTTCCACCATACCCATACTTAAAATGCCATTTTCTCCACCTTATTCCTCCTTTTTTTTTCCTGGTCTTTTATGTCATCTCCATCCCAATTTGATCGTCTTCGTCGCTTTCCAATTCTTCATTTCATTTGGTGTTTAGTAGTGCGAACCGTATGACAATAGTAGTTAGTGTTTTCAAGATTGTGTCTCTTTCTCTTTAATTTTGTGATATTTGTAGCTAAACTAGGACTCAAAAGATTAGTGAGATTAGAACTTAGAAGTAGAAATTCTACACATTTTTCACAAAGTAGTTCGATTGACATTAATAGAATTCTACCGTTGAAGTTAATATACTCGTTTCGTTTTCAAAAGAATGTCTCTAGTTTGTTTAAAAAAAAATAACTTCTTTCCTTTTTTGGTAACACTTTAAATTTAACTTTCCACGTGACATTTTAAGACCACAAGGTTAAAGGGCATTTTGATACATTTGACATAATTTTAATTTACAACCACAAAATTAAAATTCTTTTTTTCTTTTCTTAAATTCCGTTCCAAAATTAAATAAAGTCGTCTTTTTTTAAATGGAGAGAGTAATAGATCATGGGAGCATATTTTGTCAGAAGTATTTAGAGAGCTTACTTAGAAATTTATCATCCTAAATGAAACTAGGTATGCTAAGGGCCACACTGTCCGGGGGAAAAAAAATAATCCAAAATTCAAATCCGTCACAGAGAGTTCGAGTTGATTATGGAGTTGAGATAGTTAGGTGGGGTAGCGGTAATATTATTTTATAATGACATTAATTATTCAAATATTAATTATACATATATTAGTTATGCTATTTTTTGTACTGCCTAAAATAATGCATAAATTTCAATGTTTGTTTAGTTGTTCATCTAAAATAAATCTGTTTAATATTTAACTTTTATTTAATTTAAAAATAAAATATTTAATTTAATAGTTACATCTATATAATCAAATATAGTATTAAAATTAAATTAGTAATTATGTTAGTACAAACAAACATATATTTGTAATTACTATATATAATGATCTCCGTAGGCAGAAAAAAAGTAGTAGCAGATGATCATTATATTAACCAATTATTCCTCAGAAAATCCCTCGTCGATATTACGTAACTCTTTCATTTAATGCTTTTCCATTTATTAACCAAACAATTAATTATAGTTTATGATCATTATATTAACCAATTATTCCTCAGAAAATCCCTCGTCGATATTACGTAACTCTTTCATTTAATGCTTTCCATTTATTAACCAAACAATTAATTATAGTTTGGTCCAACAATGGAAATCATTGCATTACGACTTACGAGTCCCCATTTTTGTCAACTTTGATAAAAAAGAGAGGAATTGAACAAAAGTAGCTCAGTATCTAGTTTTGAGATCTTCAAAAAAACAAAAATAGATACGTGCTTCTAAATAAAAAAAAATAAGAATAATCCTATTTCTTTTTAAGTTTATTTGAAAAAAAAAAAAATTTTTTTTTCTTAACAATATTTTAACTTTAACTTTTCACATGTTATGTTTAAGACTACAAGATTAAAGAATATTTTGATATATTTGACATAACTTTAATTTAGAACCACAAGATTAAAAAGTCTTATTTTTTTTCTTAAACTCCGTTTCAAATCAAACTAGACTATTTTTTTAAAAACGGAGGGAGTAATTCGTTTGGAAGCCAATTTCAATCATTAATTGTTCTAGAGTCTAGTACAATTTTTATATTTCCTCCGTTCGGTATTGTTTGTCATGATTTTTATTTTTAGAATCAAACTCTAAAAACTTTGACTAACATTTTAAGATTTTTTTAATCATATTAATATGCAAAAAATTGCAATTTATAGTATTTTTCATATAGTTTTAGAATATTTATTTTTTTTGTTTAAAATATCGAATTAATGTAATCTAATTTAACTTTGAAAATTAATTAAATTGACTTTCGAAAAGGATAACATAACAAATAATACTGGACGGAGAAAGTATTAATTATCTTTTCTACCATACCCATACTTGAAATGCCATTTTCTCCACCTTATTCCTCCTTTTTTTTTTCATTGTCTTTTATGTCATCTCCATCCCAATTTGATCGTCTTCTTCGCTTTCCAATTCTTCATTTCATTGGTGTATAGTAGTGCGAACCGTATGACAATAGTGGTTAGTGTTTTGAAGATTTTGTCTTTTTTTTAAAAATAATATTCGTAGTTTAATTAAGATTCAAATGTTAGTAAGATTCGAACTTAGGAGTAGAGATTCTACACATTTTTCACTAAGGAGAAATTCGTTTAACATTAATAGAATTCTACTGTTAAAGTTAAGAATTTTTACCACGCACCATTAATATTATAGGTAATAGGAGCATATTTTGTCGGAGATATTTAAAGAGCTTATCTAGAAATTATTTAAAAATTCTAAATTATAATTACACATACTAAATGGGCATGAAATTTTGGATTTTCCCTAACTTTTCTCAAAGTTAAAATTAGAAGTTTAATTTCGAATCAAGTGTTGAGCTTGAATGTCGAATGGATGATGTAAGAATTCTTACCTATTCTATAAAAAGATAATTATTTGATTAAAACAAACTCGATTATGTATTTGATCAACCTCATCAATTAGACTAACATCCTTTTTCAAATAATATATGTGTGATCAACCTCGTCTATCTGCCCAAAAATATATCTGGTTACAACAATACAATGCAGATGACTGGTGAGGTACGATTATCAATTCTAGTTAATATTCTTCTAAATGAGGTTAAAACACACCATGTGAACACAAATAACATGTAGATGTTATATTTTTTCATATAATGCTCCTTCTTTTGTATCACTCTCCTAAATAAGGTAAAAACATACAATGTGAACATAGATAAAATGTAGATGTTAAACTTTTCATATAATGCTCCTTCTTCTTTACTACTCTCCTAAATGAGGTTAAAAACACCATGTGAACACAAATCATATATAGATGTTAAATATTTTTGTACATATAATGCTCTTTCTTTATTTTTATCACACTCCTATGAGGTTAAAACACACCATGTTAACACTAATAATATGTAGATGCTGATTTTTTTTTTTTTTACATATAATATACCTTCTTTTATTGTATCATTCTCCTAAAACACACCATGTGAACACCAATAATATGTAGATGTCAATTTTTTTGCATATTATACATCTTCTATTTTATCACTCTCCTAAATGAGGTAAAAACACACCATGTGATGATATGAACACAAATAATATATAGAGGTTACATTTTTTAATATAATGCACCTTCTTCTTTTTTATTGTTGTACAAAAATATGTTAATGTCTAGTGTAAAATAAATATATTGTAGAGTGAATTGGTCTTTTGAGTGGTTAAGCTTATGTGTTTATACCAAGTCAATACATGCATGTGATGTATTTAAATTTATCGTTCATTTTACTTTATTAAATAACATAATAATGAAAATTGCATTGACTTGGTTAAACACCCGGTGCGGGTAAATTTTTTCTTCTTTTGAGGCCTTCTAATAAAGAGCAGACTTTAATTTATTGATTGAACTAATTAATTGTTAGGACGAACATGATTTTTAGTGGTGTATAATATAACGATCCATTAGGTCATTTTGAGATTTAGTCCTCTCTCTTTCAAAAAAGACTCTTTTTATAAAATTTTAATGTTAATTTTGAACTTTCCTTTAATAATGAATAATTAATTAATGGGTAAGTTTTAAATAATTAATTTAGTTTATAATTAATGAGCTAAGATTATAATTTATGTAATATCATATATCACTTGATCCATATTTATTAAAATAAGTTACTAGAGTTTATCACTTTTAGTACATAATTATTTTAAAAAGAAAAGAAGAAGAAGGAAAAGTAGATGGTATTCACATTGTGTGTTTTAACCTCATGTGACAAAATTAAAATCTACATATTATTTGTGTTCACATGTGTGTTTTAACCTCATTTAAGAGAGTGGTAAAAAAGAAAAAAGAATATTATATGTAAAAATCTAACATTTACATTTTATCCGTGTTCATATTGTGTGTTTTAACCTTATTTAGGGGAGTGATACAAAAGAAGAATGAACATTATATGTGAAATAACATGTATATATTATTTGTGTTCACATGGTGTGTTTTAGCCTCCTTTAGGAGAGTATTAAATACAATTGATAAGGACAATCATACCTCACCAGTCATCTGCATTATATTGTCGTAATCAAATATATTTTTGGGCAGATGGACGAAGTTGATCACATATCTAATACTATTAGGAAAGTGACATTAGCCTAATTGATGAGGTTGATCAAATACATAATCGAATTTTTTCTTCTTAATCAAAATAATTATTTTTGTATTGAATAAGTAAAAAATTCTTTACTTCATTCATTCGAGATTCAATCTCAACAATCGATTCGAAACTGAACCTCTAATCTTAATTCGAGAAAAGTTGGGGAAAAATGCAAAATTTCATGCCCTTTTAGCATGTGTAATTATAATTAAGGGCCGAATTGTCCAGGAAAATAATAATTAAAATTCAAATAAATCCATTTGTAGAAGTATCCTAATTGGATATTTGATTACATACACAAAATTACTTAAATATATAGTACATACTGCTATATCTTTAGAAGTTTAGCAGGTTCAGCGATAAGAATTAAGAAGATTCAAAACGAT